>JAPZDY010000020.1:16828947-16934293 GCA_029783645.1 Ctenochaetus hawaiiensis | reverse complement strand
CCCCTCCTCTATCTCATCTCCATTTACATTCACATCCCTATCTGAATCAGGCACAAGCACAACACGGCTCAGAGGAGCTAGTGTCTCCTTTATCAGACTGGCTGCAGACACAGCTGAAAGATATGATCCAGACATTATGAGATTGTTCACTTCCACTCAACAATTTGCTAGCACTGCTGCAACCTAACAACCTCTCCAGACTGTAAAGTGCTGATTATTGGCAGGACTGTGCATGTGTGCAGATGAGAACTACCCAAAAGAAGGTTGTTATTTTTGCAGCATTACTTGATGGTCATAAGGACTGCTTTGTGAGTTTCGCATGATGGGTAATGCTGTTGCCAGCTTCACATGACTCCATTATGTATACTCCCTCAGGATGTATAAAATTATAAATCAAAGTAAAAGTAAAGAAGTCTGATTATCATTTGAAACATCAGATTCAGAATTTTTTAAAGGTCAAACATTGTAAGATCTTAAAAAAAGTGAGAATGAGAAGTCAGGAAAAAAGCAAATAGATTAATTCAAACCTGTTTTTAGACAAACTAGTTAAAATGATATCATGGGCATGCCAAAGGTTGCAAATGTCAGTAAAAGCAGTACTGAGAAAAAAACAGCCTCAGTGGTCTTTCAAACTGGTGGCACAAATAATTGTGGATGTCTCAAGGCTTGACATAAACATAGCAGCTCTAAGTGTGGTGTTGTTTCTCCCAGTAAGTAGAGAGGACGGGGCACTGATCTCAGCCAACGACAGTGAGCTCATTGTGAGGCTGTGGCTTGCTGGGCCTTGGCCAGTGAATACCACTGATGGCTAATGCCTGTATTTAAGAGTGGCAATAAAGTGCTAACACTCACCTAACAAATCAGTCCTGGACACTGATGTAGATGTTAAATAAGTGTCACCTATGAAAAAAAACACCAGTGATGTGATATCAGTGGTAGACCACATCAGATCCAAAGCCACCATGATGCTGTTAGACTGGCCTCTAATGACACAACAATAAGAAGGGAAGTTTGACCATGTTTATTTATTTATCCATGCCTTAAGTTTTGAATGATAATCTAAAAATTAAAGCAATCCTGTTTATCCTGATACATCCAGCTATGATGCAACACTGACTAAAGGGCCATCATCAGACATACTCACGATGCATCAAAAAACACACACACACACACACAAAAAAAAAACCCTCCAAATAACACAATTGCTATACATTGACAACCACATACATTTGATTTTTCCACCAAAAATGTAGTGGGCTTAGTATCAAATGTGGCCATTATGGGATTTGTTTCTAAGCACATTTGGATGGAGCTGGAGTGTTTATGTGAAACTAAACCGGAACAACAAAATAGAACTATTGAGCTTTGCTGATTTTAAAGATTCCAAGGTGTCTGATGTGAATTTTCTGGCTTATAACACAAAGAGTGCATGTGACTGTTTATTGGTGTAAAACCTCAGAGCAGTTATTCTCATGACAGGGCGCCAAAGGGGCTTTACAGCATATTAAAAGAAAGCTACAGTCATGTTTGCAGTGGCATGAACCAATACTGGTCTCTCAACTTAATTCACCTAAAAACACAAAAAAATAGTTTACTATTGGTCAAATGAAATTGGACTATGCCCAAACATGGAGGTATCTGTCAAGTCAAAGCAGTTAATCATTTAAACAACTCAAATTAGGACTATGATGGCAAAGGCCTCCAGTAAGGACAGAACCAGGGTAGTGCTTTCTGCCAAGGACTCAGAGATAAAAACAAATGCAAACAAGATCCAGATAATTTGAAGCTATGAGACTGGACTAGAAATAGTTCGGATATTTTGAGATTAATTTCTTTTATCAGATGCAAATAAATCAGTGGTGACAGGTAGAGTGGCAGCCAACTAGAGGTAGAGTGAGATGAAAAATCCCTGGGTAAAAACAGGAAAGCAAGCTATACTGAAGGGCTAGGGTTATGTGGCTATGTAAAGAAAATAGTCACCAGGGTAAGTTCAGACATAAAAAACTACTTGAGATTTTATGAGCAAGACTCATAAACTAGGTTTGCAAGAAATCATTTTATGCTGAGTGATGATAACGAGAGGGTATTTTAACTGAAGATTCACATCTCAGCATTTGTAGGACAGATAGTCACCATAAGCCACAATAGTTGAACCAGCTGCATTGGCAATTACAACGACTAAGAATTGTCAGGGTTCTCTTCACAAAATTTTTGTGCTCACCAGTTGTGTTTATTCTCCCAAACAAAATGTCCATGTTTACTGAATTAAGGTACCACCTCACTAAACTCAACATAAGGCTCTAAACAAACCTTATCAACACACCTTTCTGTTGGATCAAAGCTTAAAGATATGTGTAACACTGTGTTTGTGTTTTATTTGCAGTTAACATTTTTTGAGTTTTAAGTATTGTTTGCTCAATTTCTGAATGCAAATCAGTTCAGAGACATTTTGAAAACAAGTCTGTATATGTGGGTCTAAGTGTTGGACATACACAGTAGCACAGAGAAAACATAACCATGTTAGTGTTCCTATCTATAAGTTTTAATTCCTGTTTTGTTAGATTTAGTTTGAAGAACTGTGCTGATACTTATGTAGGCAAAACTGTAAGTTCTGATGGGATCTATTACAAAATAATACAAATAAGAAGTTAAAAACAGGAGTGTCTCTTCTGACACTGACTGAGCAATTTTATAAACCACATCTCCATATGTTCCTGTTGTTTGCTGAGGGGAAAAAAAATAAACACAGTAAATATGTCTCTCACTGACAGCTCATTGCAGTATTTTTTAAATCTGTTGGATCATTTTTTAAAAAGAAGACAACTAAGCTCCTTTAACATGCTCTGTTGTGACCAGGAGTAGGTTGGAGGTTGAAAGAATTTGAAATCCACCCTTGGTTCAAAAGGCCATCACAGCCATTAGACCACATGTGTACCAGGCGGGCCAGTG
The DNA here is from genome assembly GCA_029783645.1 of Ctenochaetus hawaiiensis. NCBI lineage: Eukaryota > Metazoa > Chordata > Actinopteri > Acanthuriformes > Acanthuridae > Ctenochaetus > Ctenochaetus hawaiiensis. The sequence continues at coordinate 16,931,344 of JAPZDY010000020.1, read as the reverse complement.
TTTGAACAGAGTGTATCGCAGTGCCATTATAAACATTGCCATGTTCCTTCCTGACAGCATAGATTAAAATGTATACTATAAAACTCACGGAGCATGCTTTACATTCCTCAAATACCGGTAAGTCATGTAATCTTTATCTATCAAAATTAGTAATTCTGCTGTCTAGTAAAATGAAAAGTAGTTTATTCATTGTTGATAAAACGGACCTCTGAAATAAAATCACAGAGCTGTGCTTTGGGAAAAAGCTCATTAAGACAGGATGGATCTAGATGGACTTGTTCTAACAGCCTATTTCAAACACCAGGGAGAGACTCAAGAAGGAGGGTCTTTAACCATTTCCAGTGAAACAAAGACCGTCTGTTTCAAAATCCCACCTAGGGACACTTTGCTAATGCATGTCCACCTTTTAAACCATCCCAGCTTTTAACATGACCGGTCCTTTAACACACTTTCCTTTCAGCAAGCATCAGCATTTCCTACAACACATTCCCAGATATGATAAAATTAGCTTGCTGTGCATCATTGAGTTCACACTGGCTGAGCAGCGGGGGCAATTATGTGAAGTATCTGAACCGCTAATCAATGACACATGTGCAGCAAGTTCTAGAGGTCTGCTTACACACCCTGTCTTTGTTAGGTAACACCTCATTTAACCTCCCATCTGAGCACTGACTGGCTTCACAGCAATTCTGAGATAATTAACAGATCCCTGCCAGGTTTAGACACTCTTCATAAATATGATTTGCCCCAAAGGTCGTAAATTAGAGGTGAAAAATTATTCTTCTCAAGAAAAAATAGGAGTGGGTAGGGCAATATGGTGACTTCTAACATGATATGAGTTCTTCATCTGTCAGCAGTTGGTCAGGTTATTTATACACCCTAAGTTATCTTACATATGTCGTATAAATCACATATGAATAAGTTATATAAACTGATTTAATCAAAATCTGTGTTAATAAGCTCACCAATTGAAAGATACATTGCTTCAACACCATACTGGACCACTGTGGACAACGTTGCAGAACTGCTTTATGGCCATATAGGATATTTGCACAATTCTTGATTGGCAGCGATCAAGTTTCTTGATTTGGGTAGATAGCTTATTAAATGAGCCAAAAGTAGATATAAATGGCTTGTATTTATAGCTGGAATCTATACCAACAACTCCTAACAGAGACACAAAGGAAACATGATGAAATGCAAAAGTGTTTGGCCGTCCAGTGACTTAACTGCATACATAGGGAAAAAAACATCAGTGCTCATCTATACAGCTGGATATTCACTTATCTTAACCAGGTTGCTGACATGCTCAGGGCCACAGCTGAACAGCAGCTGGCCTTTGCTAATCTCCAACCTACAAACCTCCTTTTTAACCACAACACTGTTAATTCTAATATGCCCACGACTGAAAATGGGTTGGAGTAGCGGTGCAATAAAAATCTTAAGTAGGGCTTGTGCACTCTAAGACATACATTAGATACACACAGCATTGTGAGAAGCTTGAGGGCAGAGGTCATTGCTTCAAGAAAATAAGAAAAATCATAGTGTTTGAATCAACACTTAACTGAATAAAAGCCCTGCCCCCATGGGTGCAAGTCTACTCATATAGAAAGGCAGTGTGGAGAGTGTATAAAGAATAGAGAGTGTAAATAAGAGAAGAGATCAACAAACTAGTTGGACTTAACTACAAATCCACATCTGTTACAGTAAGACAACCACTCAAACTCTGTACCTGTGCTTGTATATCATCAGCAGTAAAGAGATAATACAGTCCAATCAACAGCACATAAAGGCATCCTTAGGCTAAAGCTTAGAAAGCATAAGTATAAAAAATCTCATCATGAAAAATGGGGTAGTAAAAAGAGTCTTGTAACTGTCACTTATGACAGTACTTCGTTTTTAGAGATGGTTTAAGAATTATCAAGCTACTTGTTGACACTACAGAAACTTCTGTTTTTACTTCTGTGTACCAACATGGAAACAGCAAACCCTAATAGGACTGACGAGACTGTCCAGTTTGTCACCACCCCCACTGGTTGGCCAATGCAATCACACACAGGACCTATTGTCAAGCACAATGGGGTCACCGTCTCTGTTCTCGCTGGTCTGATCCCAGTCAGTCACTGCTCACAGAGCCTGGAAACTTGCCATCTACTAGGCAAGAATCTTTGAAGACATAATTTTGAGTGGGCCGCCTTAACTCACCAGATTGTTTCCAAATGACTTAAAATCAAATAAACAGTGACTTTATCTCCATAATATAGAAAGTAAATAACTGGGAAAGATGCACAAAAATGATAAATGTCAAAGATAAGACAGTAGATATGTTTGTAAGAATATCAGAATTAATACTTTGAATCTATAAATACCCATCTATAAATCACATCTAAGGGGCCATTTACACAACAGTGAATTTTAACATAAATTTTTGTTTGAGTTTGAAATTTTGCTTGAGAGAAAACTGCATATTTGGCATCTGAAAAGGCAAAAACTTTTTAAACTTGGTTCCACATAATATAAATAAAATAAATAAAATATAAAGTAATATTTTGAAAAGGCCACCCTCACTGTCGCTGTTTAAACTGGTAATTTGCATACCCTCTAATAACATTATGCATAATGTTATGAACCACTCAAATTGACTGTGAACACTAAAGAAAAGCTATAAATTGACTTCATTTGAACATTACTGTATGTGAGGTGGATTCAGGTATATCAAAATAGCCATATGCTGCAGTGATTCTCAGACTTACCTTGTAACATGCACCTGTATGCAGACTCTGAGATTGCGTAGATGTGAGGGGGCATTTCGTGCCTTTTTTTGCCCCTGTACATCTCAATGATGTTGTCTGAGTAGATGGGCAGGTTTTTGTAGGGGTTTATGACCACACAAAAGAGACCCGAGTATGTCTATGAAAAGAGAAGAAAACAAAGTAGATATGTTAATTTATCATACGTTCAAATTTTAGAGTATTTTGCTATTTCATACATGCATACATGCATTATACTAATAAACTAAAATGGACAGCAAGTAAGCACAAAAAGCCTTTAAGAGCCTTTAAGTGCAGTGTTGTATGAATAAAATGACTTGAAGAGATTAGAGGGAACAGTGTTGAATGCATATTATATTGGACACTAAAGAAGCTACCAGTAGAGCTTAAAATACAATTTTTGCCATTTTTATTGAGTACTACAATTACAATAGGTTTTTTGTGTTCTACAGGGCATCTGGGTCCCAATATCAATATTTCTTTGTTTTTTGGTTCACACACAACTTTATTAACAGAACAACTAGTCCTGAATTGCCTGTTTTATGAATGCTGTCCTTCTATGATTGTTAGTATGATTGACAAATCTTAATTTGCCAAATCGCCATAAATAAAGATAGAAGGCTTGGTAATATTTTGCCAATGTAATGCAGTAAAACAAAACAAATGCACAAAAAAAATAAAGAAGCACAATTTATGTCCTCAACACATAAAGCACCATCTACATGATTTTTTTCTGCAAGACACAATCTGCCCAAAAGAGAATGAAAGGGAGTGAAGAGGGTCTGAGTTCAAGTGAGAGAAGTGACCCATGACCAGATTAACAAAGGTCATTAAATGCAGCTTGGATACAGCTAATTCATACAGCTAATTCAACATTAAATGCAGATCTACTGACGTGAATTTAACCCATGTTTTACCCTTTTCTGTAAAATCACAAAAGAAAATCAGTGGCAGTCAAGAGGATCTGACAATCACATAGGTATGAGATGTTAGAATAATATAGCCTACAGCAGGTGGAAAAATAATGCTTGGTACAACAGAGGAAGATGCTGGACAGCAACATGTATACAAACTTCTTTTGCCTGCATTTCGGTTGAAGAGAATTTCCAAACATCTACAACTGCTGAGTTACTGTGTAGAATTGTTATAATAAAATTCTGAAATTGAAAAAAAAAAACAAAACAGACTCTCATCCATTTTGCCATGATGATAAGAATCATGTAAATGAAATATTAATGTTACATTAAGCTTTGCTTCTAGTTACTTGTCTTAATTTAGTTCAGTTGTTGTTTTATTTTGGTTCATTTCTATAACATAACTGAACCCTATATCAATTTAAGAGTAAGTCATTATGATTCCTGGTCAAATGGTTATTTATTTTTTACCCTCTATTGAGAAAAAGACAGACAATCTTTAGATGAGTCGTACAGCAGGTTTTGACTACTTGTGAAATTTGTTTGTACCAAAGAAAATACAGCAAATTAACTGAATGCCAAAAATTCCCAAAACTTACTCAAAACATTTTGTGCCATGAACAAATCTGTTTGTACAATTGGTTCTTGCTGGAAGGTCATTGTGTTGTGCAGACCATGAATTCGCAGTCCTGCCAGAAAAGCTGCAGGTTGTTGGCATAATACCAAATACCAAGATTCTTGCTTCGCTTAATTATCCTCCTCATACATGGTACTTCTAAATTCCCCCTCCTCCACATTAAACTGATAGTATTTTACCCAGACAATGTTTTCCAGTCTGACTCTCAAAAAATCAGATGCAAGAGGTGGTGAATTTAATCCACTACAGTATATCGGCCTCTCAGCTGTACAATCCAGACAGACGTAGTCAGACAGGCCAGGACAGGGTTAATCCCTGACATGTCTGCCACTGCTAGAAGACTCCATTAACTCAAGAGTCCATGGGGTACACATTATACAGTAGATGCTCAAGGATTAAGTTTTAATTTTATTTTATTTTACATCAGTGACTGGGATCAGAAGCCTTGAAACATTAAGCCAATAAGCATTTTTTAGTTGAAATAACTGCAACCATCTATTCTGTCATGATCATACTGAAGTCAAAATAAAAACAGGTTGTTTGCAGCCTTTGTTTCCCCTCCTCCTGTCCAATGTTGTCCAGCAATTTAACACTATTAATTCTCTTCTCTCAACATTATCATTTTCTTCTCTTTCCTCCAGCTACCCCTGTGCTTTTTACTACTTTACATTTCCTCTTTTTCACACTTTTTGATCTCTGTGCTTGGCTTGGCTACAAAGCCACATTCTTTTAATTATGCTGTCTGTGGCAGTCAGTGGGCTGTAAGGGGCCCAGAGCCTGCTAACTCAGTTGTTAAACTGAGACAATGGTAACATGACTAAAGCCTGCTGTGGGAGCAGAGAGGGTTTTGTGTGTTGTTGTGTGTGTTGTTAGGTGAGTGAGTGAGTATCAGAGAAACTGACACTGACCGCTGACTGACACATCTAAACTGTCACCTGGCTGGGGGTTCACACCCACACTCACACATACATAACACATATCTGCTGTCTGATGCAGTGGAGATTAAAATCACATTTCAATTCTACTGCACACTGACACAAGGCTGGACAATTATTCAGAATTATCATTTTGGGTTTTCTAGACTTTGTGATACAAAAAAAAATTGTGGCAAGACAAAAACCATATAATTTTAAAAAAAAAACAGTAGTATAAAATGTTTGCTCAACTAAGATTCAAAATGAATTCAAATTCTGTCAATTTTGATGTTAAAAGTTGCCAAAATGTGGCCAAAATTGTAACCTGCTCAGAAATACATATAAGAGTAACACATTTAAGGGATGTTATTGGTGGTTGTCATGCGGTGCAGCAGTCCACGTGTGTGTGGGTTTGTGTGTTTGTGTGTGATGGTGGGAGAAGGAGTGGGGAAGGGGGTGCGGATAATATTACCAGATGGCCATCCAAACCCCCTCCTGGCCTCTTTAGTGTACACACACAGATGCTTTAGACACAGCTCCATGCTACAACCTCACTACAATTCTGGAATCACCAGCAAGACATTGCTCAACGTTACTGACTACTGAGGCCAATAGTCACACCTTGCTAACTGCAATTACCTGTAAAATCCAGCTCAGGATGAACTTAAGAACTGTCACCATAGAAACTCCTTCTCAAGCCCCCTGCAGTGGACCCTTGAGCTGAGGGGTGATCGTGGTCCAATTTACATTGATAATGATGATGAAAATTAAATGTTTTTACATGAAAAGGACAGATCTAACAGCTATCATTCCGCAAAAATAAAAGCAACAGCAAACTGTCTGTTTTTGGCCACCAGTAAAAAAAGTGGATGAAAAAAGATAAAAAATAATTACTGAACTGAAGTTTACAAACAGATTTTTGCCCCTCTGCCTCAGATCTATACTGTGTCTTTGTCGCTGCTTGTTGGCACACAGAGACAGTGCACTGCAGTGGAAACAAAACAGACTTTAATAATTATTTTACTAGAGTTAATGACAACTTTGCTCAAAATCCATTACTGCAACAAAAGGGAGACAGTATGATCCTTTTATCGAACACCTATTTAACAAGCAGAGCACAGTCTTGCAGAAATGTGAAATCTTCAGCTACTTTGTCAGTAACTTGCTGTCACACTTTATACTGAAATGCTGAAAGTGAGCTTGTGTCATTGTCTAAAAATGACATTATTGTTCACAATTATATCCAAGTGGTTTGGATATCTCAAAAACAACCACATGAAGATTAAATTATGCCATCAGTCAATGCCGACAAAAAAGGGAAACACAACAATACTCACAACCACAGAAAATACCATTGCAACAACCAAACCCTAACAGATAAACCATGATTGGACAGTCAAAGTTTTACACTGTTATTCTATTTTTTTGTTAAAAACTATATTCTCAAGTTGAACATGGCAACCCTGGCTTCAATCTTTATCAGGATACTCACAAATGTCAATACTGATCAATATGGAAAAAAAATATTGTGACTTATTTTTTCTTGCTATGTAGACCTGCCCTAGTGGAACAGCACCAGGCAGACAGATCAGCTCTCCTCATCCAGTGTTCACCACAGGTGATTGGAGACAGATGACTCAGCTGGTTGTCCTTCATAGAGTACCCCACAGTTTTTAATGGGGGATTAATGGGGCACTGAGGGTAAGAGTTTGGAAAAATACACAACCAGCCATAACAAGATGCCAACCAGCCAGTGTGGTTTGTTCCTCTCTAAAAATTAAGGGTGTTCCAATCAGGATTTCTCAGATCCATAACTTGTTACTCAAAGCAGTATGCGTCAATACCAATCTAAGGGTCTTCTTGAAGCCCCTATGGCCTATTTTGATGTAGCATTTTTTATACATTTAAATATTCTTAAAAATACTTAATATCAAGCATTAATTATTAGTTAGTGACTTAATAATAAAATGCAACATTAAATTGCTGACAAATAAACCTCTAGTCATCTGAATGCAGTGTATTGATTAGCTCAGCCCCTATCTCTGTCTCTCTTTCACTAATGCATTAGTATTGTCTTTTCCCTCCTCTTCACTCTGTGCAAACTCTGAATCAAAATATGCTAAAACATGGAGAATTGTAAACAACGCAAATCTCTGGCTAGATTTAGCGACTTACAACTTACCCTTGACTAACACCCTTTTGTGACTAAATTTCTAAAATTTAACATTGCAATCCACAGCCCCTCTGCAGTGACAGCACTGGGGTCTCAGTCCTCCTCCTTTTACAGTGTGCGCTGTCAGTGTGTGTAGGTGTGTGGGCAGATAGGAGGAAGACAATTGCAGCAGAGATTGGAGGTAACTTGTTCTCAGGTGTTAGCAAAACAGAGAAACAACAGCATACCTTTAAAACTCACATAGGAAAGCTGAATAGTCACCGATGAGTTAGTAGATGCCCCCCTTCCAGACTGGCCAAGAGAAAACATTTATCTTCATTTATCACTTTTTATGTAATCTTCAGATCACATAACTTAATATAGATGGGTGGGAACAGCTGTTTGCCAACCACCCGCTGCATACCTCATGAAAATGCAGACTCAAGTTAGCAATATTTTCTAGCATACATTTGAGTCTTTGAGTACACAATGAAGGTTATTTTGAGTTAAAATGGGCTTGAGCTGAACAGTACAGTACAGCCTTAGCCAGCAACCCAGTGAAACTATGATTAGCAGAGGAGAACTCTGACATAGTTGAAAGGGTTCCCAGCCCTCCGGAAATGTCCAAGTAAATTTCTATGAACCGAGCAGTGCTTAGCAACAGGGCCTCAGCCTTTTTCAATGGGAAAAGGAGAAACATTTTTAGGAGTCCCCACTATTACATAAATTAATTCTGTCATTGCAGGACTAACTGGGCTTTTCCAAGTTTTTTAAATCACAAAAAATCTTAATATCCTTTCAGACATCCCAAAGAAATGATGATATGCATCTGCCTCACACAACACATTTTGATTAATTCCAGTAGTGCCAAGTCAGACTGTTTAGATTCCCGTAGCTCTGTGTTTCCTCTAAATCTCAAGGCGCTCTTAATCTCACTCAACAGCACTTCATTAAAAGGACAAAACTGTCATCACTGTGTACTTTTGACTGCTTACTATAGGGAGCTAACCTAAATTTATACAGTTTTGACAGACGAGGAGTGCATGCTACCTCGTAAAAAGGAGGGTGACAGCATAAAAAAAGATGTTGAGATGTTGCACAGAAGCTGAGACGCATGAGTCTATGCATATGTTGGGAATTTTGAACAAGATAGAGAAAATATGCAAAATAGCATAAGAGTCTCAATAAAGACTGGATAAAATTAAGGTTGAATTACCATTACCGAATGGAGACCAGCTAAACAACCATATTTTCTCGATAAAAGACATTCACAAGGAAAAAAAAAAGATATAGTGTCCAGGTTTCAGTCGTAAACAAAGAGACAAATGCTCCAGCAAGAGGCAGGCCTGCTGAACAGAGAAACAGCAAGTCAATAAAAGCCATAAAAGAATCCACACAAAGCTCTCAGCCTGGAGCTGCCAACCATCCTCTTCAGGATGTACACTCTGCACTATCAATACAACAAAGGATAAGTATATGGTGGCCTGCATTTAAGTATACATCATAGTGACATAATGACTAGATACAGTCTTCTTTTTTCTTTGCCACTGGGTTTTACCTTGTTTGACTATATTGTTCTAGCAGAAAAGCCAGGCATGAATTTATACATCTTCATCTATATTTCAATGACCATTGTCCAATTTCTTGAGTCTATAAATTCCCTCGTAATAATTTTCTTTTTAATTTTCAAATTTTAACTACTTTGAAGCATAATTATCACTCCATCTACTGTTGTGTTTATAAGAGTTATCAGAGGAGTTATGTCAGTGCTGCTCTAACTTAAGAGGTCAACACAATCCTCAAGGGCAGAACATAAAAATGTGCAGTCAGTAATGCTACAAAAAAAATTACCCACTGATTTCATTAGCTTCAAAAAGATTGTTTATTAGCTAGTACACTTGAGGGATTTTGGCTTTGTGGAGAAATTTGAAACACACTAATTTAGCAGCAGAAAAATTAATTAAGTGTGAAAAACTGGATCAGAGTAAAAAGCATGCCTGTAACCCTGCAGAACAGCAAAACACTCAAAAGCTGACCAGAATTCATTGTTAATCAAACAGTTTTCTAACGGCAAAACTGAAAAAAAATTCAGTTATTTGAGCAAACAGCTGTTGCTTATCAGTGAACACAAAGAACTCTGTTAAAGCAGTTTGGTTACAGTGTGACTCAGCATGGGCCTCTCTAAACTCAGAGATGGGGCTGGGGTCACTTTATGCTCCTTTACAAGTCCATTGAAGATACTTGAAATACAGGGAATTTCTTTATACTTGGACTAAAACAATTTAAAGTGAACTTGATGACGACACCTCTATAACTTGGATAAGTAAGAGGGAGAGCTTTGCAAAAGCACACTCAGAGTAAGAAATAACTACAAAAATGATATGTATCACAAAATTCTTTTGAAAACTTTTGTAAGGTCATGGTCTTGGTAAAGCCAGCACTGTTCTAACACGCTGGCAAACAATTGCTCTTAGGAGATAAAAAAAACAAACAGTAGGGATCCTCCACTTCACAGTGGCCACATGGCAGAGGTGCCAAAAAAATGTATATCGATTTTATTATATCAGCATTTGCAAAAACTCAAAAAGCATCCAGAAAAGTGTTCAGTCACAGAATGTCAATCAGGTCAAGTAAAAAATTTCATCAAAGGAAAATAAGAAAAAAAAAGAAACTTTGCTGTTTCAAAAAACCCAAAATGCCATTAGAGAATAGATTTCTGAGTTTACAAGGTGCACTTAAAAGTACAATGAAGGTTTCCATGTGTGTTAAACTCCAACACAGAGGACAGGAGCAACACACTTGTTAATGACACCAAAATGTGATGTTGACCTTAAGCAAACTTCTTTATTCCATGACTAGTACAAACCCACCAGTGAGGCAGACACCCATTATTTGCCAAACACAAAATTTAACCATGGCACTGTAGCTTGGCAGATGTTATTTTTTGACAACACTGCCATGAACATTCAAAGAGAATACACTGTTCCATATTCTATCTGAGCCTCACTGCAAAATCTATCTAAGTTGATGTTAGCTAGTAGAATCTATATTTCTTCGAGTTTTCCATTAACACAATACCATCCTCTGCCCCGTCTGTCACTCTGCCCAAAGGAGAAAAGGAGACCGGCATGACTGTGGTGGGTAGAATAATAAAGAACAAAACAGTAATGTAAAACACCTCTTGAGATTTTAGTTAAGCATCACAGACAGTTTAAACAACAACAGAGTATGAATAACCCTGAATAGAAAATTTCTTTTAATCACTCCACATGGATCACAATGCCAATGATATTGGTGGTTTGGCAGTGATGTAACTATGCCTCATTAACGCAGAGTACACAGTGTCTTAATTGATCTTTAAAACATCATGATTCTATCCATATCCAACTTCCAAAACTTAATCTCAACAGCCAAGCTGAAAACCACAAAACTACAGATCATTTCATTAAAACATTACATAATCCCTTGGCCTAAAGGGATTTTTTTTATTATTTCAAATAAATAAACGATGTAAATTACTTTAAACAGTCCTGACTATAACTTTTTCTGATAATACTTTCTGTAAATCTCTAAATGCATGTAGAAATGTTCCACTGCCTACATCTTGATTATTTACTATTCCAGTAACGGAGCGACATGTCTGAACAAGGAAACAAACCACATTTCTTACACTCAACACCAAGTAAATTCTAGTTTAGCCAAGCTCATTTCTGCCTGTGTGACTGGGCCTCTAAGTGTAAACCCCTCAACTCCTGCCTCCTGTCTGGAGTCTCAGGTGGCCCACAAGCTCTGTGTCTGGGCTATTCCAGGAATGCATGTCACTAAGTAGGTCATAATCACAGGGGAAATCAGCAGTTTATGTAGGACATGATGATTTGTTCATTGAAGGAAACGTGATTCTTTTTTAGTTTCTTTAATTCAGAAACTTAAGCATGTAATGTTATAGATAAAATATATTGATGATTTGGTTGATATGGACCAGATTAGTTAAAAAGCTCTATAATAGGCTCTAACATTTTAGCAGCAATTACAGCACAATTCTCCTCTCTAATCTTTCATGAATTTCTCTGAGTATGGCAAAAAAAGTGTACAAATCCATATTAAATCACTTGACCAAATCATAATTTATGGGTCAGAGTTTAAAGTGCAGTGTTTATGATGTACAGGTCCCTCTTGGTTTAGCGGTTAGAATTCCTGACTTTACCCAAGGAGGCCTAGGCTCAACTCCCATTGCAGAAGCAATGCATGTGTTCAGTCAACATCCATTATGCTGTCATACACTCATGTACTTCCATAGGTTAGGTTAGTAATTATACTGTAATTGTTACTAAAATTTTACATATATCACTTGAAAGGCATATCACATGCATTTTTTGACGGCCGTCAAGTCATCACTATTTATTTTTAGACATCAGAGATTACTTTCTTTTTTATTTTAGACCGTATAAATGAAAGAATCCGGGAGGAATTAAGTAATGTGAAAAAATGTTCCACATAAAAGATCACTGTCCACTTACTTGGCATCTCGAGGCATTACATTACATTAGGCTTATGTAAATGAAGCCGGACAAAGTTAGAACATATTTATCATCTTAAATTAGCATTTGTTGAGGGTTTAATATCATGCTCATAATAACAAAGTAATCAATCAATACAATTAAACAGACCTTGGTCTGGTTTCTTGCAAGTGGGAAATAATGATTTCATGTTTTTATAAGTAGTTGTTACAAGTGAATGAGAAATACTCACATATATGAGGCCAGAGTAGTAACGGTCTTTGAGGTTGTGAAGCACAGACGCTTCATTTAGGCAAGTGAGTTCAGCCATGTCTTCTACTTTGCTGAACTTTGGTGGGTTCATCTTCTGGATGTCATCCTTGTTGATCACTGCCTTCTTCCCATTCTCTGCCAGCTCCACCACCACCTCATCCCCACGCTCCTCGCGAATACTGGCAGCCTCAAAGCCATGGCGTTCTGATGGGATCCATACTAACCTCTTGGCAGTCCAGTCTGCCTGTGCTGCTGGGTTGTAGACCACAGCACGATCCACAAAGAGATACCGCTCTGGGTTCTCCTGCCCACTCCTGTGTGACATTGCTGCTGGAAACCAGGAGCAGAACACAATATGTCACCTGTGGATAGGAGAAAAGTATAATGTTTATCTGATCAGAAAAAAAAAGCTACAATAATAATTAAAGCAGCCACCTGTCACAAGTTGTAAATCACAGATCAGATCACCTCTGGGACTGAAAACTGTAAAGTGAAAGAGCCTTTTGATTGAAATTTTCACTACAGACATTTTGACTTGTCACAGTAGGAGAAGAACAGTTCTTACTAATATGATTACTTACTAATATGATAATATGAAGGCTAGATGGCTCTGTTTTACTCTACTCCAAAGCATAATGCAGAGCATGAAGCAAAACTTAGTTCAAACCAATTTGTGGTCATTTTAAAAATAGGTGTGTATAGTTTTATATCTCACCACACTGTTGCTTTTTTAGCGGCATCTGTAGCTTAGTGTACACTGATGTAGCTAAAAAACTGCAGGAAATAACAGTGTTTAAAGAAGTATGAAACTGGACTTTTTCGCTCACACAAGGATTACTTTACTTTTTACCTTTACTTTATAACTGAAACTCTGTCCATGTTTATTATGAAAAACCAACACTGTAACACTAAACATGTTCTGTGTACTTGTGTATATACAGTGAGTTTATGCATTCTACTAAAAAAAGGTGAGTGAGCACAAAGAACAAAAAGACTAGTGTCTCCATCCCAAGTTAAAGTGGGGCCATCTCAATCATTGTCTCATAAGAAGTGTTAGAGGGAGCATCTGTTATATCAATCTTTTGAGAAAAGCAAAATAGGGTTTTTTTCTGATATATTTTAACCTAATTAAATATACAGTCGATTATTTGTGTTCCATCTTTGAGTTGGATTTATTTGCTGTCAGTTCTTTGCCTTAGCACTTACAGTTTTTTTTTTTCAGTCGGACTTGTTTGGCCCACACAGACTCGTGAGTGAGCTTCAAGCCTTCACACCTCCGTCCTTGTCCATAACCAACCCACATAAACAGTAACTTCACCACTCGAGCCTCTTCATGAACTAATGAAAACCCTGACTGAGTTGTGTAAAAGAAACAGACAGATGTATAACTATTACTTAAAAAAATGACAAAACTGAACCTAGCACAAAGTACAACAGGGGATACTGTGTTGAAAAAGTTAATTTTATCAATGGCTGGGTACTCATTCTATGACAATATAAAGATTCTGTAATGTCTCTTTTGCACCTGTCCATTTGTTCACTCAATTATAAACGCCTTGTTGGAAGGAACTCATAAATATGTTGCATTACTTAAATCTAGAGGGCATTGTGAGTCAGTAATGAAACTGGTCATTTATATGTGAGTAGATGAACAAGGCTGTGTAAATGCTGACTGCAATAGGCTGCAAAAAAAAGTCCCCTACAACAACAAAGTTGAAACAGAATTAATTTGGGAGAGGAATGCAGTCTGACATCACTTTGTGATGGCCAATCAGTTGATCTGCCAAACAGAGGGAACAGTGCTGAGCAACCGTGCCAGCAGCCCATTTAAAGACTTAAATTTCAATTGCACCTCACGAGCCAGTTCATCTTACACAGTGAACTACAGTTTAATCAAACAACATAAGAAACAGTAAATTTGCAGTAAATAAATGTACTGAGGTATTTAAGCTTGGTATAGTTTAGATAAAAAAGTACTTAGAGTTTGCAGTTGCAGACACTTCACATCAGTGTGCAATTTACCAAACTTCTAACAGAGATGAAAGCAGCCACACAGAAGCAGTGACCAAGTGGTGAGGTGGTGGCGTTAGTACACTAAAACCTCAGTCCAGGCTGCAACATATAAAACTGATCAATTGAATTTTTCCCACATCAAATTTTTTCTAACTTTGTGTCCCGTTTTTTTTCCTAAGCCTGCTTTTTTTAGAGTTAATATTCTTTCAAATCTATTATAATGAATTGAGCGAAAAATATGTATTATTTACTTGACACAACACAAAGGTGTTTTTATTGAACTCTTAAAAAAATTAAAAAATAAAGATGATAAAAAAGTAAGCAAATCAACTGTGACCAGTGATCTGCATCACATTCCAACTATCAATGATAGGCCTCAAAAATCTCAACACAGTCACGCCTTAGGCTAAAAGGAATATGGGTTAGAACAGGTTGTGGGTATTCTTCACTACTTTCTGATTTCTTCCTGATCAAATGATAAATCGAAAAAAAAAATCAGCAGATTAATCGATAATGGCTATTATCATAAAGTACAGTTTTACCTTTGAAATAAAATGACTGGTGAGTGGTCATAGCACTCACTGGACAATTAATTTACACAAGTAATAATAAAAATATCCACTTCCACAAAATGTCAAACCAAAAAAATTTCGCTGACAAACCTGACACTTAATGACATCTTATGCAGGTCAGGTCTGAATGCTAGCCATGACACAGAGCACCACTTGAGCTTGCTTCTTATTAATCCGAGACAACATCTGATGGTGGATGATCAGAGATATTTAACCTAAAATCAAGTCCCACACTTAAATCAGACGCTGGTTAGAAACGAATCTGGGTCAGGTCAAGAGATGGAGGATCAGTGTAGCTGCTGGCTGCGTGTCACTGCATCCCCGCACTCTAAGCTAGAACAGCAACTTTCATCCCGCATTCAGCTCTCGCGCTATGCCATCAAAATATGTAGCACAATGTACCTCCGGTTGGATATTTCAACAGAGGAGGGTCACTTCAATGCATTTAGTTGTAACAATGGCGCGCCATTGACTGATCTTCTCCGACTGGGCCAAACAGCTGCATCGGCTAGGTTAAGTTAGCTTGCTAACGTTAGCTCAAAGTTGGCGTGCTGTGCCTCATATCCCACCCGCTCGAAAGATGCATGCAAAGACTCAACCGCTTGAATAAACCACTTAAACACAATTGGGGGTTTACATTAGCGCCGATGCCACTTTGATTAATTAAAAGGTAAATAAACTTCCCAAATAGTCTAATTCATATGCAACCTAGAGTTTGAGGGATGAACTAAGCAGCCTCCTCAGGCAAAATCCCATCATGGGTGTGGGTGGCTCAAAGACGTCTGGGTGGGGATAAAAGCAGGCGGACAATGACCACATCGTTTAACGTCTGTTTCTAAAAATTCAACTTCTATTCAGTTAGCTGCAACAAAATATCAAGTTAAGACTATACTAGACTTTTACAAATAACAAGTTGGTCTGCGGTACCGGCTAACATTAGCAAAGCCGTTGGTCCTCCATCATTGAAAAGTCATGGCACAATAATCCGCTAGCTAACGTTAACGGTTTCTGTTGCTAACCACTTACATCTCCATGTAAGTGACCAGCCCTGGCTTTTTTTGCAGAACTTACCACACACGGTCGATAAAGAAACGCTTCCCAGGTGTTTACCAGTATCCAGCAGATGAATATAAGAATCCTCCGATGCTTGTAAAAGTAGTCCCTTCTTTTTCTCCTCGTTCTCTCATCAGTGGTACTCCCCCACCATCCAGCACCCTCTCAACCGAACTCTCGCCGGCCGTTGAGGATGCACTGCACCGCCTCACTGTTCTTTTTGGGCGACACCCACAACGCAAATCTAGAATGTGATTGGTTCTGAAAGTCTGATGCCTAACCACGATTGGCTCAAATTAATTTCCATCCCAAAACTTTGATAGTTGAAAACAGACGCCCACGATATCAACACCTGCAGACCAGTGGATGCTGCTGCGGTTTTACATTCTTGTATGACAATGTCAGTTTCATGAAGGCACGTGTTCAAATAAATTTAAGTCCAAAACTACTGACACTACATACTGTACCTTATCATATCTCTCCATTTGTTGCTGTTTTTTCTACGTAATGTTTGCTCTTTTACCATGCAACGGGATATATTTTTAATCTAAAGCTCTGTTTACTTTAAGCTTAATTTATTTTTTCTTTTATCTTTATGTTTAATATGCCACAACATCAAATTTCCCCTCTTCTTATAAATGAAACGTTAACTTTGTGTATCTCGCCTTTAATCTTTTTTGTCTTTTCGATCTTGTTTACTTTATTTATTTGTAGAGTTCGTTGAGAAGGTGCTAAATGGTGGAGGACCAATGATGATATACATTATATATAACAGCCTATATAATATATATAAATACATGCATACATATATTTTTTTAAAAATTGCATAGCTTTTTTTTCTAAACAAAGTTGTAAAGTTTTTACAAGGGAAAGAAAAAACAAACAATATAAATCATAAAATCAAACCCTGATATCATCAGACACATAGGATAAAATCAAAGTGATCAGAGTAACAGAAAAAAATGGGAAGTAATTGAAGTCTAAAGGAGAGAAGAATGGAAAATTGCATTCATCGGGGTAAAGCAAGAAACCGATTAGTTTTTGTTTGTTTGTTTTGTTTTTGTTCGTTTGTTTTTTCCAAAAGCTATCCTGTTGAAAAATGTCCAAAAAGTTACAGTCCCATAGCCGGTCTAATCTCAAGTCTAGAGTGTTTTACAATGTGGAAGCTTTTGATTATTAAAACTTAGTATTTTTTGTGTGTTTGTTTGTTTGTTACCAGCGGAATCTAGCATACAGCCTGCAGACACACTTAAATTTATTAGGCCTTTCGCATTTGGTTTAGCTTGGTGATCAAACGGCCAACATATTTTAGTGTAATGAAACAGTGCCCTCTGCTGGATAAAGACGTCACTGATTCTAAGCGCGTGCCCTAATAATGGAGAGCTGAAAAAGAGAGAGATTTAATTCAGGTGTTAAATTGATGTTAAAATATACAAAAAGAAACACCAGTTCAGGGAGGAAGACCTGACACTTTAGTACCAATAATCCAAATAATTTCCAGAGAAGTGTGAGATTATATGACAAAATTTGCTGCATTCTTTATTGCATGTTTGTGCTTATTAAACAGGCTAGGCTAATCAAAATTAAAGGCTAAACAGTTGCAGATATATGTTAGGAAAATACAGGTTTTGGAAAAAGTGATTGTTCTTTATTAGGTGATGTGTTATAAGTTCTTTTGATTTTTAAAACCTTGCATGTATTGGGATTTATTTACTTATCCAACCTTTAAATACCTTATCCACATCTTCAGGCTTGCAGTCTCTTGACTTTAATCCCTCTTGATACAGAGATCTTTTGCTTTTGCTTTTGAGGCCAAGCAGAAGCATGGTCTTCCCCCTGCTTTTCCTTGTGTCCACCTTCAAGTTTAGAGGGCTGCAGAGATAATCTCCATCACACAATATTTGATCCAGTGGTTCACAAAGAGAACTGTGATTCAAACAGCGCTGGAAATGTCTAGAGGTTCAACTGTAATTCTTAATTTACTGTGTCATGACATCATAAAATATTTGTCATTAAAAATTCTTATTCTGCTAAATCATCAACCTGCATTCATTCCACAACAAAATTTATTCTGAATTTGGTTGCAATTGACCTTTTAGCTGAAGGCACATTTTCCTTATTTACTCAACTACTACATTTTATTCCTGCAAAAATCTGTCTTAATGAGTAATTCTGTCTGAAATTTTGCCTTTTGAGACATATTTTTCTCTTGGAAGAAAAAACTGTCACATAGTTCTCCTTTTTTTTGCAAGTCCACATTACCAAGCATCCTTGTCAAGATGACGGAGATGCAACGCATCAAGATAAAGAATATTGCCAAGAATTTTTCATCCAAGTTCATTCTTTGAAAGGAAAGTATTTCTGTTTTATAGTTGGTTTGATTGACCCTACAGTCGGACAAAATTACCTGTCAAGTCTTTAGCAGCCAATTAGCGATTTTAAAACATCCACAGAGGGATCTGAGCTAAAAATCAAAAGGAAGTGGTTTGGCATTTGGTATTTCCAGTAAATAGGCCATAAACTTTTTTCACAATAGACATTTTGAGTCTCTGCTTGTTATTTGATGGATTTATCCTTGCATGTCAGAGTGTCTTTTTGAAAGGCAACTCTGCAAACAACTAACCAATGATTACTCTAATAATACATTTTAAAATGGCTGATGCATCAGATCACTAATTCATCTATTAAATGCAATTGTAATGCCACAAGAAAAAAATCGATGTAACCACATATTGAAACATATTTGCTCTCTGTGCATGTTACCTGTATTTCAGTGTTTTGTCGGGTATCATTGAACAAAAGATCAATGTGGCTCTGCACTAACTTTAAGTGGCTTTAAAATGAAGTTGAGAGAGATGAGAATTACTGTTCACTGAGAGTGAAGTGATGCTGTTGTAATGGTAAGAATGGGATTACTTTTGATTGCAAACTTATTTGAGAAAATGTCCCTAACAGGTCACAGCAACATTAGATGAGACATGATTCAAGCTTATTCAACATCTGTTTGAAAGACCCACAAGCAAAATTTTCTGGAAGTATTGTCTGTCCTCTGATAACAAAGAAAACCCTAATTTTTTATCAGCTGGCATGTTTTCCCCTCTTGATGGTTAGATGAATTTCAAACAACAGTGACTGGCTTCATGATTATAATGTTTTAGCAAAATTGACTTTAAATGTAAAACATATATCACTGTTTGGAGTAAAAATGATAAAACTTTTTGGCATATTAGTTGTTGTGTTGTCTACTTATATTATCCTAAATATTTCCAACAGCGGTCAAAGAAATATTCATAATGCAACTTTAATCATATAAATCTAGTTGAACAAGGGCTGTGTTATGCAAGCTTATAGCCTCAGAGAGATGAGGAGTGGGCTACAGAGGTCTGTTAATCTAACTAATATCTAATTTTCAAACCCCAAATTTTATGTTTTTAACTTGTGATCCTTAGACCCAACCAACACTGACTCAAGTGATGCAGTTTAAGGCAATTCATCAGATTTTATGTAGTTCTCTTTGGAAACCCAAGTTTTATAATTTGCAGTAGTACTTTACAAGACCTGTTAGGAGACTTTGTAGATGAATTTTATTGAGCTTTCTTAAATGCAAAGGTCTGAATCCCTTCTGACTGTTATTGTCTTTAACTTTTTCCTAAAGTTTGCATACTTACTAGACAACAATGGCAAGGCAAATAATGGCAAATAGCACTTCTTAGCATAAGCCTCAAACCTTTTTTGAAAGCAGTCATCATACCATTTCACTTCACATGCCTTTGTTACTCAAATAATTTGACAACACCAAGTACATCATGTTACATGTATGGCAGCAGACAGTAGAGGGCAGCAGCAGTTAAGGTAAACCTTTACAGACTGCACAGCTTCTGTTTTGATCCTGAGGAGCCTACAAGTATTCTCATATAATATATAATACTTTATGAACCAGTTATGGATCACAACACAGATTTAGCAGTCATAAAATAGTAGACTGATTATATTTCTATCCAAATTTTTTTCACTTACCGAGCACTGGCATAACTTGAGTGACAGATTCAAGATGTCTGAGTGAGTTATTTCATCTTGTCTTGATGTGTGACAGAGTGACACCCTTTGGTGTGGTGCATTTTGCAAAATGCTGTGACAGCTCCATCTCTCAATTGTTGGCTTCTCCAGTCGCCTCTGTGGCATAATAGACCTGTCATCAGCATCGTCCTCCACCGTCCCTCCTCTGCTTTTGTCTAGACAGCAGTTTATCAAACCATCTTTTTCTTTTCTGTTTTTGCAAGCGCAGATAAGGAATGTCAAATGTGGCGTTTTCAATACCACAGTGCCAGATTGGATAAAGATAGATGCTTGACCTCTTTGGGCACTATATTCGGTCTTCTGCACATGTATAGATTGATGTGCTCTTTTGAGGCTAACTCCCTGCAATATATCAGTTTAAATAATACTGAATTCTAATTTTCCTCAGTGGGGCAAAATAGTTTCACCTGTTTGGAAAAAAAATCATGTTGCTTGAAATATTGTCTCTTGAAGAATTTTCATTCCTGTTAATTTGTTTTTCTAGTCTGTCATTTTCTGAAGGTATTTTTTAAATTCTCATGGCTTGCAAATTTCTACAATAAAACAAGTGAAGCAGTCTGAACCCAAATGCAGATACTTTCATTCCTCTACAGCTGGGCCATTGCAAACACTAAGGACACTTATGTCATGTCCACGGTATCCTTTAAAGGATTTGGGCATTTTTTTCATCTCTGTGACAGTCAGTTACTGTTACACAGCGTTCAGTGTCATTTTATAGACTAATTTCAGTGCTTACAATCTCTTAAGTTTCTGACAGTGTTAATAGTTTGTTCAGACTGCCTTTAGAGGTTAAACTTAGAAAAATATAATTAAATGGTGTACTAAAGAAGCAATACATGTATATATAAAAATGACTAATGACATCATTTCAGAGACTTTAAAGAATTTTTGATCAAACTCATAACCTCAGCATTTTTAAATCCTTGGTTCAGTTCAACTCTGACACAAAATTATTGGTTTAGAATATAAGCTTTTGCAAGCACAATACGCTTCTGGATGATGTACTGAGAGTAATCAAAATTGAATGGCTAAAAAAAATTAATAAATATTTTGATTATGCAGTGAGTGAGGAGTAATTGCATTTTCTTTTTCACCCCAGGTCATCTTCAGTTTCCTCTTTACTTGGCAAACTGCCTGCTGAAATGTCCAAAGAGTGTTTGTAGAGAAGCAGAACCTTCTTGTTGTGTTGAACTGTATCTAAACTTGGTCTGTACAGAACATCTTTGTCTCTGAGTTTGGACTCATTTTGAAGGCATGAGAGGGAAAAACAGGGGAAAAGAAGGAAAGGGATGCAAGAAAAATCACATTACAAAGCAGTTATAATAAAAAGGATCAAAAGTAAACATTTATAAAAAGGCTTATGTATTTTAGGTATCCTAACATCTTCTGTATTGTTGCTGAGATGTCCATCAAGGTTGATTATGCTGTCATAACCAAAGCTCAATGTATGGTCATTTCATTCAGTACACATATCATACATGTTGTTGAAGACAGCTTCACATACAGTCTGTCCACAGGTGTGTGTCCTCTGTCTGTATTGCCTTATTGCATTAAGTTTTTGCTCACGACTAACAGAGAAGAAGGTTGTTTTCCAACTGTCAGGACCATAAAGATTTTCTTTTTATTATTATAAGTTTCATTTATATATTTTACATTTCTGTAGGGAGGTAGCTGGAGTACACATGCTTTGATGTCAACACTTCAATAATGTTTGATAAAACAAACAAGATAAAAAAAAACAGACTGATTCAAGTCATGATAAGTCACGATAAACAAGGTACAAGCTCAGTGAAACAAGTCACAGGCAGGTAGAAATCAAATATTATTGAGGTTACGGAGCAATACTGTTAGGTTTGGTATATTAGGTGACAGTGTATTTTATTCCATGAAGAGCAGCTTGAACAGAAAAGGCAGCCTTAACTAGACAAGTTCTGGTTCAGAGCTCCTGGCGCATTAAACCCATCACTGGAGCGTGTTAAATCTGGAGTATCAGAGCAGCAAAGATGAGATATGAGATGGCGATTTTCCATCAACATTGTATCAGCACCAGTGGTTATTACATCTCTCAGACAGGGGAGGCCAACCGACTTTACCTTATAGAAAAGCAGCGGTGAGTGTTGTAATTATCAGCAGCGGTGAACCTGAGGGCAGCATGGTAAATGAAATGTAGGAGTCTCACTGTGGAGGCGGCAGCATGTCGATATTTGAAACCCCAAATAATCCAGAGCTGAGGGGAAATGTGGTGCAACAAGATTGTTTTTATGAGTCAGAGAGAAGCTGCTCCTGTTTGTGTACAATAGGCCAAGTGTCTGTCACAGTTTACCATGAAGGCTTACGACTTTTAAAAATTTGAATCATTTATCAAATTAGATATAAAACTATGAAGTTTCTTTGACCTCTTTAGAGAAATGTGTATTGTTGTCCTCCATGCCGGGACAGTGACATGACACTGTTTCATTTTGTCAGTAAGGTTGGTAAGGTCACCTTGCAGTGCATTTCACCTGCATTTGTGGATTTTTTTGGCCACCTTGGTCAATACTGACATTACCTGATAAAAGGTGACTTTGATTAATGCCTTAATAACTATGGGTCAAACGGCTGTGTATTGTAAGAGGTTGATGGCAAACCAATTATCACCTGATTCTGCAGCTCACATCAGTTCTCCAGGGTATCATTCAACCCATTGTTCTCATTTTTTGGCCTGTCACCTTCCTGTTACTGTTCAGTCTTACTCAAACCCACCAAAAAGCAAAACAAAGTGAATGACCTCCAGTTTGAATGCTTCTTGCATGCATTTACATCCAGCAAAGAGGCATAAATGAGGTCATAGAGTAGATATGATCCATTGTTGTTAAAATATCGATTAAAGAAGCCTTAAAAGAGCTGTGATTTCTTGGTTACTAATTAGATATATTAAGCAACACAAATCACAGTAGTCCTCCTAAAGGTGCATTTTATGACAATTCTTTTTGTTTTTGGATATATACAGAAGAAATTTATTCATTTAATAATAGTGTTCTTAACAGCTATTGTGTTGATATGTGTCTCTCAAAACAGACAGAGAAATAGACAAATGCATTTTATATATGTATATAAATACATCTCACTTACTAGATGTGTCAATATGTATTCTCAGACATGTGCAAATAGATAATGCGTGTGTGAATGTGTTTATGTGTGTGTTTGTATGAGGAGGTGTTGTTGGAGACCCTTGACACTCTCTCTCTCTTTCTCTCTCTCTCTCTCTTCCCCCTCTTTACCTCCAGATCTCTCCACCCCTCTGTGCCTCTCTCACCATCTCTCCCTCTCTCTGTTCTTCTCCCCACCCTGCTCTCATTCCATCAGGTCCTCACAACACACACCACACAGCCTCCAACCGCCTCATCTCCTCCACCAGAGCGTGAGGATCAGAGAGAGAGAGAGAGGGAGAGTGGAAGTGACGGGAGAACAACAGCAGCATCTTTCAGTGCCATCTCCCTCACTGGGGGAGAGAGGGAGAAAGGTTTTGGGAAGAGGAGAAGTGGAAAGATAAAGGAGAAAAGAGGAGAGAGAGAGCAAAAAGCAAAACAGTGAGGGAAATAAGTTTTTAGTTGAAAGGAGGTCAAGGCGAGGGAGAGTTTGGAGTGACAGAGCGTGGTGGGTGGCAGTGGGGGGACTGAAAGCCTCATTTTCCCATTTCTTTCATCGGCTGTGAGCGCCACCTGCCTCCACTTTTCTCCTTCTACCCTCCTCCTCCTCCTCCTCCTCCTCTTCCTACTCCTCCGGCTCCTCTTCTCATCCCGACTCTCTCCCAGCTCCCGCCGTGGGGTCTCAGCTCTCCGTCTCCCTCCCCCCTTCCCTCGCTCCCTACCTCCCCAGGGCCCTCCTGGGAGCCTCCGGGCTGCTGCGCCGCAGGAGGATGTCTCGCAGGGAGTCTCCGCCGCCGCCTTCGCCACCTCCACCTCCGCAGCTGCTGGGAACGCGGAGAGGTGAGCTGGAGTGCGACGATCGTCCGGAGCGCGCGGAGCCGCTGTCTGACGCCGAGAGGGAGATCATCCAGGACACGTGGGGGCACGTCTACAAGAACTGCGAGGACGTGGGGGTGACTGTGCTCATTAGGTGAGTTGTGAGAAGAGGTGAATGATGAGGATTTTATTTTCACTGTGAAAAACTCTTAGATTTGTTTCGGTGTGAGTAAACTTTTGTACAGTTGTTTCCAGATTAATATGAGTCAATTTAAAGCGTGTGTGTCGCCGTCAGTGCTGTTTGAGCTGTCCCTGTGTGCTGCTCAGTTAAGATGCTTTATTCTTACAGGGGACACTGGCGCCTTGTGATATGTGAGCAATTTCTCATTCAGAGCATCCTTAATAGCTAGTGGTTGGAAATGAAGTAATGGGGTCAGTCGTCTTATTTCTTCCCCTATCCTTTGGCAGAATTTTGTTTTAGAAATCTATTTCGTTTTTTTTTTTTTTTTTTTTTTTGCTGCAGCCACATAATGAAGGACACATACTGAGAGGTGTTTTCAAATCATAACCAAGCAAAAATCAATGTCCCCTAATTCCCTAAAATAAAATAGAAAAAATGTTGATAATGCAACATTTATTTTTTCAATTTTTAAATATTTTTTTTTCGGACACTCAAAATAATTTAAGGAGGATTTTACTTGGCACTTTCCCTGCTTCTACTGAAGTAAATAGAGAATTGTATATGTTCTTTCTCAAAGACTCTCCCCTTTTAATTGCTGCTGAGTACTGAAGGAACACCAAATTTTGTGGAAAGTGACCAGTGGCAAAATGATTCATACAGTTTTTGAAATGACAGTTAATACAATGGGCAAATCTGAATAGCACTCAAAAAAGATTAAATATTAGCCACCGTAGGGAATCTGTGAGGTTTTAAATTGAGTTTTGACTTTTCATCATCACCTAGTTTATTAAAACATCCTGGAAATACTTCTTAAATAGAACTGAAAAATGCTTTGAACCTTTTTTTCTGCATAGTCTTTTACCCAATATTGATGTTTTGCAAATTTAATGACCTTATGAACTTATTTCAGGAAAAGATTTTTCATTCTAATGGAAAAAATGTAATCATGTAACATCAAAATGACTAATTAAAAAACTAATTACACATACTAAAACCTTTTTTCATTAAAAAATAGTCTTATCTATCTGTCATGTTCCAGTTTCCCTTAGTTCTTGTGGGTTATGACAGTTGACACTTAGTTGTGGCACCCGACCTTAAAACCAGTCTCCTTATTAAATTTAATAATTGGGACTGAGTTTTGTCCATTTAATGAAGGCGAGTCCCCACAATGCGACTGTGATAACAGACTCATGTCCTCACAGTGTGAGTATTCTGCAATGTACACACATACACACACACCATGTTCTGTACCCTTTCCCTCAACGTCTCACCAGTAACTGAGCTGTGACAAGTGTAGGGAAGGAAGGAACATTGCATTCCTCTCATTAAGATGCTGAAAAAATAGTTCATAGTCCGCTGCTTCTTACACTACTGTATGACAAGAAACCCAATGTCAGAGACTCAGAATATGTTAGATTTGTTCCTTGTGCATTGACATTTATCTAAGGTAAAATTCATGTATAGGAGGCAGCTTAAGTGTCTTAAGTTTTCATCTTGAATACACTCCAAACACGATTGCCACTGTCTTCTTAAATTGTCAAGCATATCCATGACCAAAATATCAAACATTTTCCCCAAGAGCCAAATCTTGAACGGGCAGTAATTCTCTGTGACACTTTTTTTCCCCCTGTTTTTAACCTACATTTTTACATATTCCAAAAACTTTATTGAGAAGAAGCGACTTTTTCAAACTACCCCCTACACCCTGTCCCTACCAACTTCCACTCCATTTGCACGTCTTCATGGAGGGTCAGCTACATTAGTAAATTCATTAGATGGAATGTATTACATATTCATATGATTGATTTCACTTGGTCATCTGGGAAACAGCCCATGGACGGCATTTGAAGGGGCAGGTTGTTTTAAAAAAAGAGTTGGAAGGTGATTGGACAAATGTTCTGTCTATCACATTCATTATTCTTGCCGAAGCCAGTTGAGAGAGGAACAAAAATATCTTTTCCATCAAGAAAAGCCTTCAGTGGCATTCTTTGCTCTTCCTTTAATGAAGAAATGATGTCCACTGTTGAAAAACTGCCACTGTTACAACATCCATGTTAACCTCTTCATTGGCTGCCATTGTTTGCAACAGCTTCTTGCTTTCATCAAAACTGACCCATGCCCACAGCTACCACTTCTGTCTTTGCAAAGGACAATTGTTCCTATCATATACTGTCCAGACAGAAATGAGCTCAGTTGGAGCTTTTCAAGATGGACCTGCAAGATTTCAAAATTGAGATCTTAGCAGTCCAGCTGCCTTGCAAGGTTACCACATTAGCCATTCTAACTTAATAGTCGGGAGTGAAAGTGCAACACGTGTCTTGGAAGGTGCTATGTACAAATTCATGCATTTCCATGTGTCTACCCATACAAATATAAACTGCTGAAACTGAGACGTCATATAGAGGTTAATATCTTAAAAACCACATAGTACTACAGATCTGGATAACGACAGAAATGTTTATTTAATTGTCAAGTTTTTCATATTTACAGGGACTGTATGAAAAATCAAACAACTTATAAATATCACGGTGAAAAAAGAATATATTTAAAGAAAAAAAAATTGCTTCAAAAAGAGGCTGACATGCTACCATGGTTACCCAAAGGTATGACAGTTCCTGTTTTCGTTAAGGAAGTTGCCTCAGCCCTACTCATTAATAAAGGTTGCTTCATCTAGCTATGCTTGCACTATAGAGTACACTCTGTGATGGAGCGCGTGTGAGGGTTTGATTTAAATAAAGCCTAATGTCTTACTTTTGAAGATACACCCTGAAACAGTAGCACACATTCCCATTACAACCATAGTCTGAACAGCACCAATGCTTGGGGTCAGGGACTGCTTAAAGGCATCTATGTTGGTGGCAACGAAGGAGGGACAAATGCAGCTTTTTCATTTTTTTTGTGCTAGATTTACTTTGTCAGCCAAGATGTGAACCAACAACCTCCTACTCACAAACTTCTCAAACTTTTAGGCCACCAATGTCCCTTCAGTGCAAACTCTTCTAGACCAACCTGATAAAATGCGACTTGACTGTGTTTTTCCTTCTTTGTTACATGTTTTTTATATATCAAAGAAGAAACACTTCTTCCCTTTGAATGTCCCCAGCTAAACTGTTTCAGCGAAACACTGAGCCCTTAAGGGCTTGTTAAAATGGACAGCGAGTCACAGCCAAAGAGACTGATGTGAGTGAGACAAACTGATTTTCAGTTTGGGGTGACGAGAATCCCCGACAGAGAGACTGGAAGGGCAGAGAGCATCTTTTGTGCATATGTGCATGTCAGTGTGCCTTGTGCTCTTATCTGTGGATGACAGCAACAAGCTTTGGCACTTCATGGTTTCCCTCCATGCCTCACAATGTGTCTGCTCTGTCAGTTCTTTCAAATTTTTACTTACTTTCCCTGATTTACCATGCTTGATCTTCTCTTTATGAAAAGATAACAGTATTTTTTCATATCTCAGTTGGTCATGATAACCGTCAAAATCAATTATGCTAAAGCTGCCAAGCACAATACATATCCAGGGATTTGTTTTACTGGTTCTGATTTATATAAATATTGACAGTTTAGAGTTCCTTATAGCTTAGGAGAGGCACACAATATTTTTTACAGGGATGAAGACAGAATTTGCACAACTAGAGTTGCAAGTAATGATTATTGAAGTTGTCCGCTTCAGCTCCCTTTTTTAAGATTTGATTTTTTCCAACAGAGAACCTTGAATCTCAAACTCAGACTTCAACAATTTTGTTTGACTGGAAGCAAAGGGAAACAAGAGTGACAAAATGCATGTCTTAATCCTACTGCTCAAGATGATTTTGCTTTACTTTTGAGAGAGCGTCGCGATGTGCATAATTGTCTGACAATCTCACAGGAAAAGTTATGTCCAGAAAGTAATGTTGTCTATCAAGGGGCTACAGGGTTGATTCTGTTATGCCCTCCTCCCATGTTTCCAATCTTCATGCTAAGCAAAGTTAACCATCTGCTGGTTATGACTATATTGACTGACATGAGAGTGGTATCAATTTTCTCATCTAACTGACTGCAATAAAACAAAATGTCATAATCCTGTAAGTACCTCACTGCCAACTGTTTGTACTTTGGTACTCTGAATTTAAATCACCACAAATAATCACTATACAGATTTATAAGTTTAGCAAAAGAATATCCTAGAGTCCAAGGTTTTGCCTTCAGATTGTGTTTGTCTGACCAGCAGTTAAGACCTTTTACAATCAAAATAAGAAAAACTGCAAGTTTCACAAAGTGCCTGGTGTTTCTGCATGAAAAAGGACTTAAATGCTATCTTTATCATTAAAATTAATATTGAACAATTTTCAGATTATCCATTAATCAACTTGACCGAGTGTTTTTAAGCTACAGTTTCATTATTGTGCCTGTGTGACACAAAAAGAGTGTGTGATCATCAGCTGTTGGCTATTAAATGCA
Source organism: Ctenochaetus hawaiiensis (assembly GCA_029783645.1). Classification (NCBI taxonomy): domain Eukaryota; kingdom Metazoa; phylum Chordata; class Actinopteri; order Acanthuriformes; family Acanthuridae; genus Ctenochaetus; species Ctenochaetus hawaiiensis. The sequence continues at coordinate 16,902,910 of JAPZDY010000020.1, read as the reverse complement.
GAAATGGACTCACAAAGCAGACACAGAAAGATCAGTTATTTAGTCTTTAATCAGGCAAAAGTCAGCACACAGGTAGTCAATCCAAAATCAGGCAAAGGTATTCATAATACATACACAATACACAAGAAAATGCTGGAAAGCTCACACGCAAAAGAAGAGACGATCTGGCAGAGAACAGGGGAAAGATGCCAACTCAATTACAGGCAGACAGGTAGACGATTAAACACAGGTGAAACACATTAGAGTTGGGCAGGTTGTCAACAAGGCGGGAAACTTGGCAGGACATAAGAACAAAACAAGGTTCGAGACAGGAATATCAAAATAAAATAGGAAGTGACAACAAACATCACAGACATGAAACATAATTCAGCGAGCTTTACGGTACATGTCTAAACCAGAGGCTTACACGGGGTCAAAGTCCTGCACGGTTGAGATCAAAGCACAACATCCTCCATGTGGACACTGATTTGCATTTTCATGTCAATCCATCTGTCTAGATGCATGGAGAGAATAGACAGTGACAATAGCCTCAGTTGATCTCAGCAATGCGTACAAATGCAATTGCACCAAAGAGTGAGAGCACCCCAGGCATCAGAAGACACACATATGGCAGCCATGTGGATACAATCAAACCCTGCATACATTCGCTCAGATAATATTGCTATAGTGGTGGTGCTGATGGTAAAAGAAGCAATTTTCTTTACTTAAACTGTGTGTTATGTGCGAAAGTCAAAAGCATTTTTAATGCAAGAACACAATAGATACTTAGGCAGTAGATAAAGTGTAAAAAAAAGCCCAACATGTAGAGATAACATGTTGGGAAAAGGAGGAAAATAAGACCAAGAGTAGTCAAGCTATTGGCTCTGTCTGGTTGTACACACCACACATTAGCACTTTGAGTTATGTGCTAACAACAGCATGCTAACACAGATAAAGTTAACATCCTGAAATTCACCATCTTAGTTCAACTTCTCCATGCTATGATTTGCTCAAAGCACTTATTACTGGTTAAGATGACAGGACCACTATTTGTTTAGCAGGTATTTGGTTACAAACCAAAATGTTGGACATACTGATATTGTATTTCTGGCTGGGTAGATGAAAAGTCAAAAACATTAAAGTTATTATTTACATCCTATGAGGACCATGAATATCTGAACAAAGGACTGATTAGAAAATCTTTTTACCAGACTAATTGGGATTTACTGTCTTGAGAACACGGATGTCAGCACAAAATATAATGGAAATCTATCCAATAGTTCTTGATACATTTTAGTTGATGATAGTCCTACTAAAAATCAGGATTATATGGGCTATTTTTATTTTCAGTAATTAAGCCAGCGGCGTGGAGATACAAAGTTTGCCTCTTGAAAAAAACGTCCTTGAAGTTTCAACAGTGAGGCTCAAGGTTGTTCATGGCACTCCAAGGAATTATAAAAACCCCTTCTAGTCTAATCAGAGTGTGATTAAAAAGTCCAACTAATGGTGCTGCTTTTGCTTTGATGACTTAATTTAAATGCAGAGACAGGTGCAAGAATGTGCTGAGAGCTCTCCAAAGTACTTAATACCAGTATGCCTCATACACAGGGACTCTACAGTATATACATGTCGTATTACTGCTTTAAAACATATTAAGGAGCAGGTGGTGAATCCCCTTATTTCCTCATTGTGTATCCCCATCAAGAATATACCGGTACATTGCACAACACACATCAAACTGATGTAGCAAAAAATCAACAAATTATGACTCTGGTTATCTCTAAACTAGTATTGCTGTCTGTGATCAGGGTCTTGACAACCAAGGAAAGAGCCAAACAAATAAACAATGTGATGTCTCTCAGTTCAAAAATTGGATTGTCTAAAAGGTCAAGTGTAAAGGATTTATGGGATTACTTTTAAGAATTATGCAGAAGCAGAATTACATGATGATAAATTTGTTTTTATTAGTAAATAATTATCAAAAATAAGAAATGTTATACTTCCATTACCTTCGAATGAACTTTTTATATGAAGGGAAAGAGGTGGTCCTCTTTCATGAAGTTCACTATGTTGTACCACCATGTTTCTACAGTAACCCTGAATGGACAAACTAAACACTGGCTGTAAACAGTGGGCCTTTTACATTTTTTTTTTTTTTTTTTTTACTAGTTGCAGAAGGGTATTCAGACTGATGCAACCTTCTAGTCACCACTAGATGCCACCAAATTCTACACACTTTGGTTTGTATGTGTCCGGTTATCAGGCCTGCTGCATTGTCTGGACTAAAGGACTATGTTGATACTTAAATGTATGGCATGTTTTAAGTGCTTTCAGAATAAAATTGTTACTGTGTCTAATACCGTAGCTGTTACCAGATGCTGACCCTTTGTTATACAACATCTTAATATTGTCTTCTCACATGTTGGTATTGATGCTAAGTATGTAAGTAAAGTTAGAAAATAAGTTGTGAACTTGCAGCAGGTCAATAGCAAAAAAAAAATAGTTAACACTCCAATAAGTGCCCCTTGACATTAATGATATATATTCGACTAAAAAAGGTGTCACTCCACACTGTTTTTTTTGTTGTCCTACACCAAGAATATTTTTTTATGTCGCAGACGTCGTCATGTTTTTGTTGTGCAGTGTTATTAGTTATTGTTACTTATGTCTCCATGGAGATTGTAGTTTCCAATCCATAACTCTGGCCTGTTTATAGTGTGACAGTAGAAACTCCGGGCTGACTAACAACAGAAATAAACTGTCAGTCAAATGCCTGCAGTGAAACAGACAAGCTCACAGACTGACTGCAAGCTTTGATCAATCAATGTTCATATGATACTGAGTTCAGAACCTTAAAATGTCGGGACTTTTAGTTAAAATCTCCACTCATTCTTGTAATTAGACATAGAAGGCTGAATAATATACAAGCCATTGAGTTCATGTCATGGATATCAACTTTGGATCACAAAAGGTTTACCAGCTAATTCAGGATAATGTGACTGTTAGCTGAGCCAAAACCACTCCTCTGGTCTAATAGTTGGTCAAGTGAAGCAAATAGGTCCCACAGCCCTGATGAGTCAGTGTAATCCCTCAAACATTGATGCAGTATTGCAATATTCTTAAATTATTTAAATTTTGAATTCTGAGGATCATGGTGTCTAACTTGAAGGATGTAAGGGGTTTTAAGATGCTAGAACACCAGATTAAGACAAATGTTTCCTGTGCTTTGTGATGTGCCTTTTGCATAATATTCCTATAATGTAGTGTAAAACAATGCAATGGCTGCAGGGGACCAAACATTTATCACTTTAACACAAGAGGACATGCAGGCATAAAAACAATTTTTCTTCAAAAAGCAAACATCAGAACAGCAGACTGTTTCTCAAAGCACTGGAGTTAACTTTCATGTTCGTCTAAGCAGAGCAGGAGCTACTAGAAAGTCTTTATTATTCTTGTCACCAACAAAAAAATGTGTATGTATCGTGACAGCTGGTAAAACCAAGCTAGGAGTGCTAAAGGCAAGTCGAGCCTTTGTAGGCCTAGCATGACATGGGATCTGAGGGATGTGGATGTAGTGTAGCAGGGCGGCCAAGGGCCAAACTCCAACTGAGAAATAAATATACTAGCAATTCCAGTCAGCTGGAGCACTGACAAGATTTAAAGTGGGTCAGAGTAGAGATGTGTGTGTGCACACATAAATCCATCTGTTTTTTTGTTTGTTTGTTTTCCATCTGTTAGTGTTTGTATGTCTGTAAATTCTGGTTTACAGTAATTCTTTGCATTGTGAATACTAACAGTATTTTAATTGTCAAATTTGTCACACACTTCTTTAGCTAGGCTTGTGGAAACTTTCTCATTGCTTTGGCGTTCACTCTTTTCCTCCCTCGTTGTGAGCTGCTGTAAGCTCACAGTCAGCCGTGATGAAAACTGTCAAACCACTGAGTCAAAACAAAGCTTTTATACTAGAATCCTACAAGACAATTTACATTTTCTTTGTTTATCTCCCCTCTTACATCTACCAGGGTGGTTTAAGAATGGAATTTACTACATCTGTACCTAAAACTGTACTGTAAAACTGCAGGGACAACTCTGGCTCTACACACTTGGCAGACCTCAAACATAATCCAGACACATCTGAGATAAGTCTCATTTTTTCCAACACCACATCTTAGAGTATTGAAATGCTCTAATTTTAAGCTTTGCAAGGACAGTTTTCTATATTGAACAATAACCAAAGCTACAAAGTTTTGTAAGAGGATGTCATGACAAGTTAGCTATACTTTTACCTTATTTCACTTACTTTCTCATAACCAAACTATGCTAGAGTTCCCTTTATTTGGATTAATCTCAGAATGGCAATGTTTATCTGTCTGTCAGTATTAATTTTTCAGCCCAACACTTTGGTACAGACTTAGAAGACAACTACTAGGTTTGCTATGGATTTGGTGCAGATATTTATGGTTCCCAGAGGATGAATCTCAATGTTTTTGGTGGCCTTCTGTCTTTTCAGTTACTTCATCAGGTCAAAATTTAAATTTGTTGGATAATTTGCTTTATTACTAAAAGCCTATAAAAGTGAAAACATCTCATCAGACCGGGCTGTACTTTACTTTAATTGTAATTAGCATATGTTAGCTTGCTAGCATGGTTATTTAGAATAGTAAACAGTGTAAACATACCTCCTTAACATCAGAATGTTAGCGCTGTTGTATACAGCTTAAAGCACCACTGTTCTGCCGCTCTGCAGTATAGCCTTACAGACGTCAGCGGTAACATGTGGTAAAATCAAATTCCAGGTAGACAATGACCTGCCAGTGGGCTGTATATCTGTATTCAGTTATTGCAGAAACCCAAATTCATATTATGCATGGATAGACAAAATACTGTTTCTATTAGCTGAACTATAAATCAACATTTATACTAAACCCTGAATGCATTGTGAGTCAGATGTGGAGTTAATTTACAATAAACCTTATCAAGGGACATATCAGATAATGGAACGCAATAAGTGCCAAAATGAGGAACAGAGAGAGACAGGGTCATGATTGACAGTAAATGTAGAAAATAATTCCTGATGAAGTTTTCCATAAAAATATTTAAAACACACACACCACTTTTATGCATGCTGTCAGATGTGCGGTTTTAGCCACTAGAGTTTAAAATCTTTAAAGAATGTAACTTAATGTAATACTTGTAAATAAAATAGATATTTATTCATAGTATATAATACACTGTAACTGTTTATAATCTGCATATAGCAACAATATGTCCTTTATTGGACTAAAACCTGGTCACTATGTGGTGAACAAGCTACGTGGTCATAGCAACCCCCAGCATATGAGCCCATATGTCCATAACAGCTACACTGCTGCAATTCATGTAGGGAAGAACACAGTCCAAAGCAAGGAGTGAATGTTACATCATGTGACATGGAGCAGCTATAGACTGTAGGGCTGAGGAAAGCTGAAGCTTTGCCTTAATGCTAATCACACAGTGTAAGAACCAGTTACACACATGCAAACCTGCAGAAGTGTTGGCCGTTGTACAGATAGAGGCTGAAAATAGCTTCTGTTTACCATCAAGGAAGGTTTTTAGGAGCCAGCTGTCACAAAAAAAGGATTCAAACAAACATTCTGACTAGTTTTTACTGGAGCATGTGCACCTTTTTTCATGATAACTCTGCATGTTTGAACTAGCCTTTTGGCAGCACCACTGGACTGGCTTCTTACAAATGAAATGGGGCTGCATTCATAAATGCTTGATATGGTTAAATTCATGCAAGATCGCAAACGACCATCCTGTGCCTTTCAGTAAAGTTTATTAAAGTAACAGTAATTTTTAATCTGTTTCATACTGAGTATTCAGTAAGTGTCTTTCAGGATGATGCACTCATACAAACAGCAAATTAATCTCCACCATTCAGCACACCTGCATCCAATCAAGGTCTCCAAGGGTCTGGTCAACTGATCAATTTTACCTATTACCGCCGCTATTCAGTAAAGGATTCTGCCAGAAACCTCCTGTCACAGATGGTGCCTAGGTGGATTAAACACTTTATGCACATAAAACAGCATTTGTTTGTGTGTGTGTGTGTGCGTGCATGTGTGTGCATGTGTGTGTGTACTAGGCCACGAAAGAAGTTTTTTACAGATTGAGGAGATTTTTTACAAGGGAGGACATTTTGGCTTGTCCTCACAACTTCAAGTGCATTTTTTAAGGTTGACAGTCAGGTCAAGGTTGGGGTTAGCATCCTTTCTTAATAATTAATGAAAACATAATTGATTGATTGATTACAGCGGAACAACTGAGGGTCATATTTTTATAATAGGTGTCATGAAATTTGAACACTGAATTTGACTCTGCATCCTCTGCTCAAGTAATGTACTTTCATCACAAGTTCACCAGTTAAAGCTAAAAATAGACAATAGGCAATTAGACAGAAATGAAAACATTATCTATCTATACCTCAGAGCAGCCTCCTGTCCCTTAAAGGATCTAACATTTCGAGTTTGGGTCCATCTTGCAATTTTGCTGCACACTCACACAAGATTTGCTAAGTTGAACAAGTTTAAATTTTAAAACTTTATATATTTATAGTTACCCATTCAACATAAAACTCAAGTCCTTCAGTTCAGTTAATTCATTATCATGTTAATATTTCTATTTATCCTTATGGTAATCAGGTTGCAAGGTTATCTTTATAAATTCTGCAGTAGGTTTGAGCAGCTGTAAAACAAGATATTGAGTCAAAAAACACAAAAAAATGGGATTTTGTAACATCACTGGGTTGTGTCACTGTCAGTTTTTTGATATGAGATATTTTCTCTTTATGCTGCACATAAGATAGATTTAACAGCAGTACAAAGTAGTATAATATCATGGAATAGTATGTTTTAGTCTGGTTGATGTAAAACAGCTAGAAAGCACAATGTCTTGGTGCTGCTTGCATGCTGCTGCTCTATCCATTGTTTTTTGGGGGGTAAAATCTTGTTTTTCACGCTTGGCTCCCCACATGCTTTGATCAAATGTTGTGATCCGTGCATGGTTCTCATAATGATGGATTTCTACTGGCTTTGTAATGGGCTTTAAGGGGATTTGTCTTGGTTAAGCATAATAGATGTCATAGCTTTCTTTGCAGACAACAATTCAAGAATAAATCGTAACAACAATGTTATGGGGAGATGGCTTTTTGTTTGTATAATGTGTTTTGTGGTCTCAGTGCTTCTCTCTCACTTCTTTTTGCATTCAAATCTTGTATTTCGTCTTCCATTCTTTAAAAAATGTGTTCGAAACACAATATACTACCAGAAAATTATAAACAGCATGGGGCATTTTTGCCTCTGCTCTTTTCTAATTCCATCTCTCAGTTTTCTAAGCCCTTATTCACTGCAAACTAGTGAAGAAAAAACAACCAAAAACAGCAAAGAAAATTTAAAAAAAAACTGTTATGTGATTTATGGCATGTTGTCATATCACCAAAAAATCTATGCTTGATTATCTACCTATTCATCTCTATTCTGAAAAGGAACAGGATTTTATCAAGTTTACCTACTGTGTTGCAGTTACTTTTGGTCAGCATGTAAGATCCAGGATTCTTTAGGTGTTTTCTTAATTTTTTGGTAGCATTGTTTTCAGTGGAGATACACACAGGAAATACAGTGTGAGAATGGAGTGAAGAGGAGTATGACATGTATCAGAGGGGAAGAAATGTGCATCCCTGGCAGTTCCACCTTCTCATCCAAATATGGTCACCCCTGATTTCCAAAAAACAAGACTGCAAGCCCAATAATGCCAAACATAGCTTAAATAACTCTATCCTTTATTTTATATTGTCTGTAAGTTCTTTATTATGTGTTTTAAATGTTTTTCTTGTTAGGTTTTTTGTCAACTTCCCATCAGCCAAACAGTACTTCAGCCAGTTCCAGGATATGGAGGATCCTGAGGAGATGGAGCGAAGCAGTCAACTGCGGCACCATGCCCGCAGGGTGATGAACGCCATCAATACTGTGGTAGAGAACCTCCATGACCCAGAGAAGGTGTCATCAGTGCTGGCTCTGGTGGGAAAGGCTCATGCTATCAAACACAAGGTGGAACCCATGTACTTCAAGGTAACTTCATGAAGCAATCCACTGTATGTTACTTTTTATCTTTTTGCATTTTATCTGTTATTTTGAGGAGTTACCCATTAAGATAGTATAATACTTGTCCTCGTCAGTCTGCAGACTGCAACATGTCGCTCTACTTTGATCAGGGAATGTTCTCCCAGTGTTGTTTATTCACTGGTAGAATATTTGTTGCTTTCTAGGTATTGCCACTTAATTAGACTGTGTGCTAAAAGATAACAAATTTGAAGTTTAGACATGTTAAGGGTTTGAAGTCTGTTGCTTTTCACCAATAAATCTGAGTGCATAAGCGAAGTCTAATTTAACTTATATATTTACATAAAATCACAACTCTGTGTATAGAAACATGCACAGATGTTGAAGCATATCACCAGTGAAAGGTTATTTATATTATATTCAAAGATAGATGTACTACAGAGAGTAATGGAACAGCCTAAAGTGGTACAGAGTGGCATTCAAACAGGAAGAAAGTAGTTAAAAATGTTTAAACTGTAATGCACAAAACAGTGAAAGAGCTATGATCATGAATCTACATAACAGCATGTGACAGTTAAAGGAAAAAGTACTTAGCAGTCAATTACAAAAAATATATTACACAGTTTTGAGGTTGTCTGTCAATAAATGTTAAAATCATTTCAGTTCAGGGCATTGCTGTGGAGCTAACCAACAGAAAAGGCAAAATCAGAAATATTTAAGATTCAGTGTATAATTTAGGCCATATGGTAACATAATTTTCAATTTGAAACTGCAACATGATTCCCTCTTCAACTGACTGGAGAGGGGAAGCATATGCTTCCTCACTTCAAGTCTCTTGAAAGTCGTCAGTTGGTTAATAAATGCAGCTGTAAGAAGAGCATGTTACCGCCATTTAATTATCACTCTGCTGGCTTCTGATTGCCTTCAGAATGAAATTTTAGATTTAATTGATCGCTTTGTGAATTAATCATCTGTATGTGTATTTCCTAAACTCTTACTGCAGTGTGCACCAGGATGCATGGAGTATGAAATATTTGTGACATGGTAACATGGGGGTCACATAAGAGAATGCTATGAGCCAACTCCTCCATAGATTATCACCACCTGTTTATCACATGACCTGTTCACCAAATGACTGAAATACCGTATAGATGGATCAATTACATGTAGCCTTGAATATAAGAAATTAAATGGACCTTGTGTTGAGAATTTGCTTGCAAAAATGTAATTAACTCTTAATTCAGTTTATAACAATTTTCATTGACAGTCAAATATAAGAATTGAGGAGGTTCAACATGTTCCCCTGTTTTTACAGATCGTGTACTACAAATAAATAATGTGCTGTTTCAGTGCTGTAGCTCTAACAGCACTGCTCATCTACCACATTTAAATCCACATTTCCCTCTGTCTTGCTTTCTCTTTATATCTGCTGCTTTTCACTCCCCACCTGTGTTGTCCTTTCTCTCTGCTTTGTCATTTTCATTCCCTTTGTATGGCCTGTCCACCCACTGCTTTCATGTTTTACTGCTATCACTTTCAATTCTTGCCTGCCTCGCCCACTTTTCTGTAATTTCCACTGTTCTGCTCTCACTTTACCTACTCAATTCTAGTTCTCTTCCTGCCTTCTGCAATTGTCATGATGGCCACATATTCTCAAATTTTTTCTTTTCCTATACCCCTCTTTTTTCATACTATTCCCTCCTTTTTTACTCATGTGACAAAGTTTGTTTCTCTCCTCCTTCCTCCCAGATCCTGAGCGGTGTGATGCTGGAGGTGTTGGCTGAAGATTTCCCAGAGTTCTTCCCAGCAGAGGTGCAGATGGTGTGGGCCAAACTGATGGGAGCAGTGTACTGGCATGTAACAGGGGCTTACACAGATGTGGGCTGGCTCCAGGTCTCCAGCTCAGCAGTGTGAAGTGCTTGGAGGATGAGTGGGTAAAGGAGTTTTCAGTTGCAAGGAGTCCTGTGTGGATGTTTTCACAGACGTGAATTAAGATTAATGTGATAATCTGTGCAACTCTGTGCTTTATTTTGGTCACATTTTGGTGCTGAGCCTTCATTGCTGTGGCGTATAGATACATCACCCTTCCCAGAGACACCAAACAGTGTAGTCAGGCAACATTTTACTGCTTCCAAATGAAGTTTTAGCTAAAGTAAGTGTGCTTTGACTGTTGTATTTATTCCAAAAAAAAACTATTGGTGCATTTTACACATCACTGCTTGTGTGGTATGGGACACCCCCATTAAGGAGCTGAGAAGTGCTCAGTTTAACAAATCTAAACTCCAATAACCTGATCAGTTTAACTGCTGTCGACCCTTAACTAAGCCCCGTTCCCCATTATTGTAATGCTTGACAACATTTTATATCTAGTACATCACCTTTTTGCCCTGTATTTAGTAAATATGCATAATATTATGTAATAATGTTGTCTCTGACCAACTCATTCTAACAAATCCCTGTAAAAGAGTCTTAAATAAACAACGTGATGTTAACCTAAAAGGCTAAAGCTACACATTCTAAATAAGACAACCACTCAAGCAGTTGATGAAACATGTTTAACACATGGAACCAAAGGAGCAGTACAGTGCTAAACTGGCCTTTTTCATAATCTATAACCACACAAAATTTGTTGTTTGATCCTCATTGGTTATGGAAGTAACACCAGAGTAGATTGCTAGCATATTGAAAGAGCAACTTAGCCTGACACACTAATATTTGCAGCTTAAGTTTGAGTGCACACACACGTTATTAATCAAAAAAGAATATAAACATCTAAATTCTCACTACTGCTTCATGCACACTGCTTTAACATGTTAACATGTGCATAGTTAAAAGCTAACACTGTGTGGATCAATTACTGTTCAGGATAGTGAACAATTACAGCAAACAGTCAGCTGTGGATGTCAAAAGCAGAAATTTATTCATATAAAAATGTTGCAGATTATTACTTTACTGAGTTCACTTCTGTAAAAACCTAAGAGAAGCATCTTCCATATAAGTTGCACAAATGAATACACCTCATGACATTTTGAAAGAAAGTTTGAGAAATGTAAGACATGACTTTTTAAGCTCTGAGAGGGGGGCAGGTAGTTGTTAAAGCCCCAGCTATGGGACCACAGAGCTGCTGACTGTTAATAGATTCTCTTTGTGTCCTACTACAGTATATCCTCATGTTTAGGGGACTTAAGCCCCTATCTCTCTGTATTGATGCATCACGTGCTCTTAATGTCTTGTTAAACTCTACAGAGGTGTTGTTTGCATAAGTGTACAGTTGGCAAGTGTGTATACTCTTCTGCCTTTGTTTACAACTCATTGACACGTTGATCTGTTGATGTATTAAAGAGGGCTGTTTTTTCTTTACCTAAACTCACAGACCAGCTACAATACTTTAAGTTTTTTATTTGCCTACCACTTTCATTTTGTGGTTGGAAAATAGCAGGTGGACACAATCAGCAACCGCACACGTGAACATCCACATACAGGCATGCTGTAAGGCCTACCCTATGCTAATATTTACAGGACTGTCAGTTAGTTTACCTCTCCAAAACCCCATCAGAGAGATGTTCTCCATTAAGGGCTTTAGAAAGTCACTCTGGAGATCTACAAAAACATGTCAGCTTTAGTGCCATCAGTCTGTTTCATTCTCTCTCTTCAGTCTGTTTTATTCGCTCTCTTCAGTCTGTTTCATTCGATCTCTTCAGCTCCCTCTGAACTCATAACACATTTACAAATTAGTTATCTGTCGTTCCACAAACATGCTACATAATGTCAAACTACCTTTCTTTACCTTAGTTAACCTTATCCTCTTGTCACCTGTGCTCCAGTCTTTGGCCTGCATGCACTTGTGTAAGCAGCCCCATCTGCGAGTCTGTCTCAAGTTAATTCTCAAACCGCAAATCTGTTTAGGATGGACGTTTGATCCAATCTTCAGTTTGCATCTGCTCCAGCAATATCCCCTATCTCCCATCTGACCCCTCTTGGCATCGGCATCTGGCATTAATGAGGAAGTAATGAGTCTCCTCTCCTACTCAATTGGTCATTCATCTGCTGTAACTTCTCCATGCCCCTGTTAGTATCGAGTCTCAGTAAACAAAAACAATTATGATTAGACAGATGGTTTTAAACCCACCACACAACGTAAGCCATTCAAAACAATGCTCTCTAAAAAATGTCTTTCATAAACTTGTAGAAAAAAAAAATTGCTAACAAAGTCTTACATCAGAAGAAATATCAAAGATCATGGGAATATCTTTACACTTTTTGCCTTGACTCAGGCCAATGGTTTCCAAACTTCCCATCATGATCACATGAGGAAGTTGGAAAAATTGACTAAAATTTCTATCAGCCAGGAATAAACATTATTCAAAAGAATGCAAACTGGATGTTGTTGCAGATTGCATTCTCCATTACAATGACTCTATTCCAGCAATTACAATACTACTAGTATGTTTGACATATCAAAATGTCTTGTGGTCTGTTCACTTTTAGTTCCCTTCAATGTTTTTCCCCTTGTTACGTCTCCCCCTTCTAGTGACTCATTACCTCCCACCAGTTTGAGAACCACTGCCTTACACCATACTTCAAAATATCATAAAGTGGGTTTATGTCAAACTGATCTTATGCACCTTTTCAGTGTTCGCATCAAAAAACACTAAATGGAAATGCTGAATGTCAAAATATAATGAAAGTTTTTAAATTTTGCTGGGATAACAAACTTGTGCATTAATTACAGCAAAGTATTACAAAAAAGCTTAGAAAATAAACTCTTTATCTTCTATTCATGTAATAAGTCCATTAGTCTATTTCCATATCATGTGGGCAATGACAGTGGATGAAAGCCTGTGTTGTATATGATTTTCTGTAGCTGATTTTTGCCATAAATAGGAAATATTAGTATAAGTATGAAGTATTGAACATATTCTTCCAGGGATTTCCTGAATTTTCTTGTAGATTTATACAGTTTGCTCTCAAACATACACAAATTTGTTTTTTTGTTTGTTTGTTTGAGATAATATGCTGAATTTGTGATTTCAACAGAACAGAATTAAAACAATATATGGAAAATTTAAAACAATCAAAGCTACTCTTGTTCTCAATGTCTGTAAAACTGGTTACTTTCTCTACATTTAAAGGCACTGACAAGTTCCAAGTTTAGATGAAAGTGAGCCTAAATCACACGGTGATATGTCAAAAACACAAATAAAAATGCCAATAAAACATACACACACACACACACATTAGTCAAACAAATCTCCAAGTAAACTATTTCCACTTCACTTCAAACAGCTCTCGGGGCGGTAATATTTTCGTGACCTGTTTAGAAATACACACCAATCCTTTTTCTTTCTCTGACTTTTGACGTAAACGTTCCTCAGAGGTCAGACCTCAAACAGCTTGAAGTTCAGGAGTATTTTTGTTAGGCAGAGTTCCTCGACAACTTGTTTATTAAACACAGCGTGGTTAAAAGCCATCCGCAAACACACACACATACACACACACCACTGAGATGTGCTGTTGCTCTGGCTAAGCCGCAGGTTTTGATGTTCCTCTTTGTCTACGTGCAGCCTGTTCTTCATCCTAGTATAAATACAAACACACTCACACACACATTATGTGTGAACACATCCCAGTGACTCTCACTTAGCTGCTTTCTTGATCTCTTTTCTCACTCACACACACGTGTGGTCTTGCATTAAACTGACCCGACTCGGGCATGCTCTCACATGCCAAGTGTACTAAAGCAGCACTTAAGTTCAATATTATAAATTACTTTACTCATTTTAAGATAATTAGATGAATTTTCTCATGTTCATTGATTCATTTCATTATCTTTTAGCAAATAAGGGCATCGCAGCATAAGTGGAACTATGTGTTTTTGTTGTGAAATGTTTCAGTCCATCAGTTGAAAAGTTAGGACTTTATATTTTTCTAAATATCTATAAGAAGGATTCTATGTATTTGAATACTGTATATGAATTTGTCATTGTATACTGCGCTGTTGGTGGGAGCGAGTGCAGTCGCTTTGTAGTGTTTTGAGCATGTTTGCACAGCCTACCACAGACTTGTACCTTCGCAGACTTGGTGAAAATGAATCATTATCATCAATAAAGTACTTGTAAATTTGTCTCTGTCCAGTAAGTTTCTTGTTTTGAGAAGGCATCAGATTTTTAATAGATGATCCAGATGTGACTTCTAGCTTCTTGTATCGCTTGTTCTCACTACATTGACCGGCAAGTACAAACACACCATAGACTGTGTCAGTGCTAAGAAAATTATGACCGCCCAAGTTATATAACAAAGTCGGCACTTGGCTGCTTAATCCAACTGCTATCATTCCTAACCAGAAACTGTCATGTCTAGGTCACATCCCCAGGAAAAAATATGTTTGCATTTGCACATTTGGCTGAGGTTTTCATACCAAAAGACTTGCAACAAAGACAAGATATAACTCAGCTTCTTAATCATAAAAACTTTAGTAGTAAAGTCATAGATAAAAGATCTAAAGTGTGTTAAATAGCTTCAAGGAACATTAAAGAATACTAAGGAAATGTTTTTTTCTTTTTCTATTTTTTTTAAACAACTTTTGTAAACAACATACAAAACAACATCCAATTGCAGTGTTTGACTAACAGACTGTCAACTTTTTAATGACTGGAGCCTGAAAGCCTGTAACGGTTGTTTTTACTCTTTTACACACGTAATGTTATTTACCATTAGCACTTTTAAGACATAAATCCGTTCACAACATTCAACAATTGTGCTATTAAAGTGTAACAACCCACCCTAATTCTGCCAGCATCACCCATCTGAGCATATTTCAGAAATGCTGTGAGACAAAAGGTAAAGGGGGCGTGGCCTTGTGGCCTTCAGGGTGCACAGTGTGAGATATGGGAGCTAAGGACACACCAAAAGAGTGACAAGCTGACTCCCGTTCTATGCAGCAGGAGCAGCCATAAAGAGCCAGTGGGCAAGGAGAGCTAACCAGGAATGAACAGCAGTCTTCAGTTTCTAAGTGATCTTAGTATCACTTCTTACATTTACACGCCGCCTTTATGAAATTAAGTTGCTTAGAAGGTCTGAAAACTCACTAAGCTTAACAAATCTCGCCAAGCTGCTAACACTGAGCTGACCTCAGTTGGTCTTTAAGGCTGTGTCACAGTCCTGCTGTGTTTTTGTTGGGAGGCTGCAGAGTTTCACCGCTCACGGTGTAAACACCAACTCGCCCGTTGCTTCAAGCTCCTGGTCCAGACTGCTCAGCTATCAGGGCCATGGCTAAGTGAGCTAAGAGCTAACTGCAGCCACTAGCTAAAGGCAATGTTACAACATAATGAGCAGCAGATAGCAGTTACTCTGATGTTATGCTGCCCCTCATTTCACACGTCACCCCTTTAACTTAAACATCTAGGTTTGGTGTCCTAAACAGCTCTAAAGGCAAAGGCTCAATATATCAAGAAAGATATAAAAACTAGTGTATAAACAGAAGATTATGTGATATGAAAAAGAAAAAAATGAATGACTTTTTAAAAGAAATTTAAACTGCTGCCAGCATTTTCAGGACTTTTTTTTAAAATGATTTTTTATTTGAAAACAGCATATTTTCTTGTTAAATGATACAGTGCAACCTACTGATGGACCATTGGTTCAAAAAGCTCTGAATTTTGAGCAATTGCTGTATGTTGTAGGCGTAATCGAAAGCATTGCAAAACTTTAAAGCTTGAATTTTAAAGACATGAGAGCTGCAGAAGTGAGTTTTACAAATATGTGATGCTTTAAAAATAATATTTCCTCTGCTTGGGAGGTCTGGATGGTTCATAATGTGTCACAAATGTATTCTGGCACTGAACCATTTAGGGCTTTATCAGTCTGTGCCATTTACAAGCAATTCCTTGACACACATTAAGTTGGGTACATTTTTCTGTGTGTTCATACGCATACTGGCAGTAGAAACCAAGGAGGATATATTTATATTTTTTTATTAAACTATTTTGCCCTTTTTTTGTCTTTTCAGCCTAATCCTGTTTTTTCTTTCTTTTAAAATCCCCTTGGCCAAAGGTGAGCTCCACACCGAAAAAACCTCACGCAGCACTGGCGTATCTTATGCCTGCAGGTTGTCAGTGCAGATCCTCAACTTGGCAGTCCCACTGTTTCAGGAACAAGAGATAATTAAATGGGATGAGATGTAAATGTTCTTAATCAATGATTAATGGTTGCCAGTTCGCTGCTAGATGCTCCAGGCAAGACTCTATCTAAGGCTCCAGTGGGAGGTTCATGCAGGGAGGAACACAGTCATTTTTCAAATTTATACAGTAATTTATTCAAACTGTACATCTTTTAATCAAAGAAGACTGCTTTCAGAAGTAGAAACATGTTTGGGTGTTTTAAATAACCTTAAAGAGCTTCCATACATGCTGCATTTTAAAATCCTTTCAGACGTTTATAGTTTTAGTATTTTTTACTAGGTTATTGTATAAATATTGGTGTGAAAATATGCTATTAGAAATCAATTTGTATTTCAGAAAATCTGTTTTACCCACAAGTGCTGGAGAACTTCAGCTATAGGAAGAGGTGATTAAGGTACACGAACACCATGAGAGTCAGAAAATAGAGTCATCCTCCCTTGAGTGTCTCCATCGTGCACAGTGTACTCAACAGGACACAGACTTGTCACCATGGCGACATAATTTCCCACTGCCAGACATTGTCATTTCCGTAGAGTAAGATGGGCTCATGTCATCCATCAGAATAGTTGCACAAATATACCAACTCTTTTTCCCTTTTGAGAACGTAAAGAGGCTAATACTAGATGAACTTTGAAAAGCTTGTAAGGGTCAGTTACTCAAAGGTTTGAAACATCAGGGAGAATTATCTTCACATATTACTCAGCATAGCAGATTAGATGAACTTCATAAAATGTATCCCTATGTCTCCCAATTGAATCAATGACAAGGAGAGAGGTGGTTTGCTGTCATCATAAAGCAGCGTAGGATTATGAGATTTGTTTACTTCATTGTTATGAATGTGGGACTGATTTGGCAGACAGTTTTTAATCATCTTTCCGATGTACATTAAAGGTACAGAAGTTAAACTGTCTATGGTGGTGACAAAGCTAAAAAACAAGACATCATTGTAAAAAAACAGTCAGAAGTTAGCAAGTCAGCAAGCAGGCAGGATTGGACAGAAGTGTGAAGTTTTTCCAATGTGTTATATGTGTGAACCTCCACTGGGGGATTTAATAGCAACCAGCAGCAGTTATTTCAAAGAAGATCAGAAACTAAAACAGACACTGAAATGTCTGACGGGGAGATCCAGGAGCTTCTTACTCTCAAAGCAAAGGACGAGATCAACAGCTGTATAAAAGAAATGGGAGATAATCATTTGCTTTGCCTTTGCATGTGTGTAAAACACCATGCTGAAGCCGATGTTGTTGTGTTGCGCACCCGTCTTTGTTCCCAGAATGGTGACATGTTATCTAAAATCTCAAACCTAGGCAGTGTTATGCAGGAGTTGTTTGGGTCAAAGTAAAGAAAGGGTCTCTGTTTCAGGAGTATTGTGGGAAGGGTTAATGACACACTGAATGTAAACCACTGATGTTGAGCTCCAGGTGGCTGAGGGAAAATAATCAGAGGGTTGTCAAAATTAGAGATATCCAGGGGATCATAATTTTTTTTATAAATACCACAATAACTCATCCAAAAATTGTTGACATTTTTTAGTAGGGTGATAGAACAGGGTGACATTTCCATGCTACTAACATGCTAAAAATGTATGCACATAAGATTAAATCAAGGAATTTAATAGAGGGTTTGTTGTGCAGCATATATTATCCATTGCAAACCCTTTAAATAAAATAAAATAAATGTAGGAACCCAGGAGGAAACTGCTTAAAACACCTCTGAAATTAGCCTCACTAAATCTCCTCTTTCTGTCAATCAAAAATAGCCCAGAGCTCATCTGAGCCAACAAGCACACACAGGTCAACACAAATTACACCTCTGTAAAACTTAAACCCACTGATTTTTAGGCATCAGTGAGTCCGTGCAGCTCTCCATCACAAAGCTTGAGAGGCCTGAAGAATTTTCCAATTAGGGTGCATGAGCTCGTCTCAAAGCTGCAGATGAGATGCACAACCACATCTCTGCAACTTGACATTCCTAACAGCCACTTGTGTGGACCTCCATCGGTCTGCCGTCCATGCACCAGAGTTTTCGGTGACAGAACGGTGACAGCAGAGTCACAGATATCGTTAGGGGGGAATAACACTGCAGGCCTGTGAATGTCGAAAACCTGCAGTCTGCAAGAAACATGACTTCAGCCTAATGAGATGGAGAATGCTGCCTCTGTCTTGAAGCCATTCTCATGTTGTTACCAGGTTGTTGTTTCACTTTGAACAGTCATCATGGACTAAACTCTGAGTCGGATACAGTTTTTAAATGAGGCACCAAAAACTACAGCAAATGATCCCATATGAAATATATTAAATAGTGACCAGAGTCATGTGGCTTTACCAACTACAGACCATGGCTGACATAATAAGTTTAAATATTTGTTTTGTTTTTCAGGCTTTTTTGAATTGTTGAGCACCAAGTTGAATATGCTGGAAATTTTCAAAAAAATCAGAGTATGTCAGTCAGAATTAGACTGCAATGTTGACTTCAATGCTATTTACAGGTAAGACACTGGACTTTTTATTATAATAACTTCATGGCCGTAAGTGATAAGGCTGAGCAAACCAGACAGTCCAGCAAATAAAAGTTGCCTGTGGACTGGTACCATATCATACCAGGTTGATTACTAAGAGAATGAGGGGCAGGTTTTACTTGCAGGTGATGGTCGGGTAATAGGGGAACAGCAGGGAAACGACTGAAGAGTGGTGAGGGCCAACAAGGTCTAGCATAGCAAAAAATGTTCCAGCAGGATGAGATTGGAAATTGCAGAAAGAGATGTGAAAATATCTAGGAAAGCTCTGTCAAAAAAAGCCTGGTGCATTTCACTAGAAATTGTGCAGTGAATATTTTAATCGTGCACAATAAGTACAAACACATCAGAGCAAAGTTTAGGTGTGTAGCCAGGCTGTGCCTCAGTAATGCACCATATCATCTTTTCTAATCTAGGACTGACTAATCCCCCCATGTTCCTGTTCTATCCAGGCAGGCTGCGGAGAGACAGACACACAGGTCTGCTGTGGTGAGTGGACTCACTGTGGATGGTTCATGTTGACCCTGCTGTCTCTTTGGCTGCAGGGTGGTGGGCTCAGGGGACTATGTGCACCACCGTCATGCTCCTCTCCACTCTGGCTCTAGCACCACACTGGCATTTCATCAGGCTAGTCAAGATGTAAGTTGTTGTTATAGTTTCTACAAACCTTTATTTAATAGGGGCAGAGTTTTGCTCCTCATTCATGCCTCCTTGTTCTTTTTTTGTGCTGCCATGATACAAGTTAATTCAATTTCTTTATCTTACTTCATTATATAAAGATAACAAACTTGATACTTTTTAATATAGAAAAAATCATGATAAAAAAAAAGTTGTATGATTCCAACACTATCAAGTATAGGATGGCTTGCAAGGAGCTTTCTCTACATCTAGTTTGGCTCCATTTATTGAGAGGAATGCACTCAAATTTTAAAAAATTGTTTCAGAACCTTGTTTAGCATTTCACTGCTTCTCATCTGCCAATCAAATCAATGCACATTGCTCTTAACAACCTGTGTCTGCCATGTCTGTGCTAAGGCATGTAGCCATGTTGTCTAACAAGAAGGCAATTTAGTGCTGAATTCAAGATAATTTTATGGTATAAAGATTGCTTACCAGCAGTGAAATCGCTGACAACAGTGGATGTTTGATTTAAAACCTAAGGAAATATAAAAAAGAAAAGCAATCAAACATCGATCAAAGTATTTTAATGGGTTAGATTACATAGATTAAGCAATTTAAACATTCACACCCATTATTACATTTTTACTGGGGTAACCAGTAATCTGTATGCTATTACATTTTAAAGGCAACCTTCTAAACAATAGTCTTCACTGGCATTTTATAATAATGTAATAAGCAGCTGTAAAAGCATCCATGCACCTTCTGTCTGGTTCAGTTTTTATCACTTAATAACTAGAAACTTCATGTTTATGAATAGATTAGATTTCATCATCCTCAGGTTGTCAGATACTGATCTCTCCACACAATTATGTGTAATGAGGTGCAGCGCCTCAGTCGGGGATCCATGGCTAATGCAAGAGCATGACAAAGTAGAAACTACAACATGAGTCATTTTCCAAGAGTCCCTCTAGCCTTCAGACACTCCATCCTCAGGCCGGGTCTGTCCTTGGATCTTCAGCTCATTATGATGTTCAGCGTCTATGGATGAATAAAGCAATTACGTAGTGTGAATAACACCACAGTTTTGGTGCTTGAATTAATTCCGAGGTGAGTGTGTGCTGAGAAACGAGCGCTGATTACTGTGAAATGTTATTGTCTTTCTCAGTTATTCAGCCTCATTGTGACTGTTTTGTCACTGAGGGAATCTCCGACAGCTGGATGCTATTCTGGGCAGACAAGAAGCCGGTTACTGATTGCCAAATGCCAAGATTATTATGTTGAAATCCGCATTAACATAGACAGACTAAGAAAAAACTGAGGCTGTGTTACGATGACCTTTAATGAAGATTGTTTTACACAAATGTCAGATAAAAAAACACTCCCTCATTGATCATTTAGGTTGCTGACATATGCCCCAAACATCAGACTTCAGAAAGTGTTTAATTTAAAACTGTGTTGGAGCAAAGGAGTCCAGACCAGTACAATCTGGATCCTTGACAAAACTTGGTCTTTGGTGATGCAAAGGATCTCTGTAGTGGCTGGTAGATTCTCAAATACATCTTAATACATACATCTTATTAAGTCACTGGAGATTAGCAGAATCTGGTGCAACAGAGTTTATTGTGTATCAAAGGCAAAATACAGCAACGAATCAGTGATAACACTATTTTTCTCAGAAATATTGTTTTTTTGTTTTGTTTTTTCCATAAAATGTCACAGATCGGAACTGGTTATTTATGTAATTGCACAGGTACGTCCAGAAATAGTAATGCGTTTGTTCTGACATTCAACTACATAAACACAAAACACTAATTCACTGTATTCATTTGCTCAAAGGTTGAGTCATAAATGCAGCTAGAAGAAATTGCACTGGAAAGCGAAGACTGATACTTGTTGATGAGAGGAAAATTAAAAAAAAAGGGGTTTTAAAGTAGGGGTTGGTAATATTTGGTCAGATACATACAACTCTTTTAAAGGCCAAAAATGAATGAGCCTTGTTGTTTTTTAATGGATTCTTTCAGTACGTACAGTTCCTGGCCAGAGGAATTACCTTTATATAGAGCTATTTTCCAGGAAAACTGCTGTAAAATGTTGCCTGGTAATCTTACATGATCAATCTGACCACATAAGCAAAATGTCCTTCTGAGTGAATGTGCAATGTGTATGTGTTTGATTGTCAACTCTTTGCCATTTATGTCACTACCACATGAAGGTAGTAGTCAAATAAATGGCCCTGAACATATGCTTCAGTGAGTTATCTATCATAACAAAAAACATCTATTTTTTTTTTTTTTTTTGTTTGTTTCTTCAGTCAGACAACTCATGTTACAATTCACTTTTAACCATAGTAAACCATCACTAGAGTTTCATAGCGTTTGGTAGTGATGACTCCAGTCTTGGATAAGATGAGCAAAAATTAAAACCACCTTGTCAGAGCTTGCGGTGGATGCTGGGATGGTACGGGCATCAGTCTGTTCGATTAATTAGCTTGCACTTTTAGTCTTATACAAATTACAGTTTACATAGCCTAAAACTTCTGTTACATATCAGTCATACACTATAGTGTAGTGTGTAAGAATGCAAACACTTGCAAATTAGCTCTAAACCAAAGAACAGCTGAGGATGACAGGAATGTCATTAGTATGGCAGGTCTGTCATATATATTAAATGAACTGCATTTAAAAAACGCTTTTCTTGCCTTTGACTACTCAGAGCACTTTTTTGCAATACAAGATAACATTCACACACTATAACCATTTGGGGTGCTGAATCTAACCTAAAGACACTTTGTCATGTAGCCTGGAGGAACCAGAGATTGGACCACCTACCTGGATGATCAGTGGACCATCTGGGACCTCCTGAGCCAAAGTTGCCCATTATAATACTTTGCATTATTACCTTATTTGTTCACAATCCAAAGTACTGGCTAATAAAAGTTTTGCTCTGCTGGAGATCAACAAAGTCCAGAGGAATTATCTTCCTGGGACCATGAATTTCATGGTGATTCATTGAGCTGTGGCTGAGATTTTTCACTCAGAACCAAAGTGGTTCACCAACAAGCCATCCTGTTAGTTGCAATTGGAGTCGTCAGTGCTCTCTAGTGGACAAACTACGTAGTGGAGACACAGTTTCTAGGGTAGCTGAAACAAACTTGAGCAATTTTGAGATTCAGTTTCTTGTTAACATTTCAGCTTAAAAAGATCAGACTCTTATTACTGTGAAAAAGAAAAGTCACATTGAATTAATACAAAATCTGAGTATAATACATTATTTCAGAATATTTCCTATACCTCTGAGTTGGTTTTATAGTGTAATGAAATTTAAAACAATGGTCACCTAATAAAAAACAAATTTTGAAAAAACACAGAAACACATGCTTTAGAAAATGTTCATCGGTACATGCAGACTGAACATTTCACTCTGTTTCGCTTTTTCATAGGATTAAAAGACATCTTAAGGGAGTCCAGCTTGTTTTGAGTGGGTTCATTAAGTGATTGTGCCAGCTAGCTGCACCACTTTACAAACTGCAGTAATAACATGCTGATCCAGTAAGCAGTAGTGCAGAATAAACCTCAACCCTCAAAACAGCCTTATTTTTACTCTGTGTTTTGTATTTAGATCATTAGGTTCTGTCAAAGATATGCTAAAATAAAAATGAGTCAGAAACCAAACATCCACTGACAAACACTTTAGTGTCTTAGACTGTGTGATACACAACCCCAACCTCTCTGTTTGGCAGCAGATTATTTCCCCTTGATTTGCAATTGGTAAAAGCATAATCACTTCACTCATCACCTTCACATCTGTGTCACATCATTCTCTCCTTTAATTAATTCATTATAACACACATTTCTGCCCATTCAGACGTCTCCCTCATCTCCATCTCTTCCTGCTCTGGGGTAGTCTGTCTTTTGCAGGTCCTCTTCTTCTCTTTTGAACAGTTTTAATTGTGCAGTTTTACCTTTTGCTTGACATGATCTGTGACTAATCAACCACAAGTCAAATTTCATTTACTTGTTAAAAAAGGTGTAGTGTTTCTGCAGTTTAATGCCAGTCAAAGCATATTTGAATAGGATAAAAGTGGGATAGTGTCTGACTTCACCAACAGCATATTCACTGTTTTAAATTACTGCTTATAAATTAAACTACATGTTTTTAAACCCTTGACATTTTTTACTACCTGTTTACCGAGGAGGTAGAATCTTTAGTAAATTTTTTGAGGGAGAAGTTGTAAAAGAAAATAAATATGCCAAGCTACTTTTGTGATCAAAATACATTACATCATTACAGCAGTCTCAGCCCAAAAATATATACCCTAATTCAGATTTGTTTAGTTAGTTGGCTGACCAGCTAACTTACTACCTAACTAACTAACTTAACTAATTCATTCATTCATTCATTCAAAATTAACACACAAAAAAATTCACTGCAATAAAAATCACAAAACACGATTGTATTCTTTTGTACTCTGTCTGTTAGTGCTCAGCTTGCCTTGTTCATTTTTCATTACAATGTGTTACCTTTGGTTCACTTTTTTTTTGCATTGTACAGTGTTTCTGGTATTTTGTCCACCCACATTCTGAGCTTCTCTGTCATGTATCATATCTTGGTATGACTTTAACAAAACATCAGCCATCAAATTAAAAAACAACAGGAGCATAATTGATAAACAAGTTGTCTCTGTAACATTGATATCCCATCCATCTTCATAACATAAATGTGTTTAATTTCTCAACAGATATTTATCTGAAATAGAATCCCACTGTCATCCCATTATGTTTTAAACAGAGTGCCAGCTGAAACATTTTCTATTTATCTGAAATACTACAGTTCAAGATAGTAGCATGTAAAGATGTGTATTTCGGACGGATAATGGGGCTATAGGTTGCCACAGCACACACTGCAACCCTATATCTGAGCAGCAGAGTGGTTTTGATCCTGTGGACAGTTACCACCCACAGTTCGCCTCTGTGCTGAGTAAGATCCGTTTCTAGAATCAAATTACATTGTATGAAACTGTGCTGGACACTTGAGGGGGCGGACGTGGTCAGTGCAGTGACCCGGCTCACTGGCTCGGTGACACACTGTGCGGACAGGGACATCATGGCTAGGAGGGGAGACAGCTGGGCAACTGACGCGTGTCTGCTGGAGCACTGGAGAGATGGAGAGAATAGAGAAGAGACAAAACCACAGAGTAAGACCGTCTCTGACCTCTGAACCAGCTTTGTCCTGTCCCTTCTCTCTCTCTGTCTTCACTCACAGTGGCCTGAACATTTGATGGAAATGTTTTCTAGGAATAGTCTTTCTTACAACTCCTGCACATTCAACTGTGAACACACTGAACTCTGTGTTGTTTCCTTCCAGTGCAGTCAATACTAAGTCATTTAGAGACTCTGATCTTCATTCTATATACAGCATCTCTAATCCATCCAGCAGGTCACTCAAAGTCAGTGTGCCTTTCCTTATCTCCAAACTGTGCTGCATCTCAAGTGTAATAGTTCTATTAATTGTTTGTTTTTCAAGAAGAAAATGACTTTTTTCCATCAAATTGCTTTGGGAGCTGCAGGCTCACATTTAGCTGCCAGGGATCATTAGTGTCATACATCTACTTATACATTGTATGGCCCTTCATGTTTAGTGTCTGGGACATCTTGTAATGATTACATTTGTCCTTCGTTTGAAGCATAACAATTTATTTAAAGGCTGTACTTTGACACCGGTGAGGCTTCCTGTGGGCGAAATGATTTGACAAGTTTTTAAAGCTAAAACTTGTTTCTTGTAACGCTTTTTAAAAGAGTTCATATCAAACTGACATGAGAACCAGGGCTAATTAATGTATTAATTATCTTACTTAATGAATTCATTAACACGGTTGCATTACATAACAATCATTATGAAGCACGCACCA
Source organism: Ctenochaetus hawaiiensis (assembly GCA_029783645.1). Taxonomy (NCBI): domain Eukaryota; kingdom Metazoa; phylum Chordata; class Actinopteri; order Acanthuriformes; family Acanthuridae; genus Ctenochaetus; species Ctenochaetus hawaiiensis. Next base: position 16,877,608 of record JAPZDY010000020.1, on the reverse strand, counting down.
TTATACCATGCTGTGCTTCTAATAAATATGACAAATAAAGAGAAGGACAAATCTGCCTGTCGGCGCAGACTGGTCTCCAGCTGTGTGCAAATTTTTAATTTATCGGAAAAGTAAACATGCAAAATAACTCAGTAACTATCCACAGATGGCAATTATGTTAGGCATACTACGACTTTTGTGCAGCATATGCTTCCTAAAATACACAAAGCCATCATTGCAAAGAATCTGTCTTTGTAAAATTCAGTTTTTGCTTTCCAAGAAATAAAACAAAACAGGTTAGTTATATATACAAACTTAGCACCAATTACCTTTTTAACACTGATTAATGAAGACTGTCCTTTGCCACTAAAACTCAATTAAAATACCTGTTTGTATGAAGTGCAATGAGAATGAGCACTTCCTGGGGCTTGCGTAATATTTTATCAACCAAAAGATGAAACCACTCCATTTGCTCAGAAATGGGTCCGCTGTGATCAAACGGTTGCACGATCCAATTCCACTTTGCAACATCTCTCCCTGAATGATGAAATGCTTCATTTTTCTCTTTCCTTTTAACCCCTTTCCTCCCTCTCTCTCTCTTCTTTCATAGATGTGGGTGTTAGATATGGAGGGAGTTCTCAGGTACATTGCAAAACAGCTGGTGAGTTCATCTTTGTCTTTGTTTTTTAAGCAACACTGGATAAATGAGTCAATTATCCACAAACTTGATGGGATTATTCTAAATACTATCTGAAATTATACGAGTACTTCTTTGTGGTTTATGGGTGTTTTTGTGGTTGTTTATATCTAATTGTGTGAAGTCAAGTGTTTAACTAACTTACCTTTTCCTGTTCCCAGGACGCTACTCTGGAGAATTATCCTCGATGTAAAAGTGAAAACAGCCCAGGGTGTTGTCCTTCATCATCTTTAAACCACAGAAGCTCCAGTTGACCAGCTGATCCTAAGTGTTGCCTTTAAATATTTCTAATCTGTTTGAACTCAAGATGAAACACAAATAGACAAGCTTAAAGACATTCTTATTTATGGTTTTGAGTTTTTACTTGCAACAGAGATTTCACCAGGAATCAGATTCATACAGAGCTGTGGATTTTTGTCATGAGCACTAAAACTGCAACAAATAGTTGTTTGATCCCAGTCTTTTTGCCTCTTTAATCGCTCATGTAATGATCGCTTCTCTTAAGCTATTGTTTGACATTCAGGAGGGGAAAAATAATTTCATAGCCTCATGTGTCATTATTCAACTGTCTCATAAGCAATAAAAAGTTCTTCACAACTCAGGGTGCTTAAGGTGCTCACTTTTTGTCATCTGCAGCCAGACCAAAAATAAGCAAAAGTTTTCTGAGATCTACATTGCGGCATCTTTATTTGAAGAAATATCCAAACCTGCACTGTCAGCAGTACAAAAACAAAGAACCAGGGTATTTTTTTTTTGTATTCTTAGACATTTAACTCTCTTCACATGGATTCTCAAGCATAATGAATGATGGTAACATCGTACACAGTAACAACTTAGTCCTATTAATGTACAGGATCTTAAAAATTAATTTTGTTTTTTGCTCTTTGTATTAGCTGGACCATTTCCTTCACCACCAAATGAGATCTTGTTATTTCCTGCCTGATGACATAAATGATTGAATCCTTGTTGATATAAAGGCTGTTTTCCTGTTTGTTGTCCCAGAGACACCAGTGTGCTTTCAATTTATGTTCCACTGGGACCAACAGGCCACTGAGTTATTTTTGAAAAGGGACCAAAACCAACACTGTGACAGCATTACAGCAGAGTGTTATGCATCAGATCTATTAAGAACTCTATTATTGTAAATATGTTTGCCTTTGTGACAACAGTGTACCATATCCCTTTAGCTGTAACACAATACTGGCAGAAGCCAGGGGAACTAATGTGCCTAATATGTCCCCAGGAACATCGCCTCCGCCAAGTGTGCACTCTAAATCCGCCTGTGTAATCAAGGAAGTATAGGACACAAATATCTGCCGATAGTGGTGGCAGCACTTCCATATCTCGCTGTTGCCTCCTGCCCTGATGAGCCAGTCTGACTCAAATTACAAGGTGAAAGCGGGGCTTTTGTGCGCTCGGTAAATTAGAGCAGCATGGGTAATGAGTATGATCTTCCTGCACACTCTGGCAGACCATGGAAGTTAATCTAATGATGCCATGATTTCAAATAGCCTCAGCGAGAAAGAGAGAGAGAGAAGCTAGGAGGTACACAGACTGATAGAGACCCTTATACAGAGCCCCCCTTTCTTACCCAATCAACAGGGCAGCACACCTGCTCTGCAGCCTTAATCATCTTTCCACTAGACTTTGAGAGTCAATATAGAAAAATAAACCAGAGAAAACACTGGGAGGAATCACAGTAAGGGACCTTGCTGCTTCTTTAGAAGCTGATTATAGTATGTTATCTACTGCAGTAGAAGGATGCAGGGCATTTAGACATCAAGTCAATACTGTGGCCTGTTTTTAAGTTATCTGGCATGAGTCATGTCAGCCTACAGTCATTGTTTAATGTATGTGAACATGTTGTTATACCATAAAGCAAGAGTCAGGATTGGATTTAACCAGGGGCCATTTTCAGCATTGTTCACTGAGGAGCCATGCAGACATGGAGGAAACACAGACCTGTGTGTTTTGCTTCTTTTATTTACACATTTGAGGATAACTCAATGTATTAATTTATAAAACTGCTTGCTGGATGTCTGTATCCATGGGCAGACGGAAAATAAACAATACAGTCATGTATGCTCTGCATTGCCTTAAAAGATTGGAGATGTAATTAAATTTGATAAACACTGGCCTGCTTCAGTAATGGATGAATCAAAGTACAGTTGTTATTGTTGTTGCCTTAGAAACAAGACTAAGAGTCTACAGCCCATAATCTATCTGCTCTGTGAGGCCTCGCTAAGTCACAGCAGGGCTTTGAGCTAAATACTCACATGAGCATGCTAACATGTACACACTGACAGAGCTAACATGATGATGATTAGCGAGGCATTGATTACCATGTTTACAATCTTAGTTTGGTGTTGACATGTTAACATCTGCTAAATAGCTCTGACCCACAAAGTACAGTTGAGGCCCTGATGATGGTGTCAAAGGGTAACCATAGTCAGTAGGATTCATTATCTGGGAATCTTGAATTTCTGTGGAAATATTCACAGCGATTCCATCCAAAAGTTTCTGAGACATTTCAGTTTGGACCAAAGAGGTGGCACAACTGACTGACTGACAGACAGACAGACAGACAGACATTGCCATCCCAAGAGCCACAACACTTACATGAATGAATACAGCATTATATTTCTAATATTACCCTGCATTTTCTGATATCAATTCTTATATAAAATAACTCTGACATGACAGCCATTGAGGATCCATGACGTGCGTACTAATTACATAAACTCATCGTGACTACATTGCTTCAGCAAGAACTAATCGTACATCATGCATTAATCCATTCATTTAATCTACAAGAATCATGCATTAGCTAGGCATTATTTATTGATGCTGACACTAACATGTAAGCGCATGCTGGTGTTCCTGTGTTTTTATTTACTGCTGTGATTTGTATGTAATATTGATGTTGATGTGATAGCAAGTAAATTAATTCTTTCACATGCTGTTTTCACATGTGTATTATAGGTGATGAGAGATACATCATTCCAGTTCATATATGCATACATTTAGCCTTACTGGAGTCGTCATCATGTTCATGCAGAATAAAAAGAGGTGTTGAGAACAAGATGGCTCACTGCCGCCTGCAAATAGATGTGTTTCTGTGGAAATCCACACAGTAACGAGAACAGGGTTATAATCAGCTGCTGGTTGATGCCGAGAGCAGCAGCCTCCTGCAGTGAGAGCTAAAGTCTGATAAGATGCCACTCAATTAGCACGCTGCAGCAACAACAACGGCCCTACATACACACACACTGCTGCTTTACATGTTGTGGTTGTGTCAGGGGGCTTGAGTGGGTTGGGGATGTTGTGAGAATAGCAAGGTGTCCGCTTTACCAGCATGATATGTTTGTTCTCCTCTCTTTGTACCACCAGGGTGCCACTACAGGAAATGAGCAGCGATATACAAAGGAGCTGCCTCTAATAGCTAGCATGTATAAGCACCATGAGAGCTGACCCTGTGGTTGACACTGTGATGTGGGAAATGAGATGACAGAGAACCACAGCAGTGAAAGCCATACATAACTGATACACCCTACTAAGATTTTTATATGTGGCAAGACTTAGCAGACACCCATACTGTAAATTTTATCAGAGCTGCATAATGAGACACTCAAACACAACACTTATATGAGATTGTTGAAGATCTCATTCCATAAACACGAACATTAATATTCTGTACTGTCAAACATTTGGATGTAGTATGCAGGTCAAAATGTTGAGACCTTTGCATTAATCTGAAATTATGCATGCAGAGATTTGACTACTTCATGCCAGCAGATTACACAATCTACAGCACAAACGACTGCATCTCAGTAAACACTCATGTCAGTGATGCCCACTGGCCACAATATTCAGTGCACTTCTCTAACAATGCTGTGTTTCAACAGTTTCATGGACTCCCTCTAATCCAGTCAGACAAGTCAGTTCAGTCATTCTGCAAGACTGTGTATCACGTCCTGTGACACTTATCATAGCACATGCCATCATGCTAATCCAGCTGCCTCTGTTTGAATTCCCCACAGCTCCCTCAACCAGGCCACAAGATTGGAGGTGACCCGATAAGCCACGTCCATATATAATGAGGAGTGATTCCCGTGCTGCAGAGGGAGAGGCCTGGGCTTCCCCCCGTCTGTTCTTCTTGGCATATCTTCAGTTCAGCGAGTGACTCAACCCTTTGGACGCCCCATGGCTGCTGGGTGGCAGCTGGGAAACAGTTGAATTAAAGATGGCCTGGTGGGTCCTAAAAACTGCTTCTTTAACCCACCTATTTTAATTTTGTTTTAATTTTTTAACCAGTGAAGAAAGACAAAAAATTGGCAAATTAAATACAAAAAGCTCTTGACATTGCAGTATTGTTGCTTGGCAACCAGCAGAAGCATCAGGAAATTAATTTGCCCACCCAAAAAACAGTCTGGCCCTTATCTCCCTCATAAAATAGGATTTTTTTCACTTTGATTTACAATATAAACCAACCAAATGAAATATAACATGTTAATTAGTGAGTTAACATGTTAACAAGTGAATTTTCAGGGAGCTGGAAGGCAGGTATTGTTAACTTTAGACAGAGCTATGCTAGTTGTTTCCCCCTGTTGCAAGTTTTTTATGAACAGCTGAGCTAAACAGCCACTGGGTCCTGAACATGCAAAAATGTTGAACTATTTTTTAAATGAGAACAACATCAACAGATTTTTTGACAATGAAAACAATTATTAGTCCCAGTCAAAACAAAGCTACAAGTGCGAGAATAAATTTAACAGTAATGATATTTCACAGCTGCTACAGTCAAATTAAAATATTGCAGAAAGAATTTGGTCCTATTGTGAAGGAGCACATGGCTGAAAAGGCCATAAATAACATAATTTTTTTTAACATTTCAACATCTAGTTTATATCCTAAGTAGCTCTGAGGTGAAAAAAAGTCTCCAACCCTCCACAATGCAAATTTTCTATGGGTTTTGTGTCTCTTTTTTGCAGATTCAAGATTCAAATTCTGAAACTTTATTGCTTTTCAAACATAGAAATTTGCTTTGATGAACAGAAACAATACAAAAACTCTCTGATCTCTGTTAAACATAACATTCACTGCATATAAATAGATTTAGCTGCATAGCATAAGCATGTAATGACATAAACACCAGGCAGGTCAGTGGACAAGGCTGCAGAAAGGCTTTGGGGATGCAAGGAGCAAAATTCTACACAAATGATAGCTTCTCTTCTGTCACCATCTGTAAAACAAATGGTTGTGCTTCTTTTAGTAGATAATCTACAGAGGATTGAAAATGATTTAGCATAAAGTTATACATAAAATGATGAGTCTCCATATAGAATCCTCGCAGTGACAGCTTTATTAGTTTTAAATGATGTATTTCTCAATATGTGGCTGTATACTGTATCTCTCATGGTTATTGCCATTAAACCTCATCATTTCAGAGCTTGGATTGTTTCATTGTTTGCCAGCAAGAGACAGTTCTGCATAACTTATAAAATTACAGCAGAGCCATGACAAAGGGGGTGAGCATCTGAAGAAACAGAGCAGAATTAAGGGCAAGTGAGGGAGAGTCAGGCAGACAGGCGAACCCTCTCTGCAAGCCATCAGTGCTAAGCGACCCAGACAGGGAATCTGTCATGTTGGATGCCAATGCTAACTAAATGCTGAGGTATATGACATTGCTGCCTCCCACTCTGTTATCTGCCAGTGTGTTTGTGTGAGTGTGTTGGGTGTGTGCTTGTGATAGGGCAGATGCAAGCTCAGTGAGCCGAATGTTATATAAGCAATAATTAGGTTAATGTATCGACTCTATTGATACGAACTGAGTTGACATCTGCGTTGCATTGCCCCTAACAACAGATAATGGCTGCTTATCAGTTATTAAGCTTGTGTCAATGGTTTAATGTTCAGGAGACGAAACCAGATGGTGAGGAATGCCAGTGATGGCAATTAGTGCAAACTGGGGCATGTGTGCAGAAAGTATGCAGTGAAAATATGGTTGTTTTCATCACTCTTCTGAGATGTAACCTCTCAAAACTATACCCTCAAGCACATATGGGAGTGACAGCACTGTGTCTTAACTGGTATGAAAAACACCATATGCAGGGACGGCCCTCTTCCCCCCTTCAAGGCTAGGCAGCAATAGAGCTCACAGCTGGAGAGCGGTGGAAGTGAGAATCCACTGTCTTCATTCATGGCTCCTCTCCCGCTTCTCAGCTGTGCCATTTTCAATCAATAGCTTTTAGGAAATCGGCATCTACCCTGCAGTTTGAAATGAATGGCCTCTTTTGTTGTGAAGCCCATAGTGTGTATAATGATCTCACGCTGAAGAAACATGCATGTTTTTCAGAGGCATTTTCCCCCATTGCAGTGAATTACATAATATGTTCATGTTCAAAGTAAAGCCTGAATGGTTCTGGGGAAAAGCTGCATTCACAGCCAAAGCAGAAATTAAGGTGATGCCTACCTATCTTCTGGTGTGAAGTGGATGAAAAGCAGTGCGTTTTAGCATCAGTGCATTCTGTGACACAAGACTTGCATGTGAATAAGATCATCTCGTTTCCCCTCTGGCTCCAGGTGTTTACTGGGACCACTAATTCCCATCTGCATACATGCTTACCTCCTCCTCCTACTCCTCCCACTCCTCTTTTCCTCTCTGTGGATCATGTGCCAGTGCCTGGAGCAAAGCAAGAACGCAAGAATGACTTTGATTTGACCAAGAAGAAATCAGGCAACTTCTTTATTATTTTCTCAGGGCAGCATACAACTAAGATAAACCACTGTTGTAATGATGAGGATAAATTATGTTGCCAATAATGGATTTTGTAGTGGCATTGATGACAAAATATGAAGGCATGCTTGCAGTGAATAGACCAGTACTGAAAGAGTAATCAAGTCCTCACTACTTTAAGTAGAATTTCCATAGTGAAAAATAATTTAACATTAACATATTATGTTATATTAACATTTTTGTGATAAATATTAAAATTTTGGACAAAAGAAACTTTCTTAGGCAGCACCCATTTAGCGGTGGCTTTGTGAATTCATGAATAGTCAGCACCTTGAGAGTGACAGTTTTTGTTTCAGTATATTTTACGCCACAGAAGATCTGCCAGCCTCTCAGTAATCATCTAAAATCACAACATCAACCCTAAACTACTGCCTTATTGGGGTGGAGTTGACTGTAGTAAGCAGTTCCTCCATGTTTATTGCCTCTATGCTGTGTATTCTCTGGGGAAAAAAAACTTAACAACCCTTTTTTATTGTATGCACTTAAATTTTATTCTACAAAGTGTAAGGCATCACAGTTTTTGGGGTGAGATTTGCTGTATTTCCAACCTAAACGTGGTTGAGTAAACGTATGATGTCCAACACAAAAGTAAATCCTTAAACAATATTTGAGAGTAATTGTTCTTTGCACTACCTCAATACTGCAGGACAGCTCTATCTGCAGTTTGATTTTCTGGTGTACTGCTTAGTTTGAGTGCTTTAAGGCTGTCCCTTTCTAAACGCAACATCGCCACCTGGTGGTTGATTAACTGCTTTTTTTTCAGAATGTGTGAACCTTTAAATTGCATAAGCCAACACTGTCCTGTTCTTATTTATTTAGTTTGATTTTCAAGATTTTTTCTATATATGCAGTATATTTACCATTGTGTAGCACTGTACAAATAATACAGTAACTCTAGAGTAAAAACACTTCATTTTTGCATCCATGTAGCTGTTATTTTTATGATTTGGAATTTATTAAAATGTATATGGCCCATGGAGTTGATAAATCCTTTTGTGCTGCAGAAACAATCACTCTTTTCAATCAACAGTCGCCTGCCCCACTCATTATACAATCTTCCAACATAATTAGTCCATGAATCTCTTTCATTTATTCTTTGATAAATTAAGCAATGCTATTTTCTCTGCAGTCGTCCATCTGTGAAAATGTGCATCCAGACTTTCCCTAATGTATTTAACACCAAGACAATGAAATGCATATTTTCAAACGCACCTTTTTTTTTTGCTCATTAGATCTGTACTCCAGTAAAGTTAACACTTATTAAAGTACATTAGTATGCGTGTTGGAAATCTTATTAAATAGAGAACTACATTTTCTGCTTCTAATCATCCAAAGTCATTTGCTGCTGTTGTGTTTGATTAAACTTGCAGAAATATTTTATAAATATATAACAATCATGCAGGGAAAAATCCATCAGAGAAGAGCAGAGAAATGACTTTCTATGGAGACAGTACAAAGAAAGTCATTTATCTGTTCAGCTTTACTGTACCAGTGTAATAGGCTATGTTAACTTTCCAACAAAATCAGTTTTTATTGGACTGAAATTAAATGGCTAATTTAAAACAGGACACAATGGATCAAAGTCCGCTTTGTCAGACTGAGGGGAAACTCAAATGTTTTGAATTAAGTGATTCTTATAATTCAGTATTTGCATTTTACAAAATCAATGTTTTTTTTGTTTTTTATATATGCTTGTTAAAAGGGTTAGACACAAAAAGTATTGAAGAAATGTTAATGGATGGATAGATTAAACTCGAATACCATGTAAAGGTCGATTTTTAATTGGCTTTTTTATAGGAGACATTTTGACACATCCCTGCTGGAAAAGCACAGATGTAAATAACGAATGAATGAGAGGTGAATTATATTTGCTTTAGCTTCAGGGCTCTGATAATGTTTATGCTGACTCACTGTCACACTGTCATGGCTTGCTAAGACACTTGAACTGAGCTTAGCCTTTGTTGCATTTGTGTTCAGTAAGACCACTGCAAGCCCACATCTCAGTTCATAAAGGATTGTTTTTATTCACATATGAAAAATAGATGCATAGAATCGTTTCCATCCATTTTCTGAATAGTATATGAAGTTAATATTATACTAAATAAAGTTCAAAATCATTTTGTTTTGACACTGATCTTTGACAATGGACTTATCAATTGTAGCCTGTTTTTCTATCATTCTGCCACTAGAGCGCAGCATACCACATCTTGTCGACGGGCAGAACAGCAACGCTCAATGCAATCTGCAACCCAGTAGGGAAGCGTCAAGCCAGCGAGAGACACGAAAAACACAGGGAAATTAGTCAAATGTAAAATAAAAGCAGCTTGGTGGGCCTTTTGACGTTGTTTTAGAAAAAAATAATTTCAAAAGCCTCTCCACCTGGTATTATGATAACCCCAACCCAGTGCACTGAGTGGTTCGATTATACAAGAGGAGGGTCAAACAAACAAATATGGAAATGTGGATAAGTTATATAAACAGTTATTTTCTATTTTATCACTGACAACAGGTCACTAATATTGTTGGATTAACAGATGAATTTCTTCGGGACCTTTGAGTGTACATGATTTACTCTCCAAGCATTAATTAAATAGCCTAAGCTACCGCGCGTACGTTCGTCTAACACCTTTCCTGCGTAACACAGGGTTGGGTAGATTACCAAACCAGTCGAGTGGGTAAAAGGCATTTGAAGTATTACCAGTTTAAATGTTATTTAAAAGTTATTAATTTGTGGTTAGATGCTACTGTGTGGCTGGCAAAAGCTCAGGTATGATTTCACTTTAAAAAATGATACCCAAAATTGCACTGCACCGCTGTATCATTACGATGCACTCTTTGCTGTTCCACCCATCTTAGCGCACCCTAACTAATGTGCCACGAAAATAGCAACTCCACACAACTCCTCCCTTTGCGCGTTACCAAATAGTGAGTGCGCTTAGCTCTTTACCATTGCACTTGGATCAGCTTTGCGCCGGACACCGGCACGGAAAACGCTGCCCCTTGCGTGTGGCTTTTATTTTGAAATATAACCGGACGTGATTTGCGTGACGCCGTCCCCCTTGACGCCGGTCCGGGCAGCAGGCTGTCAGTGTAATCTTGGAGCCTCCACTTCGCTCGCACTACTCTGGCGGGTAGCAATGTGAGAGAGTGGCTGCGTGTCTCAATCCCGGACCCCCCGCGTCTCGGTCCCCTCCGTCCGCTCAGGATGGATCAGAGGAGAGCTGAACCGGACCGACACACCGGCATCAACCTGGTTTCGCTCTACGGGGAATTTACGATCACCGGTAACCGCAAAGTCAGGTATGCCGTGAGCTTGACCGAGACGGACCTCATCATCCAAAGACTCACATCAACACCTGTCGGGCGGAACAAGGTAGTGCTCAGCCTGAAGGATTGCGTTGGCTGCCGGGCTTACCGTGAAGATGACATCGCGGACCCGGCAGCGTACTTGTCAGCCTACTTCTACCCGCTCAAACGGCGCTGGATGAGTTCCGGGGTGTCGCGGCAGAGAGTGGAGCAGAGCTTTCGCCTCGCCGCGCTGCAAGACCCGCGCGCTAACCTGGAGGAGGCGGAGAAGTGGGCTCGCGCTGTCCGAGAGCGCTCTGCCCGGCAACAGTACCTAAGAGACGGTGAGTGTTCGTTAGCAACCGGAGGCAGAAGGTCACCGCCGGTCCTCCGTGTTCAGGGGACACGAAAGCAGGGTCAACGAGAGTATCAGGACATCACCGTTACACTGAATTTGAAATGATGATAAACTACGCCCCCTTACGTAAGAATAGTCCCCATTTTTTACACATCTACACGTGCTAATGAAGTGAAAATGTGAAAAAGAAACTAAAATGAATTCAGATTATTATTAACCCAATGTGAGACTGTGATGAGGGGGGTGAGCTGTGGTAGCCTGTTACGCCTCAGCCTCTTTTTATCTCTGTGCTCCGTATTGATGAGTTAGTCAGCTGTAGTAACTACGTTATTAAATAATGTTCCAAAAGAGCAGAAAACACTTTGGAATAATAAAAACTTGACTAGATCTTTACCAAGGGCGCTTCTACAACATGGGTTTGGTATACCGGTAATGTCTTTACATCTCTGTCATTCCGGTGTACAGTGTGCCTTAGTGGTGCTGGTATTGTATTAAACGCATTTTAAATTCGTCTTCAGGAGCCTATAGGTCAGGGACCTTTGGGGAACTACCTTCTTTGCCTGGGTAGTACTCTAGCCTTTGAGATGATTAGTCAGACCTTTTTGCCATCCCTAAAATTTTAACATTATTTAGCAAAACTGATTAGCTCTAACATAACGGATTCTTTTTGGGATCTTTTAACCTGTTGATCTCTGAATTTAGCTTAAAAAATGAATTCAGTGATTAAATAATCAGTAATTACCTACAGAGTTATCCCAGAATTTACTGTATATTAATTGTTTAAATTTCACTGTATTAATCGTCACTTTAGGGGAATTCCCTTTGTGTCCTGTAGTGAAAATAGGTCCCAAGGCTTCTACATTATGAATAGGTAGCTCAGCAACTTACACTCTACAAATAATGCAGCCATACTAGCTACATGCCTATACTTGTCTTTACTATACTTTAAAACTCCTCTCTGGTTTCTCTGGTTTTCGTATTAGTTTCAAGTGAAAATGATTTAACTCCTTAAGCTATTTAATCAGCTGATAGTATCCTTTGTTGATTTGCTGTGCACACACCTGGTTTCTTGACTGGAGGTTATTGTTCTGATACCTATGACCTTTTCCTTAAATGAATAAAACAACAGGATTGGCCTGGGCCGGTGCAGAGTCACATTTCAGTAACTCCAATCTGCAAACAAATCTTTTTCACCTAAAAACACCTTTAAAACATGAGACAATGTCACTACTATTGAGTTCATTTAATGCCTGGAGGTATATCACTTACTCCAGTGGGAAATGTTCTATTATTGGAGATTTCTAAAGATACTGTATCTCATTATTTGTCCTCCTCATCAAGCTGTCCTGACTATTAAATTTTTGCCTCTCGCAAACTTTTCCGTCAACACATCCATGGTATCACTGGCAACTCTGTGACCCAGATAGCGTTTCCCCATCTGCACAAATGTATTTTTAACAAGACAAAATATGCTGCAATTCCATACTGCCTGTCATTGTCAGAGGAGAAAATAGCAGACCTTTATCAGATAAAGACAGTGTCATTTGCTAATAGACAAATAGTGATTCCACTGTGTGCACTTTTACCTGATACAATGACCTAACAAATTTTCTACCTTGGGAAAAAGAAGCAGACACAATAAGTATCTCCATGGCTTAGTCTGCTTTGTAGTCATGTATTTCAGCCTTACCTCCACCCAGTTTTTCCAGCCTTCAGCATCCATTTACTTGCTCTGAGACAGCTGCTGTATCTGGAGCTATTTTTGCAGACAATGATACTTATTTCTTGTTTGGAATGATGTAGTTTTGTCCTAACAAGAGCTAAAAATTGAAATAATTGCTAAGCCACAACCCCCTTTAGTTACTGTTGCTACGCCTGTGACAAAAATTCCATCCTTGCTTGGCACATATGGAGTTCACAATGGGAGACTTACCCCTGAAAACACCTCAAAACATCCTTGCATTTTGACTTTTTTATTTTACACAAAACTAAACAAAAACAGGCTTCTCGTTTTTGCCGATAACCATCTATTTATTAGTGTATGTAGCATCTTTTACCAGCTGTATCTAGCTAGCTGATTAATGTTAAGTCCGTGAGTTTGTTTAAAACTCTATCTGACTGATTAATTTTTTTAGCTGACTTGTCTTGTCAATAGAGTTGGATGATATGTTAAAATTATCCACTTTGCCACTGTCAGCCAATCAACTAGGAATTGCTGTTTTAAATTTGCATGGATGTGTGCCAGTTAACAAAAACTTAACATAAAGAAAAGTTAAACTCAACAAAAAACATCTTGGTTGGGCTTTTCCCTGTTCCAGCAATCACCATCTCCGGCTCTGCATGCTGTTTCTCCCTCTGGGATTGCTGTCCTCTTTGTGCTACTGGATTAGCTGGCTGAACAGACTCATTCTTAGGAGGCAGGACATTGAATCAACAAAATAAAATGACAAAATCACCAAAAGGCCGACCAACAATTGACTCCATAGCTGATAGATTTGCCAGTTTACCTGAATTATAACAGTATGTTTCACCGATGCAGGAGAAAAGGCTCTGAGGATGAAAAATAAATGATGAGCAAACCTTTGGTGTTTTTCAAGCAAAACCACCATATTTAATATTTAACATGTTAAACACAGTGTTAAACATACCTTACCCTACCTAAGTGCTAAGAAAAATATGGACAGCTTATGGTTCTGCTTCTGGTTTACCTGCTGGTGTCAAATTTCAAAACCTTTTCTTGGACTGTGGCATTAATGTCAAGCCTCATTCAGCCTGCAGGGGTCTTTGGTATCTCTGGAATGTGGCGACAGGATTCCCATCTAAAAATCAGTCAACAGTAAGTTACACATTATTCCAGAGGCCTTGTGAACCATAATAAATTATGTTCAGAAGCTCTGCATCCAAACCATTAGTCCAAATGAGGTCAGTACTGCCTGTCTGACCCCTCCATCAATACTGGTGGATGGGTCATTGGCTTGACTTCCGGTGTAATCACAAAAGTGTACAAAAAGAAACAGTTTTCTCTAGATCTATTAACCTCAGACAGTTGGAAGCCTGCTGAAAATGTAATGCAGTCCACATCTGTTTTTAACCCACTATGAGAGAGAAGTATGTCTGTTTTGGATTATATGCCCACTATATACCTTTCTAGTATATATCCTTGATAAATATCCTTAATAAATATTAGTTATTTAATTCTCTTCTTTTTGTATTTCCATCAATATGTGGTTCTCTTGCAACTAAGTGTATCATGTTTAAATACAAGCAGTTTGTTTGCACATGCTCAGGTTGCTCAGTGTTACTTCTTTGTCTAATAGGAGACACCACAAAGGGACTTACTCCACTTTCATGTACATGACATCAATGCTAGTTTGCAATAATAATGATCCAAGTATCTGTTAAAAGAGTGACAAACAAGGTGTCAGTTCGCTCTGGAGCGCAGCAGGACTGTCTTTTTATTTTGCTGTGCACTTTCTGTTGTTTGAGGCAGTAATGGGAATAAAAAGCAATTAGTCTTACAGGACTTTTGCATTTTTATTTAAAAATATTCTCACTTTGTATTCTGAGAGGTTTAATTAGCCAGGCTGAACAAGGCTTCCTAAGCTGCTTTCTTTGTCATTCTGTAATGCTTTAGGCCCACTGGAGCACAGACCAGTTTTGCTCTTAGGGAGAGGAAATGCAGAATATGATGCAAGTCACAGTGAGCTAGCTGTTGGCACAGGTGCTATTGCAAACAGAAGATGTGAGGTGACCTAAGGTGACACACGCATCAGTCTTTGTTGGCGATGGGTGTGTGAATCAGGGCACTGACTCAAGTTCCCCATAAAATTCATCCCTTGCTCTGAGAAGTACAATTGACAGTTCAGATGCATTGCCAAGTATTTTCCTCAGCAGTATTGATCGTGCCTTGTCAATAAATGGATTCAGCTGATCTGTGAACAGCATTATCATAATCATGACTCAGGTGATAGCAGCTGGCACGGAGGTTACCAGTATTGATTAAATCAATCACTGGAGTGTGTCATTTGGTTTGAGCACTCGTCTGCCACAGTCCAATGACAATCAACAAAACATCAGCAACCAGGGTAAATTAATCCATTCTGGTTACCATTAATGTCTGATTAAGCACAAAACACTGTCACCCAGAGGGTTAAAACCCACTTGCACTTTTGTCAAACCCCTTTTTCATTCCGGTCAAACACAGTAACATTTTCAATAATGTAGCCCTGATAATATTACCAGATCAAGATATTACCATGCTCCACAGTGACATGCTGATTAAATTCTAGGCTCACTGATGTATTAATGAATACAGCAACAGTATAAGAAGCATTAGTATTTAAATGTTCAGGTTCAGTTTAAAATGATTCTGTAACCAACCGAGAGATAGTAAGATTCAAGTCAGACACCTATGGAAAAAATACCGATAAGAGGAACTTTATCATCACAGGGTGAATGACTAATGCTAATGCACTGTAACTGATAACACTGTTTGTAAAAGTGTGAAACCATGGAAACAGCAGTGATGGAAAATCAGATGAGAAGCACTGTATTGGACATTCTCAAGGGGGTTTGGCGTTGCTCCTTTTAGCATCAAATCCAGACCTCTCTCAGCCACCTACTGCTGTTACTAATACATCACATCTGGCTGAGACAGAGTTGAGGCTGGGACAATGATCTGTGTGCTCCGTAACACACAATTCCACACAAAGACAAGAGATTAATGTAGTTTGTTAGTTTGCTTTGCTTAGTTGTTGATAGTTTCAGTCATTGACATTGTGGTTGGCAAATGGTAACTTTTAAGAAATTCAACACTTGGAAATTGTTTTCAAAATGGCAAAAAAATGATAAGCTCAACTTTAACTGATAATTACCCTCATTATTTATTAATCTGCTCATGATCAAATAATCAGGCATAATGTTTGTTTAGTGTATTATGTGTCTAGTCAGAAAAAATAGTCCAAAACCTGCTGGTTTTCAGTCTCACATAAGAGTGAGCAAAGCAGCACATCCTCTCAGATGAGAAGCTATTGAAAATGAACTGATGATTAAACAGCCATTGATAGATAGGATTGACAGGATTATCTGATGATTGACTTATGCATCATTCATTTAAACTCTGTTGTTTTCTAAGTCATTTTATGGAAAGAACCTCCATGACCTGAAGTGAAGATAAGTTCCATGGCTTCTCCTTTGTATTTAGGTAACTGAAAAACTAGTTGGATTTTGTATAGACATTGTACAAGTACTGCAGCCTCACTAGCTACATGTGCTCTCTCTCATATTATAAAAAAAAATTCCTGGTTTGATCTCATATCAGTTTTTTCATGATGCCCTGCTGCTATTTATCAGACATGCAAATCAGTCGCTTTTCGGCGAAATTCCAATTTGCTGTTTTGAACTCAAAATAGGCCATTTATGTGAATCGTATAGATCCGATGAGTTTTGCCAGTTTATCAGCCCTGTTTATCAGCCCTGCCTTATCAGCCCTGCCTTAACTGGAGGTTATTGTACTGATACTATTAACCTATTTCCTAAATGAGTAAGACAACAGGAGTGGTCTGGTCTGGTACAGAGTTACACGTCATTAACTCCGGAATTCAAGCAAATCTTTTTAGAATAACAGATGGCTGAAAAACATGATGCAATATCACTGCTGTTGGGTTCACATCATGTATAAATCTGGATTCTTGTCTCTTATCTGTCACAAGATTTCTTTAACTTTTGACCTTCTCCTTATATAAATGATACAGTAATGCTAGTGTGGTTTTGAAAGTCATATTTAAGTAACTCCAATCTGCAAACAAACCACTTCAGCATAAAAGACACCTTGGAAACAGGAGATACTTTAACTGCCAATGAGTTCATGTAATGTATACATGGACTTTACCCTCTTCATTTTTTGTTCTTTACCATGCAACATGGTTCCAATTTCCATTATTTTTTAACTGCAAGAGCTACAACAAGTTTTATAATTGTTTTGTTTCCAAAAATATATAAGCAAATAATTAAGTGATGTTTTAAGCAATATACCAAAAATTTCAATGGTTCTAGCATCTTAAATGCAAGGATTTGCTCTTTTTTGTCTCAGTGTTATTGTAAACTGAATGTCTTTGGATTTTAGACAGTTGGTCTGATGAATATATTTGAGGATGTTACCTTGGTCTCTAGAGAAATTGTAGCAGTTTCAATTGTTCTCTGTTTGTTTTTTATTTTTTAAGGAACAATTAATCAATAGAGATGATACATATTTAATTTTTAAACCCTAAAATTTACACCCATGGAAAAAAAATGCCCAGTAAACACACTCTGGCTTTGATGGGTTCTGCATAACTTACTGCACTGCAGCTGTTTAGTGCAGGGATGAATTACTGATTTTTCAGTGAATGTAAAGCACTTTAGTCCATTAGTAAAACTAAAATGAAAACACTGACTCACTCGACGCTTCTTTCTCAATTTTAGGGGGGTATTAGTTTACTGGGAATATGCTCACTGTTGACATATTTCCACAAGCAGTATGTCTGTTATTGAAGACTTAAGTGCTTGAGCTGAAATGTCTCTGAGGGTGTGTACACACTTGGATTGTCTGGTGAGTGTGCACTAAAGACAAGGTGCTGTTAATGACAATGACATAACCGAAAAGAGGAGCTTAGCCCTCTTTTCAAATGTGTGAAGCTGACAAATAATGTGGCTTATCCCATCAAGCATCACGCCCATGTGATTAATCAGTCTTGCACCAAGGAGAGTTATGAAAGTTCCAGATCATCTTACTAATGAAACCACATCTTACATTCGTAACAGGTTGTTCCTCTTGCTTCCACAGTAGTAAAAATATTTGATGATATCTGCTTGTACAAATGTTGGTTTTATGTTTCTTTCAGAGGAATTTGTATGTGCGTGTGTGTGTGTGTGTGTGTGGGTGTGCGTGCGTGCGTGTGTTTTCATGTGTGTGTTTGCGTTTGTGTGTGTGCAGCAGTGACAGCAGCAGCAGCAGCAGCAGTCCCCTCCCTTAGGCCCCCTCCTCAGTGGACATTCGCTGCAGTAGAGCTTGATGTGCTGTCGAGACCTCTGATTCAGCCTCTCTGGAGCTTTCTTCAGCTCTGGGGGCTGCCAGCAGCTCTGTGTCTGTAATGACAGTGTCCTGCCCACTTTGAGCAAACCGAAATGATGGAGTATTCTGTAAATTTAGGGAACTATACTCTAGCCTTAACCCCATCAGGCTTTGTTCTTGTTGTCGCTGCAGAATATTTACATCTCAATCTGGAGAACGACTTCCTGTATATTATACCAACAAGCTTAAAAAGCACTCGGTGCTCCCCTAGTTTATATATATATACATATATATATATATTTATTCTCCGCAATGGCCTCTCAAGTCATTCTATGATACACCGGCAATAACAACAACCACTAATTGACCATCTAGCCTACAGAGCAGCTGGTTCACCTCAGAGAGAGTCTGTCTGTGCCTGGTAAAAGAACATGTGGTTGTGGTTTGTTTTATGGTGGGAAGTCCATTTCCTCCATATACAAGCATACAGCACATTTTATGTGCAATTGGCTACTTTTTTTACAGTTTGCTGTAATGTCTTTTTTTGCTTATGCTCTTTTGTATTATGCTCTTATTTAAAAAGGCAAATATTTGCAGGACATAACGCAGTCAACTGTAGTGCCAACTGAGCTGTTGTTGCTTAAAACATTTAAGCTGCAGTTTTGATTAAAATAAAACTTAAACTAAACATTATAGTTGTGACAATACAACTGAATAACTTCAAAAAAAAAAATTATGCAGCAGCCCATCCTCCTATCCGTGATCTGACCCTGCAGCCAAAAATATCCACATGGGATGCACATCATTCCACAGAGACAGTCAGTGGTTACATCCACTCTCTGCCGCCCAAAACTTTCACTCTGTCTTGCAATATACGCATCTTATTATTAAAGCAATGCAGGGGATACACTGTAGACGAGCGGCTGACAGACAGTGCTAGATGATTTTAATAAAAACCACAATGTCATAAAGCCTTTCTTAATATAGATCCACAGCGAGCTAACCACAGCCACCTCCTCCTCCTCCTTCCACACCCTCTGTGGTTCTGGCTCAGCAAAAATCCACTGTGTGTTTGAGCAGCCTCAACTCTTTGATTTACAGACAGTTTTGTGAACAGGAGTTATCACCTCACTAAAACTGAATGTTACTGCTGCTCGGTCCAGTGAGGCAAAACAAGTTTCTTTAAAGGTGTAGCCTGTGATCCAGCTGTAAACAGTGGTGATTAACTGGAGGGACAGTGGGTATAGTGGGAATCCCTCCAACTGCTTTTTGCCATTGTGCTATAAAGAAAGTGTTACCTAGGAATGTGTACAAAATCTAAACTTTCTCAATGACAAGTGTGCTTTATTAGTAGAATTAGGTAGGAAAAAATTAGAACATAAGAAAAAAATGTCAATACTAAATTTATCCTCAGGGGTCCCCTGACAGTCTGGGGCCCCAAGTAATTTCCTGCCTCTTTGCTCATAAGCTGTGCCTCTGACTGTAAACAGCAGTGAAGGTACAACCACCAAACATCAAACTAGAGAGCTGAAAAGTAAAATCAATCTCGAATTGTTTGACAGGCCGTAATTAGTTGTGATGTATGGGGTAGGTCTGTCACAATACCTGATTTTCATGACACATTTACTGTAGTGATAACAATATTATTGTGATATATATAATGAAAAACTAAGAACAAATAAATAAACAATTTATCACACACACAAATTAAAACACACACTCTGATAGTGTACCTGTGTGGGCAAATGTAATCACACTTGCAATGCTCAAAGACAAGAAAATATATTTTTATACAGTGCAGTGACTCATGGTCCAATTGCAGTTAGTTCTGGACCCAAAGCTTGAATCTTCAAACAAAGCATGTTTCTATGAATGATGTGACCTTTGAGCGTAAGAACTGAACCTCTAATCATAATGATACATACCAGACATTGTTCTGCATCTATAAATTGCTAGCATGAGGTTACAGTTGGTATGTAGTGAACTACACTGCTGCGATCAGATGACAAATTCATATCTGCAGAAAATTCAGCACATCAGGCAGGATTCAAATGCTCAGAGTAAGAATTGTGAAATCATCTTTTAACAGTTGAAGTTGTTTCATGCAATGTTTGAACAGACTCAGGCATTGTAGCTAACACATTTTTCATTGCGTTTGCAATTATGTCTTAGCTTTAACCACTGATTGGAAGCTTAGATGTGATATTCTTGTGATCACATATTTCTTTTGGTTTTGTTTTTTTTCTCAAATATATGAGACTACATGAGATATACCAGTTTTCAGTATATGAGAGTATCTGGCTTTTGCCCTTAGCTGGCCTGGGACAGAGCTAACATTTAGTGGATTGCAATTGGACATATCTGTCATATTACAGTGGGCCTGGTAGGGTATAAATACCAAGTTAAATACATGTTAATCCATTAATTCCTTTAATGTGGAAACTGGATTCCCTCCTAATGGGTGTTTATCAAGGCTTAGAGTCTACATCACCGTAGAACAGGAAATGCAAAAGCAGTTGTCAAGGGGTCACAAACCTGTCATTGGTTGCAATGGGTGGCAATGGATGATGCTCCTCTTTCACCATGCTGTACATCTGATTTTGAATAAGAATAATAAGGAATACAGATTAAAAAAAAAAAAAAAAAAACATTTATGACAAAGTTGCATCTGATACAAGATAGCAGTTTGAAAAATTCAGTTGTCAATCTTATTTTTAGTCTGCTGTCCATGACATGACAGATAGATGAACAATAACAGCATGAAATCCCAGGACTTTGTTTCTCTTAAAGAAACGTAAGAAAACAAATTTTTCTTGTGCCAAAGCATCCTAACCAGAAACATCACAAACTGGCAAGTGATGTTCACAGCATGGACAGAAGGGTTTTCCCCAGAACAACACAAGTGTCCATCTACCGAACAGCAATACTGGTTAAGATATTTAAGGACAATCCCCAGCTCAGCCAAATTCACAATGCTTTCATCTGTATCTGCTGCCTCACCACCAGGCCACACCTTTTTAGTGTCACACCAAACAAATCCTAGTCTCCTGTACAAGTCCTGTCTTTGACCCATCCATCTGCCTTGACCACCTTCCTTGTGCAGATGTTGCTCCTCCTTGTCCTTATGTTCATCCTGTCCTTCAGTGATTATTATCAATCCCTGCTGGCATTTAAACTTCATGCACACATGTAGCTGTGCGTTGCTCAGCTGTTGTGTTGGTTGACATTTAAGCAAACATGAAGCAGGACACGTTTCACTGCTGCTTTTTAAGCTACGTTGGCAGAATGGGAGAAACCTCCCTTTAATCCCACTTGGGAGTGTTCAGGCATTCCAAGATTGTGCAAGCCGTGTAGTCACTACAATGCATAATCTTGATAACATACAGTGTTATTTGAAGAAGTTTGTTAAGAAGAAAAGGAACTCTATTTTTTTCCCACATTAAATGTCTCCCCTGCACTTTTTGCATTATTTTTTTCCTAGCAACACAGTCTTCTTCTCACTGCCTTTACTGAAACATACTGACACATGCAGATCAGAGGAATGGTGTGAAACCATCAGCAGGAATAGGATACATAAAGTCACTCAGAACAAACAGAACAAACAAATCCTCACAGAAAACCAGTGATCCAAATCCCTGCTCTTTACAGGGTACTTTTTAGCAAGTAAAATCAAATACAAACAATGCATAGCTCCTTTTAAAATTACTTGGATTAATTGTGTAAGTGATAATATTGGATTTCATTCTAGTGCAAATGCCAAGCCGACTTTACGGCCTGATTGCCAGCAACACTTCTGTAATTTGATGACGTTGATTTGTACTTCTTATTTTGACTTGGCTGTTTGTTTTTAAGCTCTCGATGGTTTGTGAACACAGATAAACAGTCGTCTTTTTCTGTAAATGAAATCCACTCCCAAACACACAGCAAAAACGTGTCCTGATGTCTCTTCTCTCCCTTCAAATCCCCAGTGACACCAGATCTGGACAGAGTGGGACCGGTCCCATCTGAGTTGCAAATTTATGCTGGCTGAGCAGTGTGGTTTGGGCCCAGCTAAGCGTGATGAAAGCCTGACCCGTTTTTTTATCAAGATTGCTGTTTCATTCCTTAATCACAGGCGGTTGATGCTTCATCATACTTCAGTGCTGATGGGGAGCTGATTGGGAGGAAGTTGAGTTAGACACCAGTACGACTGTCTGACGTTTGCACAGGTCATCATTTCAATGAGTCAGTGTAAGTCATCACACAGTGGTGATGCTTTAGAGAGAGACAATGACCATGTAAGGTCATCTATAATTTTTTCTGTTTACATAATGGGGATGAAAAATGCTGTGTAATTTTTTGGCATGTCACCCCCTCTCTATTTCATGTAACAACACATCAGCAAACATCAGTAAAAAAAAAGAAATGCTTTTGAAATTTAATACTATGTCACCTCTCTGAAAAATAGATATGCAAATATGCAAACAAATGAATATGTAAATTTGTTTTATGGTGCTTAAACCCTTTCTGTTTTTGCAATGTGTTTACAGTTAAACCTTCATCTCTGTGCCTGAGTAATACAAAGTGACACGCTGCTGAATGTACTGGAGAGTTGTCAGGCAAAGCTAAGAAAGTTGTCTATTCTCAGACTCTGTATGCACCCAGATAGCTATTATAGGGAACCCTGCTGGAAAATGTGTTTTTTCCGGCTCCTGGGTTTTTCCCTTTCATTTGGGTTGTCATTTCCTATGGCGGATACCTCAGTAGTGATTATTCCATTAAGAACTGGGACAGTTCCCATGCTCATGATTCGAAAGGCGCAGATGAGACGGCTGTAATCGCGGATCAAGTGATTGCAGTTGAAGAGCAAAGCTTTGTTGTTTTTCATCTTTTTCATTGCAGACTCCCTGATTTGTGACTGATAGTTTGGCGAGGTTGCTTCAGTAGTGTCATCCATTATCACTTCATCACAGACAGTAGTTTACTTTTTGGGGGAGTTGCTTAGTCTCGGTCATTATGCCATTATGTCATCACTGCTGGTAATAATTCTTGGCTTAGTTAACAAGCAGGTAATGTAACTTATAACTTAGAAATTGACTGATAGCAGAATTGAACAAAATTTTAAATTTTTGACCTCAAACTTTATGTTAAAGAGTAGTGATGCAAATTATCACTTGACAATCAGAACTTTACCCCCCTCCCACAGACAAAACAGACATGTTATCTGCGACATAAACCACCAATTTTCAATGGAGAAAATAACCTGCAATTTTGTGTAAAATCCACTGCAGATTGTCCACCACGGCGGATAATAACCATGAATTGAGGAGAGTTGCAAGTGTTCCTTTAGATGTTAATGTTCCCTGTTAGATTTATGTCATACTTTGGCTCTGTGGAAAGACAGAGACGAGTGGATAGATAGTGCCCTCTGGAATGTTTTGAGAAGGGGAGGGGTGAGACCAACAGGAAGTGGCATGGGGTCGGATTTAGCCAACGAGGTCTGCGTGGGTGTCGGGGCAACAGACAGCAAGGTCAGGGCCTACAGTGCCAGCTGTCATGCCGACTGATTCATGAGGGCACTTGTGTGGCTTTCCCCCAAGACTTTGGTTGTTATGGCTCTGAGATGAACACATCTTGATATTCATCCTATAGAGTGACGACTCCTTTGTAAACCCGTTTTAATGATTCAAGATATGTGACCGTTCTGTTTGCAGTTAAAAAGTCTACGTCCACAGAGCTGATCCCTACTACTGCTGTATATTTATTAACTAAAAATTGTCTTTTTTAACTATTTCATGCAAGTTATTTTACTGCAATTCTTTACTGGGAATTGAACCATGTCCCTTTAATATACTGCATAGTTCTGGCATATCAGAAAGCTTATTACAGGTGCATCTTGCTAGAAACAAAGAACTCATACTCCCAGTATTAACAATGTTTTAGTCATCAGACCTTTAACAAGTAAAAAAGAAAGAGAGTGTGCATAGTTTGGTTCTAATAATCATAGACACACGTGTTTTAATTAAGTGCTGGAAAACATGAGGTGGAAAAAAGCTGTCATAGGAAGCCCGATGCAACAGTCTTTTGAAATCCTCTCAGTGCATGCTGGGATAGTTTCCAGCCACCCTGTCAACCCAAACAGAAATATATAGTCATGGAGAATGGATGGATAGATCTCTCTTTAATAAAAAAATTCTTAATGTTTATTTGTAGTTTCCTGTCAGATTTTTTTAAATATGTAAAATACTCTGATATAATAAATATCATGATTAATATTTTGTTACCACTGTTTTCTCTCACAGAAAAAGTAAAAAAAAACAAACAAACTCTGAAATGTAGATGGCTGTTGACACCTATTTGGAGAAGCAGCAGGTATACAAGTGGAAAAGTAAGGCAATGAACTGCTGTGGACAAGGGCAAAGCATATCACTTTAAATACAAAAAAGCACATATATGTCTTTCCTTTTCCAAACAGCCTTTCCTGATGGGGATCTGAAGCTGTCATGTCCATTTTAATAACTTAAGCTCCAAGCAAACCCTGTAAAAAAACAAATTGCACAATAACACAAACAAACAAACTGATCGAGGTAGCACTGACCAGCAGCTGGCACGCCTGTGTGGTAAAATGACCGTTTTGGTCAAAGGAGTCTGGTGGCTAAGCACAGACAGAAATAACATTGATGGATAACAAACATACAAACTAACCTTTTTAACATGGTGACTTTCATAGAAAGCAACTGCAATGATTCACATCTGGTTGATGCTTGTATTACACTCATTTCTCATAAATTGACTTTTGTAATGTGTGTTATGCAACAGCACCACACAGTACATCCTCCAAAATGACCACATAAGTGAATCAACATTTATCTAAGACAGTTTCAACAAAAACTGAACATTACAACCCTTATGAAAGTTGGACTTATTCGAGGGCTGTCTTATTTAACTGCATTATCGTCTGTAAACCGACTACATACTTAGGCAATAACAGTCTTTCAGGTACATTCAGGATTATCAGAGGATAAGCCACGTTAAACCTGACATGGTTAAAGCAAAATTTAAGGTGTGTCAATGAGTGAACATTTTTCTGACCTGTTTCACTGCATTCCACCAGTATGAGCATTACTGTGACTTCACTGGAAGTGCAGTATCCATTAAAAGGAACCCTGCCAATTAGGCTTTGAACCAGTTCGATGTGCCTATCCCTGGAGCATCCGCACTTCAGTCGTTCCCGCCCATCCTTACTCATTTATCAGCTGTCAGACTTGTTTGGAAGGTTTGCCTCCCTCACAATGTTTTGATCTTTAAAAAAATCCAACAAACTGCAATACAGAGTGAGATCACTCTCCAAGAGGAATCTCACTGCAGGCTTTTTGCTCATCAGGCTGCTTTGTTGAAACTGTGTATTTGTGTGCGACAGTCTTGCTAGGATGTGCCATTTTCAAAACAGGGAGGACTTTGTGCGCCTACCTGTAAAATTACCCCACAGCTGCAGTGACTGAAATGTTCCTGATGCCTTCCTCTCACACTTCTCTCTCCTTTTACTTGACATCTTTCCTCTGAGATGTTACAAAACATATTTTAAAGTGGGGGTGGAAAAGAAGAGAAATGGAAAATTAACATTCTACATTCAAAATTGTAGGAAGGTAAAGAATTTTTCTTAAGGGCGTAACATGGCAGATATCTTTCTTATCTTTCCAATCAACTCCTATTCAGAGCAAGTAGTTTATCATTATCCCTTACTATACAAAAACAAAAAGTCAAAAAATACTGGCACATCCATCATATCTATATTTCATTTCAGTCTTTTCTGTTTCTTTAGATATCAAATAATAAATTGTATTTTGGTAAAGCACAGTCCCATGCAGAGCTTGATTAATCCTCCTCAGACTCTGTGGGACAGAGGGCCAAAACCAGTTTCTTCCAGTACCTCCGTCTCAGCCACATACTGTTCTTCAGATATTATAATCATCAGAGTGTTTTTAAAAAAAATTGAGATCTGTGTAATGTAAGATCTTGGTAACCCTGTGTAAACCCTCTAAAATCTGTTTGATCCCAAAGACTAACTTGCATCAAGGCTGCAGTTAATAAAACTTTCAAAGAGGCTGCTACTTTTTTAACTCATGTCACCTTTAGATGCAAGAAGTGTATGAGTAGATTTGTGTAGATGTGTGTTTGTTTGTGTGTGCGTCAGTTGATGGTTTATAACTGTGTTACCGACCACTCAAGAAATGTCAGAGTATATACAGTACTATGGATATTAGATTAAATTGGCTTTGCTGTGTGTGATTCCCTTCCTGATGAATCCAAAGATTCTCATGTGTCCATCCAGATCTTCTCCACTGCATGCTGTGACTCTTGTATTGCTGACTCAACCATTGCAGTCTTCAAAATGCAGCCTAACAAGCGTGTTTATTTTTGTCTTTTGTGG
Source organism: Ctenochaetus hawaiiensis (assembly GCA_029783645.1). Taxonomy (NCBI): domain Eukaryota; kingdom Metazoa; phylum Chordata; class Actinopteri; order Acanthuriformes; family Acanthuridae; genus Ctenochaetus; species Ctenochaetus hawaiiensis. Next base: position 16,851,032 of record JAPZDY010000020.1, on the reverse strand, counting down.
AAACCTTAAACATAGTGTAAAAGAAAAGTCTTGTTTCTCTAAGTGAAACATTAGGATAAAAAGACCGAGGCAGACACGGTCGAAATTTTGCATATTTTTTCTCGCAGGATCATGAATCTCGCAGGATTTTGACAAGAGCGTACGTGCATGACACAGACTGAAAAAGAAAGAGAAAGTATGGTTTCCACGTCACCACAGTGAGATAAAAGGGAAAATATTCACTCGTAGTTGTGTGTGTTTTGTATCCACATATATTAATCAAAAAATATGACTTAAACCAGGACTGAAAATAAATGAGTTGGTGTTAAGCTATTGTTAGATTCACACCATGAGAAAAAGCCTGGTCTCTCTAAAAACACTCTGCTTTCATGTTTGCATGTGTTAAGGAAGAAACAGACGAACAAATAGCCGTAGTTATTCCACATCATTTTTCCTTTTTGGCCTCTTGATTTTGTCGCTCTTTTTGTCCTTAAATTTATAAATCTGTCTTACAGAGATCTTAATTATTTCACAGCAGTTATGGTTCCCTTTTTTGCTGTGAAAATGTCTCTCAGAGTCAACTTTTTTATAGGATCTTTCAGCTAAATAAGTTCCAAAATATTACGGCATGATTGCATCACACAGGACTGTATAGCAAATAGCGGACAGAGGCACCAGTACGTCACCCTCTGGTTTGTGGAGGATCATTTTGAAACCACGAGTTCAGCATTCTGGCTGTCACCATCCTTTTGTTTTACAGTCAGAAGTAATCTTGGGTGGAGCTGGACAGGGTATGCGGTTAACTACTGCTGTCACTTAAAGTGGCCACGCCCTAATTATGCATAACTTCAGGTAAACATAATTTAAATGAGTAAGTTATAAAAAATTCACCTCCCCAATGTTTTCATGAGTGGGGAAATGAGCCTTAGAGAGCAAAACTGTTTTTTTGTACCAGGTTGCAGGCATGTTAACTTGCATGTTGACATCTTGAGATTGGGTTCTATTGGGTTTGGTTTGTTTTTGGAGCCTGCCCCAAGCGGCCAATGGGAAAACTAATGTTTTAAACATTTCCTATGTAGACATCTCTGCTGCCACTTCTTGCATCCTTACAAAGTTATTTACTTGATTGGACGTCTTTCCTTCATGTGTTATGTCATGTCATGTGTCTTGTCTCTCTCTCTGTAGGAGCATTGATGAGCGAGTTGTCTCGTCCATGCCGGATGATGCTGCTGGTGAACCCACAGAGCGGGAAAGGACAAGCACTCACACTCTACAACAACCACATTCAACGAATGCTCAATGAGGCCGGAATCCCGCACACTTTGGTTATCACTGGTGAGTTTGAGACACACCAAACACAAACACACAATGCAGCCCGAGTCCATATAGAACAAAACAAGGAAGTTTTATGTGTATAAAAACCTCTAATTTGCTTTCAAGGAGAATTAGTTACAGTTTTCATTCATTTTTCAGTTATTTGTAAACTGTGATTTAATTTTCTCTGCTAATTTGTTTTCTATTTCACCAAATGAGCCAAAAGTGCAATTTGCATCTGACACAGAGTGTGTGGGCTACAGGATAAGCTATCAGTTCGTCCATTAATTCAAGAAGCCAGGTCCAGTTCCCTATAAGTTGCCTACGTACATGCTCAAGTGTCCTCGAACAAGATATTTAATCCCCACCGCCTCTGCAGGTTTGAAAGAAACTCACCATACTAAATAAATAAATAAAAACAAAGAAGGTGTTATCTTCCTAGGTAGTTTGCATCTCTTTAAATCCATTCTATTAAAATGTCTCTAAAGGATGGTGGTTGATCATACCACCAAACACCCACACACAGTCATACCCACAGCTCAGTAAAGGCCACAACAACAACCCTCACCTCCCTCCCTGACCCTGCTTCTCTCTCTCTCTGTCCAAGTACCCCTCCTCTAGTTTAAATCCTCCTCTTGTTTTCATGCTGTCACCATCATGATGCTGATCAGCTGCCTCTGACCCACATGCATGCAGAGCTGTTATGTAATAAATACATGTACGCACATATGGATGAAGTAATGTCCATGGAGAACACACACATTTGCACAAAATTCTCTCTGGCTATGATTTCATTAGATTCATTTCATTAGTTTGTAATCATCACTTGGGTTGCACACATGCAGCACAGTACTAGAAACACTCATACTGCACCGTATCAGGACGGAAAGATGATCACATCCTGATTATTTCAGTTTTCCCTTGTCTTTTATTTTGAGTTTCACCCTCAGCTTGGGTTTTTCATAAATCAGTGCAGTGTCAGATAATAGACCAAAAAAAAATGTCTTTCATCAAGGTGCGAGGTGCATAGACAGAGAAAAGAGGGCAGGCAGAGAGAGAGAGAGAGAAGCACAAAGAGGAAGACAGACGCATGAGATTTCATCGCACTGCTGCTGTACTGAAAATGTGGAAAAAGATAGAGGTTTTTTTTGCATTTTTTGACATGTACTTTTTGACAAGTTAATCCTGGAGAATACATAAGAATAGAGTTAATCCCCAGATCTCCATCTACATGAAAGTGCATGACTACTGAATGGGAAATTTGGATTCCACATTGAAAGACAATCTCTTTGGCAGATAGACTTCTCAAATGAAACTTTACTCTAATCTCTTCCAAATGACCCCAGACCTGCATGACGCATCAGCAGAGGAGTATCAAGATTTCTGGTTTTTATATACTCTAGTAATTCTTTAGCACTTCTAGATGTGAAGTGTTATATAGGTCAATCATGTTATTGATTTCTTCCCCCATCTGAGTGAGGCTCTCTGTCCTGTGTTCTTAAGAAGTTTCAATCCAGTTTATCTGGTTGCACCAGTCGGTGTGATAAAGCCAAAACTCTCTAACTTTCAAACCTCACTGAGGTCACGCTGCCTGGTTAGTTAATGACAATAAATTGATAGAGGTTAAACACTTCATGGGAAGTTTTATGAACAGTTTGTATCACTTTTTGATAAGGGTTTATAAGGCATTTCAATGTGGGGCTGTATAAGGATTGACTGGCTTTTAGAGCCTGTCTCAAGAGGCCGTTTGAGGACCTGCAGACAATGTACTTTGTTTTATATAAGACCCAGTTTTTCTCATCACTTTCCCATTGCTTTTACACATTTAATAATGCAGTAAATACTGAGATAAAACTTTAACCAGGATGGTGCTGATGGGCCCCACAGAAAAAGTGCATCAGAAATGAGAAGTTCTGATTTGGATGCTGTAAACTGTCCCATCATCCAAATTGGCTCCTAAGGCTGTACGAACCACGTAAAACATGCCAAGAAAAATACAAAATGCTGTCTAAACATCAGCGAGTGAGATTTGGAAAGTGAGTCACAAATGTTGAACACTGTCAAAACTGAAATTATAACGTCTAGCTTTTTTTTTGTTGCAGCCAAACCTGCAAAGTTTTTTTTTCATGCAGATTGAAAACCAATTACAAAAACAAGTCAAAAAATATAGTTTCCCATATCAGTCACTGTCTGTCTCACCAGTTTGCCTCTATCATGCAGAATATGAATGTACTAAGTCCCACCCAGTCAGACTAATCACTGTGCACATGTGGAGTCTAAATTTACCAGCAGGAATTTCTAGTAATTTTCAAGTCTAACCCTATATCAGACAGAAGTAAATAGGATGTTAATTATACAGCAGTATAATGAAAAAAATATACATAACCCTGCTCAAATGTGTGCTATCAAAATACACTGTGACTGAAGGAGTACGAAGAGCCTAAAGTCATGAATATAATCCTTCAAAATACTCCTTTACAAGTAAAAACCCTCCATTCATGTCCCCTCAGTTTTATTTTATGTAGTCTTATATTAAGTACTACTTGTAGTGTTAGTTGCCTCTTTGTAGCCAATGTATTTTTGAAGATGTGTTAAAGTTTCAAAAAGCACAAATTGTGTATTGACTAATGTATTTTATTTCATAGAATAAAACATGAAATTTGATTTTACGACTCAGTCTGCAGTCTATTATGTAGACTGCTAATTATATGCTAACTTTTGGCTATAGAAGTAATGCTGGTCTTCTTACCTAGAAGGTAAACTAGTTAGCCAGACATTTTTGGCACAAGTTTGGGACGCACCTAGTTTGAGCTGCACATTACCAAGGAAATGTCTGAAATGTTTAGCCGTAACGCTGGCTAATCAGCACGTTCTTGTGTATCACAGGGATCTGTAAGAGTCATGTGGTTGGAAGTCTTTTGTGTGCAGATTTTGGCAAGAGCAGTCTCTCGTAGACTACGTGGCAACTGTGGGTGCTGCCAGGGGTGGAGGACAGATGAAGGATGACTGCACTGCTGCTGGGGTCCAATGTAGAGAGAGACAGTGTGTTTTTCTGAGCGTGTGTTTTGAGTTTGTTAGTGAGTTTCTGCACGTCTGTGTGGTAATAAAGATGGCATACTGATTCCTCACAGGCAGTCCCCCCCCCCGCTTAGGCAAGATGTCTGTCAGACAGTATTAATTAAGCGATAGCAACATGCTCATCTTCCTGTCTTGCTTGGACTCATCTGCTCAATGCAAATTACAAATATTTACCAGAGGAGACAGATATTCCCTCCAACACCCTCTCCATGCTGCTCTTTTTTATTTTCTTCATTTCCACATTTTTTTGATCAGGTTTACTCATCACGATGTCGCCATGACATTGAAAACCCAGGGCTGTAGATGTTGAAAGATGAGGGCATTTAGCAGACAGGGAGGGTCTAAGCAAAGATGCTATCTGGTTGCGTCATGGGAACAGTAGGGTCCAACATATTTGGTGCTTGGCTTATACAAGAAACCAGAAGTGAGGATACCTCTGCCTCTGCTGCTTTCATTTTGGCCAACTTTCTTTCTATTTGTCTTTTTAAAGTGTCCCAGTGTTGTAAAAATGTGATGCTGAATCATTGGAGTACCCCTTTTAAAAACACCAAAAAACAGGGAGGAAAAGAATTTTAGGTCATTTTTAATTTTGTATAAATGGGGCAGTCCATCACTCCTCTGTTTCTATAACAGTGTTTGTATAGTAAAACAAATCTTTTCACCCCTATTCTGTGACCCAAAAGCAATTTATTCTGTGATTTTTGATGGATGTTTAATGTGGTTGTGACTGATTTGTATAATTGTGGCTTGGTGTAAATATACTTACAGACTAAGTAAATATTGATTGTTGCTCAATAAAGGTACTTTTCCACTGGGAAACCACAAAAGATTTGTAATGTTTAAACTCTTATTAGCTGATTCGGGCTTGGCTAAGGGCAGTGTCACAACAGGAAGTGTCTGTCAGTGCCTGTAGCTGTTAGAACAACCCATTCAAGTCTCTCTTCTCACTGGGAAAACCATATCTTTGGTAACATGAGTTAAAAAAGTAGGGGAACAGAAAGTAGACCTTTCAGTGTTTCCTCTAGGCTCGCTGCTTTGGCTGTGGGATGTGTCTTGGAAGGGTGAGGATGGACAATGTGTACCTGTATTTTATTTTAGAACAAAAAGTAAATCATTTTTACAATATGACAATAGAATTGGTCGGTGTAGTTGGTGTCTCCTCTGCTCTGTTTTGTGTATATTTTCCAAGGATTGCAAAGTATTGACCTGCCCTTCTCTGCCTTTGATTGGCTTGAGGCTGAGACCATGGAGTCAGATTGGTTAGGATTAGAATTAGAATATCAGAGTAAGCCAGTCAGAGGCAGAGTAGGTTACTTACTGACTGACTAGTTTGTGCACACTCGCAGAAATATGTGACAATTGGTTATAACGCAAACATTATTATGGCAATATAAATACAGCCAGTCTGTGTCTGTTTAATGGCATCTGAGGATCATTTAATGCGCTCATCATTCTCAAAGGTATTTTAGCTGTGGGAAGGATTTGGAAGTGCCATCCTAGGCGCTCCCTGTATATGTGTTAAAGAGAGAAACACTGTGTATAGTATATGTCTGTGTGTGTGTGTGGGTGTGTGTCTACAAATTTGTGTGTATATCTGTGGCGATGCCCTCAGGCTCCTCCTGGCAGTTAAATAAGCTGTCGCAGTGCTTAGAATCTTTCCTGCTGTAACAACAGACACATATTTTAAAGGTGGTGCTGTTTAACTGTCATCACCTGCTGTCTTGTGGCTGGAGAAGTACTGCAGCCATTAGGCTGTGCTGCTTGAAGAGACTGTTTTCAGGATGTGTGTGACAGCAGGGCGCAGACTCATCTAGAGCTCCTTTTAGTGGAACGATGAAAGGTCAGTTTGAGGATAGATCTTCTTGTTATTTAACATGCATCCGAACCATCACGATGGAAGGTTATTGCCTGAATCTGCAGGTGCTGTCTGTGGCTTTACAGAGTTTTATAGTGTCCTTGAATTTCAGCTTATTGTTTAGCAGTGTTACTGTTTTTATTCAGGCTCAATGCTCTCAACAGCATCTCCTTAAGCACAGCAGGTATTGCTTCAGCAAACAAGCTCATGCTGTGCACTACTTACCCAGCACCAAACAGAGGACAGACAAAGTTAGCAACTAGCTTAAGAGACAGATATTTATAAAGTCAGTGTTTTCTGAAGTCACAGCCATTCATAGTTGAAGATGGGGATATATTTATTTTTAACTTAACATTGATAATTGTCCAACCTATGCTACTTTTTTAGTTATCACTATCATGATCACAATCGCTAATTGGTTAAACTAAGAGTGCTGAAAAATTGTGAAAAAAATGTCTTGGCAGTAATTATTAATTCCCTCTTAATCAAGTAATCAATTATTTCACTTGTCTCAGCTCTAGAATGTTCCCCAAAAATTTACAATGAGCTAAACATGATCTGCAAACTTAGAGAGTGTTGGCCAGAGGATTTGGCTCTGACTCGCCCCCTAGTGGTTGCACTGTTTAATCCTCCAGGTATATACCATGCAGGCAGACAGGTATGGGGAACAATGCTGCTTGTAAATGCTTGTACATGTGATGCACATTGAGAGCGAAGCTGTAATTCTATCTGAAGCTTCAGGTTTTATTCATTATTGCATCCTTATGAGGACATTTTGAGAAATTGCACCACAGTTCCTGTCCAGATTGTGACCAGAGGCCAGTAATGAAACAGAGGTCTTCATGACTATAATGAGTTAGTCACAATCCACTGCGTCTACCCACAGAGTGAAACTCAACTGGACACAAGTACAATACTCCCCTCCTTTCTGCTCTGCTCTCCCTCCCCTCCTCTTTTTTCCTCTGCAGCATCATACAAACACTGTGTGACTTGTCTTTGTCCCTCCTTCCCTGATATTTGTTTTCCCTCATCGCTTTGTTTTGCCATTATCAATCTAACTGACGAGGGGAGTTGGATACTAAAGCTGCTCTCAACTCTCCTCCCACCTCACTGCAGTGTCCTGACTCCACAGCTTTGTTGCTGATTGGGGCCCTTCAATCCTTTTTAGTGTACAGCTTCTGCATAGATAAGGAAATGTGATGTGACTAGACTGATAAAGAGGAATTGATTTCTTAATCCTGCAGAGTTTAGGGAAGGAAAGAGGAGAGGAGAGGCCAAGAAATCAGATCCCTCTCCAGAGTAATGTGTGTGTGTGTGTGTGTGTGTGTGTGTGCGTGTGTGTGTGTGTTTGTTTCTCTTTTGTCAAGACATTTATACAATGGCAGCATTAAAGTGCAGAAACAGAACCATGTAGTTACACGAAAGAGACTGAGAAAGAAGAAACTTTTTGGTTGTTTGTTTTCCTAAAAAAAAATGTTGTAAGTATTTTTTAAATTAAACTTAAAATAATGATACCAAGTGTTTAAAAAGTAGTAAAATGCAATGTTGTCCTAAATGGGGGGAATTTTTTTTTTTTTTTACTGCATTGACTGCATTGCTGTCTTTGTACACACAGACTTGAGCCCAAATTATGAACATGCAGACAGACAGACATGCACTTATATATATTTTTAATAAATAAATTAATCTAAGTAAAGCCTAATTGGAAATTTTTGGGCCCTTAAAGTTTTAAGTGTCAGAGGAAGAGGTAATCTAAATATAAAATGTGAATCAGCCACAACGTAGTAGAATTTGACCATGGCATGTAACCCATCTCTGAGGAGCAGTGGCTACTCTATGTAAACCCATATTCAGTTGCAAGCCAGTGCCATGGTGAAGGCTACTGACAGGAGAATTAACCTAATATAAATCTTTTCTTATGGTGGGAGTAACTGGAGCCCTGAAAGAAGAAGAACTGAAAGAAGAAGCTGCCGGTGTTGCTGAGTCTCAGCAGGTGAAAGTTGTGACCGAAGTCGTGACAGCCTGCTGCACTTGACTGACCTTGTTTCCTACCTCACAGCACTCCATCTGCTCTCTGACCTCTAGACATGGAGACCGCATTCAGAGAGAAATCCATCCCTTCCACTCACACAGAGACAGAAACACAACACACAACATTAAAAAAACCTGTTTCAGAAAGAGAGCAGATGAGTGTGATATTTTAATAGTTTCCTAACTGGGAGGGCTCCTGGAAAAAAAAAAAAAAAAAAAAAAAAAATATATATATATATATATATATATATATTTAAGGCAATATTTGAACTCAAATAAATAATTGGCAGACTCCTTTATAATTATTAATGTTATCACATGTTGAATTGTGTTTTTGTCTGCTGAGCTGAAGACTCTCTAAGTTATGCAAGCAATTATAGGAATTAATTATTTGAAAGTGTGCTAATTAAAGAACCAGTTTCCTCTTTAATTAGTACCAAATAGCAAAGTTCCTGCTAGGAAACTTTTTGGAAATTACTTGTAAAATAAGGCGACATGACAAATGATCTGGAGGAAATGCCACAGTTGTTCATTGTGTGTACTTGCCTGAATGATTTATTATATAAATTTGTTTGTCCCCATTAATTTAATCATCTTTTGACATGCACACTGATGGTGATGTAGACATTCTCTGTTTACTCTTGTGGACTTGAAGAGGAAGCTGGTCTTGTCACCAAAGCCTCCATTTCATCACATTATTCAGCCCCAGATTAATTTGATGGAGTGCTTCTGGGTAATTTAGTTGTTGTGATTTAATTGGCAGCGAGGCAGATGCTTCATTTAAGACCATATATCAGCTTTCCCTCCCAAGGCGATACTTTAATTTGGCAACTGATGGGAAAAAAGAAAGATTACGAGGAGGACTAGGACTCTTTTCTACTTTGCAATCCTCTCTTTTTGTCATTACTCACAAAGCACATTACAGTCTTGTGTAACTTGAACACCTGTGGAAACATCCTTGAGTGAGACAGCGAATGTCTCTCTGAGCCAACTGTGACCTCTGACCTCTCTGTGGAAGGAGGAAGCTGACAGGACAAGTTTCTCTTTTACTGTAACAATCAGAGTGTCCAACAACTCTCTAGATTCCTTCTGCAGGAAAGCCACGCCTGTATGAACACACTCTTTACAGTTATATTTGTGTGTGTGTGTGTTTGCAGAGCGGCAGAACCACGCCCGAGAGCTGGTGAAGGAGGCCAACCTGTCGCAATGGGATGCTTTGGTCATCATGTCTGGGGACGGACTTTTGTTTGAGGTAAAGAGACACATGTTCACTATATTTATATCCAAGTAAACACACAGTTTGGCTCACAATAGAATAAGGCAGTACACACATCTATCCTCAGTATAAACCAGAATATCTGCCTAGTGCTGCTGTGTGTTAACAAGAACATTATCAGTTTCATTGACCTAATCATGTGAAAAAAGCATAGTGTTATTTATTTGATATTTCTAAAACCCAGGAAAAGACTTTTGTATAAACAGAACTTAAACGGTTAAATAATTAATCAGTGGACAGAAAATTAAACAGGAACTGTTTCAAAAATATATGAATTTGTTTTCTAGAAAGTTCTCAGGCTGTTCTCAAGCTGCTGCTCTCTGTTTGTATCACTGAAGACTAAACATCTTTAGGTTTTGGGCTGTTGATTGAACCAATTTAAACTGTCACTTCAGGCATTTTAATTTTTTTTTTAATAGATCAAACAATTAATCTATAATGAAATTAAAAGTCAAGAGCAGCCTTGAAATTCTATAGTGTTTTTCTAGTCTATTTATTTGCTTTTGATTTAAATCAGCATCAGTTTAATTCAAAGCAATAAGACAGGACTAATGAAAAAGAATCTGGCAGACTTACTTTACCAGAGAGTATTTCAGTCAGAGCAGGAAAATACTGAAAAGGTCATTTGTATTTCTCTGTCGCATCAAAGCTGAATTATTTGTGTCTGTCAGGTGATTAATGGTCTGCTGGAGAGACCAGACTGGGAGGAGGCCATCCGGACCCCTCTGGGTATCCTTCCTGGTGGATCAGGCAACGCTTTGGCTGCATCCGTACATCACTACTCAGGGTGAGCCTCATCCAGAATCCTAAATAAAACCAGACTTTGGCCCGCAGTATTGATCTGCTGCCAAGATGTTGGTGTAGTTCTAATACTGCAGGTTTCTTGGCTGGTTTAAAAACCTCATGAGCTGCATTAAAGCAGATAACTTTTTAAACTGCTGCTAAACATATAGCCGCTCTGTATGCCATTAAATTACTAAGAAGGTCCATGTGCTCAGCACTGTGGCTATTACAACAGTTTTCTCATGGCAGCTCACACTGGGTTCAGTAACACTTGATTGACTATAATGGAGCTTCAATGATTGATCAATTATTTGATCAAAAGAAAATTAATACACTCATTTAATAATCAAATTAAACGTTCAATTGTCATAAAAAAAACCCTAATAGTTGGCTAGTTGCATCTTTTCAAATTTGAGTATATTTATGTCATACATGATAGTGAATCAGTGTATCTTCGTGTTTTTCACTGTTGGTCAAACAAAATTAAACATTTCTAAATGCTATTACAGCTGTTTAACTTAATCATGACTAGCCAACAAATCAGGGCTCCACAGAAAACAGTCTGACCAATTATTTGTGCTATTTGTGCTCTCCAAGAGGAGTTATTTATTATTTTCCACACAGTCATATGCTCACAGATTTTCTCTAGCCTAGTTATGTTGAATGCTAATTGTATAAATGCATAAAAGTAATAAAGACATGTTTTAAAAAAGAGAGAGAAGTTAATGTCATGGAAGTGATTTGGATCAAGATATCAAAAATAAGATATCAATGCTAAACGGAACATGATGCTGTATTGTTGTCACACTCATTCTCTCATTATCTGCAACCTTACTTGCCCAAGACTGGATGATATGTTAACAGAAACAATTGTCATACCCGCCTGATAAGGGCCACATCATTCTGGACACAGTTTATGAGTTTCATTTGTATGCATGCATAATGCAAATCTAGTTCATATCAGATTATGCACATGGTAGTTTCATCCAAACAGTGTGATTGGTCAAAGATGTACTCCAAAAATATCAGCCCAACCCCCATCAGGCAGGGAAATAAAGCAGCTGTCAATAAAAAAATTCCCTCCATTTTACTTTGTATGCGCAAAATGAACAGTTGAGGATTTGCAGACAAGGACATGCTGTTTGTTAAAGACAGAGATCCCCTTAAATCTGGTCTATTTTAGTGGAGCCAGTTAGTACTGAAGGTGCACTTCATCTGAACTATATATAAATATAATAAATGCAGCTTCGGACAAAATTATTGAGTAAATATTAAATGGTTATTAATGCACATAGACATAGTATCCTTTGTGTGAGTGAGTCCAAACACACAGGGGCCTGCCTTCTGGCCCTTTTCAGTGTAAAATGCAGTGATCTCATCTGTTAATTATTAATGATTTGCTCATTAAAGTGATTGTTTGCAGTTCATTCGAGCAGAACAAAGAACAAAAAGGAGAAATTGAAGAAACAGAAAGAAAGAAGGCGAGAAACTTGCTGCTGCTGTGTCTGTGATTTTCTTCTCTACATACAACAGACACTCAGTAGTTCCCTCTGTGGTGAGCAGTAAGGTGACTTTTTCATTTTAATCAATCGTTTTGCATCATCAAGGACAGAACTGAAATTTGTACATGGCACAGAGGCTGCTCTTTTTTCATTCTGCTCCGGGACTTTTGAGGGCACTAAATAGTGGATCCACTCACACTCTGCTATTTCTTTGACAGCTGTAGTTGCTGGTTACTTTTCTGTTTTGTTTCACATAAACAAGAAGAAGAGTCAGCAGCCACATTAATGAATCTGTGAGCCTGTACTAAGGCGCAGTGCTGCTTTGAGCTAAATGCAAACATCAGCACTGCAGCATGCCCACAATTACAATGCTAACATGCTGATGTTTAACAGACTTGTTTTACCGCGTTCACCATCAGTGTTGAGTGAATTAGCATGATGTTTGTTTATTTACTAAACACAAAGTGCTGCCGAGGCTGATAGGAATTCTGTCAGTTCAGAAACACGAACTTCATGAAGAATTAGAAAAATTAAAATGATGATTGATTGATGATGGTTCTTGATGATTGATAGAGTTTGCACAGAGACATCCATACAAATTCCAAACAGTCCAGTATTTGCTGAAATATATTTTTATCCGAAACAAAATGGTCAACCAATCGATTGATTGCCTCCAAAGAGCTGTGCTGCCAGCATGACTAAGACCAAAAAACAAAAGGTAAAATTAACTCGAGTCCCTTCAAAGGAAGAGCAATGTGTCTCATCATATTCCTATATTTTACACACCTTTACTGCAGCTGTGACTCCCATGATAGCTCCACAGTCTGTGGTGCAGAAAATGTTGTGAATCTCTGTGCTGTTTAATGGAAATGAGATCTTGTGTCACTGCCGATTTGCCTCCTCTCTGCTGTGGTCGGGTGTAGGTAGTGTTTAATTTTACGAAGACGCTGTCTGTTGAACTGCACGCTTTCTAAATTTGCCTGTGCTCTGTTGTTGTGTTTAAAATACTCTGCCCTTTCTAAATTAAAAAACCTCATGAAGTGCTCTGAGGCAAGTCTTTCTAAGCTGCTCCTACTGTTTAGTAGGTCACATTCAGTTTTATCTTGACCTTTCAATACTTTTTTTAGATTGTAATCTGTCATTTTGTGTCTCAGTGTATTTGTTGTTGTCTTGGCTTGGCATCTAGCAACCTCTACTTAAGCCTCTGTGCTGCAAGTTAGGGACTCTTTTCTCACTGGGATTTTTTGACAAAATTCATGATAAATTGGCAAAAATTAAATAACATCATTCAAAACACCTTACACTGATGGGTCTGTCTTCACCCGTAGAGCAGCATTCATTCAGCACTTCAACTGCATCTGCCAATCAGCTTCTCATCAAACAATGGTCTTCCAGCCAGAGCGGCAGCAACAATGGGAGGAAGGGACCAGACTCTGTATTGTTTACTCTCCTCTCACACTCTCGGGGCATCCAGAATTTATCTCTCTCTCTCTCTGGTTGCTACAGGCTGTCCTGCAGTGGCCCTGGCCAGAGTGTATTTGGTATTATTCCGAGCTGAATGTAGGGTTCACAGGGGCTACGTGGATCAAACGAGCGACAGCTAGAACATATCTGGTATTATGCAATGCAGTGAACAGGTTCGCTGAGTGAGGGTTTAATGTGTTTGTACACAAACATAATGAGCACGAGCTGGAAAATCATCTGTGAGGTTGATTGAGGTGACAAGCGACGCCTTGATGTGAGCGAGAGTCTCCCTCCCCTGGTGGTTTACAGACACTGCATAAACATGGATGGGATCTGGAAACATGAGGAGCTCATTTAAAGTCAGTTGCCAGTTTATTAGGCACATCTAGCTAAAACTTTAACTTACAAGAACTGTTGAGGGATGTTATTTTAACTGTATGATCATTATTACTCATATACTAACTATCAGGAGGATTGTTTTGATATCAAAAGTGAAATGACTCATTCAGCAGAAGGGTGGACCCTGTGACCGGTGTATTGTTTTCAAAGGTATTATTGTCAGTTTATTGTTGTAGCTAACTGAGGTGGAGCTAGTTTTAACTTTTATACGTAGTTATATGCAGATTGCAGATCAGCAGTTTAGTCCAGTGGTTCTTAACAAAAGAGTCAGGATGCCTCCAAAGGGTCTCAAGATAAATTTGAGGAGGGATTAGAGCATTAATAAGCTGATAAAGTGGACACAAATAGACATTACTCATTTGTATGAGATCACAGCAAAAAAATACTGAGTGAACCAGTAATGCAATGTTTAAGAGTGTTTTTTAGAAGCTAATCATATGTTTTGAGTCATGCTTGTCACATATCTGTGACGATGGTAATGTCTGCTGGTGGTCCCCTGACTCCCCCTGCTTACCACCACGAGAAAAAAGATTGACATTTGTGGTCCTAACAAAGCAGCTAGCACGACAGTAGTTTCTTAGTCTCATTTTCATGAGTCTTAATTTGAAAAGTAACCAGTACCCAAAGCTGTCAGATACACGATGGAGAACAAGGGCAATATTAAACAAAAATTAAATTAAATGTAGTGGAGTAAATGTATAAAGTAACATAAAATGGAAATATTTGAGTAATTGCATGTATCTAAATATCATACAATACTTGAGTAACATCAGAGTTGGAAATTTTGTTATTTCTTGACCTTTTTACAGACAATGATTAGAAATAAACAGAGCCATGGAAATGTAGATGAGACCATTTGGATAACAAGGCGGGTAAATAAATTCAGGGTGATGAATATGGAGATATCTGCAGGGCCACTGCCAGTGAACTCCACTGAGACACCCAGTCATCTTCGTAATTGGCTGTGGGTGGTAACAGCATAACAGCAGGCAACTTAGCATGTGTGTGTGTGCGTGTGTGTGTGTATGTTTGTGTGTTTGTGTGTGTGTGTGTGGGGGGGGTGTTATCCTGACTTTCCACTCCTGCCTCCGTTCTCCCAGATGGGGTTGTCTTTGTTGTCTGACCGGCTTGTCGTGTCTGGAGGCCCATAAGCAGATTCAGTCCCACCTCCAAGATTCGTCCCTGACCCCCACCCCACAACCCCCCCAAGGTCCCCCCCCCACTCCTTTCAAAGCTACATGAACCTCCATCCTCCTCATCTACCTCCTCTCTCTCCTCCGCATTTTTACGATTACACAATAAGGTCACAGTTGCCTCAGTATTGTGTAACTCTCCTCTTATAGCTCATTCCCCAAAACACACACGAGCCTCGACCCACTTCCTAACCCAAAAATATTAAGTGCACCCTACTGTTCTTATTTTGGTGCCTGCATCTTACATTTGAGGCTAGATTCTTAACTGTGTCTCCTCCTGGAGGCCTGTTGTAGGGGTTTAAGGATTATCCATTTTTCACTATTTTGTGACATTTTCATGAACAGAAAGATTTTAGATGAATCACTGATATTTTTCCAAGAAGTCCTCAAAATCTTCCACAAGAAATAATTAAAACAGATCATCCATAAATACTCACTTCTCAACTCAACAAAGTTCATCTGCAGAGGAAGATCATGTTATTTGTTCAAAAGCCTCAAACAGCTGCGAAACGGTGTATAAGCCAAGACTGTTTGCTAAACTGAACTGACTTTGTCCTCATTAGCTCATTCAGGTCCTTTGAACCTGCCTTTTAGTTAGTTTAGTTTTTTCAACAAAGTAGTCTTTTCAAATACACAGAGAGACCTGACCAACATATAAAGTTACATTAAGTATTTAGTACCCAAAACACACACATAGGTGCTTCAAGTGCTATGTGTGAATACTGTAAACATATTCACACGTTGCACCCAAAAATGATCAAAGTGAGTCCTTGTCATTTATAACATGCTTGATAAAACGTGTTTTGAAGGCCTGATATAAAGATAACTGATACGCCTGTCACATGTAATTCATAGCACAGACATCACTTGAAGGCAGCATAAGCTGAGGTTTGTGTACAGATGAGGTCCAGTTCATTGTGAGTAACCCTCATCTGTCCTCCTTCCTTCCCTCCCTCCTCTAGAGCTTCACCAGTGTCCAGTGAGGAGCTCCTGGTCAGCTGTGGTTTCCTGCTCTGTAAAGGACTCGTGTCCCGAATGGACCTGGTCTCCATCCATCTCTCCTCTAGCCCTCGTCTCTTCTCCTTCCTCTCTCTGGCCTGGGGCTTTGTAGCGGACGTGGACATAGAGAGCGAGAAGTACCGTCATGTTGGAGCCGCTCGCTTCACCGTCGGCACGCTGGTGAGGCTGGCTTCTCTCCGAGTTTACAAGGGAAAGCTGGCTTACCTTCCTGCAACTGAGGACTGCAACAATGCGGAGGGTTTGAGAAAAACCGTGACGCTGCACTGCAACAAACAGGCCTCCTCCCTGGGTCCGGCCTCCGTGCTGTGTCGACCGTCCAGAGACTCTCCCTGCGAGAACACCTTTCACAACTCCTGCCACTCCAACAACTCCCTCAAAGTGAGGAGGGCGGAGAGCACGCCTTCTCGGAGCGCCAACAAATCCCTCATCGGCCCGCCTGACTCCCTGCTGCCTCCTCTGGACCAACCACTTCCCAGCAACTGGGTTGTTGTCCAGGAGGAAGACTTTGTCCTCATGCTGGCCATGTACCAGTCCCACCTGGCAGAGGACCTGATGGCAGCACCAGGCGCCTCCGCAGATGATGGCGTTATCCATCTTTTCTATGTCAGAGCGGGGATATCACGCACTGCACTGCTGAAACTGTTTCTGGCTATGGAGAAGGGTGCACATCTGGCCACTAACTGTCAACATCTGGTATACACTAAGGTGCGAGCACTCAGGCTGGAGCCATATTCACCTAAAGGCATAATAACAGTGGATGGAGAAGTGGTGGAGTATGGGCCAGTGCAGGCAGAGGTACACAGAGGCCTTGCAAGATTAATCACTGGCTGAAGTGAACCAACATTCCCACCTGCTTTCTTCTCTGCTGTTAAAGCCCCAATAACAAAGTTTAGCATTTCAAATTAGACATGTCTAGAGACGAGAGTAACACAGTAGATGTAAAGCTTAGTTACTGCTGTCTGCAATGTTCGCTTCACAGTGGCACATTGAAAACACAGTAATGTGATGCAGGTTTGGGTATTATGACACACAGGTGTCAAGTATGGAGACCCAAAGTGTTTTATATTTAATCAGTATGAAATTATAAAATTATCCAACACATTTTTCAACCTAAAAGATTCAGTTTCTTATTTGGAAATGCTATTTGATCTGGCCATTTGCTACATTAACAGCATTCATGGCAGGTACTTCTTATTTAAAACCGTCCCTTCACCTTATTTATTTTTATTTCACAAAGTCGTTCTCTGTCATTTAAACAGGGCAGATTCAGTAACGTAATTGGCTGTTGCTTCCGTTTGTTTAAGATGACAGCCAAAGTTAGAGGTCAATAATAATAATCACAATAATTAGCTGGGACCTAAAATGTATTAAATTATCTCTCAGTTTCATGCCTTCCTTATTTAGTATTAAACACTTTGGGTATCCATAGTCATGATTGAGCATCAGTAACAGAGAAAAGACAAACACATGTAGAAACACATTGTTTAGCCTCCGTAGAAAGTGAATCCTTAACCATCTTAATCTCATCTGGTTTGTGGCTGCATGGAGGGGATTTCTTCTTTTTGCTGAAGCAAACACATCAGCCTGAATTGCAGCATCTTATGCAACAGCAAAGGGTTTGATTTATGCCTTCACGGCTCCTCCGTTGGAGACTGCGTGTGTGTCTGTCTGTCTGTGTGTGTTGCAGTAAATGATAAATGGTGGGGGTGTCATTGTGGCGCTGTCGCTGGTTTCAACAGAGTTCACCAGGCTTCTCTACTGTTTGTTGAACGCCGAGCATCAAACACTCCATTGAGGCCAAAAGTCTCTAACTTGAATTATGAGGAGTCAGTTGGAGGTGGAGTCTTAGATGATGGTGCTCATCTAACATGGAGCACTGCTGGCGGGTGATGTGAGGGCAGCCTCCAGTTTGTGCTCCTGCAGAAGTCAAACGAATCGCTAGGAAGCACATAGCATGGAGCATCAGAAAATATGACTATTAATGTTTCATTTGAGGTTTATTTTCTTATATCAGAGCTCCTCTGGGTGATTCCACAGCTTTTTATAAACATCTGGTTTCTGATCAGAGGATGTGAGTATTTGGTATGTTGAGCTTCTTCACACTGAACCACAGATTCAGACAGATTCCTCTAGTTGCCTTAAAGAGTTGCAAGTTCCATTCTGGTTTCCCAAATCAAACTATTTACCTGAATTTCACCTAAAAATGGATCCATGTCTATCAAACCTGCTCTTCAGTGTCTAATAATTAGATTTTATTCTGATATTAAGAGTAAGCTTTTAATTGAGAAGTCATCCTATCTAAATCTGTGCTGTGAAAACAGCAGAAATCCCAAAGTATAAACAGTTCATGTGACTTTGTGTTGACTTTAGTAAAGAAAAATCCCACTTTAAGGTTTCCTGTGGAGATTTAGGCCTGGATTTGTACTGTGGAGCTGTGTTTTATTAGTTGGTCCCTGTTGTGTTTTTCTCTCGTTATTTCGCTGATCAACAGGTGGCAGTAACACCTTGAAATAGGCTGCCTTGTGTCACTGAAGGCAGGGAAGAGGAAGACTGCGAGCTTTTAAAAATGGACATACACATTGCTGGATTTTAAATACACTGAAATAACAGGGGCCCTTTAAGAACCCGGTAAAAGGTCGGTTCACCCAAATTATTAAAAAAAAAAAACTTTTCTTGTTGATTTCTCTAGCATGTATGTACTAGTTAAACTTTAATTTTAGTATAAAAATACAGGATTAGAAAAATATATTAAAAACACATTTACAATGATACTGACATTATTTATGCAGCCCTGGTGGTGAATTCATTTGTAGAAATATTATTTTAAATCTTGAATAATGTAAATTTTATTTATTTCCTCTCCAGTTTTCCTTCTTGTAGTCTAAATATATGTTTTTTTTCCCATTTGTTACTGATACTAGCAATTGGTTTTAAATGAAAAGTTTCAGAAACATCAGTCTCTGAGATGTTTTTGATCACACAAATCATGGGGGCAAAAGGAGTTTTGTTTGTTGTCCTATCAGCAAACTTAAGCAGCAGCAGCAGTTTATATGAGAACTATTTCCTCTTTAGAAAGTAGTTGCGCCTAATAAGTAGCCAGAACATTTCTTAAAGGGATTTTATTAAATTTTTTGTTTTATTGCTCTGCAGAACAAATACCATTGACCACTTTAGGAATATTCACTATATATACCACTGTTTTGGTAATTTGGGTGAGCTGTTCTTTAAATCCATTGCTTCATTGCCTCGTGTATTATCACAATGTCCTCTTATATGTTTGGTGCTGATTCATCCGATTCCTGTGAATGCCTGGCTACAAATTTACTGGCAGTGAGTTCAAGCATCACTAACCTAAGTAGGTACAGATAAGGAATGAAAACGAAGCTCCAGAAAAGTCTGTTTTAATTCCAGACTTGTGAAAAATACCTCATGGGATGTGCTGAACATCACAGACTGATGAGAACACTGTCAGCGTGTTCAGTGGCTCCTGCAGCTTTGGTCCTGGACGACTGATTGATGTGTTTTCGTGCCTCCGCGGCCGCACCCTCCATCCCAACACGCCACTCTTCTTCTCCTTTCTCCTCTGCTTTCATCCATCCGTTCGCTGCTTTAAGTACTGCAGTGCTGTGCAGAGCAGTCCAAAGCCTGTGTGTCTGTGGTCACAGCTGCTGTTCAGACACACACACACACAAATACAAAGGCTGCCCCTGTGGGAGATTAATTCATGATCATCACCTTGGTGTCCTTCATGTAGAGGAAATGATGACTGAGGCTTCCTGCTTACATGAGAAGGAAAGTCAGAGTTTAGAAATGTGTATTTTTTTTGAATGCAGATCAAGCAAATCTGCTCATGTGTTGTTTAATTTATTTGACAAAAGTCAGATGTTGACACAAAGATTCTAAAAATCTGATATTTAAGTGAAGGTAAAAAGAGCACTGATGCCTTAAACAAGGGTTTTTGGGGAGGGGGAGAGGTTGCAGCTGGTTAAAACAGCACATTGGTCGTTAGGGAGGTGACGGAGGAGGAGGAGGAGGTATTGACTTGCTAAATGCTGCATGAGGTAGGCGGCGTCTTATTCCTCACAGGGCGCCCTGATTCTTCCTCCCCACCGGAGGAAATCATTTGGGAGCATTAGCAAACTGTCCTGATGCTGCAGGAGAAGAGAGTGTGTGTGTGTGTGTGGGTGTGTGTGTGTGGGTGGGTTGGAGGTCTGACAGTGACGTCCACTCAACATAATCAAACCATTTCTCGGTGGTAATGTTGCAAAGGTAACACCTGACCACCGCTTAGCATTTTAAACAGCTTTCAAGCTTCAGTTTGCCTACAGGACCATTAAATTAAATGTCTCGCTTTTTAAATCAAAATGTCTACCTTTGCAGCTGAAGAGAAAGACCAAAATTTGTTTCTTCTTGAGAGACTTTATGCTTTACATGTTTTTGCACAGTGCATTTTTGTTGCTAATGCCATTTTGAGGCCTTTAAGGTCAATTTTCTGTCACTTCACTTCTCATTTATTTTGAATTGTGTTTACTTATGAAGGAGTCTGCAGCAAAACGAGCTACGAGCACATAAGATGGAAACAGTACTTGAAGAATTGGTCTTTCTGCTTTTGCTTTATGGTAAAATATGATCTGTGGCACAAAAACATGAAGCCATGCAGTGGAGGAGTTAGTGACTGTTAAAGGTGGACAAACTACACTTGCAACACAGTGTTTTCTAACCTTTTTGGCTTGTGACTCGATTAAATAAAGCTAGATTGCCTGTTAGTGACCTAAGAACAACCAAAGAGAGATGTTTCCTGTTAAGATTGTTTCATTAAAAAAATTAGGGGCCTTAACATGTAAAATAATCCTACAATTTAAGAAAAACATGTTAATTTGACGAGAGAAGTGCTTCTGATCTAGACCGCATTCATACATTTTGTTTTTCTATCTAAAGTCAGATTTCTTGTTAGTGATGCAGTGCTCCTTTTCACTGTTTGATGTGCCTTGATTGTGCTGCCTCCTGGTGGTTTGAGCACAGTGGTGCACTCACTGATTCCTCATTTGTTTTGAGCAGATTTTGAAAATTTGACTCATTTGTTGTCTCACCGTGGTCTCAGTTTTAGAAAAGCTGATTTGCTTGGAGGAATGGAAAGATTTACAAACTTATGTTGGCAGAAAGTATCTGTCTTTAAACCAGAACAATATGTCTGTCAGGCTTCTCCGCAGATTGTTCAACATCACTATGTTACAATATTTATAAACCTGCATCCTGTTATTTAAACTTATGGAAACTGTTAATACTGATGCCATAGTGCCACCTCTCCATTTATTACTGTGGAGATCTTCAGCATTTTCTTCCCATCAAGGACAAGAAACTGAGGCAACTTTCAGCCTGAAACCATTTTGTGTCTGTACGTCATTGACTAAAAATCCAAATGAGTCTAAGCAGACTAATTACGTCTGGGATGATGAAGGACCTGATGTTACTTTGGATGGATAAAAAAAAAAAAATCACTTCATCTCACAGTTTATTGCTGTCAATGTCTTTACCTGCTGCTGCTTCACTGTTGTTGTCTTGTGTGTCTAAATGTTTATGGTTAAGGGAAGTTTATTATTTTTTTCTTGCACACTGAAGAATGAGTGAATGATTGATTCTTTATTGACAGAGAGATCTATTTTTCCATTAGACAAATGTCTGTAATTTTTTCTATGATCAAATCAAACATTCTGCTGGAGTGTTTCTGATTGAAAAATAAATCTGATGATGAACAGCCCACCTGGTGAAGTGTCTCATTTAGCTTGTAGTCATTTTGGTCCAAAAACCATAGTTCAACACTAAATTTGGTGCAAATATGACCATCCTCTCTGATTTCATAGGTGTTACTTAAGCTGTAGGGAGGGGGATTATCATGTTGTAAAGGCAAAGTCATAAACAAAATGTCACTGAAACAACATTTTCATGCTCAAAAATGTAAAAATTTAGGAGTCAGAGAAGGTGCAGGATGTTATCTGCATCCAAAAATTGTTTTATTTAGGCCAGATGTATGAAAAGTGAACTGAATCTTTTATCTTGTACCTGGCCTAATTAGATGAAGTGCATACGATTCTAATTTTTTGCCTAATCACAATTTAATTTTAAAAAAAGCATAATCAGGCCATATGGATGTTTCACATATCCATCCGACTGATCTATATATCCATCTGGGA
>JAPZDY010000020.1:16808421-16819455 GCA_029783645.1 Ctenochaetus hawaiiensis | reverse complement strand
TATGTGTTTGTGTGTTTGTTGTTTTTCTGTGAGGTTCTTCAGTGTTTTTGGGTGTTATATTTTTGTGTTATTTTGTTCTTCTGGAGTTGTATCATCATCTTATTTTTCCCCAATTTTCTTGTTTCTCTATGGAATTAAATGCTAATCATTGTGTGTTTATTTGTAATTTTTTTTGTATTAAATAAACCAATTTTACTTGCTTTGCCTTAAGGTACAGTGTTCACAAGAACATTTTGTTGGGTTTTATTCTAAGGCTTTATAAACCCTCAAAAGTTCTAAAGATGGCAAAAAAAGCAATTATTCTTTTGTCCTACAGCAGATAAAGTGTCAAATAAGGGAGACACAAAATTCAAGGATAATAATTCCTGTTCTGGGTTGTGGTGTTGAAACTATAATAATGCAATACAAAAATACATAATGCATATATGTATAATACAAATACATAATATAACAAAAAATACCTCCTCCAGAAGCAGGACTAGCCACAGCCACAGACGCCTCTCCCTCCTCTCCAGGGACTCCTTTAGTTGGGCTGGTGACCCCGGCTTTGCTGCCCTCTTGAGGGGGGATGATGAATGTCGTGGAGCCAGTGGGGGTTGGGGTCGGGGTCGCTGTTTCTGTGACATCTGCATTGTTGACATGGCTGTCGTCCTCAGTGGTGAGGCCGTTGTCCGTCTCCCAGCTGTCGCTCTCATCCTCCCACTCCTCAGTGGAGAGGACGCTACTCGTTTCCTCCACCGAGTCGTAGTCAGTCTCCTCAATCTCAGACTCCACATTGTAGAGGTGCTGTGTGTGTGATTATTTAGAAACTGTCAACTAAAGTGGTTTTGCATCTAATGTAAGAAATTATCAATTAATGCAATACTGCATTTAATTATTCATCAAGAAGAAAGAATCACCTGTGGCAGGACGATGGTCATGGAGTTATCTGCCCACACCACCTCCACCTTGCTGCTCACATCCACCCTGGACACCTGGCCAACAGAAGTCTGAGGGAGGGAGGATGTTCAGATACAATCATTGTCAACAACCAGCAACACGCGATAGAAAATGAAGTGGGACTACAAGGCTCTAAGAGGCTGCAATGACATGATGTGCTGTGAAAACTGTAAAGCCATTTCAGGAACCATTTTGGTTTTGGGGAAATAAAATCAACATGATCCGACTAAAGAGCAAAGCCTCACTGGCAGACATTTGTCTTTAAGGTTGCTCTAAAAAACTAAAGAGAACACTGTTGACGTATAAATATGCTCAACTTTACTAGTTGGATTATGAAATAGTTCATATAGAAAAGTTGGGATTTTGCACAGAGGCAGCAGAAACTGATAGACCTTTCCATCAAAGTGGAACTAGTTTTGTTCTTGTACACAAACCTGATTGGAGCACTTTGATCAAAAATATTTGGAGACTATTGATAATAAAAAAGTAGTTTAAAAAATTAAAAAAAAAATAGTTTGAAACCCAGAAAGCTGGTTCAAAATTTCAATAAAAAGCATTAGAATCTCCTTGTTAGCCTGTTTACCAGGAGCCTCTAACAAAATCTAATCCAATGCTGGAATAAATTCTACTTTCATGAAGGCTATTACATTCAATTTTTGTTTTTAGAGAGGTGTTAATTTAACTATATGATCATTTTGAATGCTGCAGTTTAAAGTGTTAAACCCTCTTGCAGTTTACAGGGAGATGTGTCTGCTATGTCTCCCACTTTATCTGTGTCAGCAAGGGTAAACTAAAAATAGGAATGCCTTCAGTGCACACCAGTGACAGACGGACAGGAGGAAGAACACAGGATTGAAACCGTTCTCACCTCATTCTCGCAGTCGTTCTGTCCGTTCTCTGAGTTCCATATTCTGATGACGATGTCAGTGGTGCGGAAGTGGAAGTCGGGGTGATCTGCGATGTCGTAAACGCTAACATCCTCCTCCACACCGATGACCTTGAGGTAAAGCATTATTATCAGACCCATTTCATTTCTGCTTTAAAGTTGAAAAGCCACATTCAGCAGTCAGGGTCACAACATAGGATCATCTGCTGTCATTGTATGAAGGACTGTAGGCGAGTCCACCACAGTTACTCCCCTCTATGACACTATCATCCTGTTTCTCTCTCTCTCTGACACACACGCACAAACATTAAATAATTGCATGATTTTCCCTTTTTTGAAATGACAAACACTGCTGTCTTGTTCTTTTGACTGACCTCCACATCGTCGCTGGAGGAGTTCAGTTTGATCCACTTGACAACACATGTTCTGCCCTTGTGGTCACCAGACTGGATCACACCGTACACTCCCGGGTCCTGCAGGGCTTGGGCTGAAAGACCACACCAACACAAAACAAAACACATCAAAGTAAAACTAAACGCACAGTCTAGAAAGCAAAACAGGGCACACAAAAAAAGACTAAAGGAAAACGGAAACTTCAGTTCGCTGTAACATGGCAAGGTTTGAAGTACATCTCTGTATTTTCACTTCAGTTCACAGACACACAGACTCGGCATAGTTTCAGCAAATGACCCAGATACTCTTGGTACTGTGCGGCCTATATAAAAAAATTTTCTTGCAGTCCCCAGGGACAGAAATCTAACAAACGCCGTGTCTGCACTGGTCTGAAACAGTGTAAGGGAACAAAATGAAATTAAAAGAAAAAAAAATCAGAATTCAAGAAATATTTAATCAGATTAATTTTCCTTACGTCGTTTGTCTACGACAAAATCCCCGGGACAGAACTCATGACTGTCGAGGTGCTGGATGGGAATGAGGTCATTTGATCGGATCCCCTTCTCCACCCGTCCATCCTTCCACATCACATCAGCTGTAGTCTTTGTGGATACAACTTCCACTGCGACCCTGTACAAACACACACGGATCACACTTACATATGACTGCAGCTGACAGGTTCGCTCTGTTTGATTTGCTGCTGCTTTAGTGTGAATGATATCTCATACATGGTTTACAGGCTCAAAGTTAAGTAGTAACTTAAAACGAAGGTAATTCTGTCTGGCATGTCTTTATATGAGGAGCATTTCTCTTGGTTCTTCCTACATTTCTCTCATCACGACATTACTGTACAAAAATATTTTACTGCTACTATATTAAAGATCTTATAGATCTACCTAATGTAAAAACACTTCAAAGTAGTGGATCAACCTCTGGGCGCCACAGTGGTCTGATGAGTCACTAAAAACAGCGGACCAACAGTTGGACAGACATACTAGCTGCTTAAAATGAAGCGGCTATGAATTGATAAAGTGTTAATGGGATGAAACATGAAGCAGACAGAAGGATGACTTAAATGAGAGCAAAAAGGAGAAAAAAAGATGTTTATCCCCAGCTGTAAACTCACCGGTCTCCAGGCTTGAACTCGCGTGAAAACTTGGTCCTCTTCTTCTTATGCTTCCTCTTCAGGTTACGAATGGAAAGCGGGATGCTCTTCTTCCGGTTGGTTCCCAGACCGCCGCTCTGAGAGGAGGCCGTGGAGCTGGCTGATGATGTCAGAGAGCTGCAACCAGGGTGACAGTCGCAAGGTTATTATTCACAGGCACCGCTAATTTAATTTATTGAACTTTACACACATAGATACACGCAAGGTAGTTTTCCTCTTGTGGATCGGTCAATAGAGAGGTAGAAAGAAAAACTGAAGAAAGAAAAGATATTTTGCAGAGCCAGTGACTTTTGATACTTCTAAGTCAATCCAGCCAACAGACCAAAGATATCTCATTTCAAATCACAGAAGATGAAGAAAAAATGCAAATCCACTTAATTATCTAAAAACAAGATCATTCAGAGTTTTGCTGCAAAAATGGAATCAATTATCACTGTGAATATCATATTTCTGACTATATATCTGTCAGTGTCGAAGCTTATTTACAGTACAGCAAGAAAGAACTGTAAGCACAAAACCACAAATAACTACAGACCTCTATAAAATACAGTTCTGCTAAATGTATGAGCTTTTTAAGGTTCTCATTTTTGAGGGTGTGTTTAAGAGATAAATCTTAAGCTCCGTGATCCACTCTGAGGCCACCACTGTTTCTGCAAACACAGCTCTCAGCCTATCATCAGCCTCTGGATGTCAAACTGACGAAAGGTATTTTCATCACTAATATTTCAGGGAATAGTTAGCGTGTTTAAATCTGCCCCTCATTTCAGCCAAAAAAGAGAAGCTGTGATTAAACATAACATAATTAAACATAGAGTGTGTGTGACTGTCTCATATCTCCTCGCTGTCCATCACATAAACACACACACAACGAATTTCATTAAGAGCAAATGGCTCAGCTTCATTAATGATGCAAATATAAAGTAACCGATGCACATCTGTAAGCTAATTAAGCTGAATATATTACAACAAGGATGAACGATTAACCATAAATACTGGAAGCCTGACTTATTCTCCAATGCTAAACAATGTCATATGTCACCAAATGTGAAAAAGTGAAGCAGTTCAGTAACATAAAACACACTAATGATGAGGCAAACAACAGATGTGGCTGCAGATGAAGATCTGCCAGAGTAAATAATGTTTTTTAGTGATGTTTGTTATTTAATATTTTGTCCACCCAAACTGCTGTCTACATATCTTTATCTTACATACACATCTTTCTACCTAACAGAACATCTTCAGCAATTTTCTCAAGTATTAACCCGGCTTGAATCAGCAGACAGGCTTAGTAAAATCAGAACATTAAATCTTTAAACATTAAACCAGCATCAGATCACTTTTTCATTTTCAGACCTGGTATCATCAGTGTCTTCTGCAGCCTCATCGTCAGCGTCCTGCTCTGCGTGTTCAGCAGAGGTGTCGTTGGTGTTCTGGGGGTCCGGCTGGTTCGGAATGGGAACCACAGGCCCGTTGTTGTTGGAATGAGATGAGTCAGTCTGCTCCGCTTTATGCTCGCCTGCTGTGAGATGAAATAGAAAGGGTACGCATTGGAATTTCTATTTAACTTATGGATGAGCAAAAAGTTAATCTTTTAGGACAGCGGATGAAACGGTCATAATATTTCAAACACAAAGTCATTAAGAAGTTGGAAAATTGTATTTTCATTGTATTACTTAATCAGTCTGCATAGTAAACAGTAAACTTCAGTTGACAAGAAAAGAAAAAAAGCTCATAGTAAGTATTTCAGGTTTTCATTTCATTTGGGAGCTACAGAGAGACAGTCTCATTGTGCAGACAGATGCATTTCTCATCTCAAGTTTGCTGCACTTCAGCACATTTTCCAATTAGTCTGTTCGCTCTGTACTGAGCCCTGTTTGTGGAGAGGACTACCTCATGTCTCCCAGGACCTTTAAATCATTGTGACTCTTTGCATGGAGATGACTAGTTCTCAGCTACTTTGGGAAGATATAAGCAAAACATAATGCTCACTTTCCTGACAAGGAAAAATGAGCAGGTAAAAATATACTTAATGCCCTGTTTATTATACATATAACACACAAATTCACCTGCACTTGCTCCCACTTCTATCTAAGATCTAGCAGTAAAGGCTCTAAGTAGTTGCTCGCTTTCTCAAAAATCTGTTGAAAACAAACTCTTGGCACTGGATCTGTGAGGCAGATTATTTGAGGTTGTGACAACTCAAATCTTAAAAAAATGTTACTACATGTATAAATTCTATAAGTCCAGTAAACTATTTTTGATTTAAAAAAAAAACTCCTATCAAAAACACCCACTGAAAACATATCTAATATTTCCTGTTTCTGAGATGTTGTATTACAGGCAGGAAAGAGTTCAAAAAAGAAATCAATTAAACAGAGGCAAGCATTGTGTAAAGGAAATGAGGCCCCTTGACAAAACATAACCTTATGAAACGAAAATAACTTAAACAAGCTCAGATTCTTTGTGTAACCTGCCTGATGAACAAATAAAAGAACTGGATTAAAACTAATGATTCTTCTCGCACATACACAAGAAATGAATGTATTAATGTGGGGAAAACAAGGGCGAGTGAAAAGGGAGAGGAGAAACCTGTTTTTATTATCCTATTATTAATTCACTGTCAGTGAGTTTTTACATAAAATGATCATTTGTTTTGTGCCGATGTTT
This sequence comes from Ctenochaetus hawaiiensis, assembly GCA_029783645.1. Lineage (NCBI taxonomy): Eukaryota > Metazoa > Chordata > Actinopteri > Acanthuriformes > Acanthuridae > Ctenochaetus > Ctenochaetus hawaiiensis. The sequence goes on along the minus strand of JAPZDY010000020.1, from coordinate 16,813,405 downwards.
GAGTTCTCATTTGCAGAATGCCTATTTTTAGGTGTGAAATTCTTCAACATTAGAGTCTGGCTGAGTTCATTAAACAGGCAAAACCATCAACATTAGAGATCAGAAGAGACAAGTGTGTGTGTATATATGTGTGTGTGTGTGTGTGTGTGTGTGTGTTCCTCTAGACAGTGTTTTCTCTGTAGATTGTGTTGATTGGCACCTTGTGTGTCAGTGCTCTCCATCTTCTTCCCCGAATCCTTCTTGAACATCCTTTTTAACTGTAGAAGAGACACACACACACGCATTCAAGTACACATATGAATGCACATGCATACACACAGACACACACACAAAAGGGTTTGAGGATGATCAAATAATGCCTTAGTGTTAACAAGTAGTGACAGTATCTGTAATACCAGGGGATATCTAACATCGAGGACATGTTTCTTAATTATTTCAGGCACTGTGATCATCTTCTGCTCATCAGCTTCTACTGTAACACAGATGATTGTAAGTGTTAATACTCTCCTGAGGGAATAACAGGATCGACTTCAAACAAGTAACAAGTTCTCTATACACACCAAAAGAGAGCAATCAAATTTATACTTTGACAAACTCTTTTTCCACACCTTTCTGGCCACGGGGTCTTCAGGCAGTACAGGGGCTCCCTCGGGACCCTCACAGGTGATGCGTGTGGCGTCCCCCTTTGCCGGAAAAACATACAGGGCCCTCTCTCCCAGCTGCCTCTGGGTGTGGTCATAGTATCCTAGACGCCTCACTCTAAACCAGACCAGTATAGCAGCACAACATAATGACTGAGATTCGGACTTAATAAAGGTTTTGAAGTGTAAAAATGACAATCTTGATATCACTCACAAACAAATGTGCAAACTGATCTACTAAGAGTGCTCACTAAGAATTGTGTCTTTCAAATGGGTGAGATAGAATGTAATCTTGATTTAGCACCTTTGCCTTAATAAATATGCATCATGAGGTGCTCTTACCTAAGTGTGCAAATATAGGGAAGAAAAAATACAAATATATTAATTTAGCACAAATATTGCGATTTGCAAAGCTTAAAAGAAATTTTGGGGACTGAGATTGTGTCAGTTTGTAATCTGTTTAAAGGACGGTTTAAATCTGCCCAGATAGCCTGCAAATGGCTGCTGTTTCTGTGGCTAGGAGGCAGCATAAGTGAAATGAAAAAATGCATAGAGACTGTGTTTTTACCACTCATGTCAACAATTTTTGTTATGACAGAAGACAAAAATAATAAAAACATGTTGCCTATCCAGCAATGCAAGTTTGGCTGGACTGGAGCCAGTCACAAGAAGAAGTCATTCTGCTTTTCAAAAAAATCCTCCATGGCAGAAACCAGTAAAACATGCAAAACCTTCATTTTAATGCTGCTGTATTCACATTGTTTGCACATGTTAATATTCCTGCAATTATTCCAAGTAATCCCAAGTAATGATGAACACAGCAACATTGGTCCATAAGAGGACATATGAATGAATTCATGGACTGACCTGCAGAGATTCTCCTGTGTGATGGTGGAGGGAGGCGGATAGACGCTGTCAGAACCTTTGGGGGAGTAGCTCTTGGTGATCCACGTCACCTTCAGTTCTACCACTTTTACCTGAGGAGAGCACAATGACACCATGGAGACCTCTTAGAAAACTTAAAGACACACAATTACATGTAACCCACAATTTATTCAAGTGCATGACTACGATGCAGTTTGACATTAAATATATGAGAAAAAAAAATCTTTTGTCTCTAGACACACAATAAACAATCAAGGACTTTCATTCATAATAACAGGAGCAAAGCACTTCACTCAGACCTTCATCAGGTAGTGATTTTAGCGACACAGGTAAACAATTCTTTGTTTTCTTCTATCAGTGAAACAAACAGATGACTGCCTTGTTTCGTGCAGAGGTTAGTTTAAATAATTAAAACTATACTAACTAGTACTGCAATAAGGAAAAACCTTTTTAGCATATTAACATTTTCATAATGAGAACTTCTTTTTATATTTTTGAAAGTGATAATTCTCTGATAAAAATGAAGAATTGTCCCCAAAAGCGTCTTGTTCTATTAAAAGGTTGAAGCAGTGAAAAACAGTTGTTAAAATAAAGGACCCTCATCACCATCTTACCTCTTCTACCACCACCCTGAACTTGCACTTCCTGCTGAGGACAGGTTTGACCCCCGACAGCCACTGTACATTAGAGAAGACTTTGGCTGGACCAATCAAGACCTGGCCTGGGTAGAAACCATAAGCCTCATCAAAGAACAGACCCTGAGGGACAAACACAGTGACAAGGACACATTAGGATGTAAAATTGTTGACAATTTATCAAATGGTAAAGCCTCTTTACAGATCTTAAACCAGTTGTTGTCTGTTTTAAATGAGCTTTCTTTGAGCTTTTATTAAAGGATCCAACCCCTGACTAACATCTTGACCATCCAGGGTGAGTTTCCCTGAGGTGACAGACAAGAGTGTGTTTACGTACCGAATCACTGACGTGTGGACAGACATCGTACAGCTTGGCACCATCCTCCACACTCATGGAGCACCTGAAGGGAGGCGAAGAGAGAGACACGGTGAGTCAACATTAACTGGATTCGACACAGGTGTGCCAGACACCTACAGACTCCAACATGGCCACACACATGCAGTCTACCTGGCTCCATTGGAGAGCTTGAGGATGATGTGATTTGTCAGGTCATACACTTTCCCCAGCCAGAAGTCGTAGGCAATGTAGTCACCGTACATGAAAGACTGAGCGGAGCACAATGAAAACAAGAGAATTATCAATTTCACATATTCTTAAAGTCCTGCCTTCACACATGAATTATGAAAGTGGAAAAGCAAGCAGTTGTTTGCAGGTCAGATTTATTTCTTTCATGATCATGACTTTGTGATCATAATTATAACCACCTGCAAGTAAGTGAATAAATGATAAAATAAATAGCAGATGAATTTCACTGCATGGCCTTCATTAGAACTTTGTTGTGCTGAAATGTAGCTCTTCATAAATTTAGCTTTAGCCTTTACAATGTGCGGGAGCAGCTTTTTTTTTTTACTTATCATGAAGCAGCTGTAAATAAACATACACAGGTGTGCAAATATTACTTTTCATGTATAAATGTAGAAATATAGGTGGGTTCAAATTGCCTAGTTCTTTTCAGAAAATGTCTTAACCCTAAATAAAATGCATTTTGATAAAAGATATTTTATATACATGTAAGCTCGTTAGTGAAATGCTCCACTCTTACCCAGATGTGCTGTAGGTCTTTGCTGTTAACTGGATACAGAACACAGTTTGTTCCCACTAGTTTCACTGCACACTCGATGTCAATATTAGTCACAATACCACACTGGTTGTCCTGCAATGCAAAAAATACAAATTCAGCACATTATTACAGCAATTATCACTCCTGCTACAATATTCAGCTCATCAACACAGAGAGACACAAGGTTTGTGAATGGTCCTTTTAACTTTCTCGCTGTCCACAAGCATCACTGGTTTGATGGGATGAAATAGGACAGGACATTAAATTTCAGCCAAATAATATCCTAAAATCAATGATGCATTTATATTCAGATTGAGACTTCTTGTTGCGCTGCATTAACAGAAAAAATTCTCCCTTTAGTTTTCTGTGAGTCTCTGTGTATAATAATATTCAAGTCGTGTCTGATGCAGCAAATGGAACAGAGCTGTGAACAGTGACTTGCCTGACAAAGACAGAGACTCGACTGAAAAAAACACTGGAAATAAGACAGAAGGTGAAGGAGGTGAAATACAAAGGAGAGCCACAGAGACAGAAAAAGATGCAATCAGAGGACTCTACTTACATTGGAATTGTTTCGTCGCACGATGTCTCTAATGACAATGGATCGATCTTCAAGTTTCAGCTGTAAAAGAAAAAGCAAACAAGTTTAGAAACTGAGTGACCTTATCTTACACCATTAAAAACCCCTGCTCAGTGTCTGTCACTGACATCACATCATTTTGAACTTACGTTAAACCTTTACTGCAGATTTGAACTCTTCACATAAATGACCTTGTTCTGAATCCTGGAAAACAACTTCCAGATGAACCAACTAATCATTAATCACATTCACATTTGGACCATGACCGTGCTACTGATACGATTTGTTCATTGTATTAAACCCGCTCACACCCATGAAGACTACAACACGCATAGTCAGCAGAGCTGCAACGCCCCCTGAGAGCAGATCAAATGATTTTACAAACCAAACAAAGAGACACATTTTACAAAGCAGGCAAGCACAAGCCTCTGGTGTGAGAACCCAGCTCTGGGATGAGCAACGAAGGAGTCAGTTAACATATTTTCACTTTCAATTATTAAACAACACCTTAAAATAAAAATAGAAACTGTCAAGCAATATGGTTTACAGCTGTAGGCCCCTTGGTTTTGATGGACAGATGAAGTCAAAACAGGCCTGATCAGGAGCAACAAGCCTGGAGAGTCTGAGGGCAGAGACCAGGAGCTGCTGGGCTAAACTTGGCACACTCGTCTCCCTGAGGAATACCTTGTTCCTAAGAGCAAAATTTTGCTGTGTCACTATGCCTCCAAGGAAAGCCAGTTTGAGTAATAAATCCATGATATGGGAGACTAATCAGATAGCCAAACACTGCACAGTGGTTCGAACTATCAACTATGATGAAGAATTTTGCAACTCTGGGAAATTTGTATTTTATCCTTTTTCTCCAGGTAATCAACTCAAGTCAGGTCAGTTTTATTAACAAAGCTCAGAATCACAGAACATAATTTGCCTCAAGGGGACTCACAGTGGAGTTAGGGTTAGGTTTATATGGCACTAAATTAGGGCTGTCGAAGTTAACGCGTTAATAACGCGTTAACTCAAACTCCTTTTAACGGCACTAATTCTGTGCACGGTCTGTGCCTTGCCAGCTCCCATAGTTTCAGGAAGTGGCGCTAAAATAACATTGCAAACGGTTACAAAGCA
>JAPZDY010000020.1:16792128-16804795 GCA_029783645.1 Ctenochaetus hawaiiensis | reverse complement strand
AAAAACAAAGATGTCTATTGTCTAAGATAAAAAAAACCTTTAACATGTTGCAAATCTGAAAAGCTGTTTAATAAACAAATGCTTAAAGGCATTTAAACGAAGTTAAGTGTTGGAGTTTGTATTATTCAAAATTTTGTCACCAATATTTTCACTTTTACTGCAAATGAATATCAGCTCCAAATATCAGTTATCAGCCCCCTTGACTACTAATACTTGGTATCGGTATCGGTATCGGTCCTGAAAAAAACATAACGGTCTATCTCTAGTAATAACCTCCTAAATGTTATTATAATATCTTATTTAAACTTTAATACATTGCAATTTTATATTATCACTTAAATTAGAGCTTCCCCTGCAGTTGGTGATTACTCTCCAGGAAGGGACAAAAGAGAGATTGTTTTATTTTATGGATGAATCTGCCTGAAACTGCTGCATTAAAGCAAATCCATGATCAGAAAACTAAATGGCTATGTTACAACCAAGCAGCTGACTGTTGCTAGGGCTCGTGCAGTGATGATGAGAAGAGAGGCGGGAAGGCGCTGGTGGACTCAACACAGAGTCAGACAACAACAGAAAAAAGACAATGGCTTGCCAAAATGTCCATTCTTGTGCATGATGAATATGTGTGTTTGTGTCTACTCGTGTGCGGCATCAGGCTTTTACATAGAACGCAACAGTGGCTGCCTTGCCATCCGGGCTGATGAGGTTAAGGGGTCTAGATTGATTACATCAGTCGATGGAGGACAGTGTTTGCTCTGACTTCCCGGCCTCATTAACACAAGTCACTATTCAGGTGCTGCATAAGAAGGAGGAAGAGGGCAAGGAAGAGACACTGCAGAGGAATGCAGCTCAGGGCCACGCCTGTTCTCCACTCTGACAGACAGTTTTCTCCACAAGGCTTTCTCGTCTTCAGTTTCATCATGATTCAAACAAGCCATCTGATAGACAAAACAGAGGGAGCCCAATAAATGTAAATAAAAGTGGTTGCAGTAATAACAGGTATTTATACTGTATTTCTCTAAACACACATAGCTGACTGTACTTTAATTTCACCCGTAGATAGTGTTGAAAATCAATCCTTGCTAACTGAGATGCAGTTCTCACCATGATAGCATTTTAATGTCTGTACTGTAAATATGTAGCAGCAGCTTGTCAGCTTAGCTTAGCACTGATACCAGAAACAGAGGGAACCTAGCCTGGTTCAGCACCTGACTAACTCACTCACATATACAAATAATATATTTTGTTTGTTTAATCTGTTCAAAAAACATCCACAATTATCCCATGTCTGCGACCAGAAGCTACTGTTTTGTCTGATAACAAAATCCCCTAAAAGCCCTCTTTTAAATTTAACTGCACCACAAATAAGGCATGATGTCTAAGGTCATTCATATATTTACATCCACATTATCAAAACTGCTATAAAGGAGCCACTCCCACCAAAACAGAAAGTTTGAATTTTTCTCTACACGTTTAAATTGAAGTAAATGGGAATGTTTAATGCGACAACTTTAAATGTATAAAGTATGTACCATTTCCACATTTGAGTGCCTAAAAATCCTATATCTTTCTCATTCGTCTTGTATAACACTGAAATTGTGGCAGTCTTGGTCCCCAATAAAATATGTGGTTGATGGACTGTAGTGTTAAACTTGTGTTTAGTGCTATATGCTTAAAATATTTGTTAAAGTCACCATGAATTTTCACATAGGATCAGACTATTAGTGCTGATGCAAATGTTCCAAACTATTCATTTGCAAAGACAACTGAACTCTCCAACAGGCAAACAACCCAGCACAGAGCAGACTGGATGCACCCAAGTTTCTCTCCTACGACACTGTTGTTTGCTCTCTTTCAAATTGTGCTAATATTCTTTCTTTTCTCTGTTTCACTCTCTTGTGAACATTTACCCCCGCGCTATGAGCTTTTATCAACACCTCATTTGACCTACTAGGAGCTTCCACGTCCTGACCACAACCTGCGACAGCCGATGAGAGTCTACGTCTCTGAATTAAAGAAACTAATTAATCAAATTAAAGTTTTGGCTGCTATGTCAATAACAGCTTACACCCTGATAGCATCTCCTTCTCTGCTGGTAGTGCTGTCTGATTCTAAGCTATTAATTTGGACACAGGAAATGTGCACAGCACTCACAGAGAAAAAGCAGGTACAGGGTCTTCTACATAAGGAGACCACAGGGGAATGGAGAGAGGACTAATAGCACAAAATGTCTATTATAGGGCAGTGTCCTTACTGTGCAGTTTCAGTGATTAAATGAAAAGTAACCAATTTGGAAAGAAAGAAAAAACACAGAAAAGCCAGAAAGGAACTAAAGGCTGCAAGACAGAGAACTGTACATCATGAGGAAGGAAAAAAGTGCAAACAAGCAGAAGATTAAATGACAGTAAAGGGGAAATAAGGACAGTAAGAGAGAGGCAGATAACATAAGATGGAGAAAAAGATGAGAAAAGTCAAGGAAATGAGGGAAGAACATGGTGAGGGGGCGGAGGTAGCAAGGAGAGGTAAAAAGGGTGTGACGGAGAGAGGATGAAGATGCGCGGTGAACGAGGTGCAGAGGAGACAGCAGCAAGCCCAACAAGTGGGAGATCGAGACGGATCCCAGGAGAGCGACGGAAAGAGTGAGGAAACGAGAAAAGCAAGAGCCAGAAATAGACAAGAGCACTGCAAACACAGCAGATAGCGAGATAGAAAAAAGGAGGGGGAAGGTAAGAAGGATAGAGAGATCGAGAGAAAGAAAGCAGACAGTCTCCCTACTGGGCAGGGCCAATACTGCAGAGGAAAGAGAGGAAGAAAGAGATGCAGGCTCCAGCAGCTAACCAAGGCACTTTAGAGTCTATCTAAACCTGTGTGTGTGTGTGTGTGTGTGTGTGTGTGTGTGTTTGTGTGGCGTTTTTATGCAGAAAAAGACAGGATCAAAATGAGATCCATTATCTCAGGGCAGGAGCTGGACGACCACAGACTCAGCAACACATTACGTCAACATTGTCCGACACTGGTCTGCTGGGACACAGAGGGAGGAGAGGATGAAGGTGAACACTGGGGGGTGGGGTGGGGAGGAGGTTAACAGGAAGGGTTAGGATGGGAAAGACTTGGGGGAGGGGGAGAAAATAGGAAGCAAGCTAAGAAGGAAAAAAATAAGGAGGTTGGAGCTGGAAAAGAGAAAAAAATACAAGGAGGAAAATGGGAACCTACAGTAAAAAGGTGGGGAACGTCTGTCATGTTGTGCTCCTGTCACATCACATTAACTGTAAATATGAGCAGCCTACATCATCCCCCAAGTGGTAATTAGAAGTGGTCCAAGTGGGAATTTATTGGCAGGCTTGGATTTGTCAGACATGATGCAGCAGATGTGTATCACTCAACACAGGTAGACAACACAACAAACACTCCATTCAACAGCGTAAAGATAACCAGTACAACCACAAACCATGACACAGTCCTCATTAAGCAAATTAATATCTGCAGCTATCTTTTATGGACTTAAAAAATAATGTAAAGAAGTCTTATTTATGGTTGTTTTAATGATATTAACTTATGAAGTCATGTTGATTTTAGCAGCATGACATTATACCATTTTATATACTGTTTCTTCACACTCACACTAGAGAGAATGAAGACTATATTAAGGATTTCCAAAAAGAAAATGAGGTGTAAAGTGAACCGTGATGAAAGAGAAATAAGAGAGGATGTGCAGAAAGAGGGTAGGACCCAAACAAGACAACATGAAAGGGTTGTGGAAGAGATTGTTATTGTAATATAGAATAATGTTTAGAAAGACATAAACATACATTTAAAAGTACCAAAATGCAAGACACCTGTGTGTTATGGATCTGTTTTGTGGCCTTTCTATTGTTATAAAAATGTAACTAATTTTGGATTATTTCTTGCAAAAGTAGGCATTGTTGCGGCAGGCCTAAAGGGGTTTGGGTCACAATTGAGCCAACACTTGAGCACTTGAGGGGTGGGGGCTTTCTTGGCTGCCTTGAGTTTTATCTGTGGCAGAGAGATATTTGGGTGGACTAGGTGAGAAGACTTTTCAGAAGCAACAACTACAGCCCAGAAACTACAAGCTATCATTATGGGTTAATGTCTCCTGCAGGAAAAAAGCTCCATCATATAGTCAGTAAAACAAGGGAAGGCTGAATGCAACTAGCATTTAAAATTTTGACATATTCCAAACACTGAGGTTTCTTTCAGATATGATAGAACTATTGTTATGCAGCACCAGAGCAGCTTTTCTTGTTTTTCAAGGAAGCATACAAAACCACAGTAGCTGATGACAAAACCTAAAGCCCAGTGTCTCTCAGGCAGCTTGGGTGTTGGTTTGTTTGTGTGTGTTCCTGTGCCTGCCTGGCACCTGCTCAAAACCATAGCGAAGGCTCTTCACTCCAGAGCGCTGCCGGGTGGGCCTTGGCAACAGCCTCATGTCCCAGATTACACCAACGTCTGCCAGCATACCTCAAGCACCTGCAGACGGCTCCTGAGCAAAGAGCACTGAGGGATGCATGTCAGCAATCATACCCTCATCTGAAGGCATTAATGCTGCTGCTTTAAAGCACAAGGAACAGTTTGAAACATTTAATGGTGACTGTGTTCATTTTTCAGCCACAAAGTCAGAAATAAAATAAAATCCCACTGATTTTTATGCCCAGCATAAGCATTTTAGAAAAGCTTTTTGCATAACCTCTAATCAAATTGCATGTGCAATGTGGAAGGTTAACACAAGCATACAAAAGATCAATATGGTTGTTTGAAAGAGAAAAGTGTGCAGATTGAATCTAACTAAAATAATGGCTTAGGTGCTAAGCTAATTAGTGCATACAGGCTAAACAAAATAGCTAATGTGTTTACTGTAGTCTGCTGAGTAGAGAAATGCTGTGGCACAGAGCTGACTGCCACTTCAGACCAGACACTAACTGAGTTTGCTCGCTTATAAGCTACTCATAGTGAGAATATCTGAGTGGAGATAAGAGCTACAGGATACAGGCTGATGAGGGCTGCTTTTACTAAAGGATGCTTCAATGCCCATGTTTTGATCCTAGACATATTGTTCTTACCCACATGAGAAGGGAGTCAAGAGATGACAATGATCCAGTGATACAAACCAACCCATCCCCTTTTTACAAAAAGCTGATACTTCTTTAAGGCAAACTCCATGCCAACAAGAATCATTTATACTAATATGCTACTGTTAGAAAAAACAGGATTTGGCCTTGTGTCTTAAAAGCTTTCTGCAGTAAGCTGATCTCTTTTCAAGTGCTTGGTAACGTCACAGCTGAGAGTCAAGGCCTGGATGGTAATGAAAACAATTTCTGTGATCATAAGTGGAGGATGGGAGGGAGCTGAGGGAAATCTGTGTGGTGACTTGTCTTGAACATAATTCAGCAGTCAACCCCTCTAGGACAGAGATGTTTCTATTGAGTGGGGGTGTGGCCGGACTTGTGTAGTTGGATGGGTAAGGGCAGGGGGCAGATCCAGGCTGACAGGCTATTCTCCTATTTAGGCTACTATTGGCCAAAAACCTTTATATCATGTATTTTTTTCTGATTTACAAACAATGAGTTGTGCAGAAAGACCATTTTGACCCTAACAAGACTACTTAAGTTTTAATGATTTTTTCCATTCATACAAAAATCCACCTAAAGAGCAAAGAAAACCAGGGGACAAAGAGATTGATGATCAATGAATGACATCATGTCTTTCCATGCTAAGGTTGGAGAACAAAGGGTGGGGGGTCAGTGAACAATGCACATAACCTTTCTGCTACTTGTCATGACATTTAACACAGAGAGTTATGATCTTCTCAGTCTTTGGCCATTTAAACAGTAATGTACTTTATTCTGTTCCAATGACTCATTAATATTTTCTTCATAACCAAAAGACTGTTGCTGTTACAACCTGACATGCTGAGAAGTTGGTATCTAAAAAAGAAACAACTACTATCAACACCATGAAGGCAAAATATCAAAAGCCATACAAAGCCATTAGTCTCTCCATTCACTTCATAAAGCATTAGACCAGATGTTTTTGTTTTATTACCATAACTTATACTTTTTTAACCCTCACTCAGACAAAAACAACTGAATCATTATAGTATAAAGCAGGCTACAAAATGTCAATGTTTTGTCACATATGACAGTGAGGTCATGAACTTGCAAGCAGCCAAGTAGAGTTTATAAAACATGCATCAGCAATTAGATGATGATGGTGTTCAGGAGAGTGCAGCTTTAGGACTGCGCCGTAATGCCGCTCATCTGACAACAGAGCAGAAGGCAGCAGGCCAGAGGAGGTTGGGAATTTAAAAAAAGCTCAAAGAGCAGGAGGTGGGACCTTTCAAGGACATAAAGCCAACACATTAGCATTACAGCCATCTGGTATCAAACTCTATAGCTGTCACAGCACCTTGTTTCCGGTGAAGATTCTATATTTAATTTCATATTACTTTCTCCTGACAGTTTTGAGATCAGGTGACAAATCTCAATACTTTCTCTCGGTGCATACCATTTCCATCTTCCTAACAGTACTTTGCCCCACTTCCTAATTTTTTTCACTCACCTCACCCTGTTTCTCTGTGTCGCTTTGACCCCTCTCTCCTGACACCCACCTTTTTATCTTCAGGCTTGCAACACAAGACCATCCACACCAGGAGTTCCTTTACAATACTTTTAGGAGTCTCCTCAGTGCATTAATAAGTGTATCAGATGATTGTAACTTCAGACACACCTTGCACTGAAATTCCCTTGTTGTGTCCCCTTTGTACCTACCTGCTGCAGTGCACTTCTGTCCTTGGAAGAATATTTGAAGGTTTTGCTGCAGCAACAGGGAATCTATTTTTTTAAAGTATATACTGTCAGTGCAGTGGAATTAATGATAAAATTAACTGCTTAAAATACAACTGAAAATGAATGCCATCAAAATTACTATTTAGGAAACAATAAATCAATTGGGTGTCATGGTAACCAATGTCCTGCAATGCACAGAGGCAGAGAAAATCCTTCACCACACAGGCTGCGTGTTAAAGAAGTCTGTCTCTTACTAATTACACAGAAGCAGCACAAACTCATCAGGCCACAATGTCCAGATGCAATTCATCAACACCTTATGATGGTAAATATCACATTAGCCTACAATATTTCTGCACTCATCTGATGTTTTATCTTGTCATAAGACATTTCTCTGTATGATACTTGAAAAAAACACAAGTGAATTATATCTGACGAAAATCACAAGGACATCTACTTAATATATATAACATTGAGTTACTTTCTTCTAAGAATTACAGTGTTTAAAATGGGACAAATAGGAAGCAGTAACAGCCCTTCCAGTAATCTGAAACTACTGCAAGTAGTTTAAGGGATAGTGAAGAAAATATTCTTGATTTTAAAATCAAAGTACTGATTTACTGACTGACTGTTTACTGTAGTGCACTGTATTTTTCTCTGAAAATACTAAAGAGGTCTGGATGCATTGATCATCTTGTCTTGTGTGTCTTTGCGACAGAAAAGGGTCGATAAAGCTGACACTGAAACAGCGATCATACAGTGGGAAAATGATGGCAACACTACCCAGTATCAGACAACAATGAAATATACTGCACACATACCCCGCTGTACAAGCTCAGTATGCTGAGAAAAAAAAGCAGGAGAAATCACATCGTATGCTCATTCAGGCCCTCTATGCTGCCGTTTTGGAGCCTTGAAGATAATGAAAATAGTCAGCCATGTTCCTGAGTGACTCGCTAACAAACTAGCAGTGAAACTACAAGCAGTGCAGCTGACAACAACTGGGCTGTCCCCATTCATACCTGTACTGCAATGCAGAACTAAGCCCCATCTCTTCCTCTGGAGATTGTTATTAAGATTTCATCGTGTGAAATAGGGGGAGGAAAAGTAATGCAATAACAGGGTACTCAAAATGGCCACTACTGGCCTTAATTGTTGCCAAATAGGTTCCACCTGCGAGCTTCATGTGTATTTTACAAAATGCTAAAAATGTGTTATTGAAATGATTACGCTGATTTGCCAAAAAATAATTTCATCAGAAAATAAATCTTATTAAGTCACTGCTTATTTTGCAACTTTTTTCATTTGATGTCCCTAACTGACTAAGATATTCATGAGATACTGAAACTTTTATGCCATATATTTTGCAACACTTAAGCATACAGAGCACCATTTATAGCGCCTGTATACATTCATGTTGTTCATTTTTTTTGGGAGTCCGCAAGATGCAGATAAACTTCCATGTCAGACACAGTTGGTCACACGTCTTCAGCATGCTAAAAAAAAAACATACCAATAGTGTATGGTTTCAGTTTTACATGCCAACAAATCTTCATTGAAAGGTATAGCATAAAACTGTATATCCAATAAAGTAGAGTTACTCTATAGGGGTCTGACTAGTACTATATACTGTTTTAACATTGACAGGGTTAATATCGGTGCTATGGCAGTACAAAAGTGCATGGAAGCATTATGACAACTGACTGAACTAGGGTCGAAACCTGTTCCTACAGATTGGGTTCATGAATCCTGACATCGCTTTGTTATTTTTAAACAGGAAGATATAGAGGTAATGGTTGAAATAACGATTATTTCATGTATTATAATTATGAAAAAAGGAGGTAAAAATTCAGTAATCATTTATAATTTTTACCTAATGACTGCTACTGTGCCCTAAACTTCTATAAAAATCCTAGTTTTGTGGAGAAAATGCTGGTTTTATTAACCTCAGGAGTGGTATCAGTCTTACTTTCACTGATTGCTCCAGACAAAACACATTTTAACTGAGGAGCTTCCTCAAGAATAAAAGAAGTCTAAATTTTGTGTAAATATCATCTTTGAAAAAATCCAACTTTGCACACTGCATGAAGTAATCATGAATTATTGATTAGAATCTTCAACATGCTCTCAAGATATATGCAACTAAGAGGGAGCCTGGTGAGACAGGTCATGTGGTGCATGCTGATAAGCAAATATGAAATCACACACACATGCATACAAAAACAAGAAAGACAACACGAAACCTAGGTAAAACCTAACAAAAATACTGAATGATGTCCATGCATGCTCATACCAGCACACACCAGATCTTTTTGGGACACTGACTAGTAATGACACAGCATTAACAGTAAACGTGGTGTGTAAACATCACCATCATTGTTTAAAAGAGCCTTTGTTGTGACAGGCTGAATGCCACTCAGACCAGAACTTTTCTCATTTAGCCCAAAGGACAAAACAGAGGGCCCTAAAAAAGCTTCTTCTGGTCCCATCCCGTCTCTCTAATACAAGCTGGTATGAGCTTTTTCCTGACCAGTCATCCATTTAAACCCTTTGACCCTTTTCCACAAATCCCTGGAGAAATCCAGGGGAGGCCTAAGGAATATACATGATAACAGATTTCCAATTTCATAATTGAAAGTTAATTTTTAGTTAATTTTTTGGGTGAAAAAAAGTGAAACTCTAGGTGTTCATCCAACTGTGTCTCTAATTTGAACAAGGCATGACAGTCTCCTACCCTAAAACCCTGACAGCAGCTTTTATACACCATAAATTATTGACACCCTAAACTTGCACTGGGAAAACATCTGGTTTGAAGCAGGTTAGTTACATTCCTGTATCTCCATCATTTCACTTAATAAAATTTCAAAAGAATTCATGAAGCTTTGGGGTTTTACTCATTTACATAGAGAACTCATAAAACCCTCCTCTTAGAAAAAGTTTTTACTATTTCTGTGGGAGATGTGAATGCTACACAAAATTTTCTATCACAGTTACCTACAATTGGTAAGCAGTTGGTGTATTAATTAATCACAGATTCATTGTCTCTCCACCCCCTGTCAGTAATAAACTCATTCATCTGATGTTATGTGATAAAACAAAGACCACCGAGTATACTGATAGGTGGTTGTGTAGTAAGTATTATTTTTGCTGTTGGTATCTGTGAATTTCTGAACTTTTAAGTTCAGTTTTGTAAAGTTTGTTTAAAAGATACCAATAGGCCCAACGGTCATCATACAGAAACTGCATGGGCAACATAAATGCACTGATACCTTAACTGAAACCTTTTGTCAATCTTCTGAAAACCAACTGACAATTATTTTTGGCAGTCCATAAACCCTTAAGGAATTTAGGAAAACATGCTAAAAAAACAAACTGACTCCAACCTCTTGTATGTGAATATTTGCTGATTTTGTAAGTCATCCACTTAATACTTCAGAGTATTGGACTTTTTAAGTGGAGAAAAATGGGCAAATTGAAGGCGTCAATTGACACACAATTGATCAAATTATCGATCAAAAGACTGTTCAAGACAATAGGATGCAAGTGATTTACCAATGACAATAAAAGTTAGTTTTAAATTAATTGAAATTAGGACAAACTGAGGAAACTGTGTTGCTTAGGGGTTCAACAAATGATCATCTTCAAATGTTTTTTGTCAAATCAACAGCCTATAACTCAAACATATTCAATTACGATGATATAGAACAGAGAAACTGGGAACAATTTCTAGCTGATAAGTTAATGTTTTGTCATTTTACATTGAAAAATGACAACATATGTATACTATCAAAATAGTTTACAATTCATTTTCTGCTTTACGCTAAAGAGAGGACAGATGCAGCTGCAAAATTGTAGACACTACTTGTAAAACTGACAAGATATTACAACTAAACACTAAATCTGATGCGTTTTTGCATTTTCTACCTGTTTCTGTCGTCTATATAGTACTGTCATTGAAGAACGCATGTCGGATTGGTATGAGCAGGTGTAATTGAGACGAAGAATGAAGTTAATGCAAATAACAATGGCTGTCCTATCATGAAAAGTAATTTAAAATGCTTGGTCGTGGGCCAAGTCACACCCAGATGAGGAGCTACACTGAGTCAAGGATGATGAGCTAATCAATAGGTATAGGATTGCTAGCTGGGACCTGCACCTGCCAAAACCTGTCTATAGTTACATCTACAGACAGAAAGCTGCTACCTGGCCAGTCAGTCAGTCGTTTATATTTGATAGATACAACATGGACGCAGTCAGGTGAAACAACCCCACTTAGCCTGCCAGCACGAGCTGAGTGACATGAGGCTATGAGCTAAACTGCTAGCTAGCATGTGTGCTAGCCAGTTAGCGGGCTAGGTTAGGCGTTTTAGGCATATGGATTACGTGAACCTTATCCCTGACTGGTTAGCAAGTCGACACATCCCTATTAAAACACACACACACACCACAGATAACGTTAGATAAAAACCGTGCAGCCACCATGGTATGCTAATATTATAACCTGGTCAAAATGTAAACAGTTATCACATTTAGCTGGTATGTGGCACCTTTGTCTCTCTGATGTCCTGCTTTCCTCCTTCAGGGTACCACTGTACGCGGACAAATCCCCTCACGAGAGGCCGACTCGGGGTGTCCACAGCGCTCTCAGTGTCCGAACCACCCGGGACTCGTCCTCCCCCGCCGCCGCCACCCCCTCCACCACCGCCACCGCCTCTCCCTCCGCCGTCGTCGAGGTCCGAGTCCGAGTTAAAATCCTCCTCGCCGTGGATCATCCGTACGAGGCCAAACCGGACTGAGCCGCGATACCGCCCGGACACCAGGTCGTGGGAGAAGAGCAGCCGCTGGGAGCCGTCCGCCGTGGGTGACAGAGCCATGGATGGAGGCTCCGAGCACGGACTGGCTGCAGGAGAGAGGCCCGGGGTCGGTGATGCTGCCGCTATTGCTGCGTCCGTTGGGGCCGCCGCATCCGATGCTACGGGCTCCGCCATCGCTGCTGTTATCAGAGAGTGATGCTAAAGCGCGAGGATGACGGTGGAATGAAAAAAACTGTAACCTGGAAGCAGCGAAGCGCACGTGTTTACGTCGGTACGGGGAGCAACGTAACTAGCGCAGTGTGACAGCGTCATCAACACAATACCCTCTGTCGCCACTGAGCGGCAGAGTAAGCCACAACCTGTTACGCATTGAATCAGCTTAATGTTCTTGTGTTTATATTTGGGATATTTAACTTCTGAACGTTTAACTAAAGCTGCAATTTAACCAAGTTAAGTTGTGCAGCTAAGCTCATTAGTAAATTATTAAACTGTTTTTGTCATCTTCCAACATAGTGTAAGCACATTTTGTGTCTTTATTAATTGCTCTATCCCTATGTGATTACTCTGATTTCTAAAATTAGTAGCCATAATCGCATTGACACAAAATCAGTAAGGATGAAACTGGGCAAATCTGTTAAACTCCAACTCTTTAATTAAACCTTTCAAGACTTATGGCTGGATTTTAGTCTCACAAGACATGGCCTGACGGCGTCTGAAAAACTGTCTTTGTTTGTTTGTCTGTTTTTGTTTGTTTGTTTGTTCTTAATTTTGTTTTTAAAAAAGAGACGCACTTACAGTTCTCACTGGGAACTTGATGTGATCCTATAAAAAATCTTGTCCCAAAAAATAGGCTATTGCAAACCATGTTATTTATTAAAAATATAAAAGATTGTGCCAGGAAAAGCTTTGTTCTAATTGAGTCCGGTGTTTATCTGCAGATAAAGATTATTTCCAGTCTTGTGACCTTGCCAAAGGCTTTACCTGCTCTTGGTGTCAGTTTGCGTTTAGTTGACCACTCAGTTAGCTCCTAGATAAAAATTACATATGGAA
>JAPZDY010000020.1:16755407-16792017 GCA_029783645.1 Ctenochaetus hawaiiensis | reverse complement strand
ATAAAAATTACATATGGAAAACTGCTGCTATTGTTCCTGGGTTTAGAGGGCTGGTTACGTTACATCTTGTGTGGACGTTTTCTTGAGTTTGATTGGAGAGTCAACAACTGTCCATAACACTAACTGGCTACTTGAAATTCTTAACATAGCTAGAGGTGACAAATAAACTCCTACATCCTCTAATCCTCTTATAGATCTGAAAAATAAAGCGTGGAAAGACCGTGAACTCGACTTAAAGGGACAATGGATAGCCAGTGGAAAATCTCCTTCAGTAAAAACACATGGAGACTGGTAAGTCAAGACACTATGATGGCCCAATTAAGCAACACCAGCAGAGCACTTGGTTTGTGACAGTATAAGTTGACAATAATATTGATGGTTAATCACAATAACTCGTACTTTTTTTTAAATCTTTGCGTCAACTGCTTTGTGACCCGGCTGAGTCACTTAATTTAATGTAATTACTCTCGGTAATAGGTCGCTAATGTTGGTGGGAACTTCAACACATGATCATAAACTCCAAATCTGATGGTGGCATGACGAGGATAATTCTCAACACACAAATATCCCTCCTGACCCCAGCTAAATGTGTTTATTGTTCATTTTACTAACGAGGAGTGGAGGGTCATCCAGCTTTCCCGAGGATTAACCACCCCTGCACACCGAGGGTATAAGTACGGACCGTGCGCCACTCTGCTCAGTCTTAACGCGCAGTCCTATACGCACGGATCAGACTTTCAGACGAGGAAATATTCTTGCTAAAAGGAGAGAGCAACAGAAAACCACAATTTAAAATCTCACGGTTTTTATTTTCAGTGCTTTAAAAAACTTTAGAGAGAAGTAATAAGACCATGTCGGTGGTGAGCGCAGTGCCCTTCATGAAGCCGCTCCACATGCGCTCTCCAGTGCCGCAGGGCCGCCGCCACACGCTGCCGGCCAGCGAGTTCCGCTCCCTCAGCCCGGAGGATGCCAACAGTGTCTTTGAGATTGAGAGAGAAGGTGAGCAGGCTCTTTTATTGAACTGCAATAATTAATATTGTCCGTCTTAATAACTTCGGGATAGTTCCTGGCAGTGATACGCACACAGGGACGTTTATTTTCTTGAACAGGAAAAAAACAGGAAAACTTTTGACAAATGCAGCATGTTCTCATTCAAACGCTGACCAAAATTATGAACTTCCCTTTACTGATACAACTCTATGGACAAAATATTAACACAAATTTGGCCTGCAATTACAAAAACAAAAAACACACGTTTCACTTTTTTATAATGACAGTCTCTTCGCATGTATGGTGTGTAGCCCACTATAAAAGTATGGTTTTTTAACTCTTTCCTAAATGCTTAGACAAATGTAATATTAGTTCATCTGTAACCATTAACATCCCTTTACTTAGTTGTTAGTGTATTATGCCCAATGTCCTGTCGTGCAGACGTCTTGGTGCATTACAGTTAATTACACTGGTTCTTCTCCTCCACACAGCCTTCATCTCAGTGTCCGGTGAGTGTCCTCTCCACCTGGACGAGGTGCGTCACTTCCTCACTTTGTGCCCCGAGCTCTCTCTTGGCTGGTTCGAGGAAGGACGTCTGGTGGCTTTTATCATCGGCTCATTGTGGGACCAAGAGAGGCTTACCATGGTAAGACAGAGCAGACACCTGGGCAGTGAATTACCTCAGGCTAACTGGCAATGAAAAAGTAAGACGAGGTTCAGATCAGATTAACCGAGAAGATCTAAAGGCGTATTATGGTGTGATATATTCGGTCCCACATTAATATTGTAAACCAAACTAGGTTAATAATTTTTTTTAAAAAATCGGGTTTCAATTCGTAAGAAAAATTTTTTGGCTTGCTTCTCATGTCAAACATTACACCATCTCGCTTTAAGACTGAAATACTATCGCACACGCAGCGGTGAGAAAACTGGACTAAGCATGAGCTTTTTCCACTCATTTTAGAACTTTGGTATGACATATTTTATGAGATATTGGGTTGTCAGTTTTTCAACTATACAGCATTCGCCTGTTCATCAACTCAACTCTCACTCTGTTTTCCAGGATGCCCTGACTCTCCACAAGCCTCACGGGACCACCGTTCATATCCACGTCCTGGCTGTCCACCGGACCTTCCGCCAGCAGGGCAAAGGCTCCATCCTGATGTGGCGCTACCTGCAGTACCTCCGCTGCCTGCCCTACGTCCGCCGTGCTGTGCTCATGTGTGAAGACTTCCTGGTTCCCTTCTACCAGAAGTCGGGCTTCAAGGCGCAAGGACCCAGTGAGATCACGGTGGGGCCCCTCACTTTCACCGAGATGTTCTACCCTGTCAGGGGCCATGCCTTCATGCGTCGTAACAGTGGCGTCTGAGGACAGAAGGACTAAATCTAGTGCGGATTCTCTTCGGCTACAAGTGGCGGTGGGTCCCCCCTACCCTTGAAAATGGATGAGGGGACGTCTGAGCAGCTCTGTTGTGCGCGAGCGAGCAGCAGAGTGTTTATGATCATCGCTGGGAGTGAGACGTTCAGCAGGCAGTGAGGTGTGTGTTCAGTCTGCAGAGAGATGAGAGCAAAGGTCTACCCATCCAGCTGCAAATAACAGCTGTTTGGCAAAGTGGTCGGACTATACACATATATTGATCTGTAGGTTAGTGAGGGAAAAGCATGAAAACTAAATCAATAAAGCAAAGTCCCGAAAAATGAGAAATCTTGCTTGAATTTTTTGTATGAGGTGATTTTATTTTTCTTTTGATACATATTGTATTCAATAGAACGCAGCTGCCTTGATTGTTTATTTGCTCTTTTATATGTCTAACATTGTTTCTGGCTCTATTTTAAGCCACAGAAGATTATCTATAGTAATAAAACCAGTACCTGCCCATTACTGATGCATTCTGTCATAAACAGTGTTGCCTTTCACAGCAGCAATAGTAAACTACTGTTTGTTACACTCTGTATAACTATAATAACAGTACAAATACAAACATTAGCATGTATAAAAGTTAGCTCCCAATGACTATTGCATAAAAGAGGGACCAGTATCAGCAATTAAATATTAGACAACAAAGTTGTATTAACCTGACATGCTTGTCAAGGTGCAAGGACCCAGTGAGACCATCATTGTTCTGTATTATGGTTTGATCCTGTCTCCATCAGTGACTGTGAACATGTTATAAAAGGTGTTTACAGTATGTTATGTGTTGTAAAGAGAAAAATAGTTTCATGGAATACAACTCAGAATAACATATGTACACAAACTCACTGTCTCCTCCTGCCTTTCCCTCACAAATCATCACCAACTCTGCCTCCCAAAGTCTTGCATCAAAACAAAAATGTTTTTGTTTTGTTGATGCTGTTTTATTATTGTTTTTTGTTTTTACAATTTTTGTTCTCAAAATAATAAAGGTTTTATTTTCTTTCAGCTCTGCTGCTTTTAGGTCTTTTCATTAATAATCTATTATGAGTAACCACTCAAGCAGTTCCTGAGAAAAAAATAATCTCCCCACAAGGGCCATTTAAAAGCTATTTAGAAGCTTTTGTCCATATTTTTTTCAATTTTAACAGACATAAATTAAGAATGTTTACTTATTGTCAAATACACAACATTAACTGTGATCCATGTAAATATAATTTGCACTTTATTCTCATTTCAATATGAAAATTCAAGTTCCTTTTCATGGTCAAAGCTCTCTAGTGTGGTGCCAAACACAAAAAAAGTGGTGACAGACAGAATGAATCTTGATGTCAGATAAAACACTCTTTGTTCAGTGGGTTAACAGTGTACAGCCTAATGTGAAATTAAACTACTTACTGACACATGTTATCTCATAGAGTGGCATTTTTTTTGACACAACAGCTTTAACATAGATAGCTCTTCACATATAAAGCTGCAGAGAAACAGAACAGTACCTTAAGCATTACCTATAATACATCTGAAACTTTCCCTTTTTATTCCAACACATAGAAAAGGGCAAAGTTATTTGGTCCCAGTGCAAACAAGGCCACATACAGTTTGCCATTGAAGATATGGGTTGTTGTGGTTCAGATCAAATACACATGCTCACATAAGGGTCAAAAGGCACAGTAAAGAGGCTTCCCAAAAAGGTGTAACTGTTCACACTTTTTCCCACTTACTGTGCAAGTGTAGAGTTCTACGTCTGAAAAAGAAACATTAACAAATGTATTATAGTGTGTTAAAAAACAACAAAAAATATCTAAATTGTCCAATACATAACCTATTTAGCATGTTTTTAACAACTCATGTTCTCAACGACACCAGATTATCAGTGAGTCACCCCCACAGACAAACTCACATAATCTCATAACTCACTTAGTAACTCACATAATCCTCTACACAGCAGTCATTACTGTAGCTTTCCTAACAGCTGGGGTCAACACATGCTACAATCACACACGACAACAACAACACACAAGATCCAAGACAGAACCTGTGAGAGAAATCAGCTGTAAGGCCTGTTCAGACCAAAATCAGGCATTGCGGCAATAACACAGGCCATCCCATTAATATTAATTTGGGTTAGTCTGACAAGGCAGGTGGTGCAGACTGAGTCAACATTTAAAGAAACTCAACCCTACATCATGCAGCAGTGGCCAATCAGCTGACTGGCCAATTAGAGGGTGCAGAGCTGAGCAACCTTGCCATAAAGGAATACAAAGATTTAATTTGAATTAAAAAATGGGCCACCAATCCCACATCACAGCCCAAACCTGTGATTATCAGAACACCTGATTTAAACTGACACGGCTCTTAGGATCCAGGCAAAAAGAAAAGTGTAAAAAATTGTGTGTAGAGAACAAGACTTTGTCCAAGTTTAGTCTAAATGTGTCTGTTTGAGAAGAATCGTATATCTGCAGCAACGCTACTGTTAAAAACTGTGTAAAATCCTCTTGCATCGCTTTTGTCCAAGAAAGCATTTACAAGTATAAATGGTAAAAATAAAGCCTTTTGTAGTCAATTACACATCCATTAAGGCTCCAGTTACACATAAATTACATTTGGTGATTTTATGTCTGTTTGCTTTTACAGAGTCAAAAATATGATACAAAACTTGTTTGATCTAACAAAAAAAGTCTGTCTGGATATTAACAGTAAATATTATTTAAATTTTTAGAGCAAATCTACGAAATGGTTTAGGCACCCCTGTATTATTGGACAAATACGAGACATTATACAGTTAAGCAGAGCTGACTGAGAACTTGTGTCGATGGCAGTTACACAAAAAAACTAAAAGACTGTGATAAACAACATGCATATACAAGCTGCATGTTACATTGCTTTGGTAAGTTAGGGTTAGAAACGTGTCCATTGGCGTTCAGTAAGTTGATCAAAGGGAGTATGCAAAAGTAAAATGAGGCATCTTTGTTAAATAGCATAGTCATTTTAAGGCAACTAGTGGTTTTAGATAGAAATCTTGCCTTAATTGACCACTTACATTTGACTTCAACCATTCCAGCTGCATGGTTAATACTCGGAGCACATTATTACCTTTAGCATAAAGTAACACTTCTCTGCTGCAGAGGATATGGACACATGACAGACATATATACAAAAGAGCAAAGATGACAAATGAAAACAATTTTTAACTGAAAGCATTTCACCCAGTATCAAGAAGCAGCAGAATGATAGCGTTTGTAGTGTTAAACCCAGTGTTACTGCAGATAAGAATTAGTACCAGGAGGTATCTGATGTATCTCAAGATACCTGATGATTAACTATGGCATCAGTTTTCCTTTTTTATCTCAGCTGTTTGTCCTCCATAAATTTAAAGGGATAAGTGATTATATGACAGAGATGCTCATGTCTTCATCCATCCATATGGCTTTTTTAGATTACTATGCCTTGTCATAAATTGAAGGAACCAGACAGTCTCTTGAGCTGCAGATCTCTTCCTTCAGGTCCATCCAACTCTATGTAGTTTGAAGATCCTGAGTATCTTTTCCTGTCATTGGTTCTGAGGACCAGCTTGCCCATTAGCAAATCAACATTTAGGTAGTGACAGACTTTAGAGAGGAATAACAAGTTTATGTTTCACATGAGTAAGGATATGAGCAGGTAGAGGAGAGGAAACTGATCTAGGACTGTTATTCTGATCAGGTCCTTTGATGAGTGGATAATAAAAACATGATTGCCACATTCTTAAAATGCCTCACTT
This sequence comes from Ctenochaetus hawaiiensis, assembly GCA_029783645.1. Classification (NCBI taxonomy): domain Eukaryota; kingdom Metazoa; phylum Chordata; class Actinopteri; order Acanthuriformes; family Acanthuridae; genus Ctenochaetus; species Ctenochaetus hawaiiensis. Next base: position 16,785,856 of record JAPZDY010000020.1, on the reverse strand, counting down.
GAAACAGCTGGTCTGCTCATTGGCTCGAGGATAGCAGATCAGAAGCACAAGATGCTATCGTCATCTTTGATTAGTGCACCACATCTTCAATATTGTGGTCTATGTCGTAATTTTCACAGAACTTGTTTGTGAAAGGCAAGCAAGTGAGATGCTCTAACCAGTGCCAGTTAATTGGGTAAATATAAAACCAAACGATGAGGGAAGAAAACAGTCCTATGTAGGCCAACAATGAGACAGCAATGAGGATGCGTTTTCTGTACTTGTCAAAAGTCCCAAAGGTGACGTAGGGCAGGAAAGCAAAAGAAAGCAACATGCCACTGAGGAAACCAAAGATGTGGGCGATGTTGTCGATCCATGGCAGCAGGCCGCACAGGAAGAGGAAGAGGACGATGCCAGACAGTTTAAGGAAGGCCTTCCATGGCCTTTCCAGCATCTGCCAACCTTGAAACAGCTCGACGAATAGGCAAGCAAGGAGTCCAAATTGAGAGCCTGCTGGACCCACCTGAAAAAAAACAAGAGGAAAAAGACAAGTCACACACTAACCCATAATGCACTTTCCAACCAACTTAACAAAGGTTAAGCCAATTGGTTTAAGCCTCAATATAAAGCTGAAAGAGTTCTTCTGTATTCCCACTTATAAAGAAAACAACCCTTCACTGAACATACTAAAGACTCACGTGTATGACTGAGCACTGGACACATGTATGGCACAAATAAACTTGCTGTGTACTGGGCTTAAAATGCATACATCCTGCTTACTGGTGACACAGCATTGTTTATATATATATTTGCTTCAGGTAATATCAATTTGTTCAATAGATGTGAAAAACAGCAGCTATTCAGCTTACTATCCACAGGGCTCTCCTCAAACCACTCTACATCATAGCTACAATGTTCCTTTTACCACTTTCTATCGTTCATTTCTCTGCTTTTTACATGAGGCTGCATTAGTAGTTTTGTTTGTTGCATCAGTATTGTTACTTTTAATTGAAGCTTTTTTTTTTTTTTTCAAATATTACTTCATCGGTCATGTAACCTCTGTCACATGACCACATCATGCATCCTCTGTCAGACTGTCATACTTCATTTATGGACTTCAACGAAAGGAAGCTAGGAAGATAGCTAATAATCTATCTGGCCAGCAAATTGATAGTGGTAGTGCACTTTTACCCAGTGAATGTTTGTTTTGTTGCTCATACAACAAGCTACGATTCAGGCAAAGACAGCGTTTGTGTTAATAAGTATGATAAGAAGGAAACTTCAGTAGGAAAGCTAATTATGTCGTTTCAAGTGTGTGGCTCTATTTTTGTGTTGCGGGCTGATGTCTGGCTGAAAATTTACCAAGACAGTATTGCATTGGTTACAGATTTTGGGATGAGCTGGTCAGTATCTGTAGCTCTGTAGCATTCCTTAAACCTCAACAAAATGTTGTAGATGCTTACTGTAGGAAATTAAAAAAACAGGTTTAGCTGCAGGCAGTCTCTTTTAGTTTTAGATCTTGTAGTTAGAGCCCTGGGTCAGACAGCAAAGGTGAGCAGATTAAGGTGACGTCAGGGCTGAGTTTGGAGGCTTGGCCTCCGAGGCAGATGGCTAATCTGTGAAGACGTTGAACTTCCACAAACAGAAAAAGAGTATGGTACTGCACTCCACTCACGCAGGATGACACGTTCATGACACGCGCCACGGTTACTCAGCACTGGTTCAGATAGAATGTATTTAAAAAGATTTCAAGATTGGAAAACTTATTGGAGGAATATCTCTGCTAACCTGGATCATTAGTAGTGATTTATTGTTGCTTATAATCAATGGGAAATGGGAAAACAATAAACTAAGTTTCCCCAAAATCATTTTTAAAATTGAATTTCTAGCAGTGAGTGAGTGTGGGTGTGTTTGAGTGTACCGAGCAAAGTTATTAATTTAAGTCATACCAATTAATTTAAAATCATACCACTCTGTTTTCCCAAATCAATCCATCTACCATCCAGTCCTCAACTGTGTTATCACATTTTCTGAAAATGTATTTATTTCTATGCACGCTCATCTACTTGAGTGACAACAAGATATTTTTCCACAAAAAGGCAAAACTCTGATTCACATTTGGTTATTTATATGAAGTCACTCAATTAAATTTCCAAGAGAGGTTTCATGTCCTACTGACTAGCTTCCAAACCAAAAAGGAAGACTTCAATTAACCTTTTTCTTTTTTGCTTCAGTATTAGCGACTTCAGATAAATATAACTGCTACAAAAAAAACAGTAAATAGACAGAGTTGAGCTGGCATTTGTCACTCCATCTTTTAATTACAATGGCAACGTACCATGACTTTAAGCAGTGTAAATATGTTTCTTTTTTTTCAAAGCAAAAGTATTAGAATTTTGTGCCTCAAATACAATTGTTGAAAAAGATTAGAACATTCATTTTATCAGCAGGATGTGTTTCTTTTCATTACAGCATTTCTACCTTTATCCAAGAAAAGCATGAAGGCATTTATTCCCTTTATTGAGGGGAATGAAAAGTGCTTCTTTAATCAAACCTGTTTATTTTATGTTCTCACTTTGTTACAGTCGACGATTGTAAAGCACCTTAGTGGTTGTTGCCACCAACCATAAAACAAAAACCCTCCCCTCTCCCTTATTCTTGCTAAAAATAAAAAACCCCCCCCACAAATTAAACAAGGTAAATGATTCATTTGATTCATCTGACAGCATTTTTTTTCAGCAATGGATGTTGCATTGATATTACTGTTGTGAAATTTTAGGCTATGATGATCATGCAATGAAATCTGTTATTCTAATAGCCCCCAAATAAAACTATTAACTTTTGCTTCTCTCTCTGCAAAGTTTTAGGAGAAGAAACTGAAGCTGTTGTGCTTTCGCAGTTCATTTGATCTGATTTAGGCCTACTTGTGAGAATTATCGTACTCCAGTCACAGCTGTCGTTTGAGTGAATGCTCACGCTACAGGGTCTCCTTAACTCAACAGTTCAAGGATAATCCACTTAAACTGTCTCCTTAAGTGGCTTGACCGCTCAGTGTTGTGCTTTGCATGTGCTTCCTCTGGTTATTCCTGGTGTGTGAAGATCTGTGAGCTGGTCAGCGCTAAGGAGAGCTGGATGGTGGGATTTCTGGCTCACGTCAGGGTACGTCAAACTGAGAGCCACCTCATGTCATACCATGCAAATATCAGATGAGAGCCACTAAGGTAAGCTTTAGAAGTAGATACCATATGTTTCAGTGACACGAGACGTAAATACAAAGCCTAGAAGCAAAATAACAGTCCCATGAATTACTTGAGTGGTCATTAAGGTTTATAGACCAGAGGCATCCCCAGACACATCTAGTCTTTGCCACAATTGTTTTTGTTTTAAAGAGAAAGCATAATCCCATTCACTAAGTACTTTGTTAACCCACACAATGGTATTAGACTAATCTCTTAAAGGGGAAAGTGGGATTTACAGAGAGACACACCGAAGAGACGTGCCAGTAAAAAGTAGGTAATCCAGACTGTGTCTACTTCCCATGCTGAGAAATTTTCTTACGTTCAACATGTTGCTTTTGCAAATAAGACACTTTAAGATGGAAAGATTTATACTTAATTGCAACTATACTGTTACTCCAAAACAGGAGAGCAGCATTTTGCATTTTCAGGCTTTTGTTGCTTTTGGAAAGGATGGCTAATTAAATAGTGAACATGTTTATATATCAGTGGATCTCCTGGTTCCTACATGTTATCTGACATTGAGTTTAGATCATCCTGAGCCGGGTGACAGAGATTCAGGCAGACTCCATCAAGATGCTGCTTTTACCTGGGAGACAGGGAATCACAATTGAGCATGTCTCAGTGATCACAAAAACATGAGACTCAGGTGCTGATGATGGTCAAGGGTTTCAAACTGGGAACACTGACTTAAGAAAAGTAATACTTGTATATTCCACATGCACATTAACATGCAGTGCCTGGTTCGTTCACCACAGAAGCAGTCTCAAGAATATATGATGGCACCTCATTAAAACAAATAGCTACCGACATAAGCAAACCCAATACCGGCCTACAGTGAGAGAATTTGATTCATTATAATTAGAAGCTATGCTACTTTTTGACCAACAGCACATAATGAGCAGTGCAGCAGAATTTCAGTATTGTGTGGCTGTTCAGTTTCTCCTGGCACAGTTAACACCATGAGGTGTTTCATCTCTGAAGCCCTCTATGAGGGCATTCAGACCTGCTAAAATAATCCCCAGTACAAGAAATTCCCTTCCAGTAAGTGAGCCAAGCTAAGCTGAGCTAAGTCCCTAAGTGGGAACAGCAGGCAAACAAACTATATTTACAAAGGAAATGAATAATGATTTACATGTTTTTACATTTTGATCAGCATTTCGCAACATCATCGGGAACTGACACATTATAAGTGGTGAAGGCTGTCTCACGTAATGTGGCACATTTAGATCAGAGTTAACCAAGCTTTTTTCACATATGAACCCAATGACAAGTCCTGAAAATCATCACTTTTACCACTGGTATTTTACACCTATTATGTTAGTGTAACTGACTCTGTCCTTTGGTTTACATTTGTAAACATACACATATAAAAGAAAAAGAAACTTTAAAACTTTTAGACAAGGCATGAGGAGTGGACGCTATTGGCTGTCACCAACAGTCAATACATCCTACCTCAACTCTGCTGACATCTTCTTTGTGTTTATTGCCCCACCAAAACAGCATGTGCATGTGTCCCAAAGTAGAGCTTGCAAGTCTTTGAGTCTATATGTGTGCACTTTGTTTGTGTACATCTCCATGCATGCATGTATTTATATAAAGAACTCACCTCAGCTCTGTAGGGGAGGAACAAGGCAGAGGCAAGGTTTCCAGTAATACCACTGAGGACATAAATTATGGAGATGCGAACCCAACCTGCTAGCTTCTCCAGGTCTCTCAATATGGTCATCTGGAACACCACTGACACCACACAGTGCAAAAGCCTACACACGTAAAAAAGCACAGACATGCATGCGTGCACACACACACACACACAGACACACACACACATTATGTCAAGCATAGATATGTTTCTGTTATGCTCCTGGACTGTTTGCTTTTTTTAAAAGTAGAAAAGTAGACTCCAGGGATACCCCATGTGCCTTGTATTAGCACTAAGTATCACTGCTCATGTGAATAAAAAGCTCACGAGTGCTGAGGCCTCATTTAGAAATATTTCATTAGGTTTGAATCCTGAGGCATGCTGACATAGTCCACAAATCACACTTAGAAATCATTCATTTAGTGATTGCAATGGCTCACTGACTCATTGTAATAGGCTTAAATGTCACAGCATGTTGAATATACCATCTGCTGTTTAGTAGTTATGGCTTGCTACATCTTTACATGATGACTGAAGTGATCATTTATGACTAATGGCTATATGGTACATTTCAACTGTGCCAGAAAACAAAGAGAACACAGAAACAACCCATCTAACTTTGCAAAAAAATGTTAACTTGAACAGAAAATTAATAGTTGTTTGAGGATGTTTGTGTTTACCCAGCATGGAGGAAGAGAGAGAGCCAGAGACGGTAGAACTGATCAGGAACATCAGGGTTGAGGAAGGGCAGCAAGCCGCACACATCATCCAGACAGTGGACCTGCGAGTATCGTACCGGTTTTTAGAAACAATAGCACACTGTCAAACACACAAAGATCACACACAGAACACATGCACACACACACAGCGCACACACACTACCTGTGAGCAGAGTGTGGCTTCCTCGTGGAAGTAACCATGCATGAACGAGCAATACTCTCTGGTCGTGATCTCACATCTACAGGAGGAAAAGCAAAATGCAATTCACATTTTCTCCACATGACCTAGCAATGAAATGGCAGTTTAGCAAGCACCAGATAAGAAAAGGGGACAGTACATCAAGGTGATAACTCCAGGCCTTGAAGACAGCACACAGCAGAAAGTGTATCTAACCTGCCCTTAGTTCCTATACAGCAAGGTCGTCCCTTGATGTTACAGTCCATGTGTCTGTAGCCTGTGTGGTTCCACTTCTTGGGGTATGTGCACACCTGGAGAAGGACAGCTAATGAGCAAATACACACAAATACTGTTCAAGAATCTTTGCTTTTATCATTTTTTACTGTTGTAAAATTCAAATGCAGAGTTTAAATTAAGGGGGCGAACACTTGTGTAAAAAAATGTATCTGCAAATTAAAAGCACTGTCCCCTCACCGGCCACTGGGTGATGTCATCCGGCCATGTGTGAGGCTCTGCAGAGGCAGGCTCTTCACAAACTCTGCCCACAGCAAGAAGCACAGGAGAATAGAAGACAGTTTTAACAGATTTCATCCAAAGTGACAAGCACATTCTTGCAATTCTTTTACTTACAAATTCAAAATAACAGCCTACTTAATTATTGTTGTTTCGTAGAGCTCTATGTGTCATGTGGCATCATAATCACAGCCATACTCTCACCTGGGATCCTGATGACAGACAGAACCAGAAAACCTGTTGATGTCCACGGGCTCATTGTTCCATTTAATGAAGGTGGCCAGTGTCTCCTGTAAAAACAGTTAGTTACTTTATCATTCAAGTTAGGTATTCATTTAATAGGGAATAAATATTCAACAGTGGAGTAATTATCGTATAAGTCTGTATTGCAGCATAATGAACACTCCCAACACATACAATTAACAACTTCTAGCATTAATGAAATGTTAATCTACCAATAAGATATTGTTGAACCTTCTCAAAAGCACCTTAAAAACATATTTATTTTTGGAGAGGTTACATAATGCATAAAATTTTTTTATTCACACTTCTTGCATTTCAATAGTTCGAATCTGTAATATGTGCCAATTTGTTGACAAATGAAATTAAAGTAAAACTGTCTGGAAGAATAAAAAAAATAGTGATCAAATGTTTATGTGCTTTTAAGTTTGTAAGTTCCTGTGTTAGTTTGTGTCTGGAAGTGTATGCCGTATCCAGTGTGTGACTTCAGGTGTGTATAACTTAACATACTGAATTCCTTGGGAGAATTTTAATTGCAGACTCTATTGCATGTTTATTGAATGTTTCTTTGCTTAACTTTTTTCTCCAACCACAGCATGCTTAAGTCCAAAGATAAATTGATGAGCTAGAAATGAGGGTGCAGTATAAAGCACTTACAGAGCAGTCAGAGCTGAGTGTCTGCACACATCCAGAGTTGTCATTCTGAACGCAACAGCCGGACTCTTTCTCCAGGTCTTTGTCTGTCTGGATCAGACGGACTATCTGACTGTCCTGACGGATGCATGGTGAGAACTTGGCCCCCAGGTGGATCAGGTCCTCCTGAGAAGTGGAAGAATTTATCTTAAAGATGCACAATGCAGCAACCCACACAGAGAAAAGTGACCTTGCATGCTTTAATACCACAGAGACACAGATTAAGTTGTTTTGTCTGGTAATAAGATTTTAATATGTGCTTATTGAACCAGCAATTGCTTTCTTCTATTTTCTACAAAATATAGAGACGCCTGGTTTCAACTTAACACTTGAGGGGAACAAAAACCTTTTTGACATTTCATGTGACAGGAAATGTAGAAGGTGATTAAGTCAAACAAAAGCTAAGGAGGATATAACTCTGAAAAAAAGGCAAGACAAAATAGTAGACACTCACAGAGCTGGGACCAATCCAGAAGTTCTCCTGTTGGACAAACTTGACACTCTCATAAATGCCTTTATTCTTCAGCACCTGTAGAGGGCGACAGAGTGCTACAGTTGGCAATGATGTGCTCAATACATGACTTGTTTAAGTATCAAAATGTTAAGAGATTATTGTTCAATGTTAATTTATGATTTAAGAGTAAAGATAACCAAAAAATTGTCCCATAAATTCATTCTGTTTGCAGACTGTGTCTGTTTGAAATGTTACCCAACATGTCAAAAGGTCTGATCTAAGTCAGAAATTCACAGTTAATGTTTAAATTTTGAACTTCACTTACCAGTTCAGTTGTAGAATGTTGTGCAAACCCCACAGGGGCAAAACCATATGTACAGCAGGCCAGCAAAGTAATAACTATATGGACAAATGTGATCCAGTAGGTAAAGTAGGGCCTACAAAACACAGCAAAAAATCACCATAAATCAGGTAAAAAAAAAAAGTGAAAATCATAACTATTTAATTTGTACAGCTAGTCAGTTCTGATATTAAACATAATAATACAGGGATGGATATATAGATGCTCAAACTCAATTACTGAAACTAAATGTATGCTTTAAAGATTACTATAACTTGTGTTTAACCCCTCCCCCCTTTTTTCAGTGGTTTTGTGTCACTGAGACACTGCAGAAACTGCACAAAAAATTAAAAAAACACAGTCAAATAGCTAAATTCACTGGTTAGTTTTGTCTCGCTGACTGAGGTCTACAGGTCAAACACTTCAAATTGTGAATAATTCATGAGTGTGTCGGTGAACCCAGGCATCTACTCATTCCCAACCTGTGACTGTGGAAATCGTCCAGCTGCTTCTGGACATTGCTGCTGAGGCTGCGTCGATAGTGTCGGTTCAGCCACTTGCCCACGACTCCCATGCCATACTGACGTTTATGTCTGTCAAATGCAAAGTGCTTAACTTGGGAGGCAATGCGTCCACCCCTACGAGAATGACTCTTTTCTTGCACTACTTGAGGTGTCCTTGGTGTTCGGGATGGGTCCTTACTGTCGTCAGGAGAAGCAGGTAGGTAGGAAGGGTGAAATAAAGAATATAGAGAGGAAAAAAGAGTTAAAAAAAGGGGAAGGCGAGAGAGGTGCAGGGGAACAGAAAGATGAGTTTTGACAGTAAAGAAGAAGATGAAAATAAAGGTGCATAAAATATGTTTAAATTGTAAATGTTTGCAGTTTTTAAACTGCCCACAACATGTGTTTTTCATTTTGTGATGAACTTTGCCTTTAAGCTTCAGATTAAATAAGTAGCCATCACATTCCAAAGCATATGCCTCATAATATATACCATACTTTTGCTGAGTTGGGATGATTAATGACTGGAATATTTTTTTCTGTTTTTGTTATGCTGAGTAAGTATTATGTAATATTCTGACAAGAGTAGGAGTTTCAGGGACTTTCTAAAAAAGTCCAGGTGTTTTTAGTTGTATGTTTACTCACATGCTAAGGGTTGGGAACTTCTGGTCAGGCTGCTCACTGGGAGCAAATGATGCAGACATGGGAGGTGATTCAAATACATCATCAGCCATAGAGTACAACTCATCATGGGCATCAACCTTCACAAGTATAAAAGAGAGGTATAAAAGAGAACTGAACAAATATACTCAAACCAAGTAAAGATGACATAGCCTCTGACATGGCTGGAGATGCATGTCTCCATATACTTAAATGTACAAACAAGAGCAATGAAAGAAAAAAGGATGACGATAAAAGATAGCAGTTACTGAAGAAAGGAGGCTGATAAAAGAAACAGACAATCTGTAAAAGTAGAATACAGAAGTGGTAAAGCGTGACCTCTGATATGCCAGAAAGAAGGATAAAAAAAAATACTGAAGGAAGTCATAGCAAAGAGAGATTTTGTTGCCAAGACACTAACATGGGTGAAGTGGCTGCTGACCTTACTGAAGAAGAGGGACTCCGACATGTCTGCAGAGTCCACAGTGTCCTCATCCATCCAGCTGGGCCTGGCAAAGCTCCTCTTGGGGAAACTGCGACCAGTCTGGGAGCCTGCCAAGCCACTACGGCCCTGAACAACACACACACACACACACACACACACAAAATAGTGTTTCTTCAATTAGTACCCCTCAAGGCTTAATCTGTGCCACAACAAGCTGGAATAGGACCTCCTAGACTGGGACAAGATCTGTTTTACCACTTCTATTTTGTCATATTGATGTTTATCACTTAATGCTGGTTTGGTCATTTTACATGCATTTTTATACCTGATTTTATATGAGAGAGACAGGCAGAGCAAAGACAGAGACAGAGACGTCAGGTAGCGCTTGAAGTATGTAAGTTTGGTGAACATCGAGATGTTTTACTAATCATCTTCAATAGAGGTAATTAGCAAATATTTGTTACAACTCCTCTAAACCTAACTGTTTAGCAAGTGGGCAATTGTGCTGGGGGTTTGCTGAACAGGTACACATCAATTAGGAGGTGGGTATGTAGGCACCATGGCTCTGTCCAAAGTACTGAAACAGAGTGAAGCTGATCGATAAACAGAGACAGATCAGACAAAAACAGAGAGAGACAGACAAAACACAGCACTTAGCCTTTTAGCCTACTTGCTTTTTGTGGTTGTAAATAAAAGTTTTGGCCCAAATTCAATATTTCCCTCATTGCGGCAATTCACAAACAGAAAGGAAATGACAGGAGAGTAAATGGATAATAAAGAGAGAGCAGTGGATGCTGTGGAGAAAAGAAAAAGCTAATGCCAACTTGGCTAAAACAATAGTCCCTTCCCACATATGGACTGCATCCTCCTTGAACTCAGAGGTTTTCTGGCTTTTCACCTACCCTCATTAGGTTGGATGCAGCTCGGATGCTCATGCGAGCGACAGACTCTCTCTTACGTCTTGGAAAGCGGTTGTACCCGGAGCGCTGGCTGGTAAAGGAGCTGAGTGAGGTGACACCAGGGGTAACAGGACCCCCTTGAGGGATGTGGGGTGTCCTGGGTGAGCGACTGTCCATCTCATCCGGGCAACGAAAGGCTCGCCCCCGTGCCAAAGGATCCACAATCTGCCAAAAACAGAGATTAGAGTCAACCTAAAGTAAAGACTGTGGTTATGCTGGGACTTTAAGATTAACTGTTCTCTGACAGCTGACTTTCATCAGGAAGCAGTATTCTCAGGTTGTATAGAAACAAACATTTACATCTAGCTTGAGTTGACAGGGCAGACTTTGAGAAATAACAGCAGAGAACAGATGCTGATTAAAAAGACGGGTACTGGTTGGCACAAGATCAGGAACAGAAGGAAAACTGGATACTGGACAATGAATAGAAGAGTAGAGCTGTCTGACACAGATTGATGGACCAGACAGGATTGGTCTATGGCAAAATGGTCCAAATCTGTCACATAAATCACTTGACTTTATTACAGAAAGACACATTTTTGCCTCTCAACTGACATTCTCGAACTTGTTTTTGCTCCTGTCTTTCAGGAAAAGCCTCTAAGGGCCCTATCGTACACCCGGCGCAAACACGATGCGCCAGTGGCACAGGTGTCATTGCCATTGTACACCCGGCGCAAATGTCATTTTTGCCATAAGTGTACGATAGCAAACCCACTTGTGCCGGTCTGTGTGCTGAGGGGCGGAAGGTCTGAGAATGAAGGCAGAATGGAGGCGTGTCCTGGCACGTTTGCTACTGTACACCAGGTGCATTGAGGTCAAATGCGCCAGGAGTTTGTACCAGCCAAAACCTGGTCCAAAACCTGGTCTAAACAGAGCCGCAGATGTAAAACAGCCTGGACCTGGACGTAAGATACTGCGCAGTTGGCAAATGTGCTCACACACTTTTCCACAATCACACACACCGTTCTTTTCTGTTTTTGCCTCTCAGCAGTGTAAAATATTTAAGTGTGCTTTGGGCATATGTAGTGAAGTTAGTAAAGTATCCTTTGAAAATACTTTTGATCACAAAATATGAAGTCTGAAGTAAACAGCGTGTGTATGGTACACACACACCCATTTCATTTATATGAACCCTCCCTGCTTCTTCTTCACCCAATGCACCACTTGCGCACGGCGAGGAAAGCTTTAACTTATTCAGTGTACGATAGGGCCCTAAGTGTCATGACATTAAATCATACAAGTGGAAAAACAGCCACCGCTATCCATTGTTGGCTGGTTGAGACATTGAGTGGAAACAGGATTTCTCAGTGGGCAGACATGAGCAAGATAAATCTCCCCCTGTTTCTTCTTGCTGCTTGTGTAGCTTATATCCAAAGCAGGATATTTCAGTTTCACATGCAAAAGAATCAGGATATTAACATGTTCTCAAACAAATTAATTTAACTAATTTAAACCCTGATCAGGATGTAAATTCATGGCCTGTTTGTGGGTTAAGGCACACAGTGATCATGTGTCTCTGAAAATAGAATACCTTGGGCATCTTGCTTGTTGCTGGTGAATCCAGGCTCTGGTCGATGCTGGTAGCAGTTTCAGGCTCTCTATACTGGGCCTTTAGCTTGCCATAGCGCTGGCTGCAGTGGCGCAGGCTCTTCCTATGCCATACCTGCTGCTTGGTCTCACAATCTTCCCCCACCCCAAACCACTGGGCTGTATTCCTTTAGGTACAGGAAGAGAACAGTGTTCTCAGTCTCATGTTAAGCAGAGTCAAACAGTAAGCTTATAATGTTAAGGTAACATAGTTGATGAGTATATTTTTGATCCATACATGCAGCATTAAGTACTTCTACTTAGTTCCTCTTACATGTATACAATGTAAGAAATTTTGCCCTGATAGAAAGCAAAGAGCTGAACACTTGTGAAAATACATCTACTTATGCCTCTGATCACATTTTTAGTGATCTTCTTGGAATCAACAGGTTTTTTGGTCCTTCAGCTTCATGCACCTTCCTTCATGTAACCCAGCTGGGGCTTATCAAACCTTAGCTTATGTCCCATAGGTAGCTACTTCTGGCCCCATGGCTCTCCTCTCTTATACCACTACCATTTTGATGCCATCTCTGCCACTTTGCTGGTATTGCTAATGGCTCTCCTAATCTTCTTTCTCTCGTGGCAAAAGGCTTTGGTGAGAGACCACGCTGCAAATCCCTTTCTCTCAAACCAGACTGTGGGCAGTCACTAACAGCTCATGGGGATACTTGGAAAGCTTTCTCTTACAAGCCTTTATCAAACAACCCTTCCACGGGACTGTCAGCTTCAACAGCATGACTTGTGTGATAGTCATGGATAAGAGGACAGTGACTATATGCAAGGTGGTGGCTTCACTATGGTTTGGAAACTTTCATTGACGTTTGAAGTCCAATAACAGCTTGCAAAAAAGAAGCCAGAGTAAATTCAGATGTACTTGTAATGGTCTCTGTTGCTCCCCGGCACTGACAAAGTTAGTGACATACTTATAAGAGTGTGGAAATTTAGCCAGTTCAACTACTATTTTGATGCTGCTGACTGCTGATTAAATAAAAATGGTTGAACTGTTTCTTGAAAAAACAATCTTATCACTTAAAAACACGTTTAAAAAAATAGCACACATGATCTAGACAACAGAGTCTTCATTTTACCTGCGGATGCTTTGGGAAAGTGATGTTTGTCTACCAAACTTTGCCCTCCTATCTCTGGCTGAGAACTGTCCATCTCCGGCTCCACTCACACTCTCTGACACAGAGCCGGTGGGTTGGCCACTCATGCTTTTTTTCAGAGAAGATCGCAGTGGCTGACCAAAGGACAGAAAAAATATTGTTAAAGTGCAGTAGTTGCCATTACAGTAAAAGTAGTAAGCAGTAATATGTGTAATAAAACATTTAATTTGTCTATACAGGCACTGAGAGTGGAAAATTAAGATATGAATCACTGTCACAGGTACGAATATAGTAATATTACAATAGCCTAAATAAAGCAGCAACAGCAACAAGGCGAAGAAGACATTAGATCACATACAGAGGAGGTAATTATAAAGATTTGCAGTACTTTACTGTTTTTATTGGCAGAAACAAAATTAGTTATTCTAGGAGCCTCTTGAATGCAGTAAACACTACAGATTAAATTATTATTAAATCATAAGACTGTTAAGAAAGTAATTAGGTGATCATTTTAATGACTGCAATACTCAGGATCAGTGTCGAGATGTAATCCCAGTAAATTAGTTAGATGGAGTGAGCAAATATTAAAAGTTGACACAATCAGTCAATATTTTTTATGAGTGGGTATTGATAAAATAACACTAGTTTTCTCTGTTAATTTTCACTCTCTCTGTTCTCTCTCTTGTACACCTACTTCTGTATGCTGTTAGCGTTCCTGTTATGTGGGGTGCAGTGATTCCTGTGAGACTCCATTATCTTGACCTGCAACAACTATGCACTTGGTAAGGCTAATGGTCTTGTGATTCCGAGAGTAAATGGGGCTTGAAGGGAGCTGTAAGTGAGCCACATGTTCAGGTTTGTGGCTCATCTTGGTGAGATAGGGAAGAAACACAGTCTCCATTTCTGCCACTCTGTTCATAACAGAAATGGAGACTGTTGCAAATTTAAATTCTTTGATCTTTGAAACTTTATCCAGGAGTTGTGTGCTCTATGGGCTTGAAGAAAGGAGCCTAGATGAACAATTTTAGCATCGGTTATTCACACACAAAAATGTATGTGTAAACAGGTATATTTTATTTATTGGAAGCACTTTCTCTATGCTTTGTATTGACTAATCTAATAGTGATAACTGTTATCAGCAATTTTCATAACAGGGAACACAATACATACTACAGTCTAATGACTGTTTGCATAATATTTGTTTTTAAACATAAGGTGCGATCAATTCAAATAGTACATAGGATATGTTTTTATATCATGTATGCACTGCACGACCAGAGTGCACATAACAGCTCCTCCTTTAAATGTGGCCACTGATATTAAGAGCACACATAGAATAAAATTAAGAAAATGTCCTATTATTACTCTTGGTGCACTAGCTTTTACAGTTAATAATCAAAACTGGAAGTGTAATGACAGGAAGTCAAGATTTTTAAAGTACGTGTATTTTTTTATTTTTAGTTTCAGTACATGATGTTGTTGAGTTTTTTTGGCATTACTTAAACTTGTCTCAACAACAGAAATACCACTGTTAGCCTGATTGTGAGGCCTCTGTCTGCCTTTTCCCCTCTTGTAACAAACAAAGCTGCAGTTCATGCTTAAGTTTGCAATATATTTGCATGTTTATTACACTAGTTGGTCTCTAGGAACAGAACAGTGCTCAATTTAACTCTGGCAACCTACTACTTTGTGAAGCTGAAATGCCATAGTTGGTGCTCTAAACATGGGGCCTAAATAGGGGGGAAATGTACAGCCTTTTGCTCAAGAACTGTAAGACAGCTGTCAAAAATTTCTTCCAACTCGAGCAAATGGCAGATTTGGTGGAACAGAGAGATCATGCAGCCTCAATTCACATGCTACAATCTCCCTTGAACCCTCACGAACTTCTTTCCATATATGAAAACTTATAGTCAAATAATAAATAGAGAGAGTCCATCAACCCAAGTGACCTCAGTGGCACTATATGTTGTGAGTCAGGAAATGTCTTAAGTTTTATGATTATGGTAGTTTTCAGTTAAATAGAAATTCATAAAACCACTACTGAACATGTTTATATTAAAATTAAACCCCCTGTTTTTTGTCTCTAAATCAACAAATTGTGCTTATTTTGAGTCAATTTGAACCTCAGTTTTAAGCCACATACTGACAGTCTGGTTATAATTATGGGATGATCCGAGAAAACACTTGACAGTGGTAACAGCTTCTTCTATTTCCCTCAAAGCGGAAGCAGCTGATCAGTCATGTCATGAGTTTAATATTTGCTACGTCAGAGCTTATTTGAAAAATGTGTTTCCATCTCCCGGTATGCATATGAAGTCTTTTTTAAGAAAGATAAAAAATACCTCAGGCGAGCAAACAATTTTAGTAAAACTGTGGAAGCTTTTTCTAGATTTTTTTTTTCCATTGATCTTTTCTAATGAAACACTTTGAAATTTAAATTAAAATGCAAAAAAATTAAATAAAAATGGAAAAAGGCTGTTGTAACAACACATCTTTTAGACGACAATTTTTCCCAAGAGGCCAGGCGTTTACAAACTGAGTCACAGCCAAGTCTGTAAGCCTACCTGTTTTGCAGGGTCGTGGGACATCATTTCCTCAGGTGGAGGGATGGCTATTACAAGACTGGGTGGTTTCTTGCTCTTTAGACGGCTATCTGATTGACCCCTGTTTGGAGGAGGCTCCTCCCCCCCTTGTGATGCCATCCTGACAGAGTGCTGGAGATGAGAAAGTAAAACATTGTTGAAACACTTAGGTCAAATAAAACGGACCTTAGTCCTTTTAATGCTTAATTATCGAGAGTAACTCTCAAGCACATATCTATGACAGCACTCATACCCAAAAATAAAAAAAAAATAAGAAGAAATTTTTCATACTGAATGGCTCAGTTTAAAGTAGCTAAGCTGCAGGTTGAAATTCTAGAAAGATTTGAGGAAATTATTTCTCAACTGCTTTCACTGCTTAAAATTAAATGTTTTGTTAAAAGGTTAGATGTAATCTCTTGTAACCTTGGAGTTTGAGACAGGATTACTGTTAATTTTGTTGTCAGTATAAATTAATGTATTTATAAACAAAACTTGTTCAAAGACATGACAAAATTCATGTTAGAAACAATATATCATAATGTCTAAAATATGATGATGGCTGTAGATGATGTTTCTGCAAAGAAAGAAATATGATCTCACTAGCACTGTAAAAATATATAGCCTATCTGTATGAGTGACTGCATGTGTATAAGGTAACATTCTATCTATATATGAACAGTCATTGCTGCAGGCTGGAAATGTTTGAACAGCTCAATTCTCACTCAACAAAAAATAAGAGCAGAAATTGCATAGTGAGTTAAGTCATAAGCTTTGAAAACATCATAGTTTGTATACCATGTTTTTCATGAGGCAAATTTGTGCACTGGAGAGGACCCACCCATTTCCTATGCAGCCCAGATAGTGACCCAAAAAGGAAACTATTACAGCCTATCCAAACAAACAGTCTCTTTAGCTGCTGCTGGCTCTCCTCCAGCCCAATCTGTTAAAAAAATCATTGCCAGCTTCCATTTCTTTTTGATTACCTTTATAGGCAATTTCTTAAGTGGCTCTTAAAAGGCTCTGTATATACTTCCAGCAGATGAGAAATTGTGTTATCTTAAGGACGGTTACCTTCTGTTTCCATACAGTTCTTAGATCATTGATAAAACAAAGTATAATCATTATAAACAGAGGCAGGAGGAAAAGAATGAGACTCATCTTACAAAATATTTACAATATAACTAAACAAAGCACACAATTTATCTAGCAATATTAAACACTAGTCATTGCCAATCCTATTATAATGAAGTGTACTTGATAGCAAAAGCGCAAACATGCTTAAAGATTCTTTTTTTATTATTCAAAAGCACTACATCAGTTTATGTTTAATTTATCAGTTTATTCCATTTAGTATTTCATACATTTCATTTGGTGTGATGATTTATTAGCCTGTGAAATAATGATGTTCCTTACCAGGAACCTAGAGTGGGAAATATAAATAACCGCATAGCAAAATCTCTGTCCATCAACTGACAAATGTCTGTCATTTCATGACATATAGTATCATAGTCAGAGAACTGCAGACACTGCACCCGACACTTTAAAATAAACAAATTCAATTTAAAATATCAAATAAAGTCAAGAATACAGGTTAGCCGACAAAATAAGTCAGAAATTGATTCTGGGGCACATAATGCACAAACTCAGACCACTAATGAAAAAGCATCTGATACTCCAGCTGTTGAGCTGTTGGTAGTGACCTCAGATGACATCAGGTGACAGAGATCAATAGTGCTCTCATCATCCTTCAAGTGGTTAATAATCCATGTCTTTTTTTTATAACAGTTGAAGGGAAAGACAGCCTTGCACTCCTTTATATTCATAGCTTACTACTAAATTTATGGTGATTCAGTAGTTGAAGCCTTTTCTACTACTGCTCAAAATGAGACGTTCAAGGCAAAAAACACATTTTATAGTACCAGAGGGGTGTCCTTGATCTAAATCACTGTCAGTGTTTTGTAACTACACATCATAATTACCAAACAACATCACATATGTGCACATGTTGCTGGCTTTTAAGCTACACAAATATCACATAAGCCACATTCAGTCTTACCAGTTAATTTGATTTAATAACATTCACCACAGATCTCTCATGTGCACAGCAAATGAAATTACATTGTCACACTTGCTTATGCCTGTCCTTACCATTCACAGTCAACAGCATGACAACCAGCCAGTCTATTCCTGGAGCTCAGAATGTCTCGCAGCATTACACCGAATATTTCCATAGAAATCAAAGCCATTGCAGACATACACCTATATGTAACAAGTCTTGGCCAACACATCCATTATGTCACTATTGTCCTGAAAGCCTTCAAGTTGTCCTGGCCTTGTGGTTTACAAAATCAATGCCAAACTCTGGGTGTCTGTGACAGGAATGGCAGCAGCAGGGAAATCTGACACCAGCACAGTCAATAGCGTGGTTTGCACTACATAACTGGGGACAGTCAGATAAGGCTTTAAATGTTGTTCATGCCCCTACCCCTCAAAAACATACATTTTTGCAATGCCTTCAAGCTAACAGGAGTGTACATTTCAATTCTACCAACAGTGTTTTCAATTATGTGTGATAAATATTTCAAGCTTGGGCAGAGAGCCTTATTTAGTCCTCTTGAGACAGGGAGGAGGCTACTGGCAATCTAGCCTGTGGTCTAGTGGAGTCGTGGGTAGGGGCAGAAAACCATCCACTTAGATAATGAAATAGCTAGGAATTTGGCTAATGGACAGAGTGCTCAAGTGGCGGAGGGACCGCTGCTGGTGATACTCTATCAATGTACACAGGCAGTTGTTGGGATCCACATAGGAAAACTAATGATAATGGACAACAGAGTGTATCCATGTGGGTTACAATAACAGATGACATGTTTATAGAGCTAGAAACCCTCAGAGTATGTGGGACTTAAAAGAGACAGGGAATGAAATGTTTTTGTTTGTCAGTGAGAATTTGCCCACACATTTATGTTTATTAATACTCAGCCATTTTGCAGCTGCAGTTTGAAATAACTTTAAGATAGAAACTAAGGAGTTGCTTCTAAATTGAATTTTTCCCCAGCTTTTTCATTGAAAAGAACAAAAAAATACTATTTTTTTCCCCACAAGCATTTAAGCCGTCCCATGAAAACAGGGGCCTGAATTCTAAAATTATACACTACAAATATAGAACACTATATTTTTTTGGCAGACTAAATAGTTGGTTGACAAACAGAGCCAAACATGCAGCTTGAAAATGTGTCACTGTTGCATTGTGCAAGATGGGGCATAAAGTCAGTACTGTGGCTGATATTAAGAAGAAACCGTTTTACCTTAAATTTTAAGTGAAAAAAATAGACATAGTAATACAAAATTTCATCAGTCCACTTCCCGTTTAAACACATATTAAATTATTTAAAAGCTCATGCAAGTTCACCACAGACTTGGACTCATGCGTCATCATAGTAAGGATTTATAAACAACTACTTATGTGTGAATTTCTGCCTACATCACACTTAAAATCAAAACTGATCAAAAGTCAACTTCTATAAATGGGGCCCCAGGAAATGAGACCTCTCTAACAGAGACAGATACAGCCATGAATGAACATAAGGCATCAATGTAGGTAAAATAAGTGCAGTAGGCTAGTTAATTGGAGCTAATTTAACATTCTGATTTGCTAATTGATCACAGCCATGTTGAAAATGCTCCACAAAAATAAGAGACATTTATTCCTGGTGTTAAATTGCTATCCTGTTTAGGCACACTGTTGATAACATCAACAAGTAATTCCTTCTAACCCAAACCTCTTCATCTGCTGTGTCTGTTAATGTTAGTAACTCTCTGGTGTTTGTGCTTATGTGTGTGCAAATAGCAGCATCATAAAGGGCATGTTTGCAAAACTTATATGTACTAATCAGATCTAGCTAATGTGAAATTTAATTTTCAAATTTAATTAAGTGAAATAAATAGAGTTTGTCATGTTAAAATGTGTTTATATAACCATGACAAGAAGTCAAATTAAATCCAAGCTTGCTTAAGAAAGGGGAAGCTACAAAAACACACAGGGTAAAGCCTATTAGAGACAATTCAACAGCAAATTTTCTGTTCAGGGTGAAACCGTCAACTCAGTGCAGTCACTGATCTCAATGAGTCACGTGTCAGAGGCAGAAAAAGGTATGTCCACAATGATATCATCCATAGCTAATGTCATCATGTGACATGGAAAGTACCATTTCTAACAAGTGTTCCTCAGATGTCTGTGCCTCTCTTGAGCCTAATTATTCACAGATTCATGTTAACAGTTTCTTGCCTGAACAATAAAGTTGGGACTATATTGCATTTTGGGTTAGCCATCTCCACCCTTTTGAGATTTTTGATATCACGTTTTTTAAGTGTGTCACCATGGTTCAGTCCCTGCCCCCCAGAGAGAGACCAGCCCTAAGGATGTAATGCGTCAGTGTTTGTTTGTGTGTATTCCTATTTGCCTAATGCTCAAGGCAGTGTTATCTTGTGTAAACTTGAAGACAAAACTTGGTTTGTGATAATCTACTCAATGCTGTATATTTCTATATACATGTAACAGGCTGAAAATACAGTTTGGACAAACTGTTCTTATCGTACAAACCCCATACATAACCCACATGTAATGGGGTGGAGAATGGATCATGTTTCATTTTCTGTCACAGTTACTCTACAGTTGACCAACTCCACTAGGGCCAAACACACATGCTGTGACTTACTGTATGTTAAGTTTCCACATTATCTGACTAGCAAAACAAGTGTGCTTCTACAGACTTGCATCATAGGCTTATGAGCTTAAGTTGTTTGGTAATTAAACTCTGAGAGTAAAGATAATGGAAAAAAACATGCTGCATGTAAAACATAATCAGCTTTTTTTACAATGGATTTTATCGAGCTTTAAACTAGAGGTGTTGAAGTGAGTCAATACTGGAAACCATGTTATTGAGAAAATAAATATTGATATTGTGTTTATAATACACATGATAATACTGTGCAAGCACTGCAGCACCTCTCAAATCATTTTAATTTCTTTCATTCTCGCTTTCTCATAGTATATGGCAGTAATGCATCTTCACCCTAGCTGCCACTCACAGCAAGACTATTCTATACTCCAGATTAAGTGTCATTGTTCTTTCTGAATGCCTTTGTGCAAAAGAACAATTAAACAGTAACAGTTATACAATTTCTTGCCACCTGCCCACACTCATAATTTTTGTGTTATTAGTTTTCCAAATGAGTGATAAAACACAGCAAAGTTGAGGATGAATTTGACTAATAACATTTTTATCATGTAACATTTTTTGAATATTTTAGGTCACAATGACAACATGGTGAAAATCTGATACAGTAACAGTCATAATTTTAACTATTAATATCATAGGAGCTCTGAGCAAAGTTTAAGCCATATACTTTCTGCTAATTATACATAAATATACTGGGTCTTTATTTTTGTCACTTTCCTCAATGCTGAGCCAAGGGAACTGTTAAACTACATGATGTGCCTCCGCAACAATGAAAAGCTTGCTGCTGCTTACTAAGTGGAGAAAAGAGAGAGTCTAACTGTAAAAAAGTGACAAGAGTGCCAGCTCAGTCTTTTTTCTACTTCTTCATTCGTAGGGGTCATGAAAGCTGTGATCAGTGAACACTTGTGCAATTGAGAAGTGCTGTGTATAGGAGGTTAGGACAAAGATGTTGTCTGTCCCCATGGTAAGTGGAAATTTGAGTTGAATTGGGCTATGTGAAAGTAGTAAGAACAAGGGTTTAATCTAATTTCACCAAACTTTGTCCCACTTAATCCGTAAGTATTGCTATTTATTTGTTTTAAATCTTAAATGCATTCAGTAGCTGTGTCTGGTCTTCTCAAGAAGAATATCCTAATGTGTAAAACTGACATGAAAAGCTTTACATGACAAGAGACCTAATGGTTGCAATGGTCCTTGGTCACTTCTTTTCTCGAATTTAAAAAATTTTATGATATTCAATCAGCATTTCAAATGTTGTACTCGGACTTCTATGATAATAACAGCAGGTGATAAAAATCTTGTTAAAGTAGTTCTTCGTTAAAGGGTCTGTCAAACTGAACCTTTTACATGAATGTGACATGAGTCATTAACTGTGGGAGGGCTTTCTTCAATTCTAGCAACTTCTTTTGAGTCTGATGGGCTTTTATCATTGCACATTATAAAAGTAAAAGTAACCTTTAGAGAGGTGGTGACCATTTAACATTTCAGAGGGTGTCTTCTGACAACTGTGAATGTGTTAAATTTGAGATGTGTTCTCTGGACAAAATTGCACAACAACATACTTCCTTTTGTCAGAGAACTGAAACCTGCATTCTCACGCTTTCTTTAACTACAATAACCATAATTATCTTTCTTAATGTGATGGCATTATATAAACTGCCTCAATAGTGCTTTTATAGACAAGCCTACCACTGTGCACGCCCAAAAGAGAAGAGCTCTTTTGGCCAGTTTTGCTATTAAGTTAATTATTAGATTCTTGTAGGCTAATTAAGGAACTGACCTCCAGATAACTGTTCCATATATTTTTCTTGATATTATTGAGTTTTATTTATTATCATATAGAAAGGCATGTGTAACTGTTAGTTGAGTTTTTTTTATAAGGTACTGTTTAAATGTCATTTAGAAATGTTGGTGGCATTTTTATTGAAATATGTTTACCAAACAAGACACCAGTAGAAAACAACTCGTTAGTTCTATATTTACTAGTAAGATATAATATTTATTGGGTGCAAAAAATATTATGCCACCAGATATGTTTCCCATTTTAAGGTATCTATTAATCATGATGTGTCTTTGGTTTACTGTGGAGATCTGGAAATGTCAAGACATCTTTTTTGGGCACATGTTGACTGACCTCCCTACTGTTAGGTGCACTGTTTTCCTTGATTGATACTTAGGTCAACTGAGGACGAACTGTAATATCCAGTTGACTCAACGATCCTTATTCTGGCACCGTTACCAGCCCCAGGTTTCCACTTCCTGTTTTTTTTTTCATTATTATTTTGTGGTTTCCATTCTCATGTCAGGTTTTTTTTTGATGCATCAATCTGTGGTGTAACTATTTTAGGATGACCTCTTTTTTCAAGGCTAACTTAGACTCAGGCCTGCCCTTGTTGTCTGCTTATTAGGTGGTGAACATAAGATTTCATGCATTTTCAATTAGATACGTATGCACCATATTTTACTTCAGAATATAAAATTTAATTAGGACTAAAACTGCATCCCACTGTGAGCAGTATATGACTGTTGTAAATCAGATACATATTAGCTCTATGTGCTGTGCACCGAGGGGTTTGTCCCCAAAAATGTGATTTCTTGTTTCAGAAAAAGACCCAAACCTTTGCTATTTTTAACAATGGATCCATGCAAATAAAAATCCGGAATGATTGCAAGATTCAAATAAAATTAAATGTGGCCTATGAAAATTTATTTTCTGTCTGTTCACATGTTTTACAAACTGACTTTTACCTTATGAGGCCTACCCATCTCACCAAACTGAGCTGTTGGACTAGTACAATGCTGCAAATTTGAGAAATAACTGTGTGAAAGTGTTCTCCAGTACATGGGCCAGCAGCCAGCTGGCAGAATGCCTTGAGAGTAAGGAGGAGTGCTATGCTTTAACAATA
Source organism: Ctenochaetus hawaiiensis (assembly GCA_029783645.1). NCBI lineage: Eukaryota > Metazoa > Chordata > Actinopteri > Acanthuriformes > Acanthuridae > Ctenochaetus > Ctenochaetus hawaiiensis. The sequence continues at coordinate 16,762,378 of JAPZDY010000020.1, read as the reverse complement.
CCCTTTTAAAGACAAACAAAACCTTTAAGGGCAGCAAAAAAAACCCACATTCGCCAGGAAAAACTCTGTACAAACATTTTCAAAAGGTGGGCTGGGCAACATATACGGTTTGGCCTCTCTGCACTGTTGTTGTGTGTGTTGGGTACAAACTGATCATGACTGAGCAGACAGATATGATCAGGCGTAGGAGATTGTGTGAGCTTCAAAGGTGTTTTGTGCTTCTAAATAGTCAGGGCAAGAATCGAAACTGTCCACTCATTCTTGACTTTCAACCACTATATCTCTTGATGATTTGTGAACAAAACCTTGAATCTTTACATATCTCATTACCCATCTTTGGCTGCACTTTGGTTCCTCACACAAATCGATAGTTCCATTTCAAGCTAATATATCAGAGTAACTCAAGTTCACTGTTGAGGCATCTCATTTGAAAAGGCACTTGGCTTCAACCTAACCATTCCAGAGAATTCCAGATATTTTCCACATGTGCAAGCCCAAACCTGCATAGCGGCGTATGCAATACCTCAGCCTTGTTTTTAGTCTAAGGATTCTTTATAATTGTCAGGAAGTGACCTAAATTACTAATGTTAATATAGTGAGTGGACCTTCTCTTATTTTTCTTTCTGTCGCTGTTACAACAAGTGTTTGCGTAAGAATGTGTATGTTGCAATGTGCCACCCAAAACAGCTAACATCTGAGGACTTTGTCAGAGAAATCCTTGTAAACTGGGCCAGACTGGCTGCTAAAACCGAGAAAGTCAAAGTAGTGTACTCTCACTTACTGTCACAAATTAACTGCAGTGTCAGACAGAATGTGAGGAAAGACATTATGTCCTTTCCTGGATCTCACAAGAAACTTATGGGGAAAACTATCTGTTTCAATGAAACAATAAAAGTAAATTGTCTGAACAACCTAGTCTCTGCACCACTGAGAGCTTTTTGACAAAGCTAGAGAATCCAAAGAAATCCTTTTAAGGGATTTGAATCTTTTGGTTTCAGAGCATTCCCTGTGTTCAAATATTTTCTGATAAAGGATCACTTTAAATGACGTTTAGCACAGGAGCATGGGGGAGAAAATTCCAACACTCTGACAAACAGTTTTAAATGTCTATTACTAAACTAGGTTGTTATGGTGTAAGGAAAATGACACAATGTTTTCTGGGCATATTAAGGCGTAGCAGATGCAAACAGATAAGATCATGGAAGGAAACCCCATTGGGTGAAGCAATGAAAGGTCTTGATTGTGACAATATGACAGGCTGGAACACACTGGAGGCAAACTCTACAACAGAGGAGCAGTAAAACTATATATTAGTCAGGCGCTTTATTCATGTTAGATAAAATTTTGGTGGAGTAATGATGGAAACGTAACAAATAATGAATGTGAAAACTCCCATGCAGTCTGTTACTGCACTCTTAGTTCTATCAAAAGTGGCAAAAATCAGTCTACAAATCCACTTCACAGGTTCTGAGGGGCTGTTGTAGTATCCTGTAAGAACTGAGAATATCAGCATGCCTAATTTGTAAATGACTGCAGAAATCTACTGTTTATAATCAAGTTTAACAACATAAAAACATAAACATACAGCAAGAAACATTAATGCTCAAATTTGTAACCTTCTATTTTACACAGTGTCTGTAAAAGTCAATGCAGAGCTTGCTTGCTGACTTTGACAAAGTGTGTGACCTGAACTCATGTTTCCTTTGCATCACTGAGTGTAAACTTTACCATTTGCACTGGTTCACAGGTTTCACTGACACTGTCCGTTAACTAAGTGACAGGTGTGGAGGTGCAAATATAATGCCTGTTCAGCCATGCAGATGCAGCTGTTGCATATTTGCTTTTTGTAAAGTCTGCGGCCTATGCTGAAACATGGCATGCATTTCCTCTTTTTTCTAAAATTGCCTTCACAGCTTGATAATTTTGATGCACTAAAATAGACAGCAATGGAATACAATATGCAGTAACACTCCCTTATTCACTGCTTCCTCTTGCACACAGTATACATGTTACAACATAGTGGAAGTATCATAGCAAAAGTTTCAGCTCAAACAGGGCTTCCATAATACTGTAATAGATTAACTGGTTGGGTCACTTTAAACAACTGAGTTCACAGACTTGTGATTTGGTTAAATATTATTGATGTGGTACGAACTAAAAACAACAGTGGGTTAAATATAACTTTGTTTCCATGATGACATTTTGATTACTTGTAAGCACCATAAAACAAACACTGCAGTAATGCTGTGACAATTAAGAATGATTATTTGTCCACATTGCCTGCTTGTATAAGGACCTACACTACTTTGCTCATAATTTTAGAGATAAACTGTGTAAAGTAACACTGACCTACATTTTCACCTTCCTTACACTATTTAGAAATTAACTGAAAATTCCATTCATCTGACGGCAGGTGTTTCCATTTTATGGGAGGGACTCCTACACAAAAATCTGCTTTAGTTCAAAGGGAGGAGGAACTAGAGGTGAAGAGGTAACTCCATAAACACAGATAAACAAAACAGTAATTCCTACATCAGTATGTGAAACTTACAAGATACAATTCAATGACTTTACAGGGTCTTTTGCTTAACCACTGTGTAACCATAACAGAGATATGATTTTAAAGCGAGCTACACCGGAGTTTAAACCTGTTACTTCGCCTTACTTCTTATTGGGTGACCCGTTTGTTTGAAAATGTCAGTTTCTTTGAACTTGTGTTCATTCCTGGTTTAAATCCATTCCAACTCCGTGTGTGAACACTCCCTCCTACATTCTTTGAAAAACAAATGGGAGGGGTGTAACAAATGTCGGCACATGGTGAGTATAATTAATGTTAAGGGAATAGCAGAAAGAAATTTGAGATGAATAATGGTGTTTGTCCTGATGAGTAACGTTAAAGCAACAAAGGGCTTGCCGAGTCATGCGTTCATGCCCGTCAAACGTTAGATGAAGACGACCGTAGCAAGCTAACTGTCATTAACTGTGTTATGTTGTCCTTCTTAACAAGCTTTGACTTACATCTGCTAGATTTACACCTAACATTTGAACTGCCCAAGTCAGAGCAACGTCACTAGAACACTATAATTTCGAGATATTTAACATCCATTTTCATTTTAAAAACTCGATAATGGCCGTTTACCCAAACATTTTAAGTTAACGATAACTTTTAACGGCTTTGACGATCTCAAAGCAATATTTATGTCTTAAGAATCTTTTCACACTTACCTCCAAGAAGAAATAACTGAGTTATAATTCATTAGCGAAGGGTGTTTATCCGAAATGCTACGACAATGCAGGCTACTGTCCACCAGTGTGTCAGTACTTCCCTCTTTCTCTCCTCCAACATCCTTGACTGTAGCTCCACAGAGGAGCGGGGGGCGGAGTTACGACTTATCGTATTCACAGAGGGCACGAGCTGGTCCCGGTCCAACTCCTCCAACACCCGGCCGCGTGAGGAAACTACTAAAAAGCTAGTTAGTGATTAACTCTCTCATACACACACAGCACACTTAGTTACTTCTTTAAGCACTTCAGTTTTGTTCGTGCAGTTTGTACATTGATTAGCGGAAAAAACATCATCAGTTGCCGGACGTAACAATCACAATGACCAGAAAATCGTGGTCACAGCGATACTATCTATGTAACAGCTATTTATAAAAGCTTTAATAGACCAGTCTATAATTAGTGTTGTTACTATGCAAATCTATGGTAATTTTCTTGAAAGACATGTACTTGCATAGACGGTATTTGCACAATAATATAACTAACTGTTATTTTTTTGCCTCACAAACTATTGTTGCAGCTTCCCCTAAGATGATACACCAGCAGTTCTGAAGTACACTTTACCTAATACTCTTCTTTAGAGTTGGACAAATGAAACATACTGATTTTGGTACAAAGTCTATGTAAATGCAGAGGCAGAGATGTCCAGACCCTAGTGTGGGTCAAGCTAAAAAAAATCCTGGATCCTACAGTTCCCATAATGCATTTCGGTGTCGTCTGTAATTAGAACACCCCCCTCTCCCCAGTGAATGTCTGTCTTTCGAACTCCAAATAACTAGATGGGGACACAGGCTTTCTATGGGTTCAAGTCTCAAACCAAATTCAAGATAACCCTTCACCTAACACTGATTATCTTCTCAGACTTCAGAAAACTCCCCTAGCACCACAGAAAGTATGGGTTTACAGCATGAAAAATTCTAAATGTAACTATTAAACTGATCTGTGATCATGCTTACAATCAGGGACCTATTTATTTCTGCCATTATGTAGTACTGATTTATTTTTTAATAATCACAATTTCCTCTTGCTGTCTTCTTTCCCTGCTCTTCTGTTGTAGATCATCTTTGTTTGTAAGGTGATACATTTATTTTAAGTGTTTTACAGTATACAGTGTTAATGCAAGTTTTTAGTTCATTAGACTCTGCAAAGTGCTTTGCAAAGTGGACTTCTTTAGTGGTCAAGATAAACAGTGCAAGCTGGTTACACACAATTACAAGAATAGAAAAAGGTTAACACAGTGCACCTGGTGATTATTATGTTTTTATTATTACAACTTGCAGGTCAAATTCTTTACCAACCATTAAGGTCATGTTGTTTAAAATTATTATTCGATAAAACAAATCAACAAATTATAACACAATACCACTGTACTATTAACAAAATGCTAAGTCATTACATACTGTTAATTATGCATTTACAGTAGAAATCAACTAACCTAAAGCCAAATACAGAAAGTGAAATGTTACAAGACATGAGAAGATTCATTGGTTAGATCAAGATTAAGAAAGGCCAACTTAAACAGGCACTTCGTCATCCTAAAAATCACCTCTTCAGTTCACAGTGAGGCTTTTGATTAAGCCCTACTTTTCATCAAAGTGACATTAGTCAAAAAAAATTTACATAGTTCTGTTGCTACTTTTACCAACAAATTCTAGAAATTATTATACATTTTTGTTTGCTTTGTCAATAGATAGATTTTTTCTGACACAGAAGTATTGATCACAAAGAAAAACAATTCAGTTTGCAATGTTTCGACCATATTCAAATAAAATTAATTCAACCAGCAGGATTTGAATATGACAACATATTAGCAAAAGATTTTGACAGTTTGTAGGTTAAAATGTGCTTGAATTTTAAAAAGAATGGATTCAGGAGTTGGCTGGGGTATTGACCCTTCTTTATATCAACCCCACACAGCAGGGAGGGAGAATACTTTTTCCACAGTGCATATGATGCATATGTGGTCTTTTTACATAATTGACATACTTCAACAATATCTGCCCGTAGAACACAATCAAAAGCATGGGGACACTGAGAATAATCCAATGATCAAACCCACAACTTGACAGAACCACCATACATTCTAAAAAAAAAAATTAAGAATTGAGAACAAATAACCCCTAAGTGGTTAATTTCATTGTCTCAAACACATTGTCTGCTAAGGCTCCACTCCGTTTTCCTTTGAGCTTAGCTTCTATAAATGGAGTACCGTTCAGTATAGAGAGATCCAAGATTATTTTTCATTTCATCATTGAAAAATTATATACAGTTGCACTCCACTCATGCTAACACTAAACCAGAAAATCTTATAAATGTATAATTAATAAGTCAATGAAAATAAACAGCAAGTTTTTTTTTTTCAACTATGTGCCAATATCTACATTTCCTTGAAGTATGACAATGTGTGACAGGTGCTTGGGTAGAGAATTAAGGCAGATTGCTTTACCTTTGTGACTAATATTCAGCAACTGTAAGATTGAGATTGTAAGGTATTTCTGCCTGGTAAAGGGCGTGTTTAGAGATTACTGTGACTGGCATGAATTCAAGGAGAGGACCCATGGGACACTTTCTAGCCCATAAAAGGTAAGTATATGACATTAACATACATTTACGGTGAGGTATCATTAGCTGTGAGGAACAGCTTGGTACATGTAGTGGGGTGACTTTTAAGGCATAGTTATGAACATTCTTACTGCTCTAGAAACTGAACTTGATGTAGAGATTTTATCTAGTTTTTTAAAATGGCATTTCACAGAGGAATATTTTGACATTTCTATGGGACCTCTGCTAAGATTTGCTAGGCTCCTAACAGGGATCACAAACTTCTTTAACATCAAATTCAAGGTCTTTTCTAAGACTTCCAGGCCTAATTCCTTCAAATTCTAGGACTCAACATTGGCATAGTCTGAGCTGAGGATCAAGCATAATTACTGTTACAACAGAGATTTTTTTATGATGAGAACTAGCAGGTTGTGCAGAAGCTCACAGACAACTATTAAAAAAAGAGAGGCTTTCTCACTTGTGCTGTGTAACAGTGATGGCAGAGTATTTGGTCTTTTGCTTTCTCCTTTGCACAGCACACAGTAATATTTTTGTAAAACAATGACACAACTGTGGGAGAAACACATGCAGACAACAGACTGTAGCCCATATACTAACCTAAAATTAAAAAATAATAATAATAATAATCAAATTCCATCCTTGCACAGTGTATTAATACAAGCACTTTCAATTACTCTTGACCATTTATGTATTTTTGTTAAAACTCCCAGGACCTTAATTTTTTCCTCACTAACTTTTGAGAATTTCAGGGATCTTGGGGCACTGTCTTTATCCAATGCAAACTATATCATGACTGTTGTTTAAGTAGAGAAGACAAGTGGCATCAATCTTATGCAGTTCCTTCCTGATACGGTCAGCAATTCATTGAGGCTGTAGATAAATTCATGCCACTTTAATAACGATTACAACAAGCAGCACAGTTTCTTTTCAGATAACATGTTGGTCCTTGTAGTCAGGGGAAACAACCAAAACTGATTTTTGCTGTTGGTTTGCTCCTAATATAAAATGTTCCAACATTATGTAATGTTCATAATAACATTCTGTTCTTGTTAGGAAAAAAAAGAAAGACAGAGAGACAGAGAGAAAGAGAAAGAGAAAGAGAGCGAGAGAGAGAGCGAGAGAGAGAG
>JAPZDY010000020.1:16724809-16737031 GCA_029783645.1 Ctenochaetus hawaiiensis | reverse complement strand
TATCGGCAGCATTAGGTAGAGTCCAGGCTATTTCATAGAACTTGCACGAAAGCCCCCCTGGCAGAGTTAATATCATTAAAACAGTTTAATGAGTCCATGTCATGAACATCATAATTAAAAGATTTTTTTTCTCGATTTTTCTTTCAAAAATGTTAATGCAATAATAATGCCACTATAGTGCATAGGTGGTCATCACTACATGTCATCATGAACAGCATCTACTCTATAGTGAACATTAATGAGCTGTCCACTTAAGTGATTCCCTATCTTTTGGCTTGTGATGCAACCCACATAACAGATTATGTACTAGGGCTGATTAATGATTAATCAATATTCCGTCAACAAAAAGAAAATTTGAAAGTTAATACATGTTTTGTTACCATTTAATTTAGAAATGTCCTATGTTTCTGATCCCAGCTTCTCACATGTAAACATTTACTGTTCTTCTGCCGTCGTCATGATAGCCTGGTTTTGGCCTGTTGATTGAAAAAATGCGATGTCATTTTGCATTTGGGTAACTGTTATTTGCCATTCTTTCATTATTTTCGGAAGGAAAAACAGTTTGATGATTTAAAAAAACTGCACCCACAGTGTGGGTTCTCCCACATTTGAACATTTTTACTTTTTTTTTTCATTTGAGAAAAATAAGATTCCTAATAGGATGAAAGTACCCTGTGCCTTGAAACAGAAAAGTAAAACAATAGTTTAATTATTAATCATTTAATTACAATATTTTACTTTCTTACCTGTATGTTTACTATTTCCCCCTCAGATGTACTCTTGCAATGTTTTGTCAGTTGCAAGCTGCAGTTTTTGTGATCCAGCATGAAAGGATAGATGCATCCTTAGCTTACATGCTTGATATGTTATATTTGCAGCCAGCATACAATATATACTTGTTGCAGTGGTGCTTATCGTGTGTCATTTGATATTAGGTGAAGACACACCCTTTCCCCTTGACCAACTCTTGGTACCTGACAGTAGTATAACACGGTAAGCTGTGGTAAAAGTCACCCAGATTTTACATTTTAATTTTAACAGTTTTCTAAAAACAAGATCTAATTAGGTATTCACTCTTTAAAAGTTAATGCTGAAATATCTATATTGACCACTTGTGTATTTGCAATAAGTATTTTATTTACCACACAGCAGTGAAATTAAGGGGAGTCCATGCCTTTCAACCATTATAATTTAAATTTATTGATATTTTTTTTCCTCATAAAATAGCGAACAAGATTGAGTTTAAAGTGAACAACATCAAGGATAGCCCACGAGTAATACAGAATCAAATCAATCTTTGTAAGAAGCATTGCACCATGTCCCTGATCCCTAACAACACAACACGATAAAAGATAAACTGCATTTATAATCTATGTTATTAAATTAATTATAATAAAAATCTGCCCACATAAGACTCACACTTGGTAAACAAAGGCAACTCTGCAGCAATCATTTTGGCTAGACAGAAAACATTGCAGCAGAAATATTTTCCTGAGTCAAATATACATTGTAATTTATGTATGGATTTTATATGTTTTACATAATCTAAAAGTACATTTTTTAACACAAGACTCCACAAACCAGATATATCCAAGTATGTTGTAAACATATCTAGAATCTTGCATATCTTGTTGGGCTGTAGGGAGTATAACCAGAATCTTTGGAAGAGGCTGGCAGCATTGGTAAGCCTGACGCTGGGTCTGTCTTACAGCGCCCCAGAGCTTGTTTGTAGTTGATTTTCTCCTTTGTGATTGGGTCTACAATATCCTTTATGTAGGTTGATTCAGACTGGAGCTCCCTCAGCATTGTACTAGTGATCATTTTGGACCCAAGGGCATCAATGATGCTTACTCTGCTGCCAGTTTTGGGATCGACCAGGCCCCCAGTCAGATGCTGTGCCTCCATGTAGCGGGTGGCAGTTTCCTGCGGCATCCAGCCTTTCTGAACAGCTTCCCCCACCGACAAGCACTCTTTGGTCATGGGGTCTTCAACACCAGTGAAGGCTTTTTGTGCATTGAGTAACCTTTGGCGTTGACTGTCCTCAATGAGGCCTTTGTTTGCTGCCTTGTGAACTGTGTATCTCTCTTTGCTGTTGATGTCAATGAGGCCCCCAGTTGCTGCCTGAGCCTCCAGAAGTTTGTTGGCAGTGGTAGAGTCGATCAGTTTACGCAGGGTAGCACTGCGTATTGTGAAGCAGGTGTCAGTGTTTGTATCCATTATTCCAGCAACTGGGTAGACTTCTTTGGTAGTGGAGAAGTCGATGGGAGCCGATTTCTCTGTAGTCGTGGACCTGGGAATGATTGAGTTTAACTGGGGTTGCTTCTTATTGTCACCTGCAACCAGCAAGGCAAACTCTGAAATGGGAATCTTGCCCTGTTTGTACTGTTGCAGATCGTGCTCTGTCAGCCTGCCTTCCTTCAGGGCATCTTTGATGGAGTACTGCTTTCCACTCTTGCGATCCTGCAGTACAGACGTCTCCCCATCAGGTCCCAAGGAGGTAATCTCTTCCCAGTCACACTCCAGTTCTTGTAGATTGATGTATTGTTGACGATCAATCAGACCCTGCATGTAGGCATCATAAGGAGACATGTCTTTGCCTGTATCTGGATCAAGAATGGTGATTTTGGTGGAGACATTGGTTTCTTTGGTTCTTGTCTCAGCTTGCTCCTCCTTCTGGAGATTCAACAGAAGCTCACGGATGGTACTGTCTCGCGTATGGATCTTGTCTTTTTCATCCAGGATCTCCCTCTCCAAACGCTGGGAGTCAGACTCCAACTTAAGGCTTTTCTGTCTGCTCATCTGTGCTCTCTCACTTAGTAGCCTGCTCTGCTGCTGGAAAGACAAGCTGGTGTCATGTCTCTTGGCCTCAAGTGTCCTAAGTTCCCGAGTGAGGTTATCCTTCTCCCTTTGTAAGGCATCTCTGTTCAAAATAAGAGTAGTCTCCTCTCTCGAAAAACTGGACTTGGTGCCCACCAGAAGGTTGATTTTATCATTGAGACGCCTGATTTCATCTTCCAGGTCCTGTCTGGCAAACTTGAGCTCAGACACCTGCTCTCTCAGGCGATCTCTCTCTGCTTCAACTGCCTGGTCTTTCTCAACACGGACAACCTCTTTGTACACTGTTTTCTCACCAGACTTCTCCCTTTGCAGGATCTCAAGTTTCAGATTGACACTATGGATGTCCCTCTGGAGACGCAGGATATCGCTTGTTTGTTGGTCCATGTCTGACCGAAGACTGCTTGTCAATCTCTCCAGTTTTGGGTCTCTTTCAACCTTTAGCACTTCCTCAACTACAATACTTTCTTCAACAGGAGGTGGGGCATTTTCCAGCTGTGTAATGCGCAGTCGGATCTCTCTTAGTTCAGACTCTGCTTGAACCCTCTTTTGGTGCTCATCACTCTCTCTGAGGATCCTCTCTTTATCTTCCAACTTTGTTCTTAGCTGTTGCAAATCTAGTTCTAATTGACGCCTGTTCTTTACTTCTTCATCAAGGTTCCTACTGAGTTTATCATGCTCAACCAACTGCCTTGGGTCTCTCTGCAAGCGCACAACCTCCTGCACAACCACTTTCTCTTCAGGCTTCTGTCTCTCCAAAAGAATGTATTTGTTTTGAAGATCAAACACCATCTCTTCAATGTCGCGTCGCATCTGTGCCTCCTCCCGCACATCTCTTCTCAAGCGGTCAGCTTCTTTCTCCAACAGAGGATCAGGTTCATACTTGATGACCTCTCTGGTGACGAGTTTGGTCTCTACCTTGGACTTTTCAGCTTTCAATTCATCTCTCTCTTTCCTGAGTACTCCCACCCTGTCCAGGAGGAAGTTGTAAGTAGTGTGTAATTGGTTTACCTGATCATTTAGCCTCTGAATCTCTCTCTCATTTTCAGGGCTTCTTTCTTCCTTGACAACCTCTTGGAGAACTTCTTTCATCTCCACTTTGGGCTTTTCCGAACGAATAATATTCAGGTCTGAAGTGACCTCAGTAATCTCCCTCTCCAGGTCAGAGCGCCGTTTGCTTGAGTCTTGTATGTCTTTCCTGAGCTTCATTATCTCCACCTCTGTGTTTGGGTCTATCCGGTAGATTTCATTAACGATTTCCTTCACCTCAACTTTTGGTTTTATTTGTTGAACTTCTTGGTAGCGGCTGTGAAGATCCATCAGCTCCTTTGACAAAGAGTTGTTTTCAATCCTCTCGTCCTCTATGTTTCTTCGAATCTTCTGAGACTCAGTGATGAGGTCAGGGTCTTGTTCAATCTTTTTCACTTCCTTGGTGATGATCTTAGGCGGGATGTTAGGAATTAGTCTCTCAAGTGCATTGATCTGGCTCCTTGTCTGAAAGATTTCATCATTAAGCAACTTGCTCTTGCTGTTCTCTGCAGAAATTTCTGTCCCAAATGCATGTACTGCTTTTAACATCTCTGGGTCCTTTTCCACTTTCAGCACTTCCTTCTTAACCACTTTTTCTCTGATGGGAGGTTTCTTCTGCTGGAGAATTGTGACTTCTGTCTGCATCTGAATCTGCTCCCCATCTCTAACTCGAATTTCATCTTTCATCCTTCCTATTTCTTCTCTTATCTTGGCAGCATCTATATCCAGTTGAGGATCTCTCTCAAATTCTGTCACCTCTCTGGTCACAAGCTTGGGCGGAATGTTTTTCAGAGTATCCTCAAGGGTGACAATTCTCTTGTTACAGACTTCAACTTCACTCTGGATGGTGCTACGCCTCAGGGTCTCCTCATGTAGTTTGTTCTGCAGGTCAGCCAAATCACTTTCCAGTTTTGAGTCACGGAAGTACTGCAGTACCTCTTTCTCCTCAATGCGCTCAACTCCTTTGCGATTCTTTAGTGACATCATTCTGTCTTTAAAGGTTCTCAGGTCTGTTTCAGCATGAGCTGTCCTCTCCTTCTCTTCGTCCAGGTCTTTGAAAAGGCTGTTTAGCTCAAGGGCACTCCTTTGTTGGCTCTCAAGCTGCACTTGTTGCTGTGCAACCAGTTCAACTTTCTCTTCATTCTGCAGCAGGAAAATCAAATGAATTGAATGGCAATAAGTTGTCAGGTAATTTGTTTTGTGATGTAGCTTTAGTTAGGTTTATGGAGAAGATATTTTATAGTGAAGAGGTTAAAGAAAGAAGGATAGAAAGAGAATATAAAACTTTATAAATGTATGTCCTGTTTTCTTACTTGTGAAATAAGATTTTTAGCCAAGTCCATCTGTTTTTGGCGTTGGGTGTTTTCAGCTGTTGCCTCAGCGTAACGGTTGAGCAGATTTTTCTCCTGTGATAAACAAGATACACAGCAAAACATGACCCACCTAGACTTTTAAGTAAAAGCAACAATTTCTCTGTTATGAGAAAAACAAAAGTTTTAAAATATTACATCTTTCTGAACAGCATCAGCCAGTGTGGGCATATCTGGTTTCTTTGCAGCAGTGGCTCCAGTATCTTCTAGGGCACTGTTGTATTTGTCGACATTGGCCTCATATTCCTGCAAAGATGTGAAGAATTAGACTATGCTTGCATGTATGAGCAAAGTTATTTATTTGGTTAATCGAGTATCCTGGTCTTCCTTTTTAGACTATTTTCTTATTCTTATAGGAATTTAATTCCTATCTTTTTGCTTTAAGTCTAAGATGACTGATTACTTTCTTGCTAATAACTTATAATTTATGGTATAATCCATTTGAGCCTTACATTGAGTAGATTCTGCAGATCTTGTGACAGGTCAGCCACTCTGTCCATATCATCTCCCTTTCTCTTCAGGTCATCCACCACTCTCTATGGTGAAAAGTTTAACAGATGTTAATCCTTATGAGTTTTTAATATTATAATCATTTAATAATATCACATTTTTACAAATTTATAAAGAATGAAGTATATGTATAATGAAATGATTGACAGAAAGAGAGAAGTCTCACCTCTTGGGAGCTCTGCTTAGCAGCAACCTGAGACAGATCATCACTGTCACTAATCTGGTTTGTTGGCAGATTGTCCAGGAAGGAGTTCAGGGACTTCTGTGAGCTCTGAAACTCCTGGTTCTTGGTTGCAGTTTCTTGCAAGAGACCTTCTCTGAAAAATTCATGAATAGGACAGAAAAATTAACAATCGACTCTAAAAAATTCTTCATGAAAGTAACACCAGTCTTTTTATTTGAAACATTGCCTTATAAAAATCCAACATTGCCTTATAAAAAGAAAAATCCAACAAATAACCAAACATCCTAACAAAAATGCTGCATCCTAAACACTGATAAAAAACTACTTCAGAACAACTTTCCAATAAAACTGTAGTAACCAAACTGACTTTATAACAGCCTTTTTTTTTACCTCTCATTCAGCTGGTTGACCAGGTTTGCATAGCGGGTCTGCAGCTGCTTGACATCTGCTCTCTGGTGCTGGATGTCAGGGCAGTGCTCCTGGTAGCCTTGCTGCAGGGAACTGCACAGTTGCTCAGTGGTTTCCAGGTCTTGACTCAGCTTCTTCATGTCATCCTGAGCTGCTGCCACAGACTTTCGCTGGGACTGAATACAGCAAAGGAGAAGTGCAATTGAAAACCTGTCTGATTGTCGATGTGGTGGAGGTCAGATTTTTAAAAAAAATGTGGAAATGCTTATTTCCTTACCTGAATGTCTTCAGCGCGAGCTTGGATTGCATTTGGTACATCAAGGATCGGTCCATCGTCACTCAGCTTCTTCTCAAAACCAGAGACAAGGCCATCCACCTCCTTGATCTGATTCTCCAAGTTCAGAGATGCATTTGCTCTGAAAAAAATATACATATGACAGTAATATTTATGAGATAATTAGGTTCAGAGCTTGATAAAAAAAAAGTACAGATCTAATATACATACATACTATTTCTTATGCATTGATCATTTATTTTGCCAATTTTTGTATCGCTTGTGGTCTTGCAGGAAGAGGTTCTAGTTAGCTGTTTAAAACTAGAATAGTCAGACTTTCAAGGGTGATAAATCTTTCCGCCATGTCACTGCTTACAGTACATGCAACTTCCCCAACAAAACATACACTTACTTTTTGCTGTATAGGTCAGCCAGGGCTGCCATGCTGTCGTGCTTGTTGTTGGCAGCACTCAGTTTAAGTGGCATTGCAGAGGAAGCGTTGCTGGCATCTTTGGACAGCAGGGACTGCAGATCGGCCTGCGCTGCCAGCTTCTGCTGCTCCAGATCCTTCAGAGACTTGGCAGCTTGCTGTGAGAGACAAATTTACATACTTTGGTTACTCGCTCTAACACACTATAGGACTTCATCAAATGTCAGACATTTATCATCTTGTCCAAACTATAAACTGCCAAAAGAAACACCTCATGTCTACATGTTAAAAAAAGCTTTTCCACAGTTTCATCATTACTGCAGGTTTCAGTGAATCTTTTTTTTTTCTATTTGTAAAATAGCTTACATTTTTTTAGCTAATGACCAAAAATTAGAAATCTGTCTTTGTTTACATTCATGTTGGGCACTAGTATTTTTCTTTTCAGCAATGATTTTACAAATTTCTGTTATTCAATTAAAGATTTTAAAAAACTGAAGAAAAACTACCAAAATTAGCGATACAAAGTAAAGGGTTTTTGTTCATTTAATAGATTAAATATTTTGATGACTATTATTCATTCATGAAGAACAGATTGATGCAGTATTGCATAAATGCACAAATGTACAAAAACAGGAGGATAATTAATTCCATCTCACTAATGAGAGCTCACAAAACCAAACACATTTAGCTTAAGTTTAAAGGACTGAGTGGAAAAATCAATGCAGAAACATGTTAACAGGAACAATCTTAGCCCCAGTAAACAGAGACTTAAGGAATTATACTGCTGCCACTGAATGTCTCTTGGTATCTCTCACCTCTTGTTCTCTAAGCCTGTTGGCCAGATCGTTGGCCGGGTTGGTGCGGCTCAGTGGGGCTCGCAGGCGGTTCAGCATGCTCTCCTCAGCACTGGCCAAGTCATCGTCCAGCTTGTCCAGCTGCTGAGACAGGGCTGCTGCTTTGGGATCGAGTGCAGCAGAAGACACAGGGGCTGAAAGAGGAAACAAGGAAGCAGTTTAAAAGCCTGATCTGATTGTAACCTGAAGATGAATGTGAAAAACTAGCTGTGCAACTGGTTTTAAAAATGATTATTGTTCACAGGACCCACAATGTCAAATAACTGGAGTATTTAAGGATTTATTTTATTTACAGTGACCTGATTGTTGGGCCCTGGGGGCGTTTAACTTGTGATTCTTCAAGGATTCTGCCAGAGCAGCTCTTCTGTTCTTTATGTCTGCCAGTTCACCACCCAACCTAATGATTTAAGGACATGGGCAGGAGGAGTTAGACAGGGGGGTAGAAATAGAAACATTCAGCATTACTGACTTACTCTTGTTTCATTTGTTGTAGATGCACAAGAATACAGCTTTGCATTACTTACAGGTCCACTTTGTCGATGGCCTCTGGATCAGGTGGAGGAATCTGGAAACAAGCCCCTGGAAAGGTTTTTGTTGCTCCATCAGTGGAGACAACTTGCCAGTTTTCCACGTCTGCGTTCGACTTGAGGGTTAACTTCTCTCCTCTTGACAAAGAAGCCTACATAAGGATGACAAATAGTCACATGCCCAAAAGTTCAGACAAAATTGACAAATTGACTGGACACAACACAGTTAGGCTGTAGATAACGGTCAGATTCTGTTTTATTTGTTTTTTAAACACATCACATGAGTTTAGGGTCAAAAGGCTCAACCTCATCTGTCTCCCAGTCACACAGGGACTCCACTGTGATTGGTCTGTTGGGGTTGCTGCGTCTGAGCTTCAGAGGAGCGATGGTGGTGCTGCGTTTCCTCAGGTCCGACAGTAACCGTTCACTGTTCTGCACAGCCTTCTCCTCTGCCTGAAGGGAAACAGACACAGGGGTAAAGAAATCTTAGAAACACTCATTTCAGTAGAGATACCAACAAAACCTCCTCTACTTACAGATTATCTAAAATATTAACCTATTGGAACTTGAGAGCACAGACCACCATCGATAAATAATGAAATTAGGAATGGATGGACTATTTTGTGCATATCTATCATGCTGTGCACATAAATTTGATTTCGTTTAATGCTATTTTCATGGAATTTTTTTAACATCTTTGTGCTCAAAACAATAAAAAAAACAACAACAACATATAAATAAAAACTAGGCAGAAAAAATGTAGCAGGAGTAATCATTAGGTACAGAAATGAGTTACAAACAGTGATAATAGCATAAATGAAACAATTTTAGATGTGTTCTCTTTTATTTCTATATTAGAACAAGAATCAGCCCATTTATTCGTTATGTAGCTATTAGTAATAGAAAAGTGGGTGTTAGGGTGTCAAACATAATTTAGTTTTTTCTCTTAAACTTCTCTGTCAATCATTTAAGTCTATGATTCTGTCTCTGTGATAGTGATTACAAAAGGTCCCCTGAACCTCAAGCTGCAGCAGTGTCTCTGAGTTGCTCTTCTTGCTGATTGCCTTGGGGTCCAGGCTGTTGTTTAGTTTAGTCAGCGTCTCTGACAGCTGCTCAGTATCCATTTGGTACTAAAAAATGATACAAAAACATAAAGACAGATATTATTATTATTATTTTTTTTTTACAAAACCTGAATGTGCCACCCTACAGGGAGGTGTGTTCAATGCATGACATAGTAAAAAGAATGCATATTTCTCACACAGACTAAATCATATTGTGGACTGTGATAATAACAAAACGAGGTGGGTGCTGTCCCATATTTACCTTTTTGTATTCCTCCACATTGTCGAGGTGGGTCTCTTGACAAATGCAAAGATTGAGGAATTTCTGCCACTCGTTTCTCACAGAATCTCTCTGAGCCTGGGAATGAAATGTAATTTAGTACCTCGCAAACAAAGCTCATTAATTTATTTGTTGTTGAGTATCATTGAAGGGTAACCTGATTTAAATAAAGGGATAGAGGCTACTAAGAAAAAAAATATTATCACAGGTAGGTTAAAAAGCTTTCTAGACTTGAAATTTGAGATGATTATCTGATAAATAAAGTAAGATAACAAAAATTATGAATAATGCTGTCATCTAGAAGCTTTATAAGCTATATAACTTTGCAATGAAGGTGGATAATTTAAAAAAGTAGTCATGTGAAGTGTTACAGTTAAAGTAAATACACGTAAAATAAAATGCTGTTAAGTAAGAGAATAAGTAGAAAATTGGAGATTAAAGATCCAATTTCTAAAATGTCTAAAAGATGTTAAAACTTTCAGATGTGACCTTGATTTAAATGACATCTGAATGAGTTTCAATGGTTAAAACACCGTATGTTGTCAGAGTTCAGACTTGGGCCTTTAGATTCTTTTCTGTTGACAGCAGTGTCCTCTGGGTAATGACAGGTACCTGTATTGTGGCACTGGCAGGATGTTTCATCTCAATAAGTCTGTCTCCTTCCTCCTGAACTTTGTTCACCTCGCTTTCATGGTTCAGCAGGCTGTTGTTCTTGAAGTTCTGATTAATAAAAAGAATTAAATCAATTACATGGTCTTTCAAGCACAGATAACAAATAACTCAATTTGAATCAATCTGGACATCATTTAATTATTTTTAACGTGTCAGAAATGTTTGACTGAATGTGTTTGACTGTTTTGTCTTAACAGGTTGCAGTCCTGACCTCATACTGCCTGCGGATGTCAGGTGGGTCCACTAAGTGGTCGCTCCAGTCCTGCCCCTTGATCTTCTCTTGTTCTTCTACCAGGAAGGCCAGTTCCTTGTTGCCCCCTTGCATGTATTCATACAGACTGTTTAGATAGTGGCGACGCCACTTGGAGTTGTCCTGATGAAAAAACAAAACAACTTTAATAAAGCTTGAAAACATTTTATATCCAAGTAAAGTAGCGTTTTGATTGTTTTTGGCCTCCTTAATGGTTTTTTGTTTTGTTTTGTTTTGTTTTTTTTGTTAAAAAAGTCGATTAGGACTTAGAATTTACTTTATTATATGCATTCTTTTTGCTAAGTCACTGTAATAAAGAATTATGTATGATATATGAGCAGAAGAAAATAAAACTTATGTTTGATTTTAAAAGGTTTCATATGAGAGATATAGTCACCTGATGAAGGGAGCTCAAAACAGGAGTGGACAGAGTTTCACCAGAGTGATCACTTCACTGACTACTGTAGTTTACTCTTTGCTGCAGCTTTCTGCTGCTGTTTTTTGACTAGTCCATTAACTTCTAAGCTATTAAATGGTATGAGATGACAGGACAGGTGCTAAGTAGTTAGCATGCTAACCACTACTACCACAATACAATATACGTCTTCAACATGATATCAGAACAGGTCCCTCTTCAAATTCTTTCAGCAATGTTGGTTTAATTTTGGACTGTTTTAAAATAAATTCTGACACACTGTTTTTTTCGATCTTGAATTAAAATAAATAAATTAACTACATGGAAATAAATTGATAAAGATCGAAGAAGGGGCATAAATTTTGATCCAACTTTAAAGTGAGAGTGATGAGGCATTTCTCAAAGGTCTCCCAATAAAGGTTTAAGCGGTCAGACACTTCTTTTTTCATTCAAGGTTTTTTTTATTCAAGGGTTGAAACACAAAATAAAATAAAAGTACAAAAACAACTGAACTCACCAGTAGATTGTTGTACTGCTTCTTCAGGATTGTATATTGCTCCTAAAAGACAAGAGGATGACATTTACTCATATATACTTTTTACTAGTGCTACTGTTCAAAAAATATTTTCATTTATGTTAAATAAAGGAGAGCAGGATCTTATAAATCCAGTCAGCTGCTGTGATGAATGCTGAGTGGTTTGCTGAAATAAAAACACCCAGAGCTTCTTGCTAATGTTTTCATGTAAACATGGTTGTTATTCACCTTGCTGCCTGCAGAGCTGACACAGAGCTGCGAGTTGTAGGCCTCGATCTCTTTGTGCAGGATGTTGTGAGCAGCAATCTGCTTCTCCAGGTCTGCCATGGTTGGGCCGTACTCCTCAGTGTTCACCTCTTTCTGAGTACACACACACACACACACACACACACCAGAATAACACAGTTAATGGTATGTAGAGACAAAATAACCAGCAGAGGGAGAGTGCATCAGGTTGCTGTGGCACTCTTTGATCAGAGGTGTTTGTTAACTTGCTGAGCTCTGTCTAATGTGTTTATTAGAGGACAATGAGAGTCTGCCAACGTGTTTAATCGATTAAAAACATGCACAGAATGTTTGTGGGAA
>JAPZDY010000020.1:16700803-16712373 GCA_029783645.1 Ctenochaetus hawaiiensis | reverse complement strand
CAGTGTCTGAAACACAAACATTTCCAGAAGGTTGCGTACAGAACGAGGCAGATAATAACAGAACAGAACAGGACTAAAGGTAAAAATGAATGAAATATCTTGAAGAGGGTTAATTTAAGATGGTGCTCTCACCCAGAATGGCAGCAGCTTGAAGAGAGTATTTTTCAGCGTTGACCTCAGCAATGAGCTCCTGAACATCAGGCAGATCCTGCAGAAATCAGAAGTGTAACAGTGAACTTTTGTACAGGTGCCTATAGAGGTCTTACTCGCTAAAAAATCCTTCACATTTGAGAACCTGAGAAATCTGTGTGGAGTGTTCATGTAAGAAGCCTTTTCATCATGAACTGCAAATTCAGTACTGTGGTACTGAGTGGATTCTTTAAATTATTTGGCCTTTTTGAAGTTTTCATTGTGTATTTTACATTAAGACCAACCTTAAGACTGTTGTTGAGGCTCTTGGCCTTGGACTGGACCTCCTTAGCATATTTCAGCACCCGCTCGTACAGCACCAGTGCCTCACTCCACTTCTTCACCAGCACATAAGATTGAGCTATGAAGAAGCACCTGAGAGGGGGACAGAGAGAACCACCACATCAACGATGCATGAAAGTATGAATTAATGTAAAGAAAATGTGTATGAAACAATCCTTGTTCCCAGAGTCAAAGCTAATGATGGTGAGGCTGCTTTCAGCTTCTATGATGCTCAAAAAAGGAACATAAACTTCTGAATCTGATCTTAAGACCTGCCTGATAATCCTTGCTTATAATTAAGTTTTCTTTCAAATCAGATTCATTTGTCAATTTGTTGTTTTTTCAACTGTCTGCTTTTCTTGACTTGTTTGTTTTTATCATTTCTTTAATGTGCTTTAGCCTGTGTAATCTGTCCTTGGAAGTGCTTTAGGGTATTAAATGTGGTGTATGAATAAATTAGCCAGTTGTTACAGAGGGCTTTATGATAAGAAATAAGACATTAGGAATAACTTAAAACAGGTATTACTTTTTTTCCCTCCAGATAAGAGTAGAGTTTATTTAAGAGAGTTTTAACCCCAGATGTCTGACCTGTAGGCCTTGTAGACCAGGGTCTTGAGGGCCACCTCCTTCTGGAAGGTGTGGTCGTCCTCCAGTCCCTGCAGTGCAGAGAGCTCAGCCAGACTCTGGTGAGACGAACAAACAAGAGGAAGTTTAGGAGGGGTGATGGAGAAACAGAGACGGTGAGTTACAGTGTGAAAAGGAGTTGACAGACTGTTTAACAAGGCTAAGTACACATCCCTGCACTGCTGACAACACAGATTAAACAACTCAGCACACACACAGACCCACACAGAGATACAGTGCATGACAGAGAAACCAGCATCTTACAGAAACGATGGCCAGTTATTTATGATAAAATAATATGTCTCCACCACAATTTACTTGATGTAAAGACATTTACCTGCAGGATAATGTCATAGAGGCGGATGAGGTCTTGTGGACGGGGCCCTCTCTTGCTCTCGTCAGCTTCGGGTTCCTTCAGCTTGGCCTGCAGAGTATGGGCCATGCTCTCATTCCTCTTCACCAGCGTACACAGCTTGATGTAGGTCAAGTAACTGAGAGAAGGAAAAAACAGGAAATGTAATGATTCACTTACTAACGAGAAACATGTAGAAGAGAAAGGTCAGAGGGCAGAAAGACTTATCTAGACAGAGATATATGTTACTGTATCCAAAGACTGCAGATCGATAGATAACTTTTTGATAATCCATAAACCTTTTCAAACAAAGTACAAGTAAAAGTCTTGACTGAAGTCCATATTTACCTGTGCAGGAACTGCAGGTTTGACACCTTTCCACTGTCAGCATCAGAGCTCCTCTCTCGTTGCTTCTACAAAGACGAGCATTTTTTGAAGACAACAATTAAAACATAATTCGACATCTCTGACTTTAAGTCAAAACTGTAATGTACAAGGCTGTTAATCAAACTGACGACTTCAACCTGAGAAAACACTGAGATCACACTTAAAAAACTCTGATTCTTGTTCTTTACAAAATTATGCCACCTTTAAATCTGGTGTATCTTACCGCCTCGCTCTTGAGCTCCTCTCTCACAGCCTGGATGGTGTCTCTGCACTCGGCCAGCAGGGTCTCATACAGATGCTCTTTGGTCTCCTCGTTAGATGCCTGAACAACAGGAAGACAAATTATTACCTATAGTAGGACATTATAACACAACGTAACTACAACATTTATAATCTCAAAATAAATTCTGTGAATGTTTGTGTTAGAAAACATTAAGATCACTCTAAATGTGAGGCTAACTGTGAGCAGAGACATGTTTCCACACCATACTTTATGTAAAGGAGGTTGCACTTTATGATCTCTTTGTTTAAGACGGAATAAAAACTGTATTGTCCATGTTGTTATTATTAAGATAAAGTTGCACAAGTTAGATGAAAGAACAGAGGAAATCTTTGATAACAACACTTCCTGTTTCACATATTAAGAACATTATTACTTTTACATTTCAAAGAATTTTCTATCAAACACATTCAAGTAAAACTAGCAGTACGAGTAGATTAATGCATAAGCATGAGCTCAAACTGCAAATAAACTAATAAACCATAAAACTGTAGGTCTGCTTCAGCACTAACACTACTTCATACAGACATCTAAAAATCTATGGTACCAATATAGAATGAAAGGCATATGGATGAAATTATATAACGGACATATATGATTTAGGGTGAGGATCGTTTTAAGGACAAAATGAATCATGGAACTATGTCAATGGTCTTACATCCAGAGGATCTCTGGATGCTTTTTAAAAAATTACATATAAACTCTACAAGAGAAGGAAATGTAGACACATTGGCCCAAATATCTAAACTCAGACACTCAATCAATTTGCATCATATTAAAGCAACACCTTAACCAATAAAAGTCAATCATGCGAACACATAATGGTTCTATTTGGAGGTCGCAGTAGTGTGTTACAAAGAACAACAGTTTAAGCTGGGGTGTGACTGTGGCAAACTGGGGGAGGACCTCCGGTATGTGGTCCAGCAGGCTGCTGATACATTCCTGCACACAGCTCATCAGCAGTCAGATACTGTGGAGTTTCAGGGTTCAAATCTTTGTGAATGACAGGATTGTTCTTCACCTCACCTTTCTTTCACCAACACACTCACCAGTAGCCTGTGTTACTCACTGTGTTGCCACAACATCCTCAGGAGGTCAACAAGACATTATGTTTACAATACAAGGGCCATGATGGATTACTGAAAATGGGAAAACTCGGGGTTTTCTTTTGTTAAAAGAAGCTAAGAAATTTCTGGCAGCGACAGTGGAGGAATGTTACGAGTAAATTCCTCGTGATAGGTGATCAAAGATAGGTCATACGGCTGCTCTCTAACACCTGGAAGGCTGATGCTATGTAGTCCTGCAAATTCATGCCGACACCCTGGCAACGCCTTTCAGGACCAGCTCAACCTGTCGAGCATCTTTTTGTTGTTCTGAGAGAGGGCTGGATGGGTAAAGCGATTAGAGGAGGGAGGAGCAGACGGAGCTCTTCAAATGAATTCGAGCATGGCCCGTTATGGCATTTCCTGTCCGCTCTGGGGACAGGGGCAGGAGCTGAGGTGCACATATGAGGTGTTGGTGAGGCACACTGCTACTCCCTAATAAGTGATCGAGGACAAGTAATGGAGTACAAGGAGCTCTCAAACTTACTAATTTAAAACACTCACTCTGCCACTCACAAAGATAGCTAACGTGGTGTTATTTTTTATGAAGGCTTTACAACAAAGGAAAAAAAGCTGTTATGATTATTGTCAGTTTTAAAGAAGCTTCCCACGCATTCAGTTAGCTGCAAATATTAGCTTAACAATGGTTACACTAACTCATTTGAAACTGAAAGGAGATAATAACACTAATCTGTGCACAGAGGCCTACTGGGTGTAGTCCTGTATTCATGTGTGGGCTGAAATGCACAGAATGCAGTTGTGCAGTGATTGACACTGCATGCCAGAGACCTGAGTGGCTGTGGGTGTGACAGGTGTGTCAGCAGGGTGGTGCAGAGCTGAGTTTTAGGACATATGGAAGCTTGAAGATTGAGCTGCTGTGACTGAGAGTGGGAGAGTGCCACCTCCTGAAAGTTTATGGAACTGCATGAACTGTTATATGAAAACATGTTTTGCCTAAACAGAGAACTTGAGAAGGGTTTGCACACTGGAAGATTAGCTCAGCAGGCCAGGCAGCACCTGAAGCCATGAGGTAATGAGGAACTAAAGTCTCAACCACTTTAAAGCCAAATTAAGTCATAACAGGATATTAAAATTACCAACATCCAGTTTGACTTGGACATATAGGCACATAGGTAAGGCCTTTGGTGCGCATATTGATTTTAAGAGCCACGAACGACAAGGGCGTCAAATTTAAGGGTAGTACAGTTTGTTTTTAGAGGAAACTGACAAAATTCTGACCTGAGCGATTGCAGCCTCATTGTCTGCCAGACCCAACAGGAAGACACGGGCCTTGTCGATCTTGACAGGCACCGTGCGCCCTCGCCACTCCACCTCACTCATGGTGGCTGCCTGCTTGGTCCTTGCCTGAGTGATCAGGGCCTAAGAGGAGAAAAATAATAAGACACAGATTTTATAAAAACATAAAAAAAAAATCTGATCCAGACTTCAAGATCAAGAGTGTTTGGATTTCATCAATACATATTCAATCTTTCTTAGAATTCTATTTTTACTTGCAAACTATTTGCTTTCTCATTATTCAGAACAAATATAACACAATGTGCATCGCATCTCTCACGTGAAAATTCAGCATCACTGATTTAAGAAATTGGACTGATGATACAAGATAAAATTTAATGTCCAACTGCCGCCTGTTCACCTCTAGTTTCTCAGCCATCATGCCACCTCCTCCACCCGTCAGTCTCATCTGCATCAGGTCATTGATGGCATTCTGGTCACCTGCAATTAAATAAAAAAAAAAAACAAAACAGTCACACAGTGTGTATGTGAATGTGAGAGCTTTGGGACATTCACAGTTTGTGAATAATTTCTTTGGATGCCAGAGCACAGGTCTGTGACAGTGTGCTTGATACAAATCAGTTAACCCCCACTTGTATCCATGCCACTCACCGATGTTGTAAGCACAGTAGCGGATGTTGGGTGATATCTCATCCACTCGCTGGCGATACAGAGCTGCCATCTCTTCAGTGAACGCACTGGCCAGCTTTTCATAAATGGTCCTGACAAAAAAAAGTTTCTTTTAAATTCAAAGGTCACAAAACTTTATGACAAAAACACATCGACTTCCTCAGCCAAAAAATTAAGAAACTGTGGACATGTTTAAAACTCACTTGCACTTGTTGAAGGCCTCCATGGCAGGCTTCCACTCCTGCAGTTCAAACTCCACCATACCAGTCAGGTATGCAGTGTAGGCCTAAAATAAAACACATTAGCTGTTATCAGTGGCTGCTGGAATAAGACACAAGAGTAAAAAGTAAAACAAAATATGTGAAAAAAATTGCTTAAATAAAGAGTCGATGTGATGATAGCTAAAAACATTTTTGAACCTCTGAGGCTACACTTTTAAAATACATGTACTGTGTACCCCTTTTTCTACACATCTGGACAGGATGTCAAAGAGCAAGCTGAAGGTGACTGTTCTGAATACCTGAGCCTCAAGTTTGGTCTTGGCGTCAACACGGGGGCTTTCACAGAGCTTCTCCAGCTTCTCACTGTGCTTGGCAGCCTTGCGCAGTCGTGCAAGAAGGTGAAAGCGCTTACGTGGCTCTGTATTGGCCTCCTGCTTCAGCTGCATTGCATAACTCCATGCACGCTCTGCCTCCATCAAAACCAGCAATAGATACCTGAAGAGGGGGAGGATGGTGCATCAGATGTATTTCAGCTTTTTAAGATCACATTTGATAACTAATATCCTATCAAAGGTCAACAGATTATGATCTTAACAAGTTCTAGCTTAATTTCTGTTGTTTAACTGGGATATGCACCAAATAAGCTGCAGACTCATTTCTATGTAGATGACCAAAACATTACTATTAAGTAGAAAGGAGCCAGCTCTGCTGTGATGTGTGTTTATTATCCTGCATCAAACAGGTTTTTTGTCCATCAGATGATTACTGCGTGTGAAGCTTTTCCACAACATCAACCAGTTCACTGCACACTGCTGTTCAGCTCAGACTAGTCATTTCTTACCTGCTGTCAGAAAGCATTTCGACAGTTATCTTCTTCCCAATGAACTTGTGTCGGTTACCCATCTTGAAGCCAAGGGTCTTGCGCAGACGACGCAGTCTGCGGGAGCAATAACCCCTAAACACAGTAACACAAAACTGGTTATATCATAATAAAGTATTAAGTGCATTTCCATACTGGCTTCACAGTATGAACATGACAGCCAAACAGTCATTTTGGCCAATAAAGTTACAATGTTTTCTTTCACTAACTATCATCCTAAATCTTTCAAGGAACTTTTTATTCTACTTGGTCTTGTAAAGATACTTAAGAGAGCTGAAGTGGTGACTGATGTAAAATATACTTGGGACAACTTTTTTGTACACAAGTAGAATCTGAACCCGTCAGAGGTGTTAATTCAATAATAGTCAGTGGTGTTGTTGCACTTGACTGCATTACACTGATACATAATTAATATTCTGAACCTCTTAGGTGCGCTTTGATTCAAAAGGTAAAAGTGGGCATTATATGCTTCTTAACATAGAATGTATGGATCCTTTTTTGATTTTGAGCAGGAAAAGTTCAGGAAACCCTGCCCAATAAGGTAAGGGGTTAGAGTTAGAGCTATTTCCAGCCTGTCAGGTGTCGTGTAAAGCATATGGCAGCAGGGAGTTCATGCAAACAGCTTCTTCTCAGCGAATAAACATGAATGTGGCTTCTTTACGGTTATTTCGAGAGGAAATAATGTTGACAGTCAGCAACTCAAAGAGATACGCCCGATGGCTGCCTTGTTTTCATCAAAAACTGTGCAACTCCATGTGAACAGCTGCTAGACCGTTAACCATCGCCTCTGTCGGACACAACTCACCTGTATCTCTGGTAGTCTCCGTGTCTGAGGCCATGCTGCTGCTGAGACTCTTTGATTATTTGCAAAACTGCGATTAAACGTTAAGGAACAACCTTAACACACAGGGCAAACAGAACGAAAATCTGTCATTCATAATCATATGTACGTCATGTTGGCAGTGATGTAAAAACCCAGAGAGACTGACTGTTGAGCAGTGAAACGTTGCAAAAATTATAACTTAACGTTAGCTAACTTATTACAGAAAAGCTAATGTTATAATTGAGAAGTGAACCAATTATCGTGTCAATAGTGAAATTATGAGATACAAGTTTAGTTTATCTAACATTCTTAGACCGTAAAGAAGTGGGTGACATTCAAAATAAATCTGCTTTTCACGCCTGCTACTGCTACTTCGGTATGACACGTAGCCTAACACTGCTAGCTAACCAACTGTGCTAGCATGCTAAAGTTAGCCTCTTAAACTGACAGATTCGTCACAGCAAAAGCAAAATCGCCGGCACATATCTCGTGTTATGAAGGATACTTTCCAGTCCAAGTCCACCATCCGGCAAATTTTCTTTGTTCTCATCCATGGAGAGAACTTTAGCCTCGTTTTGCTTCTCTGCGGCCATCTCTAAATGTTAACGGCCAAGCGGTCCTCACACATGCTCAGTCAGAGATAGAGCCGAGAACCAATGACCGCACAGAGAAGGAAAGGAAAGGGCCCAAAGATACACTCAAACCTCGCGAGATTTAGCTGAAAGGGCTTTTTAGGTTGACTTCAGTGGAAAATCTCAGAATTCACTGAAAAATATTTTTTTTTGTTATTTAGGGCATGTACTCGAATGGCTGCTCATTCAACTAAACTAAAGCAACGTATATTACTTAACAATAAGAGCCCTCATTAGCATAGTCCATTTTGTAATGAAGATATACCTGCACTATGACTACTCAGTATTTCATATCATGTTTCTGCCCAGTGGTTTATACCCTGAACATAGCAATTTGCTAAAACCTGGTTCATTCAATCTCTCCTCTTTTTACATAAGGTTTTTTGTGCTGTGTTCCTGTTCAAATGAAGAAGCAGAGGAGGTGAGATTGTTTACTCAAGTGTTTTTCCAGGATCAAGCCTAATCCTTAACCTTAAGGGGAATATTGTTTCACAAATTTCATTAGTTCTAAAATAACCTACAATTCACATACAGAGAAATAACCATTTCAGCAAAAATCCAGACATTCTGTATATTTTATTTAGAAACAGGCAGAGAAAAACACAACACACAAGGATTTTTTAATAGTTTTGTTCCTAAAAGAGACTTAAAACTGAGAGCTAAATGTTCCCACTGTCCTTAATAAGTCCCTTCAGATGTTGCTGGCAGCAGAAATGTATCTGGAAAGGAAGTTCTTGATCTCAGAGATGTGCATGGTCTCTTTGATGGTGGTGTCTCTGCTCCGGACTTGGACAAGGCCGCTCTCCAGGGTGTTCTCACTGATCACCACAGTGAAAAGTACTCCCATCTCATCATACCTAAAATATATGACACGCATCAGTGCACTGTGGAGAACTCTGCTGTGATAAGTGCTTTTACTTACATTTTAACACTAAATTGTATTTACTCTGCATTCAGCTTCTCCATTGATGTTTGCATAGTTTTGAGATACCCTGGCCAGGCAGTGATCTTGGCCTCCACAAACTGCTGCAGAAGTCCCTCACATACCTAAAAAATAATTAAATATGCAATCAGCTTTGATTGATTCAGAAACAATGAACATGTTCAATTAGATACAGTAGTGCTGATTCTATTAGTCATTTGGATCATTTTCACCTATCACTTGATGTAGTTTCTGGATGTGGATTCACAAAGATTTAATCAAGATTAAAAAACAACAACAACAAAATAAAAATAATCACTGATGTCAACTGTTTATACAAGTTTTTATTACCTGCCTCAGCTCCAAGGTGGCTCCTCTGCCAATGTCTAGAGTCACTTTGATTGGAGCCAACACTGGATTCAACTTCAGGACCTGAGTCAGTGACAGATACAAGCACACAGAGAATCACAACACAAAAGGGAGGGCAAGTGTCAAAAACTCTCGTAAGGTAACAGGTAAGAGTTTGCAGGTCATCACCTTTCTCTGCTGCAGCCTCTGCTTGCTGTCCTCTTTCTTGAGCTGCTGAAGTGAGTTGGACAGAAAGGCCAGCAGACCGCGGTCCATGTTCCCCATTATAGAGACGACATGAGGAACTGACTTACGGCCATCTCGACACTGAAATCAAATCAATGCTACATGTGAATACAGCTGCTTGTTTTTCCTTTTATAAGACCTAACGGTAAATATCCACCAGTTTACCATTTTTAAAGGTATTATATGTAACAGTGTAGCATCAAATATAGAATAATCTCTCCAACACTGACTAAAAGTTGTGGTCAACTTCACTTAAAATCCTTTGTTCCAACTTAAACTGATAGGTTAATGGGTTTAAATATTAAGTGCAGTGTATATAAAGGTTATGCAGCACTGAGAGCTTGACAGATCCAAAGAAGAAACAGGATGCAGTTGTAGAAAGCACAGGTACCAAACGAAACATTCCACATGAAGACACTACTTAATATCAGCGGACTGACCTGTAATTTAGAACGGACTCCTCGGTGTGTCTGCAGCAGCTCAGTGTGTCCTCTGCTGAGCAGTGTCTCCAGTGGCTCCTGTCCCCATGGGAAACTGTATGTGATCCTCACACCACGAGACACCGGCTCCTGGAGTTCCTCCTCTGGGATGTCATTACTGCTGAAGTCTGACGGAGACAGGGCAAACTGGAGAGACATGTGGTGACTTGACTACAGTGTATGAAACTAAAGTTATTTTGACTGAGTAACAATTTTAAGATTTACTCTTGACATTGTCATCGCAGGTAACAGTGTCCCCAAATCTCCTTCAATCTCAGTGTTAATTTTCAAAACTCATGTCTCAGATGTAAAAGCCTCAGCAATTTTCTATGGACAAATGTACTGTTTTGGCCCCTTTCATGAAGATCAGGGAGGTTTTTTTTTTTTGGAATAATAAACAAGTTTAAATGATGGAAAGTAAAATATTAAGACATTTAGGTTTAGAGAATTTATTCAGTGTAAAAAGTTCAAAAATAAAAAGGACCACAGTCCTGTGTTTGTGTTTGTTTGTAGTGAAGCTAAATTTGAGCAAATTACTTAACTACTTTTTTGTTATAAACATACTGTCATCCAAGGAATCCTGCAATAAATGAGAGCAAATCTCCTATTCATTTCTCTATGTATCTAAGTGATGAAGAAGATTTTTTGAACTAAAACATACCGGACATTTCTTCTAAAATATTTTCTTGTTTTTATGGACCTTTACACTGTAACAGAATTTATTATGCACAAATCAATCTGATATATATTTCAAGTGAAGAAACCTGCAGAAGTCAATTTTTGACATTTTTAATGTACACTAGCTATTAGTTGAGATTCATGAGCAGGGAAGACTTATATCTATATTTTCTTTTCGAGATGTGTCTCACCACTTTCTTTAGCTCCGTGTTAGTTCATCCAAAAAACTAGATAACTGGGGGGTGCAAGGAAACTCTTTGATGAGATGTTAGAGATTCTGTTTCAAATACTCACTTTCCTCCACCACTTAAGTCTCTGTCGGGTCCAGTGATCCAGCCACTGGGAAGAGGTGCGAGGAGAGCAGAACCACACCAAAGACGTCTGTGTGACTTCAGCTGGGCTGTCAGGAGTAAAAACCAAAACATAACACAAAAACAGTTACAATTAGAGTAACACAACACATAGAATAACTAGCTAGTAACCTAACAGCAGTACTTTTTTGAAACACAAATGTGTATTACTTTAGAAAAAAAATTATTGACATCAAATCTTTCATAGCTGTTATAACCTTGTTTGCTGAAGTTTAGTTTATAACAAATCAGCATGTTTTTGTTTACAGTGTGGGATGAACTAATAAGTAAATAATAACCTTCTTTAATAGAACCACTGATTAAGTCAACATACTTGTCTTCATTTAACATACATGAGATATCAATATTAACTCATCGAGTGATATTAGGTATGAAAGAGCAAAATTTATGTGGCCTCCTTCCAAAACTCAAGAATGAACTTTAGCACCGGTATGTGGCCACACACCCACAGACAGGCAGTAAATGAAGCCTCACCAACCAGAGCCATCTAAGGGCTGGAAACACAGACCAGCCTCGGCCAGGCCGAAGGGCAGCTTCTTGTTCACCAGCTCTGATGAAGGGACAAACTGCTCCAAGGCACCTAAGAAAAAAAAAAAACAGACCGCTTTAGTTTATCTATTTAATTTATTCTAATTTTGAAGTCCAGCTGAGAAAATGGTTAGGACAGAAAACATTATTCGTCTCTCTACACAAAATAAAAGATGCCATATCTGGTTCTGATCAGTGCTTAATATGCGAGTACTGTCTGATCTGTGTTTACTTTAGAGTCACTAGATGGATTTGTTTGTGCTGGGTCATTATGTGGACCCCCCTTTTACCATTCGTCC
>JAPZDY010000020.1:16666750-16676831 GCA_029783645.1 Ctenochaetus hawaiiensis | reverse complement strand
GTACATCACTACCTTAATGATAAAACAATGATGCACATCTATAGATGGTTGACGAGTATTTTTCATTACAAGTAGTTAATTTTACAGTATATTCTGAACAAAGAGAGATTTTTTTTATCATGTTTCATGTTTTGCCTTTAAAATAAAATGAAATCCTATTCAAGTTTTAGCCAGTGAATGGGTTTGTATTGTATTTGTTTTACATACAGTGCATACAGTTGCAGATCCCATCTTAGAAAAAAAGGTTTCTATGACCTCCAGGCACATTAACTTGGCAAAATGATGGTCTGAAACAAGTATCGTAGGATGAAATTACCTTAAGCTTGGCAATCTTCTCCAATTGTACTGCAATCTCAGTTAAGTACAGTAAGTATGTGTAAATCTGTCTGCTGTGTCAGACACTTCTGATGGGAGGATGCCAGAGTGCGAGGCCATTATCAAAAATCTGAGTGACGAGAGTGATGAGCTTAAGAGGAAGCTGAGTATCTTTGGTGAGTATGAGGAAGAAAGTAAATGAAAAAAGAACACTATACATATGTTGGGGGATTTTTTTACCTTCTGTAAAATGTGTTTTGAAATATGAAGTTTTTTTAAAATTGTTTTTAATCTCATCAGATTATTACTCCCAGCAAGGATGGGTGTATTTCAACCACAGTTTCTACTACATTTCTTCTTTTTGCAAATCCTGGCAAGAAAGTCGGGATGACTGTCTGCAAAGAGGAGCTGACCTGGTGATTATCAACAGCAAAGAAGAGCAGGTATATATGAGAATGAAATCTGTCTGTGAGAGCATCAATCTTAATGCTTATCATTGGCTCTTTCTCTTACTGTAACCAAGGAATTCATAAGACAGTTCAGACGGCTCACATGGATTGGACTGACTGACAGAGAGACGGAGGGGACGTGGAAATGGGTGGATGGGACTGCTTTGGGCACAAGGTTCATAAATTACATTTATCAATAAAAAATCAGTAGTTATGAAAAATAAAGCTGTATTGCTATATTACAATAATATTACTAAATTACTGTAGTCCTCCAGCAATCAGTGGCAGCACAGCTGATCTGAAATCAGCACTTTTAGTTGCCAGTGAGAGGAGCTGAATCAGTGAGTGATGACAATGATGTAATGTAACTTTTCATCAAAGATTCAGTGTTCAGTATTTGTTTGTACATATTCTGAGCTAGATTTAATGGATGGAGTCAGAGTGACATCCAAGTAAATTCTGTGTTTATATCATTTATTTGTTTGTTAGTATTTATTTATTAGTGAGAGTAAAGAGGAATCTTTCCTGTTAAAGTTTCCTTTGGTTTAGACTTTTATGTTGGTAATATCAAATAACACTGTTAAATGCTGCTGTTGGACTGAGGCAACATGGTTCTTTGGTTGTGTTTTGTATTAACAGTGTAATGTTTGTTGTTTGGTTTCAGCTACTGGCACACTGAGGAGCCCAACAGCTTTCATGGCAAAGATGAAGACTGTGGAGAAGTTCGGTTCTTCGACAGTGAAAACAGCTGGAATGATTTATCATGCACCAAGGAAAGCTTCTGGATTTGTGAAAAGATGGTGGCTATTTAACTCGCAATCTGAACCCACGAAATAGGTAACTGATAGAAATCTGGCTCACTGACACACAAATACGGGCTTACAAACACACAAGGTAGTCTTTTTGCTTTCGTAGCTTTTTTTTCTTTCCCCTGGACACATTTAAACATATCAGTGCTGACATGTTCATGTCTAATTACAACTCTGTAATAATGTCTGACAAGTTTTTTTTTTAAATATACTCTATGTTTCGCAGTGTTTGACCTCTCTAGCTTTTATACAGAACATTTGTCTCATTTTTATATCTAAATTTAAGTGTCCAATCTGCCCTCTTTGTTACATTATGAAGTAGATTTGGCTCTATTAACGTTAAGTGGACAGAAAAACCAGTGACAAGATTATCTCTGAAAGCCTTTCCTTCCTACTGATTTGCTTGATTAAATCTGATTTCTAGTATTCAAATAAAAACCTGTCAGAGTGAAAGAGATGTAGAAAAATAGGACCGATGAGTTCAGCTTTGTTTTGTTGTGTGTTGCTAAAATGATACAGCAACATCAAAATGTCTTTACTATGTATTCATTTTAAACGGTCCTTTCTTTCTTCTTCCTTAAATTACTGTTGCTTATTATAAAATGTTCACTGTGTCTTTTTATATGAGGTTTTCTTACATAAAGTGTTAATAAAATTTAAACAAAGTTAATTTAAGAAATAATACCTGCACGATCTCATGCTCATTATTTGGGGTGCTAAAAAATGTCAGGCCCAACAAGCCAGTTCATGCTGTCTGAGGAAGTATGTTAGAGTTGAGGCCTGAAATTTGTTTTTTATTATGAGTATTCATTGCAAAATACTGGCTGCTAATATTTCATGTAGCCCACTGATATCATTTTCCTGTAGAGCAATGATTTTTATAAATAAAAAAGTGTCATTCTGATTACCCAGTTCAGGAAGGGAAGTCTATTTTAAGCTGAAAACCGGAAAGTTGACTCATACAGGTTGCACCATTACTAAATCATATGACAGTGAGGAACGTCCATGTAGCTGAAACTGTGTGATCCTGTAAGCAGCTAAATATTAGGAATTCTTCTTAGACAATCTACTGTATTTTTTTAGTATTGCTGTGAGAGGTTCATATTGTTGGCCTGATAGTTGCCACTTTGTTTTCAAGCTCAGTCTCTTGAGGTTGATTGCTGATAATTCTTCTGAATTGAGACTAAGGATAAAAGATTTTACATGAGGTACAGATTGTAAGACATCTTCAACTATTAGAATATTATAAATAAATATTATATGATCAAATATGTGACATCTTATATTTAGCTGTATTTTAGTAAAATGCTTGTCACATTCACCTTATTCACTCTATTAGGCCCCTTTGTTTATCTCATCTAAAACCTTAAGACAGTGCACTTTTATTGCTAATCTCTCTCAGAGAAAAAACACTACCACAGATTTATATCTTGTAAATTTGACACCTTTTGAGACTTTGGCCTCATTTGATATCCTGAATGAGCTAGAGGTGTGACCTTTTAATCTTCACTTCTGCTGTATAAAAATGGATGTCAGTTTTGATAAACTGGTCACACTGTTTCTCACCTTGTGTATTTCTTAAAACAGATTTTAATGCACCTTTAAGGTTTTTTTTTTATTCCATAGGTCAATGAGTAAGCTGATTAGCATAAACCACAAACTAACACATACATGCAGAATATATCAGGGTCGGCTGATGAAATTCCATGCTATTGGTGTTGGGTAACAATATTTCTCAGTGGAATAGTGAACGTGTGGAGCCACAGTATGTGTAAGATAAACTATGACTTAAAGAAGGGTCCAATAAAGTGATATTATCTATTGAGCTGTTTAAAGGCGATTTATACAATTTAACAATAATAATGTTCAGTCTAGTTTTCTTGTTGTTTTAAATAACATATTTTCAAAAAAAATGAATGCTAGAACACATTTAGTATTTATTTATGCAAGCTGTTGAGGTTGAAAGGTGGTTCATGCTTACAGTCCCTACACATTATTATTGTTTGCGTTACACACAATAACCAGCAGAGGGCGCTACGTACTCATCAAAAGGAACTTCCGGAAACAAAGAACTAGCGAATGGTCCAATCAAACAAGACTTAAATTTTAAACGAGAGGGGCGATAGTACGTTCTCTCCGTCACTGAAACCCACTACAACACCGAAATACACCTCTGCTATTTGGGTCTGGGTCTGGGCTTGGCTTGTCGGTGGATTTTGAGCTCCAGCTTCCTCTCGTCGTCAGCTGTTTCATGGGAACCCAGGAGGGAGAGAGAGGTAAGGCATCCCAGACTGTGCTTCAGTCTGGGGAAAGCTAACGACACGTAACGTTAGTTAACTCTCAGCTAACGTAAGCTACCATGTTATTGTCGCTTTCCTTCTGTCACTAAACCTGACATCACCTCTACAAGTGTAACTGTATATATGAGACACATTTCAGTTCAGTGTCTGTAGCTCAGTTAAACGTTAGCTGATAATGTTGCCGTAAGCAAACAGACCGAATTAGCAACTTTAGCTAGCTACTTTTTAGTCAGGTCAACACAAGTGGTGAAGTTGCAGCTAAATGCGTAAAATGAGTCCTAAAAGTAGCAGGTAAATTTCAGGTGATAGTTTTCTTGCTTTTTGCCGCCCTTGATCCGTGGCCACTGGTACTGTTAGTTTAAACTTATTGTAGCTCATCCACACCGGTTGTCTTCAGCTGTAGCTGTGGTAACGTCTGTGTCTAAGCAGTTAGTGTGTACGAGACAAGAAGCAATGACTCCCCGCTCCCAAACTGAAGTTTGCCGCGGATGGGTCTTTGTGACTATTTTACTCCCAGAGGAAGTGCTGAACATAGTATGTGAATGAACAAGGGAATTTCACCAAAATTAGCTTCTAAAAAAAGAAAAATCACTCTTCATATAGGGTAATCTATGCTGATGTCCCCTGTTTTAAGGAAATATTTCACATGAACACACTAAAGATGCAAGACTTTTTTTCTGTTTGAACACTTTCACTCCCCTTTACACTTCATTTTTATACTGGAATACTAGATAATATATTGAAATTTCTTTTTTGCCTTTAATGTTGGACTTGAACAAGACCATTCTCCTTTTTTCTGCAGACTGGGTAGATGTGGCAAATGATCTGCTCAGCAAGTGTCACATAAACTTAAGACTGAGGAAACTGACAGACTGTGATGCAAGTGTTTTCATTGCCCTTTATGAGAACATCTTGGGGGAGAAAGTTCCAGGTAAGTGCAAACTGCATTTGACTGACAAACAAGAGTGGGTAAAAGTATTTATAAGACCGTGGAAAAGTGACTGTGTGCACATCCATCAAATTTTTCAGTCTGGTGCAGGATGAAGATAAATGTTAAATCAGTGAAATAAAACAAAGCAAAACTATTCATACACTAAATATAGCTCCCAACATTTTGAGTTAATACCAAGCTTTTAACCTTACTCTGAAAAATTCTATAATTTTCTATTTTGATAAGCAATGAGTAGTTTAGGTTGTAGTTCTAAAGAATAATGGCACTTGATCTATAGTTACAGGCTCCCACTTGTGATAGTTTGCTGCTTTTGTTTGTTTGTTAGCTTGTTTTGTACTGACCAAATGATTAATTGATTCATATAGCAAATAATATGTGGGTTAGAGTACTTTTTTCAAGATTAAAATAACCATTATTTTTAACCCTCATGAGGCCACTTAAATTCTGTTCATGAGGCCAAAAACACTGAAAGTTTACAAGAAGTGGGGTTTGAGATTAGAGCATGATCTCCTGAGTGTGTGAGTACATATGTCAGGAATGCTACCTAAGACCATTAAACATGCCATCACAAGACTGTTAATAAAGCTAAGCTCTTTTCTGCAAAAGCCGGAAGTGCTCCAGAAAGTGTGTAAATGTATCTTGCTTCATGTTTGGCCTTGATGTATGTATTTCTCTGTTTCTGTGTTCTGGTTATCTATATTAGTGTGAATTTTTGTGTTAAGATTACATCGCAGCACCATGCAGTCAAGAGGATGATGTCCATAACGTTCAGTCTGTGATTGATTCACTGTCCCTGGATTACCTTCAGATCAGTCTCTCCCATATTACCGGTAATATACACATTTTAAATTTGAACAATAGCAGTGATTAAATCATGAGCAGGATTTACTGTTATACATATGCTAAAGACTTTCATTTGCATCAGTTTGAAATGGTGTAAAATTTAACCATCAAGTCAATTTATTTTGGTTGTGCATCCAATTTCCTCATTCCCCAAGGGGCATGTTTAAAAACAAAGGCAATAATGTCCTCTTGTTGTCCTTCAAAAAACTGACGAATATTGAATATAATGCTGAGGATTTTTGTGTGTTTGCAGGGGAAAATGTTGTCAGAGGAGACAAAGAGTCTATCAAGAACCTCCTGGAAATCTTTGATGGCCTCCTGGAGTATCTCAAGGAGGAGATAAGCTCGGATTCACAGAATGGTTGGGGAAGGATTAATTTGCCACTTTTCTATTATCAACTGTACACAAAATATGCATATTAGCATTTACAAAAACATTTGCTAAACAAATGTTGAAATATGGATGGAATGCATTTTAACTCAAAAGATGGCTGTGCTTCATGTCACAGATGTCTCATCATTTTAACCAAAGACCTTATCATATTCGTCAAAACTTTGCCAAATAATTGCCAGAGGGATTTCTCTCATACTAACTTAAAAGTCTGGTACCATGCCAGTGTTAATTAAAGAATTTTAATAACGGTGCACATAAAAATAAAAAAAATGCTGGCCCTAAGGTTGTTTTTCAAACTACACATTGCACTTCTGTATTTTTGTACACCCTGTCACAGACACGGCGAGTACACAAGTCAAATCTACTATCAAAACAAATGAGACATAACCTGGCACCGCCCAACTTATAGTTCCTCACCCACCAGTGTTAGTATTTAATGGTCTGATGTTGTGCAGTACATTCTGGTTGTTGTAGGTTTTCTACTTCTTGAGCAAAAGGGAATACCAAAGCCATTTTACAGAGTTACCTCCAGACATGAAGCACACACATCCAAAAATAATGGCGTTTTTTCTACTGCGAAAGACAGCTCACGTTTCATATAAAGACCGTCTTTCCAGCAGTGAAATACTTCTTTAAGACCAGCCGGTGCTGGCTTCGTGAATAGAGAACAGTCAGCCCTCTTCATTTGGCAGAACTGAACATGCCTTTGTGTGATTTCTCTGCCCCTCAGACCACTGCCAAACAGCAATTAGCAGTTAACGACCTTGTCTGCACTTCAAATTGATGCAAGTTTTAAAAAGGCTTAATCAAACTTCCTGGATATGCAATACTAAAATTGGTGTTGAGCATGCTTAAAGTTAACAAAGGTCTATTTATTGTGAATGCAAATTATTCAGGGCTGACATGTTAACTAATCTGAGTTGTGGTGACACTGTTGGTGTGTTGTCTCTCCTCAGAGTCAAACAGCGACATGTTGTGCTTCTGCTATTAGAACTTGACAAAGTTAGTAGTTTTCTTTAGGTTTGTCTTCATCTTTTCAACAGTGGATTTGAGTTTGTTGAATCAAAGGTCGTATGTCTTTGTTCCTTTTTTTAAATTCCATGGAGGTTATAATGTGCTGTAATCACAAGTAAAGCTTCCTCTTTGTTTGTGGTTCTTATTTTTTCATGCTTTTTCTTAGTCTTCTGTCTTGTCCTCAGGGTCATTTGTGCTGTTTGTCTTTTTCAGAGGAACCAAATGACAGTCACAATGAGGACATGCCGGCTGAAACCAAGGAGCCAACACACTGTGATGCTCCAGATAATAGGGAGACTAAACTGGACAGAGCGTCTTTGTCTTCCAGTGGAGAGTAAGAGCTGCTTCTAGATAAACTTTACATATTCACAGAACACTTTAAAAAAGAAGCCACAAAATGAATTGCATTAAAGATCAATCATGATTTTTTTAATAAATGTTATAATCGTTTCATTTTGGGTGCTAACTTTTCATTGCTGTGGAAACTGGGTTCTTCACTCCCCACAGAAAGAAGACCAGCTCATGTTACAGATAGCAAAAGGTCATGCAGTCAGTTAAATCACCTTTTCACTCAGTCAGCTGAAGTGAGTAAGTTCTGGTCAGCTAGATAACTATTATTTTAAATGTGGCCTGGGTTATCATTGTGTAGAAGGGAAGTGCATGAGAGTGTTAGAAACTTCACTGACATAGCAACACTT
The DNA here is from genome assembly GCA_029783645.1 of Ctenochaetus hawaiiensis. Taxonomy (NCBI): domain Eukaryota; kingdom Metazoa; phylum Chordata; class Actinopteri; order Acanthuriformes; family Acanthuridae; genus Ctenochaetus; species Ctenochaetus hawaiiensis. The sequence goes on along the minus strand of JAPZDY010000020.1, from coordinate 16,669,057 downwards.
TTTTGTATTTTCCTTTTAATCATATATATATACATATTTTTATTTATTTATTCTTTTGTATATTTGATAATTGACGGTAGAAAGTGACAGGATGATATATGGTAAAAATGTGTGTATTTTAGGCTCAAACTGGTAACAGTAGTTAAAACCCATTGCTTTTTTTGGGGGAAAAGGCAACACATAAAGAAAACTCTTATATAGTAAAGCAATACCAACCCTTTTAAATGGCTTTAGCCATCCCATAACAATAGCAACCAGAAAATCGGGTTTGTTCCATGTGACTCTGACCCTGTCTTTCAGCTTCAGTGCAGATCCGGGCAGTGCATCCTGTTGACACAACAGCCAGCTAGGCTAATTGTAAATATTAAAGAGGTCAGCAGATAGTTGTCAACACATAAACTCAACCAGTGATGTCCCTGAAGCTCAGTTTTCTTCCCAATTGAAATTTTGTAAAGTGAATCATACAAAACTGTCTGTCTTGAGGCACTTTGAATACGTATCTCCCTTACAGAATGCATTGTAGAGGTACTTTAAGAAACAGATGATCAACTGCTGTGTCTGAGTAGTACTTTGCAGCTGTTAAATAATCAGTGAGTTGATGCTCCTGATATGGTGATTTCAACATAATGATCTGTCTGAATACAAGAAAGACCACATTTTTTAATGGTAACACTGCCATGACCTCATCTTAGCTGTGGCTTCATTGTGGAAAGCTGTCAAAATAGACATTTTTAACATGCAAGTCTAGTCATTTTTTTTTCTGCAATGCTATCTACTCATCGACTTCCTGTAAACATCAAGAAATTTCACAAATTGAATTGTTTATCTTCGAGCAAATTTAAGTAAATATCTGTCATTTTGAAACAGTACTTTGGGGGAAAAACATCATGTCTAATTGTTTAGGTCCCCTGTTCACTCCAGTAAGCAGTCCTTCCATTCCTGGAATGCTGAGGAGGTGGGATCAACTAGTGAGCTCATGGGGCTAGGAGTCTCTGCACGCACGTTCACAGTAAAACAAGAAGGTAATCACTGCTGCCTGTTTCTACTTGTTCCAGTGACACTTGGTAATCTGTCTTTGGGCCTTGCTGTTGTTGTGCACACACTGTAATCACATCAGTACTCTTTTTCCTCCGGTTTTCTAGATGTTTTGTGACCAGTGTTGCATCAAGATGTGCTAGGAATTCTTGCTCCTTCAGTGGCTGTGTTATCAAAATATTTTTGCTTTTGTTTAGCATTTGGGAGGAAATAGTCTTTTGTTTATCGTATTGATTAAAATTGTTGGTCTAGTTGTCACAGTACAGTGAAGTAACCCAACCAGTTGTGACACTCTGCTGCAAAGCACAAAGTTATTGTGGGAGAGTGTCACAACAGTGTTTTGCAAAAAAAGACATAACCTTGTCTACATTAACCAGAACCGTAGTATTCTTGTATCAGCTTTATTATCAATTTTAACTTGTAACTTCATAACTCTTTAATTGATCTCATTATTAATGTGCTAGGACTGGCTGCTCCTCCCAAAACCTCAGATGAAATCACCACTGATGGTGCTCCAGACAACCAGGAAGCTCCACAATCTGCACCACTGCACTCAGCCATCGCTCTGCAGCCACCCAGTCAGAGCAACCGCCCACACAGCCCAGAGACAGACCCAAGGTCACCCAGCCAACCCCACACAGATGCTGGCCTCAGCCAAGAGCATGCAGAGGCGGATGCTGCTCCTGTCAGTACAGAGGTAGCCTCATAGAACAGCATGAAGAGGTTCAACTGTGTCACAGTCAGTTTACCTTTCATTTGCATGCAGTTTTAAAAGATATGCAAACTTTCTCAACCTCAAATTCTAGGTTTAGTGAGATATATTGCTACAGAGCCGGCAATGCAAGACTGTCTTCTTTCTCTCATACTCACACAGACACTCACACACTCTCACAGGCAGAAACACTCACACATAGACACTTACAATCGCTACCTTAGTGATTCCAGGACAATACAGGAAGGATGAGTGTATGCCGTCTCATTCAAAGTTGTTGAGACACTTTTCTGTATGCATGGGGTATCAAAAGTGCAAAAATGGTACCAAAGTGCACTCCCAGCGGTGAAATATCTGATCTGTAGGGTTTTAATGATCAGTCTAAGTGCTTTTTTAAAAATGTGAGTGTGTGTCAGTTCTTCAGATGACTTGACAACTTCTCCATCACATATACAATACAACAAGGAATACAATACAAGGAAATTTATTTGTCATTATACAACAAGTTGTATAATGAAATTAAAATGTGGTTCCCTCTTGATTGATTAATTGATTGTTTA
>JAPZDY010000020.1:16647590-16665278 GCA_029783645.1 Ctenochaetus hawaiiensis | reverse complement strand
TCCTTTTTGCTCTGCGCAGGCACCTCACCTCCCCGATATCACTGATACTTGGTAGATGGGTACCAATGATGTTTTGGACAGTTTTAATCACTCGCTGCAGAGTCTTCCTGTCCTGGGTCGTGCACATCCCATGCCAGTTTGTGATATAGAGACATCTTGATTTTTTTTCCCAACCCCCCATGTCACCCCTTTCTATTTTGTCTTACTTTTATTTAACTAACTTTAATGGATTGATCTTTTTTTTGTCCAATCTTAGCTAACGAATGGGGGCCCCAGGAAGGTTTTATTCCGCACCCAGCCAGATGTGCTCTTCCTCACCCTGCAGGATGAGATGGCTGCCGCAACCTCTTCTCCACTAGATAGTGAGGAGGAAGAGCTTTGTGAGGAGGATCTGAGTTATACACAGAGACAACGGAACAGAGGGATGGGTCGCAGAGATAGGACAGGTCTCAGGTAGGAGAGGTTCCAGAGAGCAGTAAGAAGCTTTTACAATAAGAAACAAAAGTCCTTATAGAATTTATTATTATGTGCAGGGACTTTGTAGTATTGGCTTTTTTTCTGACTATCTCTGCTGTATGTTGTCTTCCTGAGCAGTTGTAGTTTGGAGGAAAACGGTTTTGAAGAGCCTCTGTCGTATCGCAGACGGAGGAACAAGCAAGCAGAGGAAGAGCTGCATCACATATCTGAAAACCTCTCCCATCGACTTGAGGAACTTGATCAGGTGTGTGTGTGTGTGTGTGAGAGTGCCTGCATTTTGTATATTAAGCCCTTCTACATTTCTGCATTAGTATCATTTGTGTTCAGGGTGGGTTTAAGTGCTTTTATTTAAATTTTGTATCTGTGTATTTCCCGTACATGTACTCCCTGAAGATGCTTAAACGAGTGCTGAGTGAAAGTGGAGAGTCCAGTGAAGTCAGAGAAGAAGACAAGCAGTCCCACCACAGTGACAGCGTCATGGAGTGTCGCAGGGCTCCAAAGCAACACACAGGTACACAAGCTGCAAATTAGCTACAGATGTCCGTTTATTTTGCAATTATTTTTTATGAAATGCTCCTAATGATAGAAAAATGTATTATCTCAGCCGTTATAATCTCCCGTTATAATCTCACGTTGATTTTGATTGAATTGAGTTTATACTTCATTTAGTCTTAAGAACCTGTGAGATATTCTGTATGAGAACTTTGTAAACACAACAAGACAAATCTAATTTGTAACACTTCTTAGTTTCAGGAACATCAGACGCTAAATCCACCCACCAGACACGTTCCCTATCCCCCTCCCCTCCACGGGTCCGTCGCTCGCTGCCAGGACAGCTAGAAGACGCCATGGCAGAGGCCTTGAGTCTGGATGATGGGAGACAATCTAACCTCAAAGTTTCTGAACTTTCAAGGCGAGAACAGCTACAACAAAGATCATCTCACAAGAAACAAAGCAAGGTACTAACATAGTCATTGTTTTCTTTAATGGTTTCCCTTTAAATGTAGCATATAATGACATGTCAGAGAAAACAAGTGTTATTTAAAAGAGATAGATCAAGGCATTCTGTGCTTGTTTTTTTCAGTAATTTATATTCTTTCATTCCTGATTCTCTAACATGAAATGATTCTCTCTGTTTCATCATCAGGTCAGTGAGGCCTATGAGGAGGAGTTGAAAAGATATGAAGACAAAGAACTTGCAGATCTGGACGAGGCTCGCCTCAAAGCTCAAGAAGCTGTAAGTCATTAGTATGAAGTCTAGTAAAATGGATATCCCTCTGTCAGCTCTTCCCTCCCTTCTGTATGTTGCATCCATGTTTAAAATCTAAACAGAGTGTTGTCTCTGTCTTATAATAATGTAATCCTCATCAGGTGGTTATTAAAAAGGAGGGGGGGTCTCTCAGTATTGGACAATATATTTATTAATTAGGGATTTTACAATCTGCTGTAAGCATATTACATCTATTTTATTTCTGTGCAAGGACTTTTACTTAAAGAATAGTTTGGGTTAATGTTATTAATGAAGCCCTCAGCTTAGTTAAAAATGGGCAAAATGGCACCTATTAAAAAGAAACAATGAATGTTTGTGAGTGTTGGGCTATTTATTCCTGTTTGATAACAGTTTAGTGTATGTGTGTGTCTCTCTCTGTAGGAGCGACAGTACCGACACGCTATATTAGGGGATCTTTCCCAAGCATCTGGACAATCCCCAACTAGAACCAAAGACCAGCATAGGTCACGGCGTAACACACAAACATCAGGACGGAGATGGCAGGAGTCCTCACGGAAAGCTCCAAGTAGGTTAAAACTTTGGTATATCTGTTTTGTGGGACGGGTGAGTGAGGGAGATCATAAATGCTTCCTTTGAGAACTGCTGCAGTAGATCTCCGTAAAAACATGTTACTGGACACTTCTCCATTCAAACACCTGGAGGCCTTTGAAGCAATCCTTTGTCACTTTTTCATTAATGCTTATTCAGTGCTGCCACCTGTGTTGTCTGCTGTATGACGATGTACACATTAACTGCATGTCAGTGAAGGACTTGTTCTGAAACATCAGTGCACATTACATAATATTTTCTACCCTAGACACTGTGCTGACTTCCAGAGTTTGATGAATGTTCCCTTGACAGACATCTGTCTCCTTGACACCTGTTAATGAAATTTGTTTTACTAAATGTATGTGCTGCATTAATGAAGTCCTCCCATGAACATCACAGCAGCCATTTTTACACGACCATGAAGCACAGCTGCAGTGTCATTAAAAAAAAAAACACACTGATGCCCTGAGAGAGTGAGGGAGAGACCTTTTCGATAAACTAATAAATTTACTGCCTCAAGCCAAAAAATAAATAAATAAACATCATAATGATGTGATGTCAGTCTGGTGTGATTGTAGTCGTGATGTTCTGGTTTGTGTTCCCTCTTTTCTCTCTCCAGTGAAGGTAAAGGAGAATGAGCTCCTTCCTGTGCTCTTGGACGAGTTGCCCCACCTTCTCATCTCTCCTCAGGCACTGGGTCGGATGTGGGAGCAGCAGATGCAGCAGGTTGACAGACTCCATGCCCTGTCGTCCTCCAACACTCAGCGCCGCAACAAACTCTCCTGTCAGGTAGGATGGTGGCTTTCACAAGTCTGACCTTCGAGTCGGTTCATTTTTTTAAAAATCTGGTTGTATGATTGGGTGGATGGATTGACAGATGAATATGTAAAATGCCTGCTGTCTGCCAGGTGGAGGAGGCCCAGAGGAAACATGACCTGCTTGTGGAGATAACCCGCAAAGAACATGAGCACAACAGGCGTCTGGTGAGCATTAACACACTCAAAGATCCCTTCGTGTCTGGTCACATTATGAACTACAGTTGCAATGGCTGTTTTAAGTGTACAACTCATGGCACAAGATGGCATCCACAACAAGCAAGCCATCTTTTACCTGGCTTTGTGGACATCCTGTGCTTTTCATATCAGACTGGCACATTACAGGCTAAAATATTTATTTCTTCAGAGGGACTTCAAAGAGCGCATCCAGATGCAGAAGTCGACCCAGAACAGATTGAGGGAACAGAGGCAGCAGATAGCACGCGCCAAGAAGTACTACAATGACTATCATGTCCAGCACCGTGCCCGCCTGATGAGGGCACGCACCAAGGAGGAGAGGGTGAGGAGCAATGACTTTGTATGCCAGGTTGCAGGACTAAGGATTGACTAATGATTACATCTATTATTTATTTAACTTCCTTTTAGTAATAAAATCAAATCATCACATTTTTAAAGCTTGGACTAGTGAATGTTTAACAATTTTGATGGCTCTCACAAACTATAAGAACTAAAGGAAATCCTAACTTGTTTAGTCTATTTAAGCCACTGTCTTTAAGTATTTGCGTGTTCTGAAAGGAGTCTTGAGAGGAATCAAGAGTTTTAAAAGTAAGTGTGTGTGTTTGTGTGTGTAGATGTTTCGTCAGCTGTTTGAGGAGGGTCTGGAGCTACAGAAGGTGCGGTTGAGAGAGCAGAGAGCCTACGCCAGGGAGCAGCGAATGGAACATCAGAGACGACACAAGGACCAGATAAAGTCGATGGAGAACTACTATAAAGACCAGGTTGAATCAACACACACACACACAGTCACCCACTTAAGACTGAAGAAGTCACACACAGTTTTGCAGTGTTTTTTAAAATGTACCTTAAATCAGGTCATTAAATGCTTTCTCTCTTCAGTTTTCACTTCTAGCTGAAAAACTTGCACAAGAAAGGCAGGAGATCCAGGTTCGGAAAAAGGCTCAAGAGAAGGTAAATCCTTTACTTATCTTTATACTGGCATGAATTGGGGCTGTTGCTTTAAGTTGAAATTTGAGTTTTCATTCAAAGTCTCAAGACACTCTTAAACTACCTCTGTCTCTGTTAGTTAGTGATTTTTTTGTTTTGAATTTTTTCATTCTTATCTTTTTGAAAGATTGACATTTCAGCCCTCAAATTCACAGCTCATACTTTGTATACTGTGTAACATGACACACCAAATTTTACTTTATATTGTAGGATAAATTTCCATTCACAAATACTCCAAAAGATGTATAGGCAATATAAAATGTAAGCCGTTAAAGGAATTTTTTACTTTTACTTTGTAGCATTGTTTTTGTTGTTTGGTCTGTTGCTATACATTTTAGGGATTAATCAAGTTTCCGAACCTTAAGAAGATAGTTAGAATCTAATTATCTAAAAATATAAATTTCTCATATTATTATCCTCTTCTTAGATGTCTCTGGGTGTGTCACAGCTTAAATGCCCAGGTGTGAGAGTCTGAAACCATAAAAGCATGTCTTGAGTCAATTTAAATACATCACCACTGTGTCTGTCACAGGCCTAGTGGCTGTTGGATCTTTTAAGTTTGTTATTTTAATGGATATGTCCATCAATGGATAAGCAGGCCAAATATAGAACTTTTTGGGTCTGATGGAAGTTTGAAAACCATACAAACAACTTACGGACAGTTTCATTACCAGAACTTTCAAGCAGAATCGTCCAATTAGCTCACATGGAATATTTTAACAACTAAAAGGAGCACTTCCATCCCTTTTTTTAGGCTCTGCTAAAGATGAAGCGAGAGCTGCGTTCAAAAATGGAGCGTGAAATTGGTGAACTGCAGAAGATCATCATCCAGAATGATGAGGAGGACCATTTCCAGGATCTGGAGGTCCAAAGGCTGCGCCATCGAGTCCAGATGGCTTCCTTCCAGTATAACACTAGCTATCTGCACTGACCTGCAAAGTGAGACCAAGGGCTGTTTTAAGCTCCATTCAATCAAGGCCGGATTTACATCTGAGGAACATGCTGCAAAAGACTTCATGCCATTCACAACAAAGGGTACGGCATTTTGACAGCGGGACAGTACTGTCACCTTGGCATCTTACTTTAGAGTTTTGCACAGGAAGAGGAATTCACATTGTAAGAACTTATTAAAACCCTGATTATTGGTCATTGATAAACTGAATACACTCCAACAAAATGTAGCTACTAGCTTAATTAGCTAACTCTTCTTCTCACCTCAGCTGCTATACCTGAACTTAATAACACCTTAAACCAAGTCCCCTTTTTCCATGGATTTTAGTACCTGACACCGAAGAATGTTTCAAGGTGGCTCCCTCACTGTGCAGTCTATGTGTACTGATGTTGTAGCAAACAGTAAAAATGTTCTTCCATCTGCCAATAGGGACCACAGATGCAAAGTTTAAGGCTAATTCTGGTATTTTTGAACCTTGATCCCATTCCTGCATAGTTGGGTCTAAATGAGTGTTAATTAAAAATGAAGCTGTGGAATCGGTCTAGCAGACCAAAAACTGGCTGCAATAGCTGCAACATAATTCCTAGGAGCAAATGTGCCCAACAAAGAACATTGACCAAATGGCTTGTTTTTTCTACTGAAAGAATAGTTTTAAAGTGTTTGATAAGATTTTGGATATGATTCCACTGCGATTAATTTTCATTGAAGAGTAAGATTATTTTGTGAGATCAGAAACAGCTAATATATCGCTCTGTTCCAAGACACAAGACTCCTCATGACTAAAAGTCATTTTAAACTAGAGTTGCTGGTCTAACACTGCCTCCATCACTTAGTTTGTGTTACTCTGTGACTTTGGTGTTTTTAAAGGGTTTTTATTTTGGATCCAAACTGATGGAGTTTGCATCATCTGTAATGTGTTTGCGTGGGATGCTTGAGGTCACAAATATGTGCGAAAATACCAGAATTACCCTTTAATAAGAATGACTGTCATACACTCTCACACCATGTGCGATGTCTCTTTTTTATGTTATAACAATGTCAGTGGATTATTTATTTTTTAACTTTAATGTTGATTGATTTTTAATTAACCTGTAATGTCTGATCACCAGGAGCAATGATAATCCATTTTTCTTACTCTCAGCTTCATTTTTATTATTTTATCTGTCAGCCATAACTTAACACAGGAGAGTGTTAAACCAATACACAAAGGGTGAAGTTAAAACCATATCTACTGATATTGTGCATTGTGGCTTACATGCACACGGGCACCCCATCAACAATTAAATGCGTTGATTAACTTGACTCATCTGGGTGGATCATAGGTAAAGATTTTTTGGTATTTTTCTGAGGAGCAACACTAATCCTAATATACTCAAAACAGCCGTTTTACAGGGTTTTATGTTATCTTTTACGCAAACCTAGAACCTTTGACAAGTGTGAAAAAAGCTGGGATCCCTTGTTGTCTCAGTAATGGCAGAAATTTCTTAATTTAAGCAATGGTGTGAGTGGAGGTCAAAGTTTATCCACAATGAGTGATGAATCACTTCAGCAGTTTCAGTGTCGCTTGAGAATTAAATAACGGTCCATGTTTGTGCTGGTAAACCACATTCTGATACAAGAATAGAAAAGGATCAAAGGAAAATGATTTCTGGAAATAAGGCATCTTTAAAGGAATAAAATAAAAAAAATTCCCCCTACTAAGGTCAGAGGGATTTTCCAGCTTTCAAGCTTTCTATTGGAAATTATTTTTCCATTACATCCATTATTTAAATTTAGCAGGTGTTATTTGTTATGACCTCAATCCTGACCAATAACAGCAACTTAAAGGTCCACTGAAACTCACACCTGCCAAGCAGAACCCAGTATCCTCCTTCCATTTTAATTGGTATGCACAATGAACAAATGCACCAATCCTCTCGCTTCCATCAGACTGTTCTTGGTTGTGTGATGTCATCATGAGGTAAACACATACAGCAAAGTTGACAGCTTTATGATGTTCCAGCGGGGGCAAAGACAAACTCTACAGAGTCAGCAGTTGCTTCAAGCCCAGCTGCCCAGTCTGAACCCCAAGTTAAGAGAAATGCAAAAAAAAACTGCAGGAAAAAATGGGAAATATATTCCTAGTATATAAATCTATTCCTGGATAGTCGCCATCTTGATCACTGTCCTCTTGGAGCATCAGTTCAGAAATGACAATACATTAGCTAGCATTATGACCTGGCATCTCTGCTGAGTTGGTCTGTCCATGCACTGACTTCTGTCCACTGATCACAGAATCATCATCGTCTGGCAGGTTAGTCCATTTACAGCAGGTTTTACAGAAAAAGCATGACTGGTAAACCACCAGCTTTAGTCCTTTGGCATCTTTTCTGACGGAACATCGTCTGTTGCATTTTCGACATGACTTGAACAGCTCAAGAATGCACTCTTCATCAACAACAAACTCCGAGGAGCTGAGGGAGTGAGAAAAAAAATGCATGAATAGCAAGGCTAATTCTTGATTTATAGTAATACGAACTATCAAAATATTGCAGGTTTATGCACAGCTGGGATGATATTTAGCAACAAAAGCCTAAAACTGGGTCTTGGTTAATTATGTTAATATCAGCATACCTCCCTAAATCCACCAGATAGTGTCCATCACCCACACTTAATGAAGTGCTGAATTCTTCATCCTCATCCTTGTCTTGAGTATCTGTAGTTGGATCATTGTGAAAAATACCAATTACTGTAATGTTTAAAGTCTTTTAAGATAATTTTTCCTGCAAAAGGACTGTGCTAATGAGGAGATAATTCACCTCTACTTTGTTTATTTTCTGACATGTTGGTTGTGGTCTGCTCATCTTGAATTTTCGATCTCTGACAAGCAGCATTTTTGTTCTGTGACTACTTAACACGGGACAAGGAACATAAAACCATCAGCACAAAGCTCAATCAAACAGGAAATAAAATTAATTCTAAAAATAATAAAAACACTGCACCTTAAAATTTAGCAGGCAGGCAATAAGAGAGCTAGAGAGTGGATGAAGAGTGGGAGAAACTGTACTTAAAAACTTTCAGCAGACATCTTTTATTAATTCTAAGGATGTTCTACAGATATAAAAATACTGTATTTAAACTGTTACATGAATTCACAAGTGCTGATTATTATCAATTCATCTGGTGGTTTTTTTGATAATTTATCTTTAAATCAATATAAAATATCAGAAAATGGCTGTCACAAGTGTCTACAGTGTAAGTCAAACTGCTTTTTTAGCAGTTTATGCACTGAACAGAGAAAACCAGCCAGTTCACACACATCTGAGAAGCTGCAGACACACAGGAGAAGTGTCAAAGTCATGTTTACCTTTCCATTTTCAGATGACTTGACTGAAGAAGCAGCTTCTCTCTCAACTTCTGTATTTTTTCTGTAGATTTTATGTAAATAAATGTTTATTTTAACGCTAAAAGTAGGATGCTCCAAAATCATCTGTCAGGAATATTCCACAGGTATAACACCACTCATTGGTAACATGATTGGATATGAGAAAGGCATTGTGACACAATGTTAAAAAAAAAAAAGGATATGACTACATTGACTCAGGAGCACATTGCATTGCACATAACCTTCTGGTGTTATCTATTTTTTGCACAGGACTCCAACTTTTCTGGAATGAGGATTGTAATATTCATAATTACACTGTGGTTTAAATTGGTGAAACTAACATCCCCATACACACTGGGCTCCTCACCTCGTCTCAGCTGAAGAACTTCCATCAGGGACCGGAAGTTCGGGTGGAGCCTCTGACTTGGTCCGTAGATAGCTACAGACACAAACATGTCAGGTTGCGAGTTCATTCATATGGACATAAACAGTAACACACATTAAAACACATTCACTGAGACCGATACGTTTCTTCATGAATTTTCCTTAAGGTTTGTTGTATATCACGTCTTGGTAGCTGAGTTATTCGGTCAGGATGATAAACATCTACCAGGCTGCTTGACCAAACTGATAAAGAGAAATAGTTCAGCGCGTCCTGATGATCCTTTGCCACTTTGTCATCGCCACACCGATTATCCTTTGTCACTTTCTCGTTTTGTTCACGTCTTTTTAGACGAAACCGGTAGTCTCTGATTTGAGGGAGGGATGTTTGATCTTCAACAAGGCTATTTAAAGAAGGATACAGCACAGGCGATGGCACCTTTGCGGTACTGCACATGCGCAGTGAAATCTGGCCTGCGCTTGCGGAAACGCTCAATAGATGGCGTCGTCGCGAGAAAGTTTGTTCCGTTTCACACTTATAAGTGCCCGGCTGCGCTCAGTTGGCCCTTACAGGTGAGAATGTTTGACAGTATTAAACTGATACAAATGAGCTACAGACCTACAATTTTTCAAACGTATAAAACACGTTTTTTGGAGCTATATCTCTACTACACATGAGCAGTACCTCAACACCGACCTCATGTATGGTTAAATCAAACCTTGCTGACCTTACACACTCCTAGAGGAAGGCTTGGTCTCAACATCATACAAACTATGAATGATCGCCTGGTAAACATATCGTGCTCACAGTCACACAAAACTGTGCGGCGTTTGCTCTGCTGGATGAATGGAGCTCACATTAGCTTCATTCAGGTTTGTGAGCCAACTTGAATTCATACATTGAAGTAAAACGCCCTCTCAAAACTCGCGGTATTACTTAATACAATCACACGGCATACCTGTCCATGAGGAAAAGGGCCAGCTCGGGATCAGTTTTGAACCCTTTGGTTTCTCGCAGTTTTCTCCACTTGTTGAAAGCCCGACCCAGGTTGACTCGCGTTTTCCCTCTTGCCCGATCACTGTCCCGTCTAGCCTTTCTCTGTTCCTCCGTCTCTTTTCTTCTTCTCTTTGCTGATGTGCCTCCAGTGTCAGCCATAATCTTAAACGTAAATTGGATACTGGAACAAAGAAAATGTTCTTATGCATCTTAATAACTGGTTAGCATGCCACTCACTCCCAAAAAAAACACATCCTCGAAATAGAGGTTCCGCTCCCTGTGGCCTTAAGTGTAATGTCTTACTTCCGGTGGTTCCGACCCGGTCAATGCAGTGATAAACAGCCTTTTAGATGAAGCCTATTTAATCACTGCAGAGCTCAACTAATAATGCGGATCTTCAAGTGGTGATCATACGAATTAGTGACAGTTTTACATATGGTAAAATGTTGCAGCCGGTGACTGGAGGAAGGCCAAGTCGAGATAATTTTTGAATCCTTTAAATCCCGCAGCTCTCTCATAAATGGATGCCGGGCCTCACTGTGGCCGCCATTCATCCCTTTGGGAACCTGCTGAGTGGCGCATACATAGATATATTATTGTGGCCTAACAATATGCATGTCAGTGTAATTTACTGTAGTTTAAATAAAGTGGCCTCCGTTGCCCCGCTTAAACGAGTGGCGGCAGGTGGGGATGGCATGTGGGTTGGTAAGGGGCAGTAACTTTGCAACGAAACACCAGAAAAATAAGTTTCTTCTTTCATTTGCTCTACAAAAGAGACTTAATTCAAAGTCGACAGACATAACCTTGTTTATGTGTTGAGAAACGAATTGCACTAGCCTATGTTATTATTCCGTAGGTAATAGGAAGAAATCATATTTAGTTTCTAAGTTTTACCTCTGCAAATATTATGTACAGTACATAAATATGTGGCTTAATATTGCGTCACATTTCCCCGTGCAGTATTCCACAACTAAAAGATAACAATTCAAGTACAACAGGAACTACACCACTAAAGAAATTAGGACGTGTACGCTCACATTTTAAACATATTTGTAAGGGCCATTTGAATTTATGCTGTGGCTCTGAACCTCCCACCACTTGGGGGAGCAGTGTCGCCACTTTGTCAAAGGCCAAAGGTCTTCAATGGGACGATTGGGTTCAGGTGTTGTTGGTTGGCAGGGGTAAACAGTTTTAGACGGTGACCGTGGCAGCATCGTTTTGTTATTTTGTCTATATTGGTGAATAGTCGATCTGGTGAAATTGAATGTTTGGCCCTGTTTTGCATTTTATTTTGGAAACCAGTGATCTGAACGCATTGTACTGTAAGTAAATAAATCATTGAACTGAAACCAGTGGAGTGGACATTTCCGTCATTTAGTCACGCGTCAAAACAATCCATCAGCAACCACTGTGACCTGTTTTGATAGGCAAATGGGTCACTACAATATTACTACATTATCACGCAGTGGGCTTAATAGGTGAATGGGTTGGCCCACTATAAACCTGTTTCTTAAAAAGATTATAAATGAAACGCAATTTGTGGTTAGTTTAGGCCAGGCTAAAATCAATTATGTATCACTCGGGCTCAGTGCTGTTAAAAGGCACAGTTGTATTAGAAAGTAGACGCGTTGTGTCACGAACAAATCTAGCAGAGAGATTGCCAACTGCAACTGTACTCACAGAGCTCTCTCCAAGTAACAAATGCCCGTCCGAGATTCACCCTTGTTTTATCTCTTTTTCTGTCAACTTCTCTCTTTGCCTGCTCTTTTTCCTCAATCAACAGGAATCTCTTTCTTTTGCGGAGTCGACTTGTTCGGCTCAATCCCGTTGCTCCACTGTTTGGAGCAATGGGAAAATACAGGGAGAAACAAGAGCGCCTGCAGATCTCTTCCTTGTTTTGGTTGCGCAGTGGGTGACGTTGTGCTGTAAATCCGGTCTTCATTTTTCCGCAAACCGCCCCGATTGCAAAGGAAATGTCATGGTAAAACCAGGGCTTATTAGAGACAAATTTAGCAGAAAATGGTGCAGTTTCTTAACCTCTATTACACTATTTAATCAAGTAATATAATTGTCCATTTCCACTTTTAAAAAATGTCCAAAGTTCTCCCTTTTCTCCTTTAAACTTTCTGTAGGAAAAAAAAATACAGCAAGACATGGTTCTACAAAACATAATGCTGTGAGGTCCAAACAGCATAGTTTTATTGCTCAGCTTTCTGCAAGGATACAAGAAGTATATTACTTTGCTTTTTTATTGTCCTTATGTACAGGTGTCAGTTACAAGCTCACAGAGCAGGTGATGTGAAAAAACTATGAACACATACACTGTTACAATAAATACAAAACAGATAGGAAATAAAAGAAATAAAACATGGTGCAATTTGCTGTTATGTCATTTACACATTTACACACACGCACACGTGCACATATATCTGTAAATTTGCACTTAAAAGTGTGATAAGAGAGTGTCTGAACTTTACACCACTTGTTGAGGATTGTAACAAATTAAACCATCATTAAAATACATTATTCAGACCAGAACTGACTCCCAATTTATTAATCAGATCAATCAAAGTAAAAAACAAGAAAACTTTGTTCAAAGTTTTGAAAAACAAAAAAGGGTACCCACACATTTGTCAAGGATGTTTGACCAGTTTGTCTGTTAAACTGGGCACTCCTGATTTTTCCGGTTAGCAAGAACTCAGCCCCCACAATTTTCAAACTGAAAATTGAGCCAGTCGGATTTATTGGTGCCAACAAAAAATAGCAAAGAGCAGAAATGGACAGTGTGCACCGGACAAATATATGTGTGTGTGTATGTGTGTGTGGCATATGATATCTACATAAAAAAGAAATCAGCCATTGACCATTTGGTAAATAGAAGGAAGTGTCTGATTATAACTTGGAGCCCAAGTATGCATACCATTGTGCAATAAAAACTTGTAATGCATTTCTTGTAATGCAAAGGTAAAATCAAATAAATTCTCTTCCACTGTACAAAGACACAATTTCAATGTATTCCGTCTTGTTTCTGTATTGTCTGATGATGATCACAAAATGGAAATAAACACCCAAAAACTTTTGTTTCTGAGTACCAGCTAACAAACTGTTTATAGTAACAAATAAATGCAGGCAGAATACCTATTTAAAAAAAAAAAAAAACTAATTTTTTTTCTTCCAAGTTGATTTTTTTTTTTTTTAAAAGATTGTTTACTATGCAAATAAATAGGCCTATAACTTGAGCATCCATTCATACAGGGGGGTTATCTTTGGATGGAGGCTCTAGGATGGTTGCACTTCTCTGTTTTTCTGTATCTTTTCATTTTGGTGGAACATTTTCACTATGTAGCACCCAGGAGTTCAGCAGCAGTCAACCACATGAACTGTTAAAACATTTGCAGCTCTGAGGATTTAAGGCCACCGTCAGCAGTCAGTCCATTTCCCCTTCATGTGAATGAAATAATATTGCCTTCTGCACTGTTTGGTATTTAGAGGTGACACAGACCTCCAGAGCAGCAAATATGGCCATTCATGTTCTTCTATGAATCTATGTGTTTTAAAATGTGAAAGTGACTGACCAAAAGAAAAGATTACCTTAACTGACAACTTTTACACAATCAAAGACAGGGCCTCTGAATTATAGATTCCACTAAAACCCGTTTCCCCTCCTTACATACGAGCCTAATAAGGGAAATTAAAAAAAAGCAAAACTTCACCTGAGAATGCAAAGAGGTCTGTGACAGACACCAAACTGCTTGCATTTAAACTGAACAGAAAGAACCAGCAACAATATACAAAATAGCTATGTATTTGTACATATATACTAAAAAAATTACAAGTGAAGAGATACTTTTTAATCTGTATTTTTCTAATGTAGTCATATAGCAAATGAAACATGATATATTTTAATCTAATGTGAAGAAAGCACTCCCACCATCACTGCTCAGTTTGTAAAGTGCTCTAAAGTGACAAGACAAAGAGGAACAAATATTTCTGCTTTTTTAAACTGATGATGTGACTGAAAATAGATACCTGCCTTTGCATAGCTTTTTATCAAGCCTGGTCCCATGGACAGTTGTGCCCTTTTCACATAAAATCTGAAGAAGAAGTGTGCTCAGTTATGCTGTATTGTGTAAAAGAAGAAAGAAAAAAAAAACATGCATACTTTGTAACTGCTGGAGGCAAGTGTGTAAATAAGAGAAAAGGGACATGAACCAGGCTTAAAAACTAAGGTTCAATCAGCTCTGCAGCTTAAGACACAGGATACTATGTCTACTTCCACAAGCAGAACAATTGTATACACATGCAAAAACACACAGAAACACGTTTACAAGAGCGGTGACCACACTGCAGTGATTTGGGGAAAAATTATATTCTTCCTATACAGATTCTGTCCCTAATCTTTAAACATCCTGTCACTAGCTCGACTTCAGAACTGCCATAAAGCATTAGACCCAAATCAACATCAGTCTGCATGAGTTCCATTTCAAAACAATATATTCACGATTTAATTATATGGCTTTACAGCTAGATAATGACTGCTGATATAGCAATTTGGCTACTTGTGGAGCACTGAAAACTTTTTCTATCATTCAAATTAAATTCACTTTCCACATGAGTTGTGTAGAATTTTGGAATGAAACCCTTCAAATATCAAAGCATCACACACTGAGGTAGGATGAGTTTGTGGTGCTGCTACAAGATCAAGCACACCAACTCTGCAGTCATGAGGATCTGAAGGTGTATGGCAGTGATACTCAACTTACAGGCCACAGGCCAAATCTGGCACACACTAGTTCACACGAGTTCAATGTTGCAATGGGAGAAGTCTAGGTTTTTTTTTACAGATCGCTTGAATTATTATATCATTAGAGGTTATTATGGAATTATTGCTCAATAACGCCAAACTGTTGTTGCCTAAACCAGCTAAACTTATCTGAAAAAAAACTGAGTTATGAATTTTTAAAGTTTATTTATTTCATCCTATAAAAGTTAACAAAGTATGTTTAACGACCTACCACCAGTCTCCAGTCATGTTGTCAAAGCGGCTCCCTGGCAAAGCAAGTTGAGTATCCCTAGTGTATTGGTTGAGGTTAAAATGCCTACTTGGGGCAAGATATGGCTACCTGCAGTGTCAAAGGTTCAGTAGCATGACAATATATATTTAATCAGTTTAAACTGCAAAAAATCAAACAGTGGCTCACTGTTTTTAATGTCTAGGGAGCGTTTTTAAAAGAAACACTTTCGTAATAAGTTGACTTTTAAGACAATAAACTGCTTCCTGCTTTTTTCTTCTGAATGTTAACTCACAGCTGTTGAAAGAAAGAAATTCTCCTAAAAGGTCTTAATTTGCTCTCTGTATTTCACACAAACTACACCAAAACAAACCCAAACAAATAAGTGAGTAGACATCGGATGACTCTCTAGCAGCTGTTCAAACAGATGTCGATAAAGGAAGAATATGTTGAGCAATGAGAGAAAAGGAAGACCGCAGGCTGGTCAAAGACGCACGTGTCAGGCTCTGACTGATCCTGCCTCCATGTCCCAGTGACAATATTAGTCTATCCAGAGTCCTGCACACAGTTACACTTGTTCACGCGCAAACACACTCCCTCCAATTCTTCTCTCATTCCACTGCAAATCCACAGGTCTCCTCGATCGCTGTCAGCAGCTTGTCGTATAATTTGTCATAGCTCTCGTAGGGCGGAATGTCAATCCGATTGAAGCTGGAATAAAAAGAAATAGAAAGAGTTGATATAAGTGAAGCTAGGAGAGATTTAAAGGTGTTACTTTACATTATAATAAAAATGTATGCACACAAATGCACATAGATACACACCAGGTATGGGCTTTGGGCAGGTTGTTGGTGTTAGCATCGATCTGATGAATGGTAAAGAGTCTGGGTCCAGCAGCACCTGCAGTCAGAACACAAACAGGATCGATCAGCAACAAATTTCAGTGCATTCCAGTGTAAAGTCACTCACAAAAATCTCAGCAGATAAGTTCTGACCACTTTTTAATCCAGCCTCCATCTCATCAGAATTTTTTTTTTGTGTTTCTATCACAGGGCTTTTTACAAAATACACTAAAACATGCTACTGAACTTTTTATTTATGTATACAAGTTTCTAAAAAAATATCACAGAACCATTTGGTGACAAATGAGAGCAAGTCGAACAGAAGCTAGACCAGAAGTAGAGCTGGACTGAGAAAACCTTTGGACTGCAAGTGGGACCAGGCTAAGGAAGTTGTTAACATATACAGACTCAGATAAGTACCTTGTAAAGCCTTGAATCCTTGCAGTGGGACTCTGGAAGAACCAGTAACAAACTGCAGTAGGCGGGCCCTCCTCTCCTCGTCAAATGACTCCACAGCCTTCCAAAACCACTTGACAATGTTGCTGTCTGGGGTGCAGTGCTTTAGACGGGTGTTTGACTTCCAGTCAGAGATGTCGATCTTTCCCAGGCCACACACTATCAGCTAAAGGTAGAGAAGGAGATAGAAACATAAATATTACCTTGTTAAATATTATACCAGAGAGGTCTTCCTTAAGTCAACTGTATTTTAAAAAATGGGACAGACAATATCTTTTATTATCGAACAACAAAGCAAAACATTGTTTAACATGTGGGTGTGTCTGTGTATGGAGGGATGCTGGTGACAGCTGTAACTGAATGGCTGTTATGTTATTATAAATTGCTCTTGTACCTCCAGTTCTTTCTCATCAAAGGATTTGAGCAGGTGTTGAGGAATAACCTCATTGAAGCCTTTCTGCAGAGCCAGAAACTGAGCCTCAATGCCATGTAGGAAACGCCAGTTCACATACAACCTGCAGAGACCATGACAGAGGAAGGAATAGGAAGAAACATGGGGACTCCGTCATTTTATAACTTGAAGGACTGCAAATACAAAATTCTTTGCTGTCATTCTTGATAAAGATAACACAATTATCTGGACTGCTGCAGAACCGTCATGTGAAAACTGTAAAAGTGTTTGTGGGGTGATAACAGACTTGGTTTCCTACTGGATGTAACTGTCACTTCCATACCTGACATACTCCTTTTTGGTGTCCTCTGAGACGGGAATACTCTTGCCATTGGGTTTGAGCTCATGCTGGATGATTTCTCCATAGGCATTGTGCTCTACACAGAAAGTGTGGTCGAGGACACCAGTGATGTCATTGTCACTGAAGGAGAGAGATGGCAGGTTAGAGGAAGAAGGTATGTCCTAACAGGAATAAGCTCTCAGCATTTTATTGCATTTTCATTTTCATCAAAATAGCAGAATTAATCTAAATGAGTTCCAGATGCCTATGCATAGCATACTACTGCACAGACAGAAGTGGATGGCATTATCAATAGTAAGAAGTTTCAGGTCCTGACAAGAACACTGTTCCTGCATCCTAAATGAAAAATATTCAGTTTTTAAGTAACCCACCCCACCCTGTGTCAAAATAAGCAGGAAAATACCTAAAACAGCAAGGCCATTTATTTTTCAAATTATGTGTTAGAATTTTTTTTTTCAACAATGTCTTTGTTGAGTTTTCAACATTGTTCAAAGTTTAAAAAAAGAACATACTTAATATAATATGTACAGGTGTTTACTTAAGTCCATGGAGTCTTTAGGATCAAAACAAAATAAAAAAACAAACAAGCAAAAAAACATGCGAAATACTGCACATTCTAAAATTGAAGTTTACAAG
>JAPZDY010000020.1:16617420-16631573 GCA_029783645.1 Ctenochaetus hawaiiensis | reverse complement strand
GCACGCATACACACATGCGCTCACACGCGCGCACACACACACACACACACACACACACACACACCCACACACACACACACTTCCTCCTATCCATTTCCCCTTTCCCCCCTCCTTAATTCTGTCACACCTCTTGCTCCACTTTCCCTGGTCCTCCTTTCACAATATTTAACTCTTCTTTACAGTCTCTGAGCCACCTACAACGTGTTCCCTGTCTAACAGCAGTAAAGAGCGGTGACAAGGGCCAGTTAAAATTGCAAGAGTAGTAAATATGATTATAGTCTGATTAAAAAAACAAAATGCAGCTGGAAAAGGACAGAAAATTTTAAAATGACACTACTCCTTGTATATATTTAGTCAAAACCGACATACTTGCATGAGATTTTAAATAAGGTAAAAGAATTAATTATTTAAATTTTACACAGTATTTGCAACATCTGCTGGTGGATATTCAAGACAGAATCGGGTAACAGTGACCAAATTACCACATTCCTCAATACTCACAATCCTTTTCCTCTGTAATTTATTCCTCCAATAGGATCTTCTTGCTCATCTTCCTTTCTCACTGTATTATTATTTCTGCTACCCTCAGTGCCCTACCACTTAACCTTTTCTTCATCATTTCCTGCCAGTCCTCCCTCTCTCTGTTGTGCTGCCAGGGGGCCGCCAGAAATGCGTAGTAAGAGTGGGTGAGGCACTATTTGTTTGCTTACTCCCCTAACGGCTCCACTGATATGGGCCAAGTAGGAAGGCGACAGTTGTTCCTGCAAGAACAGGGGCCAAGTAAAATCTGGCTGCCCGACTGGCTGGCTAGTTTATTTAGGTGCACATGTGTATGTGGGGTTGTGTGAACGTGCCTGTGCAGTGGGTGGGAGGCTAAGGAAACTGACAGCGAGTCACTCATTACCAACTGTTATTGTTGTGTTGTGAATGGGGCTAAGTGGAATTTTTTTAGGAAGTGGGGGAATCACACAACCACTTAAATACATCCCCACTGCTTTTTGTAAAAGGTCAAGTTTGCTTTGCATTACACTGGCATGACTGTAAGGTCGGCAGTAATAAGGCTAATGTGACCGAGGCCACAGTGAAGCTCACATTTCACACAACTTTTTTTTTCATATTAAAAATAATGTGAAGTTATAGTGTAGGATTGTGGACAAAATGCGTTTGCAGACATACCTGGTGGGTCTTTCCCATTGTGTGGTACGTGTGATGTGGTTCAGGTACTGTATCCTTCCAGAAGCTGTCCTCCTCTCTTCCCAGCTGCATGATGACAAATTAGGACAAATTGATGAGAAAAGAGCATCTTACACACACACTTTTGTCCAATCTTGTAAAAGTCAATATACTTCACTTTTCAAATATACACAAAATTAAAGAGAAACTAGCCCCCACCCCAATACGTTACTCTAAAATAAAAGTAAAGAGAACAAAAACACAGCAGCTCCAGAAAAACTGAAGGATGTAAAGAAAATTAGAGTAGTGTGTGGACTAAAAGGATAGCTAATTTCTAAAAGGAAAACCTGTGATAATACTGACCCATCAGGTAAGTCATTGTCAAACAGGCGACTACAGTCCACCACAGGCCCTCCTGTCCCAATGCGGTCTCTGGACTGAAGACTTACTACACAGTTATCAAAAACAAGGAAGACAGTAGATCAAAAACATTTTCCTACCAACACAGTAGTACAGCTTACATAAGACATGGGTCAGTTTGGTTTTCTTGTGTAAGTATTACAATGCACTGACATCTCAAGTTGTCTTGAGTAAGATGCAGTCCAACTGTTGATCCCCCTAATTCCAAATACTGAAAAATGTTTGGTGTGAGAATAGTTAACTTAATAGTCAATGGATGGTGAATTTGCCATTTGCAAAATAACTGAGCCAACAAATGACATTTTTTATCAAGATAGTTGTAAGGGAGTTGCTCCAACAGCATCTTTTAGTTGTTAATTTATTTGAGTGCATTCCGACAGTAAATGTATAGCGGGAAATAAAACTCAGATTTGACCAAAAGAGTCAACTTGAACAAATTAGGAGTGGAGTAATGGCACACTAGATGTACAATAAAGCATCAGGAATATATTAAGGTACATGGACTGACATTATATCATACACATATTTTTGGCTTAACCATAACAGCGATAATGTCCTTTTATTATAACATACAGTACGCATTATGTTGTGTGTTTGTTTTTCTTACCGACTATTTGTCCTCTCACAGTATCATTGTCATTGGGGCCCAGCTTGTTTAGATCCAGTCTCTGATCTGCAATGGGAAGAAACAAGATGCAGTGATTCAGCATATGCCTCCATTTACTACCATGAATACATCCATGTGCTAAGCCAATGTGCAACTTGTTGCACTACATGCTGAGTAAATGTGTGTTGAGGCTGAAAATATATGTAACTGAGGGATGCATTGGTGTGAGCGTACCGAATAAGTGACACAATGAAACACCATCCAGTTTAGAGGCTTATCACACTGAACAAAGGCTTTATAATACAATGAGAGCTGTCACAACCCTGGAAAGCTATCAGAATGGTCTTTTATACACCATTACAACAATAAACAGTAAATCTATGCTATGCGTGTAACACAGTATCTACAAGGATCATGCACTCAACATGTTTGATAGGTATTGCAAAATAACTTGGCACGTGGCATTGTGGCCAATTTGGAGCCAGGTTTAAAATTTTGCCTGATGACATTGCCTTTTCTGTTGAAGCCTTCTGTGTTTATAACTTTGCCATTTAAATAAGGTGCTATTAAAACGGATGAGCTGGCTGTGTGTTTTATGCAGTGCTCATGACGGTTCTACTACAGTCCAAAAGGTTGCAAGTGATAAAGTGAAGTGATAATCAGAGTTCTATTGAATCAAAGGCTGCAGTCCATTCTTTTTGAATTGTTTAAAATACCTATAACATAAATTCAAATATATTTTTCACTGTTGTATGTTATTCAAGGAAGTTTATTAGTTCCTTAAATCTAGCAAAAATCAACCAATCAGTAGATCAGTAGGACTTGATCAGGGATCAGTAGGACTTCTGGAACCATAACTTTGTTGCAAAAAACAGGCTTTTCAAGTTAAAATAAACTGAACTGTTGAAATATTAATTAATTAATTAATTCACAATATTCATTAAATTTAGACATTCCACAAACACACAGGGCCTTAAATATGTTTTTTTTGCATGAATCAAACAGGGTATATTAAATTAAACTGTAAAAACTGTAAAATAACAAATTAAGTCAGCCTGCAAGTGTCCCTTTAAAACACTAAAAATATGACCATCTACTTAGTAGAAGAAACGCCTTTGAGGCTTCATTTTTTTCGTGAAAAGATTTCAGATCTGTAGACACAACATATCACAAATTTTAAACACAAAATGTGTTTGCAGTCTTGTTGTTTCTGGACAAGTAAGAGCTCATTGTCTGTTCAGCACAGGATAGCAGTGCCAGACACAGGCAGCACAGTAACACAACCCAGGAAGACTCAGAACAAGATCCAGACACAGATACATTCAGCAGGCTCTCTTTCGCTCTGCTCTCTCTCTCCTTCCCTCTCTCTCTCTCTCATTCGCACACACACACACAAACGAACACACAATAATACACATGAACACACACACAAACACATATTAGACTAAAATCAGCAGGGAAATTTGTGCATGACCAGTCCAGCTGACTTGTGGGAGTGACATCAATTGCTGCAAATTTACAATGTTGTAACTTGTGTGCGCATGTTTGTGTGTATGTGTGTCTGCAGGAGCTTTGGCTAACTTTAAAAAAAAAACAAAAAACTCAAACATAATCAGAGATGAGACTTAGTGTGTATGTTGGAGACTGGAAGTTTAATTTATCTGTGGTTATTCTTTTAACTAAAGCATACATTTCCACTCAAATACTGTACACTTTACATTTTACATAATTATCTTTAGAAAGTTAAAATGAACATTATAAAAAATCTAAACTGGCATAGACATGTTTGTGAGCAGTTGTTTTTGATTCCGCAGAACAACATCAAGGCTTCATCAGTCTTCACTGAATCCGGCTAACCGTGTGAACCATGTTCCAGTTATGCACATAAAACGATGTCTCTTTTTTATATTAACAAAGCAGATCAAAACAACCTTATAGTTTGTTTTTAGTGTGTGTGTGAGAGAGTGTGTGTATGTGTGCACATGTGCATCTGTTCCGGATACGTGTCTAGACTAAACAGCGATGGTCTAAGCCTTACATGGCTGGAATAGTAAGCAGACTTTTCTCTTAAATAAGAGAAGAGTGAAACAGAGACAGAACATTGACAGACCTTTAACCACAAGCGCTTGCTGCTCTGCTAGTCATTTTTATTAGAAAAAAATTGTGTGTTGCAATAAACAAGCTGTATGTAAAAGTCTGCTGAACCATATGAAGCGTGTTTAAGTATAGGTTAATTTAGTTTATACGCATTTGTCTTACCATGTGTGTGTATATGTCTGTATGCACATGAAAAAAAATTTGGCAGCAGTATTATAATCAGTATATATAAATAGCCATAACAACACTATAAATACTCTACACAAAAAAAACAACGGTGTTCAAAGGATTGCAGACCACATTAGCAGTCATTCAAGTCATTTTCGAAAAAAATGGTGGTGTATATGTTTATGGGTTTAGAGGTTCATAAATAGGGCAAGGGACACACAGGTTGGTGTCTCTGATGCTACTAGAAGTGGAGCTCAGTGTAAGTCAGACAGACTTCTAGTAAACCAGCCGGAACCCCCTTTGGTTTGCAACAGAGTTTGCATGCTCGTGTGTGTTTGTATTGGTGTGTGTGTGTATGTGTGTGGGAGTGATTTTTTTTTAAGACTCTGTGTTGGATGACAAAGTGACCTATGTGTATGAATATGACTTCTAGGAACCAACACAATTCCAGTAAACTTTTTTTTAGTTTGTGTGTGTGTGTGTGTGCATGTTGTGGTACATCCTGGTCAGACCACAGACTACTGCTGCAGACACACTCTCCATGTCTGCAGCACACAGGACATGCACAAAGGGATAATGTGAGCACTGGTGTCTTGTCATAGATCACGTCTCCTTGTCCATTTCCTGTGGCTGTGATAAAGTATAATTTCTGCCATGCTGGCTATACAGTAAGTGGTTGGTCTGGAGCCTAAATGAAGCCTATACTGTCTGTTTCTGGAAGTTGTGGGTAATCTAAGGTCTAGTCCCTTTGGTAATGAGTGGGGTAAAAATATGGTACCCAGCTTCCACGGCTGTCAAGGTCCTCTTTGTGGCAACACTGACGCTATTGTGGTTTTTAGTGGATCAAGGGGTGAGCCAAAAGTGCCATTTAGGAGCAAACATAAACGTTGCTCAAACCTTGTCAGGACTCTTTTTGTGAAATATTTAGCTTGATAGTTTGGAGTTAGCATAAAAGGCTGTTACATCTTGGCCAACCAAACTACAACTATTTGCATACATAGCATATCCAACTATGCAGTCTGGATAAAAAAGCATTCAACTAAGGCCAAATATACTCTGACAACCAACTCCTAAAAGTGGTTGAGGGCCGTGATCATGTAGAATGGGTGAATGGAAATAAAAGAAAATGTCAGAAACCTAAAAAAGAAGGGGGGGGGGGGTATCCAGGTGGTAGTTCCTGTACATGACTGTCTATGTTTAAGACCAATCTGGAAGATAGATTTCAGGATAGGAGGAGAATAGTGGAAGGAATGTTAATTTTACAGTACATACTATGGTTAAGAGTCTATGTGTCAGTATCAACTGACTGTTACTGCCAACAAAGCAGACAGAGCTAACAAGCATGTGGCCATGTGGACTACACGGAGAAAATAAGGGTTTAATCAAAGGGCATAACACAGGAACAGCAGTCTGAAGCCATGCAGACAGAAAAGTAACAACTTGAGAATGTGTGTGTCTACGCAAAATCCTTGCTGTTCCTTCCCATGTTATAAATATACCCACATTTGCCCGAGATGAACTTTCTGGTAAACAGAAGTTTATCACACAGCTTTCCAAAACATCATCCATCTTCCTCTTTTTGTATCGTGTGCCACAGTCACAATAAGTGTATCAGTAAGACTATGTTTCCAAGAATACACACTATTTGTTTCCTTGACAGAAAGTTGCTTTGCTGTAAAAAGAACTGTGGCCAGGAGCCAGATGTCTACAACAGGCAATAATTCTGATATGTGTGGCCTAAAGGAGTTGCCTGTGTATTTTGCCCATAAATCTTTAGGCAATGAATGGCCTGCACAGAAGCAGCAGCACTGTCCTATCTCCAGCAGCACTGTTAAAAGAGCTACAAATGTAACAGCAAGCTAGTGAACTATCAAATCTGCTGCAGCTAAATAAAACAGGCACAGGAAAGGCTCCCTGTCATGGAGTTTGTAAATCTGTTCTTCTGACCATGTGTGTTGCTTACAGGATGTGTGTGCATAATGCAAGGAGGAAGGCTAACATGGTTTATCTAAGGGCTGTTTAGCTGCTCATTTAATCAATTTTTATTTCCTGTGGAAATTCATCATCAACCTTTACTAAAAAAGCCAGACATCTTGTGATAAAGGCCACACTACGCATGCAAAGGGAGCACACAGCAACTCAAGACCCCAATGACCTATTTACACTAAGAGTCCAGGATACAGAATACTTACAGCCAGTGTCTTTGAGTCTGTTGATGGCATTGGACAGAAGGCGGACACAGCCCAAAAAACCTGCACCCTGCTTTTTGTGGATCTTCTTATGGTTCCATACACTGATGGTGATTGAGTCTGCCTTTCCAATGTATCTGATGGGGGAGAGAAAAAAGACTTATCAGTAAGACAGGAAAGATGAGTGGTTTGTAATCCTGACAACATCTACATAATTTTTAAAAGTCTATTAAGATATAGTGCACACTTGTATTCAAGTAGGTTTTCATCAACCTACAGGATATAAAAGATGGAAATAACATGAAATCCCAAGCTATGACACAACTTTCCCAAAATACTGACAGTTCATGAACTAAAAAACACAGATTAAGTGCAGAAACTTTTATTCTGTGTCTCTTCTAGCTTTCCTTTTGCTGACAGCAAAAGAACAATGTGCACTGTGTTTGTGGTGTAGACTTTCAGACTGTGTAATGAGGTCGATTAGCTGAATTTTAAGTAACGTGTGTATGTGCTTGCATGTTTGTGCAGATTAAGCGCATTTGAGGCCAGTCTAGTCGTGGTTGAAGAACAGAGGAAGTCCCCACAATGTGCTTCACCAATGTCTGAGCCCCAGACAGCTCCCACAGTAAACAAACAAGAGTTCAACAGTCAAATGCACACTCATACACACCTAATTACAGCTTAGCTGCCAGCACTGATGCACTGAAGCTCTATATTATGCAGTGTATCAGTAGCAAGGAGTGGGATTTCCCTCCTGAACACATCAAAATGTTTAGAAGTGGTGGGGAAAATTGTTGCACTGAAATCAAATTACAACCTGTGTTGGTTCTGTATCTTTTAAATTGTCCAGCAATTTACTCTCTAGTTACTAGCTGAAATTTTGATCAGGAAGCAAGCAGAGGTTATTATCTTGGCACTTTCACTTTTTCTCTCTCAGCAGATGCTTATGTGTCCAGACCTGTGCTTTGCTGCACATGTTAATTAGAGCATGATCTCATTCACATTATTTGAGACTATTGGATAACAAATGGATAAAAGAACACACATTTGTGCGATGAAACTTTCAAACTTCTCCAATAAAATTGAGTTAATTAAAAGCTTGTGTGGCAAGAAATAGATACTAACAGATTAAAAACACACACATTTCAAACCCTCTATCTTGTAAAAGTCTTCTTTCACAACATAACATGACTCTGGCATTATAAAAAATAATTTATTAGATAGAACAACTTCGACAAATAAGTACTCAAAACGAAAAGAGAAATAAAACAAAATGCTGAATGGTTTTTAATTGATCTGCATTGCCAATCAAAGCACTGCTGCTAACTAAACTTGAATGAGACCATTTTTGACTAAGCTTGTCCCTGAGATAAGGACTTTGTTCTTATCTTAGAACAGATGTACTAAGCATTGTTAATGTTTAGTCTTATTTTTAGTTCTGTGAAAATCAAAACATCTCTCTGAGGATATTACAGTGTCCTAAATTTCTCATGCATTTCTCTCCAGTGTGGCTGAAAGACTGACAGGTCAATGTTATGCAAAGGTGTGTGTTCTGCAAAGTACCGTCTTAAAAAAAGAGGAACTGAAAGAGCCAATTAGATAATCACTGGGTGTCTGAGGATAAGAGAACATGTAGAGCAAAATATTTCATTCCTAAATCACAAGAACCTGCCAAAGCAATGTTAGGAAACACTGAATTCTCTGACATAACATTACAATCGCTAATGTAATAATTATTACAACACTGCTGCCAGAAGAAAATGTACATAGATGGGGCTTGCCTCAACAGCTGAAGGGAAGTAAACTGTAAGCATTATTGGCATTGTTATGCTTACATGTTAATCTAAATTCTTTTAAAACATATCTGGGCTTGGTTTTCTGAGAGAGCTTGTTTAATAAAGTTTCAAATGTTTTTGACATAATACCTGTTAGATGACAACACAATTATTATGTCATCTTCCTCCACATAATAAAAATTCCAAGTAAAGAAAAATATACCCCTATCCCCAAAGAAAATGTAAAAAGTCATTTAAGTAATTTCTATCTAGAAGATGTTATAAAAAATGATAATTAAAAAATATCTTAACTTAAAATAATGTCAACTGTTAGATTCACCTTACTCTTCTGTGAATAATGCTCAGAATTCAAACAATATATGTGCAGTGCTTGCCTAGTGTTATTAAACAAATCATTCTACTTCTGTACTATACTACCACTAAATCTTCTTAACCAATGAGAACAAAAAACTCCAACAATAAACAACAATAAACTAAAAAAAGCTTTAAAAAACAATCAGAACAGGAAACTTTAACATAATAAACTAGGCTGATGTTCACACAAAAGTCAAGCCCTCAAGAGACAATCTCTCTCTATCTCACATGCACACAGTACATACGGTTGTTAAAGCAACAACAAAAATACAGATAGCAATTATAGTTCTACATACAGTAGCAGTGGAGGTGATAAAATATCTGGTATGGTCCACATTAAGCTTGTGAGGACCTGCTAAATCCCAAGGTTTAAATGCTAAACCTTGGGAAATCAAATATTGTACATATTTCATATTAATGTCGTACAGCCTTCAGTTGTTTACATGTGTAAGGAAAAAAATAAAAAAACAGAGTGGAAATTTTACAACTCCATCTAGGCCATGTGTGTAAATTGGGTTGATGCCAAAGCATCCTTCCTAAATTTCCCCAAAGGTTAAGGTTATATTGAACCAACAGCCCCATTTCACTTCTCTTCTTCCAGTTTTGGACATATGCTTCCACAGACTTTTCCTGTTTCTCATAATGGAAAGTTGTGAATACTGGAGCAATTACATCACTCACAAATTACAATAAGTTCTGGGTGCAATGTAGGTATGTCCGGTAAAACCGCCTCTTGGAGCAAAATGTTTGCTTTCTGCAGCATTCTTTCCAGTGTCAACACATGTTTTCACAGTGCAAACTCACTGAAAACAGCAATGAAGGAGACAGAGATCTTTCCCAGGTTAAACCACTACCAATCAATATCTGGAGTTGCTCACTTTTTGATTGTACTGTAGGCATGTGTGCCATACAGACCTCCAAGGCATGTTATATGCAGGTTGTGATGAAGAGAGTTAACTTACCAACTACTACCAATGCATTTTTAATATGGATAGCCATAGGGACATTAAAAACTGACTTAAAAAACTAGCAAGGCTGCTGCTATGGGTATATTCAACATTTTATGATGAAGCAGAAACCAAATCATGCTCAGGCAGTATGCGTGAAGATTGGTAAGGTAACACTCTCATGCGGGGACATGGTATGCACAGCACAACGTGAACAGCATTTAATACAGATTGAAGGCAGAGGGAACAAATCTGACCCTCTAACCACAGCAATGAGAGGAGTTATACAAAAAAGGCTGAAAATCTGGGGCCAAGCATGAGAAGGCATCTTGCCAAAACCAGACCTAGGTACATAGTTCATAAACTTTCAACACTTTCAACAGTTATGGTAAAGTGTATTAAAAATAAAGCTACATAATATTTAACAGGATATGTATGATTTGCATCACAGGTCATCAAGGTCCCTGGAAGGATGTGTCATGTGGGACATCTCCTCAAGCTGGAGGAGATGGAGCCGTAGTGAGCTGGCAATCTGCCAAGTCCATACTCCCATCTGCTTTCTGTGGCATGTTAGCCATTTCCTGAACCAAAGGAAGGGGCCAGGGGTCGCTGGCGGGAAACACGCTCCTCTGAGGTGGGTTGTGTCAAGGCAGGGGTAGAAGATTACATAAAGGCAGGAGGGGATCTGAGGTTGGTGTTGACATTTTACAAGAAGCATTTGCAGGCCGGTGTATGTTTTGAAAATGAAAGTGTGTGCAGTTGCACAAGATCTATCTTTTGTCAAATGACAAAGACACAACTAAAATCAGAAAAGCAAGGACACCTAAATAATTCAAAAACACATTTTCTTTTTCCACAATTATTGTCATTCTAATTAGGGCAGCAGCTAATAATTCTTTTCTTTAATGATTAACCAACCTATTATTTTCTTGAATAATAGTTTGATTGTTTGGTGCATTAAGTGCCAGAAAAAAAATGTTGATGCAAGATTACAAGCTGACCTTTTCAAATGTCAGATTCTGTCTGTCTGTCTGACAAACATACCTATTGTCTGACAAAGATACCCTTTGCCATACATATTTCCAACCCTCTATTCCCTCTCTTTTGTTGGTAATTCTTGAGTGCACCCTTTTCATCTTTCTCTGTTTGCTTTATGGCTATTTCTCTCTCTCTTTACTGGAAAGATCCAACTCTTTATCAAGATTCCTTTTCTCCCATCCATCTGTCTTTAACACAGTTTCCCTCCATTTCTCACTGCCACAAAAGATTTGTTTCCCCCCTGTCCTTCAGGTCAATCAAATTCATCAAAAATGCTGATAAGTGACTTATCTTATAGGAGATTACTTAAAAAAAGGAAAAGCAGAACTCTGCATGTGTGTGGTGGCCTATGTAGGGGAACATTTGAGTAGTGTTTGAGCTGTGTTTTTCTCCCAAAAAATCTCATAGGCACATGTATCTGTGGGGCCTGAGATATGGAATGTCTAAAATCTCACTCTACAAGATGTTTTCTTGACACGTAAAAAGCAGCTTGAAAGCTCTTGGATTGGTGTTTCCGCACACAGCACAGAGGCAACTCAATCTACATTCCTGAAACTCTTGTCATAGCAGCTCCACACAGAGACAAACTAGAGAGCAAAACGAGTGTGCTGCATTTCTGTGACAACCATGTTTTTCTTCCCTCACATTACAGGTCACACATGAACATGACTTTATACACAAATATAATACACACACATACACAAACATACAGACATGCAGACATGCTGCATTTGATTCTTTGTAAGGCATAAATGGCATACAGCAACATGTCAAACTGCTCCACAGTGCTCCTGCTGACTTACAGATCATAATGTTGGTTCCACTTTGGATCCAGCGTATTTCTCACAGTATCTGTAGAGTGGCATTGTCCTGATCCATCCACCACCACTTTGGCAAAAGGATCTGGCAACCCTGTAAAAGTAGACAAAGGCAAGCGAAAATGCTTTGTTTAGCAAACCATACAAACCTTGTAAGGTATTGTAAAGAATACCACTCTT
Organism: Ctenochaetus hawaiiensis; assembly: GCA_029783645.1. Taxonomy (NCBI): domain Eukaryota; kingdom Metazoa; phylum Chordata; class Actinopteri; order Acanthuriformes; family Acanthuridae; genus Ctenochaetus; species Ctenochaetus hawaiiensis. The sequence continues at coordinate 16,619,786 of JAPZDY010000020.1, read as the reverse complement.
TTTTTCTTAAATAGAGTCCCAATTTGTCTCTGCTTGCATGTAAGTTTATCATTAAGAATAAAATTTATACAGCTACAGTTACCATCTTAGGTTTTCCGTGAATGGGGAAATTAGTTTATATACAGTTAGTCTCTCTTTTAGTTCCATTTAAGTTCTTTTTACACACTTTCTTCCTCTTGCTTTATTAAGACTATTCAGATAGTCTGCTAAATGCAATTGAGCAATATATTTTATTCTCATCTCTGAACAACACCACCTGAAGTCCACAGCCAAGCAGTGCCAGGAAACAGATAGATGACAGATAGATGGCTTAAGAGAGTAGGAGATTGTGTTTTCAATGTTTAACCTGTTTTGTTTAAAAAGAAAAAGGCAAGTAAATGCTATTAACAAAAATTTCACCTGAGTGAAAACAACGTCTGAATCAATAATTAGCAATGAAAGGGACTAGAAGTGCAGTATATGCAGTTGTAGTTTGGGCAACCAGCAGCAGTCTCCTAATTTCTATTTTGCCTTGGTGTTCCTGAGTCTGTCTGTTTGACAGTCGCAGGCTGGAAATGGGAAATTTGTTCGTCCTTTTGATATTGGTCTTTTTTACGGCCATGTTTGGCCTGTAAAAGTACAAGTCTAACAGACTGAAGCACAGCCAAACCTTTTTTCATTCAGTGTTACAATTCTGGCAATGTGGTAATGAAACCAAGCGCTGTTACACATCTGGTTATTTTGAAGAACTGCATGGAATGTACCCCGCTACAACTAGGACTTCTCGAGCGAGGAACAGGGAAATAAAAGAAGGAGTGCATCAGGAACTACAAAGGCAACAGCTGCAAAGCATACCCATGCCCTCAGTTATGCTCGTTAGTGTGCAGTCTTTAAGAAATGAGATGGAGGAACTGATAGCAAGTGCAAAGTTTCTGTTGGAATACAGAAACAACTACATCTTTTATCTCACCAAAACTAGTTCAAATCTAGAAATCAAAGGTTTTGGATAGGCATTTGAGACTGGATTGAGACACTACTGGTGAAGTACAGGGAATGGCTGTGAGATAACATGCATATAAACAGCTACTGGTGTTAACGCTGGATACTTGTGAAACAGTGTGCAGCCTGCCTAAAACGAAGTTTTTCACAATTTCTTAGCTCCATTTTTGTCTGCCACAAGAATTTCTGCTGAGATTCCTCACTGTTGTTTATTACCACCTTAAAGGAAATACAGACTATGCAGCATCAGTCATCACTAGAGTAATGCAGCATTTGCAGAGCATATCCGCTGATGCACCTAACATTATTATTGGGGATTTGAATAGCTTCTCTAAGAATCAGTTGTAATGTGCCTACAACTCTTATTGCAAAGTCTACTAGGCACCTGATCACAATACTGTTTACTTACTTTTAATCTACCAGCCAATTTTGAAGAGAGGGAAAAACAGAGCACATGTATGTGATAGTGTTGTCAGTGTTGTCAATCAAATCTTGTAGACTAATTCCTGTTTTTAATATACAAACTGTAATATTTTAAAAAGAATTCTGAGCAGATTTGTAAAAACTCACTGACACCGTATCATATTACATGACATGGTAACTTCTCATAAAATGTGTAAAAATCCTATCAAGTAAGGTTAGTGTAGGTTAGTATATCCTATTGTATTTTAGGTTAGTATATCCTTTGAGCAACTTTTAAATCAGAAAAGAATAACCTTTTGAGGTCCAGAAATGTGTCAAAAGGAAGATGAAACTGGCTTAAATTCAATAAAAAGACAGTGGAAGGAGTATTGAGAAATAGCAATGCATGCAGCCTAAAAAAACATCAGATTTATAGTTGGAATTCAGATTGAAAAAAGAAATGTGTTGTGTGCTGATATGTTTGACATTGAATTGGCAGGAGACTGACATAACATTTTATCTAAGTTTTGATGCTCAGGATATTAATGATGAATTCTCTGAGCTCTGAGACAGAGAAGAGTGCTGTAAGATACCAACTGATGAAGCCAGTGTGTACATCTTTCAGTTTTATCAGAAAAGTAGAAGTCTTGGTCAAGATTGCACTGCAGGTAAATTCTTGTCATAGACAACTGTCTTTTTCTTGCTTTGAAACAACATTACCGTAATTTCCAGACTATAAGCCGCTATTTTCACAGGCTTTGAACCCTGCGGCTTAAACAGTGATGCGGCTAATTTATGGACAAAAATAAATGAAAAAGTGTGTGTCGAAGTTAGGCCTGCACAATTAATCGTTTCAGAACCTCGATGTCGATTCACCCCTACATGCGATTTCATTTCTAAATTACGTCAATTTTTTTTTTCCAAGAGCCGGCGGCATGTGTCAGAGTTGTAAACAAGCGCTCCAAGGCTTCTCCCTTATCCTATGA
>JAPZDY010000020.1:16601507-16617320 GCA_029783645.1 Ctenochaetus hawaiiensis | reverse complement strand
CACTGTTCGGAAAAATACATTTATTTAATTAAAAGTTAAAAAAATCTTTCTGTGTTATATTTTTCTGTGTAAATATCTCATGTTACAATGTGAACATCTGCGGCTTATAGACAAGTGCGACCTATATATGTACAAAATCTTTTTTCATTTTAAATTTAGTGGGTGCGGCTTATATTCAGGTGCGCTCAATAGTCTGAAAATTACGGTAGATATTTTGAGTTTGGACAGAGTTTACCAGGGTTCATGTTGAATTACCAATAATTAATTGATGATCATCCTGTCACCTTTACCTTCCCTTTATAGGACTTCTTACAAATTATAATCATGACATCGTACAGACTGGATCCCTCCAGCTTACTCACCTTTGATGTCAACATTGAACCAGGTTTCTTGCTTTTTGTTTTTAACTGTTTTCTTTGATGGTTTTGTATGAAAATGCTTATGATGTTGGTGTTGATCTGTGTACTTGTGTTTACATATGTATTGTGTGTATAGAACTAGTTGCAGAATAAATAGCCGTTGTCCTCTTTTTTTATTTATTATCATATGCATGTTATCTGTTTGCCAAACTGCATCCTTGGAGACATTAAGTCTTTGCTTTACTCTACAACTAGGAGTATGTCTTTTTCACAGTATCATATTCAAATGGAAATCTGATAAGGGATTCTTTGTTGTCTGATCATCTAGTGTTTTCTGTGTGACTGTGCATGCACATTTCCTCATTTTAAATGTGTAAGAAACTTTACTTCTAGGTACCAATACTTAGCCCAAGTCAAACCAGTTCAATCATCCTTATGTTTTTGTGGGATTTCCCTCTTTGTGGTTGTACATAAGAGTGTGTTTGTGTTAGAGGAAAAAAATTAACCAAAATTTTGGGGTATTAATGAATTCAAGGTTAAAGGAGAACCAACCTACTAAAACCACACTACCATTACATTTAGTTGCATGAAACAAAGGATATACAGATAATATAATACATAAGACAGATGCGGCTTAGGGTTTTTCTCTGGTAAAAAATATCCAGTGGAACTAAATATTACACTTCTCTTACAAGTGCGAGTGCCAGATTACAGACCTCCTGTTTTGATCATTTGAGTTTGATTACTATAGGCCTGACGCTAACTTTTAACTAACAGTAAAAGCCAGAAAGAGAAAATATACTTCTTCCTATAATTGTGACCTCCTACAGATAGCATTTCAATCTGTATGTGTATATGCACCAGCATGTTTTATTTGATCATGTCTCATCTCAATATTAGGGTGTGGCACTCTTCATTTTATCTATAGTTTCATTAGCTTGCGTTCTAACAGAAATTAAAACATAGCTAGACAGTATTAGCTTGTAAAACTTAAGTCTCCTTTTTCTCCTCAAAAAAAAATTGCATCATTTCACATGCAATGCCATGCCATGCCTACACACTAACACACACAAACATATAGCAAAGAGGCTCCACAGAATAGAGCATGAATCAAGTATCAGGTAAATTCACAAGCAAAACAAGCAATGGAACATCTTACTCTAAAACAGCAAGGAGGTGTGAGCATGTTTGTTAGTGCTTTAGAGGGTAAGTCTACAGCTTTGGTAGCAGTGTACTTGATATCTATTACTGGAAATTAGGTTAGCAGCCGGTCCCAGGAAAATTAAAAAAAAAAAAGTTCTTTCATGTATTGAATTGTGGACAAGGACAATTCTCCATCAAATGTCAAATAAATTGATTTTGAAATTTTAGTTTACAACATCATGTTGATGAAACAAAAAAAAGCAAAAGCTGCACAAGAGTTATCTTGCAATTCATCTTAATAATTAAATATTTTTTTGTCAAATGTCATGCAAAATATATTGTGAAAACTTCCTACAAAATCAATCAGAGACAAATGTTAAAGGAGGAGGAGCGTCTTGTACAATGATAGCTTTCCCCAGGGAAAATACCAATATAAATATAAATACATATACTGGAGCAGACCATCTTCTCCTCATTTTACCTGTCTAAAGCAGGCACAACACCGAAAGAGGCTTTTAAGTGAATTCATTACTTAATGCAGTTATATTTCAAAAGTGCATCAAGATGCAATAACAATTGTTTTTATTACCACGTAGCTTTCTGAATCTAAATCAAATTAAACCATGAGGTGCCTGGAGATTTACACCCCTACCTCCTGGTCTGTTTAACAGACAGGCAGCTCCTAAGGGACTTCATTTACAGCATGGCTTCAAAAGTCAGTGAGCTGCCACTGCTGACAAAGCCTCTTCTAATGCACGAGGGAGGTAATGGGATAGAAATAGCATCCTGTAAAAATAGGCTCTACTTACGGAAGAAGTCTTTCTTTGCCAGGTTCTTTGCACATAGGACTGAAAAAGAAGACAGAGAGATGTTAACAATGAGTTAAAAACTAAAAGAGTTCAAATTAGATTAAAAGTCAAAAAATCTTTTTTCAGTATGTCAAAGAATGTTCTCACAAAAATCTTGGACGTCAGTCTAGAAATGATGTAATATTTTACATTTATTTTTTAACTAAAGAAAAAAACAACGAAAGCATGTAATGTTACTTCTTTTTACATTATTATTACTTATTACTACTACTTATTAACATCAGTAGTGGCAAGTGTGTTTCATCCTTAACTTGTGTCATCGAGCATGTCAGGGCATGATTAGCTTTCTGTCTGCTTATGTTAAACAGCTGTTTTATGCTTTATTGAGTAAAAAAATAAAACCATTCCCCAAAAATATTTAATGATATACGTTCATTTAAAATTATAGTTGTAATGTTAGGCAGCATTTTTATTAGGCCAACTTTGTTTCTCTGATTTTTTAAGGAAAAGTCCAACAGCTAACTCAAAAACTTAATTATTTATCATTTTCTATTTTAGCTGTAAAACTTACAGGATTCTCAGGGATTATTAGTTTCATCTGGCAAAAATATTAGTATGTCCATGCTCAGTGTCCCATCACAGGACAAGAGACTCATTTTAGGAGTTTTTCTTTGTAAAATATTGAGCAGACAGGCACTCTTTTCTGCATGAAACAAGTCACCAGGGGTTTGCAACACAGTGAACACACAATTGCTTTCAACAGAGGCAGAGAAAAAATAGAGAGCAAGTCTGTGTTTGGGTTTGTCTGCTGTTCTTTTTTTACAACCCCCTTACACCATGTTAACTCTGTAGTGGCAGTGCTATTGTACGCTACTGTATGAGCATTTATTAATAGCAGGCAACTATACAGCATTAGCCACATTTTAAAAATGAGAACCATAAGCTATGAATATGTATCTAGCTTAAATGTATCTTGAAATAACAGACCCTTTTTGCAGTTCTTCGACAGAAGCTGAAAGAGCTTGGTACAACCTTTTGACCATTTTAAATGTATATATGTGCACAGAAATAAATTATATATATAGCTATGAAAGTGTCTGAATGCAATGCATTAATAACTTTTATTCTCTACAGTATTGACTCATTTCAACTTTTTTTATCCTGACTTAATATTTGAGACATTTATGCACACACAACAACTGAAAATCTCTGGAGAGTGTACCAGTGTTGCATTATATGCTGTAGCCATGTTGTTACTAGCAAAGTGATTTGATTTCCAGCAGTTTCTTTAATGTCTTTAAGAGATAGTTGTTCCAACAAGTGCTAGGTTAGTCCACTTTTGCCTGCAGGTGTTTCTGAAATCCTCATTCTTTTAGGAATTATGTCACCGATCACACAAACAGCATACTGAAACCTTTTAGTATATAAAGGTATACTACAACTTTCAACTTTCTCTCCTATGAAGACAAGTGATCACAAAGCAGTTGCTACTCCATCTTATGGCAGATTAAAGCCTCTATGCCAAAACCCTGCTACCCTGCTGAAGAGACACAAACCTGCCACAAAGAAACTTAAAAAAAGTTATACACAGGCCTAGAAAACCAAACTAGCATTACAGCCATTTAATACTTCACAGTGACCAAAAATGACACAGTCAAGACAAATCAACCAGAATCACAACATGAGAACCAGCAATCTTAACACAAACTAGATTACACTGACTGAGCCATCAGGGTGAATGCTAACCACCAGCTTTCCAAGAGAAATTTTACAACTAAAGCCAACAGTATAGGTGCAGGCTAAACCAGAGGCAGCCAGAAAACCCTCCTGTGGGACAAAATGGACACCATGTTGTCGGCAGACAGGAGGAAAAACTAGAAAAACAGAGGCATGAAATCTTGGCAGAGCATTTGTGGATCAAGAGTAAAACTCAAAAGTAATAATCAGTTATAATGTATATGTTTATGAGTGTGTATGCGTGTCTATATAAAGGCTTATTTTAGGAATATGAACATTTAGGATTATACACATTTAGAGATAATGTAAGATCACTCTATTCAACAATAAATTTTAAAAAATAGGCAAAGATGTTAGGTGCCTTTGTGCTCTGAATTGAATTTTTTCAATCCAAGGTTTTCACTGGAATCCAGCAAATATGCTGTGTGCCTCGAAATAATGTGGCACGTGCGCATTAGTAGTCATGACATGCTTATCAAAAAATAACTGGAAAAGGAGAAGGAGAAATATTCATAAAAACTGAATATTTCAGAAAATATATATTAAAAAAATGAGGAACTGTAGCCCTCCAAGGGTTTTTATGAACACGCTGAGACATATTGATAATCTTACTTGATCTTATGCAGACTCTACCACTGTGGATCCTGATTCACTGAGGAATTAAATCTCAATTCTGCAACCTGTGGGCATCCACAGTTGTTAAATAGCTGCCACATAAACCAATGCTAAAGTATAGGAAACAGCTTTGTCTGCTCAGTTTGTTTCATCTCAAAAAACTGTTGTACAATGATGGCTTTCCTTGGAACAACAATGCAATAGTTAAGCTGCACTCCACTGCCAGAGACTTAATGTTAATGACAACACAGCAGAGCACTCACTTCCCTCTCATTTTGTTATTCTTACACAGACAGGACACTGTAAGGCCTCATTCAGGCCAAATCAGGCGTTGCAGCAAAAACTTAAGTTCTCCATTTCATTTAATGTGGGTTGTCTGTTTAGGCTGTGGCAGTGCAAATCCCATGAGGTTCTGAACAAAGAAAAAAAACAAAGGCAACAGACCTGAAAGGCTGAAGAAGGCTGAAGCAGAATCAACTTTTGAGAAACGCAACCCAATCCAAGTACATGACTAGTCAATTAGACCTAACAGAGCTGAACAACCTTGCCACAAAGGACAGCAAAAACTATAATTTGCAGTTGTAAGTCAGCCTACACTCAAACACGGTGACAAAAACCTGTAGTGATCTTCTGAGCCCACAGACATTATAAATACACTGACTGTTCATCGGTTAATGCGGTCAACTTACAAAAAAAAAATATTGATATGATTTAAATTCATATTTAAAAATCAACATGCATCTATAATTATTTTTAACATCACATTGTAGCTCTCTAAATAGGACTCACATTAGAGATTGCCATGTCTTATTAGGAGCTCCCATTAACTAAAAAGTTTCACCAAATATTGCTGATGTACTCTTTCAACTCTTTTTAAACCAAGCTGTAAAAGTAGTTAAAGGGCCAAAAAAGGGTCAACTATGCTCCAGTGTTTATTAAAAGGATTTGAAACAGCTGCTGTTTTGGGACCATTTGTAGGTGAGTCACCCATTATACTGTCTGAAACCAGCCATAAATCAAAACCAACAGTGACACCAAACAAAACCTATCCATCCAGGCAACTAACAAGCATGGGATAATTACTTTACCACTGTCTGGTAACTAAGGGAGGTGGAGACAGACAATGTTCTGTCATTGGCCAAGACAACATTTTCCTGGGCTTTAGAGGTTAACCATAGCTTTCAATACACAGGAGGAAGTGTTAGGGTACTTTTAAACCTAAACCTTTTATTAAAGGTTTATTACTTGCAAACCAGCATTTGAGGACTGTAAAAAAGAGGATGTTAAAGACACAATATTTGATATCTCAGTACTTTTGGATACAACACTAGCAAGGTATAAATTCAGTGCCACTTGCTCAGTCAAAATCCTTAATGTAATAGTAATAGTATACTGTGCATACAGTTGTAGTATGAAAAATTGCGACGCATATGACATGCTACAAATAAATCCAGCTCCACTGATATCACACTATTATTAACATAAATCACTGCTCAGTTGTGAATGATACTTAAATTGTGTATTATAAAACAGAATTCCCTTAGTTTTTATTACAAAATATGCACAATATGCCTCAGACCACCAAGAGACTCAGCTAAAGGGGTGGTGGCTTTGAATCCTCTTCATCTGTCTGAATACAAAAGGTAAGGCTGAAGACTGGCATTAGTTCTGGTCAGAGGTAAAAGGTCACAGACAGGGACAGGGTAGTGTTTGGGGGATTCCCACTAGTTTTTCAAGGGAGTCTCTCATTTCCAATTTCAATGGCTGCTTAACACCTCACTCTGTTTGTTGGGAAAAGTGGTAGGAGGAGTGATGAGTCAGATGTTCAGATCTTTTAAAGCACAAATGATAATGAAAAAACAACAGTGTTCTTTCTGGAAAACTACATCATGTCAGACACCTATATTGATGCAACCTTTTTTACAGATTTGAGCTCAAAAATTAAACCATTGTAGTACTTTTTAAAAAGAGAACAAGCACTGCACTAATTGCTCTCCCTGCTCACATTTACGAAGACACTTAATTCTAAGTAGTGGGGTTTTGTCATTCAGTTATAATGAGTTTACTCACACTGAATAGCAAATCAGAGCTGTAGGAGTTTTGTGAAAGTTTCAATTAAAAGGACAAGCAAGAAAGTGTCTCATAGAAAAGTAATTTTTTACTGATTATTGTTTGAGTGAGGATAAAGCTTGATTAAAATTCTTAAAGATCAAAGCATTACAAAATCATTGTGGGCAAGTAATATTTTAAGAGAAGAGATTACAAGACAAAGGAAATGAGCTGTATTCAAGACCACAACAGTGTATGATTTGCACTATAAAGTCCACTGAACCACAAGCATGCCTCAAGCCTCTGTTAACATTATCAAACCACAGATCTGGGCTGCTCTGCCCTAGACCAAAGGGTTAGTGGTCAGGAACTCCAGTAGACGATTGCGTGATGGTGCACTGCACACTCTACAGTCAAGTACAGCCATTTTGTAGTCCATTTCTTCAATTAATTCTCAAGCAGCACTACAAGGACAATGACAGTCAAGCCATGTTTCATCAGCATCAAGTTTCTGAGCTTCAGTGCTGTGATGAAGACCACTGTTTTGGAGCAATGGGGACCCTATGGCCTCTCTATTTCAGTTTAATGTACCCTTATTTTTGGTGCAGCTACTAAAGAAGGACAAGTTATATGAGAGGCACTACAGATCAGATTACAGCCAACAAGGTTGAAAAACAAAACTGTGCTTGCGTTTGTCATGATTTTAACTCTGTGACATTGAGATACTTACAGCACACATTACTTCCACTGGACACTTTCACTTACATTTATCGGTGCAAGGAGGATGGAATTTTTAATTTTACACTGATAATCAAATCACAGTTGTTGTTATGACCAAATCATTAAGAATTTATAAATCTTTAATAAGTTAATATGCTATGGTGGAGGTATTTAATGAACACAACATTACACCAATAAAGGTACACGGTAACCAAAATTTACTAAGGTTAACAGTGCAGTAAAAGCTTGTGCTAAAGGAAATGTTCAACACACCAGAATGTCACACTGGCTATTTAGGAAGTCTATAAAAAGGCCTTGATTCCCAAAGCTAAAACTACCTAAAGGTAAATTCTTTCAGGGTGAAAAAGGCTTTTATTCTTGTAATATTTAAAATATAGCTTTTTAGAGAATATGTTACTTTAAAAATTCTGTCTTACAGAGAAAACGGTTTAACCCATTGGCAAAATAACATAAAAATGAAAAAACAGAAAAACTTTAATCACCTAGCAGTCATTATTTTCAAACTGAAACTTACTTAAATTAAATGCAAGCACAGCAGAGTCGAGAATATATCAAAATTAAGTTATGAACATTTTTAACAGTTTGTGATGTGGTGTCAAGTTCTGATCATTAACTGGATCAGTCAAAACTTCGCTGTAACGTATTAGAATGCATAAAGCCAATATAACCCCACCCTGTCAAATAATGATCATAAGAGATGTGGTTGTCCTCCAACTAGTTGAACATAAACATTTATCTTTCGTAGGGGCTGACTGTCTCCTTGAGACATGCATGACTTAAAACTACATGCATATCCGTAAGAAATTGTCATATGTTTTTGGCCTCAAGCACCTTTACTGACATTATATTGTACCAGAACACCATCAAAGCAGTCAAATTAGCACTTTTTAAAAAATTGCACATTCAAGTCACATCCCGACTATGATGTCCAAAGCCAGAATTTGGATCCTCTTACCTTTTCAGACAATTTACTTGATGTAACTTGTTTGCGGCTATTACATTTTTTTCATTTCCTCTAAATCCTGTTATCAATAAGTAACAGTGGTAAAACACGACTACATCTGAATTTGAAATAGTAAAAAAGGAATTAGAGACACAGTGCCAATTTAAAGAGAAGGACCAAAGTTTAGAAAGTGCTGCCATGCATATTTCTTTTATACAACACAGATGCCAACTATGTTCAGTTACACATCTTGCCTGTCACGCCTCTTTAGGTTCAGCAATGCAAGCATGCTATCTAAAATCACACACTGGGGGGGGGGGGGCATTATGCTGGCGTTGTTTGCTTCACTGTAAAAAAAATACAAAGGCAGCATAGAGAAGGTCTTCGCTGCATTGGTTTTGCACAATCTACATGTAAAAAGGGCTTCTTCCTACAGCTCCATGCTGTCTCATTCACAGCATTGTTTAACAGTTAAACAAAACACTTCCTCTTCCTGTCCTCACGCCTCCCCGGCGGGATCGCTCACGCACTAGAACACATAGAGCATACATGTTGGCAAAATATCAAGCCAAGTATACTGTCTGTATGTGACAACTTTAATGTTAATGTAGCATTGATGGTGTTGTATAAATTAGTATTTATGGTCATCTAAAATTGGGCACTGTTGCCAAACTGGTGATCTAATCTACATTACACTTCCTCTTGAAAGCCATTACTCTATTTCTCAAACTCCCACCCTCAGCTTTTCTCCAGCCAAGAGAATGCTTGGGATGCCAATTATGTCATTCGTTTAAGAGGCCAGCAGTCTACAACTGACACTCCCCCTCCACCTCTCTCTACCCTCTGCTGCCAGAGGAGACGCCAACAATCTGGAGTCAGGAATCTGAACTAAAACACGGTCACTACACTAAGGAGGAGGATTAGGTTAGAGAGAGGGGTGAGAAGGTAAAGACAAAATGTCCATCTGAAAAGGCAGGAATTTACAGGGGAATGGAGAAGGAGTGAGGAAGGAATGTGAGGAGGGGTGGAGAGAGGTCTATCTAGAGTCACAAATCTTTGGAATGCAGACAGCAGAAGGGGAGAAAGGCAGAGAAACATGGGAAAGCAGAGGGAGAGAAATAAAGGGGGAGAAGTTAATAAGGATGAGGGAACTTTGACAGTGATGACATTCTGGCAGTGGAAATGCTGAGGGGGGAGTATATAGCTGGGATGGCGGAAAGAGATAAGAGGAGATGACAGAGGAGGAAAGAGGTATACAGGAATGAAGTAGACCAGACCACAGTTTGGGATTTTATGGTGTGCACATGGGATATTGAGCATTTGTTAAAATGAATTTTAAGTCTGCACTGATATTAACATGACTGTGTTATTTAAAAGTTGTTTTAAACAATTGAAATGTTTTTCACAAACCTTTTTGGTTGAAATTTGCCTACCAAGTAAAGTGCAACCAAATGAGACTACAAATCCAGTCCAAGGCATATATAAGTTAAACTAACAGCTGCAATTGAACAACTTGGAGTATATGCATTGTTATGGTCTCATTGGAATTTAACATTTTGATTTCTTTCAAAGACATAAGGGCTTTCAAAGACATAAGACATTAAGGGTTATCGGCTTTGAGTAACAGAGGACTGAACACACTAAAATAGAATATTACTTATTTGTCCCTAAGTATTTCTGCAAACAAATGACTAGCAGATGCCCTAACAGTCTGGTTAATTCAAAAAATTACATCGTTTTACTATGATTTAGCCTTTAAAACCTAGAAAAGACAAAAATTTGACACATCACTGAATGATGACAAAAATATAGAATTTAGGATAATATCTGGTCTTATAAAAAAGTATAGATATGATATTAAAACATTGCCCAGCCCTTTTGTACAGTCAATGGCCCAGCCCTATCTCATTACTGGATTTAACTGGGTAACAATGACACTGTCAAATTAAATGGAGGCATTAGGATAATAATGTTAGATGTGGAAAAACTAGATTCATATCTTCATCTAGAGTTAACTGAGGAAAGACAAAAATAATAAATTAATAGTTGTAAGTCTGTTCCATTTACCAAAGGGAAAGAAAAAATCACAAAACTGGCTAGCATTTGCTATTAGCTCGTTCACGAAGCTTGGGTAGCATTCTGACAAAATTTTTACAAAGAAGGCATGGCATGGATAAGAGTTGATGTGTAGAAAAACTAAAAATGAACAAAAGAACATGGAGAATAAGTTTAATGACTTTTTTAGGTGGACGCTTGCTGCCACATAATGTACAGATAAAGAGCATATGGCAGGAAGCCGAGGAAGAAAGGTGACATGAAGCCGAGTGAAAAGATTGGAGGGAGGGATAAAAAAAATTTAAATAAAAGCCTACAAGGGGACAGAAAATCAGGAGGGAGTCAAGCTATCTGAAGACTGAGTCACAAAGTAAATGGGACACGCACACAGAAAACATTTAGATTTCAGTCTGATATAAATACAGTAGGATGTAACAACATAACAGAAAAGGCCATTCCCATATGACTCATTATATACACAAGCAATGTGTCTACTTGGGAAGTGATTCAGCTGCCTTTTCTGTCAATTTCTCATCCAGATCTAATAGAATACATGAGCTCCCATTTTTTGATTAAAATTCAAACATCAGGTTGAACACTGGAAAAAAATTATATTAATGGTGTAACTGCCTGTTGAGAGTTAAAGTATACAGTCTATAAGCACAAACAATCACTATACATGGGTAAATGCAAACTGCGTACTTTTATTCTTCAAGTACATTTTCTCCATTTTATGTTCCTGCTGTGACTCTGATTTGGGCTCCAAGCTCTGCCAAAAGGCTGGGTAATCTACACTCATGATACTGTGTCTAAATGCAGTCTGAGTTCACACTGTGTTATGGTTGGCAGATAGCTTTTTTTATCTGCAAAAGCTGGTGTATGATTTGGTTCAGCCTCTTGAGGAGCAAAGGCCATTTGACCACACTGTTTTTGATTTGATGATGATTAACAACTGTCTCAGGAATGTAGTTAATGCAACACTTGCCAGTTTAAAAGAGTAAAAGAGTATTGCATATGATTCACACAAGGTCAAACTATGTTGGTTTGGAAAGGGAGAGAGTTTTCCCTGCATTGATATGAAGCTATAGCAGGGGAAAAAAAGACAGCAGTGATATGGAAAAGGGTGTATTGTGATCATATGTGCTGGAGGTTTGAGGTTCACCAAACAGCAAGTACTGCCAGGAGCTGTTCCTTCATCAAAAAAGCATGTTTAGACATACTGGTTAAAATCTAATCTTAGTTAAGGTGTAGCTACACTTTTTAACTACTTTTAAATGCAGATTTTCAGTCAAAACTGCTAAAATACCACAAGTACTGCATGTAATTCCATGGTAGTCAACGTATATGCTATGCTGTTTGAATAAAAAGTGGTGAGGATGTAACATTGGTAGGGATTATATTGAAAGTTAGTAAGCTCATCTCTTTTAGTTTCTTCAAATAGCAGCTCCTATCAATGCCCCAGAGCATGTGTTCTTGTTTGTCTGTGTATGAAAATAACAGGCTGTGTACATATCCATCCTAAATTTGTCTGTGAATGTGTGCTCGTGTTCCCTAAAGGATGCTAGGATCCAAGTAGCTGTCTTTGTATGAACTATAAACTCTAAGAAACCCTAGTATTAGAGAAGACAGGGACAGAGGAAGATGACAACCATGATTATGAAGTGTAAAAGTGTAGACAGAGGTTGAGATGGGAGCTTGGGGTACAGCCCACAAAGTTGCAGTGGTGAAAGAGAGGATAGAGACAAATAAGAAAGGGAAGATGCCTAGGATATGACATTGGAAATTAAGTGTAGAAGGATGGCTGATAAAGATGAGAAGGTGTGATAGAGGCAGGGAGGCAAAGATGAAGCCATGAATAATACGACATGCCAGTTATCTCAGTGTCTCACAGCAACTTAGCAAACCTGAAAACAAAAAGGGACAGCCTACGTACTGAACAAACTGTTGTTGTTTTGTCTGTTTCAGACTCCAACACAGCTTGAGACTGGATTATAAACAGGTTGGACTGTAATAAAAAGAAAGTGAATCAGTAGTAGCCAGGTGTCTCCAACAGACAACGTGTCTTGTGTGCCCCTTTTACACAGCCTTTTCAAGTCAGGCATATTGCACCTTTATTGTGCCTCACTGTTCTGCATAAAAGTAACAACAGTGGTAAGGGAGGTTTGTTGTTGTTCTACCTCAGAGTCAACAAGGAAGGTAGTAAAAGAGCTAAATCAACACCTGTGCAAGAGCTGATAACAACTAAGCCTAACTCAAAGAAGAACAACAACAAATAAAAATGTCTGCAACCTGGAGAGCAAGGCAGCAAGGTCCACAAGCTACTTAACCTCCAAACAGAGATCAAGATGAACTGCCATTTAACTGGCACTGTAATTGAATGAATGTGTCCATGTCTTAAATATGCCTCACATACAGTAAATGCCAGCTGTACATAGTAGCTCTCTTTTTATGTTGATATTCTACTCACTATTGTGTTGAGAGAGGGCCAGAGGAGCAAGCTCAGAGTTTAGTGGTTAGAAGTGTGAGATGTGTGAGACAGAATGGTAGAGACAGGCAGATACTGTGAAGACAAAGGTAGACGAGGAAGACAGTGCAGCGAGAAAGGGCAACAGAGAAAGAGACATGGGGTAACACTCGCTGTGTTTCCTGTCTCTCTAGGTATGAATGACATATACAGAGGTTTTTAAGGCTAGAGTAGATTTCCTCATCTCTGTGTCTGCATAAAAACTCAGCAGAGTCTGTAATGATGTCAAGGGTTTTTAGTTGTCCGTGGCTGAAGAGTAGTGATGTGCAGCACCACTCTAAACTCGCAGATGCATCGCTGACACTGACCACAATTAGCCTACATGGACTGCAATAATGCCGCTGCTAAACTTCTATGGGGGAAAGTACTTTGATTAACAAGGAGTAACATTCAATGCAATTTATTAGTATATACTTATTTAATTATTGCATGTTAAAACAGAAAAGTTTTTTCCAACATCCAACTTCAAACTTTGCCCTTGTTTTGCACAGAGCTCTAACTTTGTAGCTATCTCTGAAGAGGTTTCAATGATGCCTCACCTTTTTCCCAACACCGTGCCTCAGGCTGTTGTCTTTTACTATATTGAGAAACCAATTTAAAGAACGAATTTGTCACATAACAGTTGAATTGCCATATATGCTGTAAAATGTCGTGAAATCTCTAACAATCACAAATGTTCAAAATGTTCAACGAAGCAAAACAAAATGGTCCAGTGATTGATGCAGCTCCTCAGTATTTAAAGTGTACATGTGAGCTCTTGATTTCTCTCTC
Organism: Ctenochaetus hawaiiensis; assembly: GCA_029783645.1. Lineage (NCBI taxonomy): Eukaryota > Metazoa > Chordata > Actinopteri > Acanthuriformes > Acanthuridae > Ctenochaetus > Ctenochaetus hawaiiensis. Next base: position 16,603,574 of record JAPZDY010000020.1, on the reverse strand, counting down.
TCTCTCAGGTGGGAAATCCTGCTGTTATTGTAATTATGTAAAGAGTAGAGTGGGATGGTGTGGCACACCGGCGCCGTCCGAGCTACTTAATTCTCATCCCAACAATAAAAACTCCTGCCTTTCTCACGTCCGCCGATGGTCTTTCTCCCACACTGCAATGGAAAACAAAGACTCAGAGAGAGGGGGGATGCAATTTGAGAGGCACTGTGTGTGAGTGTGTATGCATTTGCTTGGACTTACAGTAGACATGCAGAGTGGTCTACCAGACAAACACACACGGTCAGACTAGTGGGCAGCCTGACCGCAGAGACAGTAGCAAGAGAACAGTGAGGGGTGGGAAGTGTGATCCTTAAATTCTAACCTGCTTTCCTGTTTCAGCAGGATTAAAAAAAACTACCACTAAAAAGTGAAAGCCTTTTACTTATTCACAGGCAGAATGTAGTTAATATTTACAACACTGGCCTGGCAACAGAAATGGATTTGGGAACATTCTTGATGTTGTACACTGACGATTTTTTATTTTGTTAGGAACAACTGGGTGAAATATTAAGTTTAATAATGGAAGTTAAAAAAAACTCTTTTTAACTTTTGTCACTCATTATAGCATTTCAATTTGTTTTGCATTGATTTTTAGTCTGGTTTCAGTTTTATCAACATAGCTTTTGCAATTTTTCTTCTAGTTTCAGTTTTCATTAACTGTAAAATTCTTGTATTTACATTGCTCTCTTGCCATTAAGACACTGTCTCCTACAGAGATTAAGGACAAGCACGAGGCAGCAAAAACACCCTTTTAATAACTTCTCTTGTATTACTGGCCACACCAATAATGTGTTTAACTTCTTCAGGATGTGTAAAATATTTCCTACTTCGATTAAAATAAACCTTGAGTTGATTTTGGTGAAATCAACTATCCACTATCAACATTATATATTAGTAAATATGACTAAAGAGTAAAATACACACACACACACATATATATATATATAAACATATATGAGTACATACACATATACAGGAACTGGAGGACAGGAAGTGTGTGTCTGTGTGTGTCTGTGTCTACATATGTGTGAACGCTTGTGAGCGCATTACAAGTTGATAACCAGCAGATAAAGAAAAGAAACCCCAAGCCGGAGCCACATCGTGAGAGTCGTCTGTCAGCTGTCTGAACTAAATCCGGGGGAGAGTGAAGGAGAGGAAGGAAGAGAGAGAAATGACAGAGAGATGAGGGACATCCTGTTCAAGAAAGGAAAGAGAGCAGTAAAAAACTGAAGAGAAAAATGCAGGAAAAAGAGACACATAATGAGAAGCTGCAGTGGGATGGTAGGAGAGATCAGGCAGTGAAAGACAGAGGGGTCGGCAGGATGCAGTAAGGAGTGAGAACAACACAGTAGAAAATGCACATTTGTAAACTAATTACCTGCTTTTCACATGTCCCAAATGAAATGTTTAAGCCTTGATTTTTGCCCCTCCATACTTTTCAAAGGCTGTGGGAAATAGTCTGCCTTTAGAGTATAAAAAAAAGTGATACTTCTCCTTTATATTTAGGAGGAAAATCCTCTTGAAGTATTTGGAAAGTTTAATGTATTCTGCATATTGAAGACCACCTCCTCTCCAGTCCAAGGCTGTTATGTAATAGTGAGGTGTTCAGTCTTTCCATTTTCTTGCTCAGAAGTACACTGATCCCACCAAGTTCAAGAGTAATTTGAAAAGCAGATAAATGGAAGGACTGACTGAAACAACCAAAGTCAAAGCATAAAGTTGTACAAAGTTAACCTGTAAAAGGGCTATATTATTATGAATATACATGAAATCAGTAAAGAATCACAGGACAGCAATTACACCTCGCCAAACGGCCAGTACCATGGTTTCCGCAGAGTGTGGCCATAACACCCCTTTTACCAAATCTGTAAATGTGCACTTACAAAAAAGCAATAAACTCATGCTTGTCTATGTAATCTCTAACATCAACAACAGCACAAGATTTCTCTCACTCTGTAATCATTAACAGCTACACCACTGGCTTCCATTTAACATTATGTTATCAGCACAAGCAGCTATAAACTGTGC
>JAPZDY010000020.1:16560223-16585612 GCA_029783645.1 Ctenochaetus hawaiiensis | reverse complement strand
CTCGAAACTCAAAGTGTAGGACTTGCGACTTGACTCGGGACTTGCCTGTCTTGACTTGGGACTTGACTCGGGACTTGAGGGGAAAGACTTGAGACTTACTTGTGACTTGCAAAGCAATGACTTGGTCCCACCTCTGTCAAAATGTGAAGTGTATGCTCAGGATCCTAAAAGGCCCAAAGTCGAAGTCAAAGTGCCAAAGTCAAAGTAGCCTGCTGGACAAAGACAGGGGAGTGGTTATGACTTATGGCCCACATGAAGACACCGGTTTTCTCAACTGAGTCTTAGAAGTTCTGTGTGTGTGTGTGTGTGTGTGTGTGTGTGTGCAGTATGTGTGCATGAGAGGGAGAAAAGAGAAACAAAATCCAAAATAACTACTATTGCAACTTCTAAATTTGCAAGCAAAACAAACCTGATTTTATGATACAACAAACGGTAAGACTGTGAAAGACTGAAATAACGACTTTCACCAGTTCACATAACAGCTACCTATTTCAAAGACAGAGGTTTGAAAAAATGAACTGATCAATTGTGTCATGCGAGGAAAAGGTAAGTACTTATGGTATGGTGGAAAAAAGTCTGGTGCATCTGTAGTAGCAGTCAAATATAAATTCAACCTAAATGCAACTGAATAGTCGATGATGCACAAAACACTCAGAAACATTTGTTCAACTAATACACTCGCAGCTTATGCTGTATGACTGTTACTGCTACTATCAACATGTCACCAAGCAGACTCATGCCAATGTCATGAGACTTGTGCAAAGTATATATTAGTATAGTATACAATACCTCATTGTGCCTATAGTGACATTTGTGGTGGGAAACAATCACACCTTAAAATATTTTATGGTCAGCTAGTAATTACTGAGCAAATGTTCTTTCGGTCTGTGTCACAGCACGAATTGTTCAGTAGGCTATAGCCTGAGAAGAGTCGTGAATTCTTTCGATGAAATTAGCGAAAGGAAAGAAAGTGAAACAAAATCCCTCATAGAATCATCTTCATGCCGGTTTACTACTCTTTCATTATACCCTGCAGTAAACTGAAGATGAGTGCTAACATTTGGCACTGATCATATTTAACCCGATAACCAGAAAATTTACCACAAAAAACCCGTAAAATGACCACAGAGTGAAACGTGTCTAATCGCGCGAGTTCATGCGAAGATGAGTCAGATAGCGCCGAGGAGTTCACTACCTTTATCTATTTGTCTGACTTAAATGAGAAAACAAGCCTGTTTTGTGTCAGTCTCGCGAGATGAAACTACAATGTTACATCTGCAACCATGCACTGGTTTACACTAAAGAGACCAATGTTTAAAGTAGCTTTCCATTGAAAATATTATTGTCTGTACCCTACAGTGTCTAACAAAAACTTTTATAGTATTCGAGCCACCGTTATTGATAAAGAGATTTTGTGTCTCTTCACTACGTAATGACCCAGTGGCCTAATGGATAAGGCATCAGCCTCCGGAGCTGGGGATTGTGGGTTCGAGTCCCATCTGGGTCGTCTTTAGCTTCCTTTTCGGTGGAGTGTTTCAATTGTCGGTGGTAATTATGCTGGTATGCAGAAAACATACCTAGCGTTGAAATCAATACATTTGTCCATCCTTACAACCGCCGATAGTGAGCTATAAGCCTGCGTTTTTAATTTAGGGGGGATTCTAGCGTTAGGAAAGCAGGATGTTTTCATCAATTATGATCTAGCAAAATCTTAACTAATTATGCCGATAAAAGTAAAACCAGAAAGGAAACTCGACGTATTTCAGTGACTAAATCTATCCACAGTTAAACAACATCCAACTCTTTTATGTACAGAAGAGGGCAGCAGCAAAATAATAAGTACAAGACCATTTTAATTGTAAGTGCGTTCTCTGCATGTGTCCAATGTTTTCAGTATTAAGCTTTTAGTTGTACCACTGTGTTTTAAAATAATTTACTCCACGTGTGAGTGCCATTATCTCTGGACCGATTCTGTTTTTGCAGTGTAGTGATGTGCTGCAGTTTCTCACTGTTACCACCAGAGGACAATGAAGACTCATAACGTCAAAACAGGCTACCGCTATTTATACCGTCATAATATCGTTAATAAATCTGTAGCTAAAACATTTTTTACGTCTTTCCTTCTATTAACGTTATGTTTACCTTCACCTTTCTTTTTATTAGGAATTTAATAAATTATATTTTTCTTTCTTTTACATGTGTTCACATTATTACACTGTAAAGCACTGTCTCTTTGCAATGCAGTAGCATTCAAACATGTGTGTTTTCTAGACAGTTTTTCTGTATATTCTTGTTTATGAAATAAAGAATAAAAGACTGATCACATGAGAACAATAAGATCATCTGATGTTGTCTCTTTTTTCAGATTGCATCAGTTTGGCCACTGCTTTGAAAGTATTCACAATATGGCAATATATTGTTGCAGTGACACTTGTTTGACTAATGTACTTTTGTCCTACCCTTTGGGATCAGGTGGACCAAGCGGTTCTTTATCCATCCACACAAATCACATTGGTAACACATATCAGTCTAGATCAACCGGTAATTGGATCTCCAGATAACAACACATTAATTTCATGATAATCTCTGTTTTCCTGACTTGTGCTTTTCAGTCGCTTTGAGGATGACAGATGTTGAAAGCCAGATATTTTGAAGATATATTCATGTTACGATAAGTGCACTGACGCTGCCGTCTGTGAAGATGTTTATAAAGCTGACTATAACAATGATAAAAATAAAAACTATACTAACGGACGTAGAAAATATTGAACACTGGGATTTAGGGATTAGCAATGCTTCCCGTGCCGTTCAAACAAAATTAAATGATCTGCAACAGTTCATCATTGCAACCACCAGAGTGCAGCAAAGCCCGGTGATTGTAGATACACTCGGGTAAACCTGGACTGGGTAGACCGATGTAAGTGGAGGTTGCTGACACTTGCTCTGAAGCACTGTACAGTGTATTTTACATTGTCTACCAACGTTTTGAAAATCAACAAATAGATAAATTAATTAAAAGGCAAGTAAAAAATCCAATAAAGTTTTAAAAATTATGCTGGAAATCAGAAGTTAAATCTAATTTAAAAAAAAATCAAAATCTTCTTGATCAACATCTGAGATTAACAACAGAGTCACACTTCCCCTCTTATGTTGCAAACAACAATGGGAGTCTTTTAGAGCCCATTTATGAATGAAAGGAGTGTCCTGTCAAAGTGTTTATTTTTGTGTTAAGGACATCCCACCACCTTCTTTTTCACCCAATCCCATCTCATTCCTGAGCAGCCCATATAAAAGTCCCAGGAATTCCAGCTCCGTTGCAGAACTTAACGTGTTCACACTGAACGTCCAGGATGACCGGGATTATTCTGTTTCTCTTGTTTCCCGGGCTCCCTCTCTACAGTGCAGAGGAGCATGTTGTAAATGGTGAGTGTTAACACTATCTGTCTCTTAGAGTAGTTTGTTCATTCATGTGTGTTGGAGATTAACATTTTCTCTTGTACCTGAACACTAAGTTCTTGATTTATGTATGGCCTTGTTTTTTTTTCTCCTAGCTAATAATTTACATGTATAATATTACAACATTATCATCTGTTGTGTCTGATCAGCTTTTTAATACTAGGGATCTGCAGCTTTTGATCTCACCATTTAATTCCATCAGTCAAAAATATGTTTTTAAAAGTATCTTAATCTGTCTGATTCCAATGAAGGGAAAATACGTCCTTAAACAATTTTATAATCTTTTTTTATTTAAATCCTAAGTGGGTAACAGATGACATCACTTTGTGATTATGATGGTAAACTCAAAAAACTATTATCCTAGCTGCAGATTTTAAACAAATCTAACATTTCCATAAACATGCTAAAGTCACAGTGTAAAATAAAGTGTCACATTCTTATAATGAAAAATACTAAACCTCCGACTATACAGAGCTAACACGAGTACTTGTAAAACATTATTAATTAAAATAGCAGAAGAAGGATTGTAAACCATGAAATCTGAAGTTAGAAGGAACATCTGGCTATCAAGGAAATGAAATCAATGCATTATTGTGGCTTATTAGGAGCACAGTGACTTTGGTCTATACCAAAACAAGGGAAATGTATAACTGAAATGCAATTTTTGTGTTTGTGTCGGACCAGAGCTGTACACACTAATAGAGAAAGGTCAGACCGCTTTTGTGGATCCGGCTGCGAACAACCAGAGCTGGCTGGTGGTTAAAGAGCCCTCCATCCCCATCAACGAGCTGCTAGAGAAGAGCAGCAAGGCCGGAGAGTCAAAGTTCACCCTGCATCCTCTACCATCCGCTGTGTGGCCCAAGCACGGTGACCTGGTCCCAATCCCTCGCCACCACGGTCCCCACAGCAAGAGCAAAAAGGGCCCCAAGAATGACCGTCTGGTGGAGCACAACAGCGAGAAAACCAGAGGAGAAATTGCGGGTCTGCTTCCCAAAACCCCGCAGACAGGAGCCACAACCGCAGTCGGCAACAACCGCACTGTGCAGAAAACCAACCAGGAGACACAGGCCAACATCAGTCCTCCTCCGCAGGGCGAACCGGACGGACATCCAAACTCCCGGCCCAGAGGTTCACCCCACACACAGCCGCAACAACCGGCCCCTTCCCCGCGCAGAGACCCCCCTAGCAGACGGCTGGACCCAGAGGAGAATCGGCCGGGGAAGGCCGGCCTCTATCAGTCAGGAATCGGTGCAGCGACCCGGAACAACAGCCGTCCGCCTGTCGTCTTCAACCGACGCTCCTCCAGCCTCCTTTACCAGTTCGACATCCTGAGACGAGGTACGGGCGCATTTGTTGGATCCTGACCTTGTGGCATGACCTGTGTTTTTATTTCCCTCCACATATTCAAGATCATTGAATATTTTTAACTCCCCTTTAGCACTACATATTTCAAGAGATTTAGATGAGGCGGTTAGACTTGGAAATCCTTGATGCTTTATATCACAGTATTTCTTACCAGCACTAATCTGTGCATCCGGACCTTTAAAGGATATTTTACAATCCAAATGACAAATAACTAAAACCAAATGCAACATTTTTGTGTGTCATTTTTTCCATATAGAAAGTAATTCCAGCGAAATGGAAAGAGCCCGTAGGCCTGATTTATCACCTGACTACAAAAGGACAAAAGTAGATTTTACCTCAGTCCTGATAGAACTTCAAAATGTCCAGAACGCCTTTAAAGAAATAAGAAAGAATAAATCATTAAAAGCCACATTTTTAATGAATCCTGTTGGCCTGTTGGTTGAACATGCTGATCACTGTAAAGTGAAATGTTCCAGGTTTGAGTGGTGTCTGTTGGATGTCATCTCTTATCCTGTCTTTTCTCTCACTTTTCGCCATCTCATCTCTTGCAAAGACTTAAAAATAAATCATAAAATAAAAAATACATTTGTTTTTACTTATGTGGAAATAAGTTAGTCACATAAGTTCATAGAAGTCACACTGTGAGTGATAATGACAGTGATGGTTTTTAACAGTCAGCTGGTGGTTACAGTAGACATCCTCTGCCACTAATTGCAACCACTTTTCCAAAAAATCTGGCTCTCAGTGTTTCACCCTGTGTGCAGTCTTCTGGGAGCAAGAAAAACTGATGCAAAGCAAGTGAGAAAGCGCTGACACTGTAATTGAGAGGGAAAATGTAACAGGGATGAGATCCTGTCACACATGCCACCTCCTCCTGTCCCCATGCAGAGGACTGAGATGCCTGGGTTTTGTAATGACAGCCTTGTTCTTTTCTAATGATGCTGGAATGGGCGTCTGGCTCCATGCAGAGCCTCACAGACAGTCGCTATTCTTCTTCTCATCCCCCACCTCCTGTCCTCTACTTGTCTTCTCTGCAGAATCTGACTTCACACATGATGCCTTCTGCATGAGCGAATGCAGGAAGGAGAAGGAGGAGAGAGAGTATTACTGCTACAGTGAGTTTGGTAAGTGGCCACAGAGACAGTTTGTCAGTGGTAGAATAAATAAATAAATACATTTTAAAAAGCAGTCAGTTTAAACTTAACTGTTTCAGTGAGGTGATCATTTCAGGCATTTCGATGGTGCCTTTTAGTCTACTAAGGTCAAAAATGAACCATTTCTGAACACTTTACATAAAAAGTATTCAGCCAATTGATAACTATCTGCAGGAAAAGATTGAGAAAATATGGCATGAATTTTGAGACGATAACACTGTCATGTGTGTAAAATAACTATGAAGTTAGAAAAAATAAAGCCATTGCTTTAGCTTGCACAGTCTGTAAAAAAATCAAAGTTTAAATTAAAAGTTTGCATGCCATTTCTTGGAGCAAATAAGCACATTTCCCCAAATGATAAAAATTCTCCTTTAAAAACGATTTAATATTCATGGTAGCAACATATCCAAGAATTTTCACGTTTTTCATGTCGCCTTCACAGCTGTCAATGGGATAGTTCACGACATCGATGTGTTGCGTAAAGGGATCCGCCTCATCACCCTGATGGTGAGCAGTGACGGCTTTTACAAGATGAGTCGTCTCTATGTGACGCCGGACAGCTTCTTCTTTAAAGTTCGCCTTCTGGTCCTGGACACATACAAGTGCAGCAAGCCCTGCCCCGACATCAAGCTAGGTAAGTGTAGAAAGACTGAAAAAAATATATTATCAGGATCACAAAAACTATTTACTGTAGCAAACGATCAAAAAGTTGTCTTATTTTTTAGGATTCCCATTAGCTACAGTACTTCAGCAGCTACTCTAGTCTATAGCTATATCCAATAGGAGTGATTGTCAAAATGTATCTTCACTATATCTAAAATTTCTTACAACTGTATTACTTTGCTGTTGGTTATTTAGTGATGTCTTAAAGTATAGAAAGGGAAAACATATAATACTCAAGATAGGGTTTAAGACAGAAGTTGTATATTATGGGACATGTATGCAGAAATTGAATGTTGAATGTAATTGTTAAAGACCCATAAATTTTACACCAAAGTGCAAACAGCAAAAGCATCAACAACAGCTTTGTTAGCTTTGTTGTTGATTCTCTTTGTAACAACAGTGCAAACACCAAAGTTGGAAAACTCTACAGCTCTTCTTAGTCACTTCAACATTTTCTCTGTGTGTTCTTAAGGGACCAGATACATTATAATGGGTCAGATCTACCACCGGAGGCGTCATCTTCCCAATGACCTCCTGAACCTACTGGGGGGTAAACTGAAGCCCGGGGACGGCCTCCTGCGAAGCAACAACTACGTGAAGCGTTTCAACAAACGGAGGCACCAGAAAGCCCTGGAGGCCACCCGCTCTAGGTGCAGATGAAGCACAGATAAGACTGTCGCCTCACGCTGCAGGGGAAGAAACACTGCAGCTTTCCTGAACTGATCATAACTCACCCCTCAGTATTGTGCAAGAAAGAGGAAACTTTGTGGGAAGCATGGATTTATTTTCTTATGGACTGCTCTAATGTATCATACTCCTGGGTCGTCTTTTTTGCTCATCTGTAAAGCTCCTAAAATGCTGACTTGTGATCTCTTTGATAGAAAACACAAGCAGCTTCAATTAAACGGACATTCCATGGTAATTTTGTAATGTTTGGGGCATCAATGAAAGGTCTTCACTAAGCCCTCTAATATTTTCTCAAAACAGCAACTCCATTTGAACTCCTCATTCATGGCTGGTACATGAAATCCCTAAATTGAAAAGTTTGATATAAAATTCAATCTCTTTAAAAGGGAAATTGACAAGCACACCTTTGTTTATGAAGCATAAAAGTAGTTTAGAGTGTGGTTTATCATCTTGCGTGGGCATTTTGTTGTTTTGTTCAGGAGCATCTGACAAGCCCATATTTGTACTAAGAAAGAAACACAGTTAGGGGTTCCATACAAACATATTGGTACATTTTAGACAATGATGAAACCTTGAATCTTATCATACAAATTCATTATTTGAATAATGTTGATTCCTTTCATTTATTGTTCATGCCTCTAGATTGATTTGAATGCAAAACGTTGCATTGCACTGAATAATATTGTTTTGTAACACCCGACCCCGTGCATGTCGTCACCATGGTCCTTCTTAGCAGGAAGGAAGTGCACTATTAATGTTCCAAGGACCAAAGGGAGCTCTTATAAAGCAGCAACAAGCCAAAGTGGAGGAAAAGAAGGAGGAGGAGGGCTAAGAAAAAGGAGAGAGATAGCACAGGACCTTTGCTCATCTTTAGAACGGCTTATTTTTCTAACTTTAATTATGTGTCCATGATGAAATATCTGCCTGAGTGGACTGGGACATCAAAAGGGGCCTTGCTGAATAAGTAGATGGGGGTTGTCGGAGGGACTAAGCCATAAATCTAATCACAGGAATCTGATCCTCTCTGCACCTGGACACATGACCTGAAAAAGTGCTGTCCGTCACTGCTTCTCCCTGGTATCTCTCTTGTTTTCTTGCTTACCCATAAACACATGCTCCTCTGGTGAGGCCAAAGCTCAAAAGGAGTATTTGAGGTATTTAAGCAGGATCAGAGACAGAAGGAGGCGGGTGAGGAAGGAAAGGTTATATAAAATGACACAGGGAGGGTTTGAAGCGGAAGAGGAGCTGATGGGTTGGTCTTGTTATTTAATCAAAAATCCCAGGCTCGATTGCAGTACGACCCCGAGCTCATGGGTCTCATGAAAGGGAAAAGATTTGCACTGAACGCTTACGTTGCTTTACTATACATGAACCCAATAAAAATGTGTATTTGTTTTGTACTCAACGACCCTGCGATGAACTTATTTGTTCTTTAAACCAACCCTGCACTCACACTATCACATACATCTGCCCATCATCTGAAGCGCTGTCATTCCCGGTGATCGCATGAGAAGGAGCTGCCAGAGTAAGACACTCTAATTAGAGTTTAACAACCACGGTCTCTGTCTGGCCTCCGGGAAGAGAAACTAACTTGGGAACTTGGATGTTGAGGCAGGCAGAGCTAAGCCTCTTTTCTCCCCCTCTGTCCGTCTGTCAGCTAGGCTGGTCAGTTCCCAGGCTCTAGGAAGCCTCTATCTGGGATCAGCGCTGGAGGGGACAGATGCAGGCCGGCAGGAAACAGGAGCCTGCACCACATCTTGGCTACTATCACAGCGGGAGGACATTCCTCATTGCAGAGGATGTAAAGGAGGTGGAGGAGGGAGGAAAAAAAGGGAGAGAGCAGAGGGGGAGGTGGAATATCTCTAAAGTCGCTTCCTGTGTGATAGTCCCCAAGTCACTAGCAGGGAGTGAGAGAAAGAGGCAACGGTGGTGGATTGAAAGCGCTGGGGGCTTGTGGTCGTCTGCGGTGCTTTCAGCCTCCATGCGAGCTTCTGGATTCATTTAGCGGTTTGAGAGCGGAGCCTAAAAGGAGCTGGGGAAGAAGGGTGTGGGAGGGGAGTGAAAGGTCAACCTTGTAGGTGGCTTTTATGTGTCATGTCGGTAATCTGATCACAGGGAGAGTTCGTAAGGGTGGATTGGAGGTTAGTATGCACACGTTTCACTCAAAGCTCCAGATAATTGACAAGAGTTGAGCTCAGGATTGAACTTGCCGTGCAGGGCTGGATTAACTCACTAAAGGGCTTCGGGGGGCAAATATTGGCCATGGGTCCCAACTGACCCCCATGTTTCTCCCAGTCTCTATACATTGTGTCTGTGTAAGTTAGGAATTAGCTTGTCATCACTTAATTAAGCACATATTTATCCAATAAACCATCCATATAAGCCATGTATCCATTGACTCTCTGTAACCGCTTTTCCTCTACAGGGCTGCAGGGGGCTGGAGCTGATCTAAGCTGACATTTGATGAGGGTGGGGTACAGCCTGGATAGATTGGCGGTTCATCACAGGGCTCACACTCAAGAGACAAACAACCACACACACTAAGATTCTCACCTACAGATGATGTAGAGCTGCCAGTGAACCTAACTTGTGCCTTTTTGAACAGCTGGAGGAGAATTTTAAAACTAGATTTTAACTTAGTAATAATGCATCTGTTGTTCTATAAAAAAGATTTCAATAATTTAAGTTTATAATGTAGTGCACAGATGATTAAGAATCAAATGTAGTGAAATTAGCACCAGTTGCCGGACAGTGATGCTGGAGCCTTTAGGGCCTCTGTTTAATCATCCACCCGAGGCGTGACTTTAGACCAGTCTGACTCCAGACTAATATGCTAAATGTCTGATTCACTGCTGTTTCTTTTTTTTTTTTTAAGCTTGCAAGACTCAGGCCCATCGAAATGAAGATGATTATTCATGTGTTTATTTAATCCTGTCTTGGAAAATGTAACTCCCACTTAATGCTGCCTTAGTAAAACATCCTTGGGTTATTTACAAGTGAAAATACAGCTAGGAGGTTCGCCATTAATCTTGTTTTTTTAGAATTTATTTCTTTAAAATGAAAGAAATATGAAAAGGCTGAATATTAATACAAGAACAAATTTATAAAGAGGTAAGATGAATTGCTCTCCAGTGTGTCTGTAATGAGACAATTGAAGAAAAGCCAACTCTTTTGAAGACTGCTGTCAAAAACATTACTTTATTACTTAGGATGAAACGTCCTATCAAGTACAAAAAGAGAATCTCTTCGGAGTTGCCACAATCTGTTAAAAACATAGAGTACTTTTTATCTGCAGTTACGTTTCTTCAACATTATTCAAAAAACTGAGAACTTTTCATTGATATGAATAAATAATACAAGAGATGCAATGTCAATATAGAAGTTATGCTTAACTGGTTGATTTCTTACAAAAAAGAACTCTTTACAAGAGTTAACTGTGTCACTTTTACCCCATTCAAAAACTTTATGCTCACAATATGCAGCACTTTTAATATAAAGGGCAATTTCACCTAAATGTGGAGTTCACCTCAATTAAAGAAAAAATAGACTGTTAAAATATACAGGCGGGCTTAGTTGCTGGTTAAAAGAGTGAAAAATAAAAGTTTCTACTGCTCTAAAAACTTTGATCTCTACATATTTGGACAGCCATAATATACAATAGAGATTACAAACAGTGGATGAAACACATCGTCATCAGATTACAAAGTGATGGACATCAGTATGAAAGACACACAAACACAGAAAAGAAGACAGAGGCCACATCGTCTCTCAACTCCGCTCATACACACAGAAAATAAAAACTTTATGGTGGAAACGTTTGCTCAACTTCAAACTGTTTTAACAACTTACAGACCACTGTAACTGTGTCTTATGACTGCTCCCCTCCTACAAAACTGATAATCACAGCTTACAAAAATTCTCCCGAATATGCTAAAAATGTAGCTATAAAATTGTCATACAAACCCCATGGTACAAAGACTCCCCAGTCCCCACTCAAAGTTTACGACCAGACATGCTGCCGCAGACCGCGACATAACTGAGTTGATGCTGAGTGGAAAAGTCCATTATCCAATTACTTAAACATGCTTTGAGGGTGAGTTGAGAGACGCGTGCGAGCCAAACTGTCAACTTTAATGAAATATGCTGGAAGAAGTGGCTGATAGATAATAGACAGATAAGAAGAGACAGACTCAGCCACTGACAGAAATGAGAGCTTTGTAGAGACAGTGGAGGGACAGTACATGTGGGTTACTTAAGCCTTGTACAAGTTTGACCTTGGCTGAAGGCCTAACAGTCTTGTTTCCTTGCTTTCTGACCTCCTTTAAAAAAGTCAGAGCTAGTTAGCATCTTCACAAAACAAATTGGAAAAAGGTCAGAGAAGAGAGGCAGCATGTAGGTGGGTGGGATGGCCTGTCCTGGGTGCTTGTCTCTTGAAGCGAAAATGAAACGAGTGCTTGAACCAGTGCTGGCTACGCCCATGTGGTGATGCTTATCTGGCAGAAGAAATAATGTCCTGACTGTTTTCAGAAATCTAGCTTCTATTACAAATGGAGCATCTCAGCATCAGGCTACTGTGATAGGGAATGTACAGTAAAATGTACCAGTGACGCACACAGTCAGATTAAACGTCATGAAGTGGGCTGTATGCTTTATGCCAGGCTACATACCTGAAGATAAAGTCAAAATAATGGGGTGCTACTGGAAGCCATGCGAGGCAAGTGAGAAATAAGTTCTGGTGATTCATTTTCTGATCTTAACAGTTTCTCTCCTCTGTTTATGACTTACGAAAAAGTGAAAATAAGTTTGCCAGGACAAGTTTCCACATTCCTTGAATCCTTTTTTTTTTTTCATTTGTGAAACAGATCACAAATTGCAGGAAATTTGAAGATAGACAAAAAGATAAAATAAGTATTTTCATTCCATTCCAAGTATTTCCATCAATGAAAACAAGTCAACTTTGGATTTTGTAGCCTTTTTTACTATGTAACCTGATGCCTCAAAGAAAAATTTCTCCCATGTTTTGGGTACTATTGTACAATGCCCTCTTGAGGCCAAAATGTGATTTACAACAACAAACACAGACAAATGATATTCATGATTTCTTTTACTGTTTTCACAGATGACCAAAAACACTTTCCTAGAAAAACTATTGTTTTTTTTTTCTTTACCTAGCAGCTTTTTCTTTTAACTCATTTGCATAAATTAAAAAACCATAAGTAACTTAGAAAAATGATTCTGAGGCAAAATTTTCTTTTCGGACATATTTTTCTAAAGGAGAAAAAAAAGAACATAAGAATGATTTGGAAAAAAGTTTTTTGCCAGGGTGATCTTAAGTCATAATTCTGGAGATAAAAGTGTTACACTAACAAAAAATAAAATAAAAATAAAAAATAAATAATAATAAAAAATAAAATAAACCAACAAAAGGTGACCAGTGTTTTTTTTTCTCAATTTCCTCGCAGAGCATCAGTAGGGTGCAGTGGGGATGGGTGTGAAACACAAAACAATGACCTGCCTCTGAATGTAATCCTGACAACTGATTTAAATTGGATTTTTTTTTTCTGACCAACATGAAGTTATGAGAAAAGTAGTTATGAAAAAGTACCGTACATGGATGTGATGCCTGCAGTTTCTGCATTTAGAGACACACATGGAGCATTAATTAGTCATTTCAGTTTTCATTTGAACTCATTGATGATGATCAATGATTATTCCCATGTGAGGCAGGGACTTTGATGGGATGTTTATGCCATCCTGAAATTGAACAGGATGAAATGAAAGTTGCACCCCTGGGTGTGAAGATCAAATCCAATTCTTTGCTGTATAGGATAAACAGAAACAGTATTCAGCTACAGAATAAACATAACTCTTTAAGAGTTTGCTGCTGTGAGATCAGACTGTCACGGATCATCCAACCAGCCAACTTCTCAGCTTTCCCTGCATTTCCCATCTGGATCATTCCTCCCGGGGATGGGGTGCACTGGCAGACACAGCTGGTTGGGATGACACAGGCTGACAAACAGAGTCCTTGGCCGCCCGTGCCCCCAGTCCGAAGGCTGGACTTCTCTGCCATTATGTCCTGAAGACACTTTGGATGCAAAGGGGCTTTTCTCTCCTTTTTGCACTGCAATGGAGGTGTTGGTGGCTGGACGAGCTGAGCCTGACTTGGACCATAGGGTTTAATCACTCAGAGGAAACCACAAGGCCTGTCTTTTTGATTTTAGAGGGAAGCTAAGAGGCTGCTGATTGTAGCTTGTTGTTATGAGACCTACAGAGACGGGCAAAGAGAGGAGGAAGAAAACAGTTGGAATACTTCTTGTTGTTTTCTTTTTTATTAAAAGCTTTACAATATGACAAAAATATGCACTAGAGGAAATACAAAAAAAAAAACAAAACAAAACAAAACAAAACAAACAAATGTATTGGATGCCAGTGGGTCAGACACTTTGACAGAGACCAAGCAGCCATGTTGGTGAAATGTTAACCAAGTGTATGACGTGATATCGGCCCAACAGTGTATTTACAAGGACTTATTTTAAACTGGAGACGGTCAAGCTTTCCATTTTTAGATCAGGAAAGCTAAACTACATTTTTCTCCAATCTATCTTTACAAATTCTACCAGTATTTCCTTAGGAACATAAAAATAGTCCTTCACACAAAAGATATAATATGCACATGAAATAACATTATACATGGGTAAAGCTAATAAAAAGAAACTAAAAAATGTTGCATGCTTTTTTAAAATTTTCTGCTAAGAAATGAGGTAAAAATGTTCTGCTGCAGCATGTTATGACCAAGACGAAAACAACAGTTCTGTCAAATTAAAAGATAAGTTATCTTTGTATTTGTGTGTGTGTGTGGAACAGAAGTCAGGTTTCACAATCAAAATCAATAGCTTCTTTTTTCCTCAAAAAATTAATCTCAAGAAGGAGAATGACACACTTCATATTTTGTTTTGTATCCAACTCAAAACATAAACAAAATATCAATCATCTGTTGCAAGAAGTGTAAGAAAATACATTTTCCCTTGAATGCTTTGTGTTACCAACATGGCTGCCATTGACAGTAGAAACTTTTTTCTTTCATTCGCTTCTAAAATAAAAAAAGATCACACCTACAGTGTGGCTTAATATACGCACTTTCTTACAAAGTTTTTTAACGCTGTTTTATACAAGTAAAAACAGCAACATCCGCGATAGCAAATTATTTTTTTGTTTGTTTTATGGGTGACCCCGGCACCCAGGAGTTTGACATCACAATCTGCAAGAGAGAGAGAGAGGGAGAGAGAGAATGGATGGTATAAATACACACGGGGGCCATCATGGTTTTAGGCACATAAAGCTGGATGCAAACCACAGCTGAACCGATTAACACCTGAAACGCTCACAGAAACAACCTGTGTTGTCCATGTTCATGATTTAGCTTGGCCTTCAAAAAATAACTGAATTGAAAAGATGCTGTATGCCACATTTTAGCCCCAGTTACAGTACAAATCCTACTCAGAGGTTAAATTAGTATGTAGATGGCTGATGCCTATTTTAACCCATGCAATAAAAGTACTAGAGTGTATGATAGGATATTGACAGTTGACTGAAAGGCAAAAAGTCTGAGGGTTTCAAGGAATCGTATTGTAATTGGTGCTAAAATGAATTAAAGATCAAAGCCATGCATAAAATGGAGATTATAATAATAAGGATTTTATGTTTATGTAAGTCAACCTGTTATTAAGGTTTTGTAGTTTGCATCCACCCAAAGCAATCACATCATGCAGCAAGGGCAATGCAGTGAGGTAAGTTTAGAGGCACAACCAAGGACAAGCTCGTGGAGATACTAAGGCCTGTTTGTTTATGAGGATAATCTGAGAAGTACAATATACAATGCGGGCAGGGACAGCAGCAGCAGAATTGAGAACAAGGATGAAATGGGTTTGTAAAATGGTTTGGATGAAACAGAGTATTGCACCTCTGCCTGAACTGTATGCAGCCAGCATGTGCAGTACCAATTATATGGTGAAATAGTACAAATTCTGTTTATTTGACTCAAGCCGTCTTTTTTTTTTTGGTTTTAAAGGACCAGTGAGTAGGATTTAGTGATATCTAGTGGTTAAGTTGCAGACTGCAAACAAGAGAATATCTCTTCCCTAAGCCTTCCCTTTCTAAGAGTGTCAGAGGGGAGACTTCAGATGAACTGTGACAGGTCTTCTCTAAAGCCAGTGTTTGGTTTGTCTATTCTGGGCTACTGTAGAAACATGGCAGTGCAACATGACAGACTATAAGGAAGAATACACAAGGGACCATAGTGTCCTCTTCCTACACAAGTTTTTTTCAGGGGATTTTACACCAATAAATACACTTTTAACACTTTACTTTTGAATATCATGTTACATTTCTGCTAATATATATGCCCCCTAATTCTACACATGGGACATTTAAGCGTCTTATGATCAGTGGTACATGCTCACATCTAAACATTTCTCCATAACTCCACTAAAGACAAAAAAGCAGAAAATGCACCTTTTTACACCTTAAAACAGGAGCACAATTACTGTTAAGGGTGAAAAATCAGTTGTCTAAAGGCTTAATAGACAACGTGACTGTTAGCTGATAAAGATACAAAAAAAAATCTGAGACGGGAAGGTCATGCATCCCTTGCAGCTCCTAAACAAAACAATTCAGGCATCTAAAATGACGCAATGTTGTGCATGATTTCAAGTGTAACTCTGTATTGGTGGGAATTTATCTGCGTCACTGATTTGCTGACTTGTCCTGAACACAGAGGAAGCCTGCTTGTTGTGCTCGCGTTCAGTCATGACCCAACAAGAATTATTTTAAATGACTTAAATGTCTTTAAGGAAACACAAGATGGTGACCCAGGAAATGAAAGGGAAGGAGGAGTCAAAGCACTCCACTAGCATCTCACATGTATTTTCCATTAGAAGTTACATTTTATTGCTCTTACTATAAAGCGCCTCTGTCAGGTCAATCCAACATCAAAGGGGCTCAGAGTTTGGAGTCACAGCTGAAGCCCTGAATGACTCAGTCTCTTTCTTAAGGACTCTTCATTCTGCAGTGTAGATGCTCTCCAGCTCACAGGCTTAAACCGCCTCCCTTTTTTTCAAAGTCACCAGCTCACATTTTGTGTTTCATTTCCTCAGCAGTGCTGATCATCATCGCTGTCCTCATCTTACCTGCTGGCTTTGAAGCCTTTAAGTTTCTGGACAAAGAAGTTCTCCAGAACCTCGGCACACTGGTAGAAGGGTGAGTCACTGGGGTTGTAGTAGCGGCAGTTGTCGAAGATTTTGGTCATGTCTGCCACAAACTCTGTCAGCTTGACGTACTCACGCTTCTGTAACCTCTCTTCCATGGTGGAAAGGTCTGCAAAAAAAGGCATTTGAAAATATATTCGGTTAGTTTTATGTGCAGTATGCAACAGACAAGAATAAATCCCTATGACTTTAACAGTCAACTTTGCCAGAGACAAACATCACATATGCAGAAGCAGCAGACACACACTCGGCTTTCTAGTCCACTTTGTTCCACAAATCAGCATGTTTTCTTCAAAGTAAGGGCAGTTTATGTGGCTTGTGTTTGACAGACATGCAGACGTTACCTTGGAGATCAGTAAATCAATTATATCTGACAATAAAGATCCAAAATCTCTCCCAGCTATAAATATGAATGCCTCAGTCTTCAAGATCAGTTACAGAGTTTTGACCAATATGTCATTAATGAGGAGAGCGTCATCATGTGAACATCAATAATAAATGTCAAATAAGTGCTTCCAAGCAAATGTCTCCCATTAAAAGGCACTTTCAGAGTTACACTCCTGGTTAAATCAAGTTATAAATCAAATAAATAAGACTGAGCTAGCAAGGAAGCTAACTGGCCACAGCCTAGACTTCATATAATCTGCTGCTGTTGGTGGTTTGCTCTGCATGACGTCCACGCAGGCTGAGCATTAAACAAACAGATCCGACTCCTTGCCTCCTTAACCCCCACCCAGCTGGCAAGGGCTCGCAAACCTCATGGTCAATATCAAAGACCTCCTTCTTCTCCGTCATCAGATTTCATCTTGAAACCCTCCAAAAACTACCAACGGCTGCTGCCACGCCGGCCAAATGCTCTTTTTGATTTTTTTGAACACCAACAAGGACTTTTTCTTGCGGTGAAAAAGGAGAGGGAAGGAGTAGAGTTTCCAGCACTGGGCCAACAGGAGCTAAGTGTGGGGCTGGTCCCTTTCCACAGAGAGCCCAGCAGACCTGGACCAACTCATTAACGGATTGTTTGTGTGGAAGTTCAAAAAGGCCATGCTGACGCAAGTCCCCATTTACATGGCCGGTTTGATCTGAGTTGGAGGGCTTCCTCCCTGCTGGCCTCCTGGTGCCTGTGTTTTCAGGTTTAAGATATAGAGACTGGGTGTTACATCCAGGAGTGAGTGAGAAATTATAAAATAATAACAGTACTCATGAGGCAACTTTAATCCTCGGAATGGGGATCCCAGCGCAGGTCTTTGGTATTTCAGTGCTGGGTGTCTGCTAATTTACAAGAATCTTTATATTTTCCTACATAGCAAAACCACCAAGTGCAAAACAAAATGTTTTCCAAACCACGAAAGATATGACATTTTGAGTTTGAAGAGCTCTTCTTTCAGGAAATAAAACCACAGTCACTGCCCTGTTTTAATAGGTTCCTAGAATATTTTATATTGTGTCCTATATTATTTTGTACAATATAATGAAGGTCAGGTGACCATGAATGAAAACAAAAATAAGTTAAGTCAAGCAGATTAATCTGCCAAAAATATGCTGTGGAAAATAACCACCAGCTACAGTTAAGTACATGCTATTGACAGTAAATGAGCTAAAACATGCAACATTTTCACAGTTGTTTTTCTTTGTAATTTTACAATTTCCTTATTGTTTATTTCTATTTAACTGAACTACAATGCACTTTCAACAGGAAACAGTCTAAATAAACGTTTTTCTGAGTGAATGAAGTCAAGTCACAACACTCAAATGTCTAGCTTCAAGGATTTACTGACATCTAGTTGCAGATTTGTGTTTGACTGAATACCCGCTCTGCTGACCTGCACCCTTCCAAGCATGAAGGAGAACATGTGGGACTGGAAGCTACCTCCCAAGTACTGTTAGATATGCTGTAGTTGGACCTGATGAATATCAAACCTTGTCAGTACTCAATAATGTGTTCGTGTGTGTTAGTCAGTAAGTTTTTACACATTTCACCCACTCACCCATTGGTTCCTTGATAACCCTGTAGTAGTCTGGGGCATCATTAGTGTCCACCGGCTCCAGGAACGGCCATGCCATTTTATGTGCCTGCAGAGGGGGGAGGGGCAGAAAGGGTGAGATAAAAAGAAGTAAGAGACACTTGAGCAAGTTGAAACCAATGAAGAACAACAAATAGCACCGTGAAATGTCACTGAGAGCAGGTGGGTCAACACAGATGTTTTCTCTTGCTCTATTCCCTACTCCTGTCTCTCTCACATACACAGACCACTGCAGAGAAGAGAAGAAAATGACAGGGGGAGAGGCAGGAGGAGGAAGAGAAAAGAAGGGGAGGCCAGAAAAGAATGCTGAGGCCAGGCAGCTGTCCAAGTAGCACTCTGTGGAGCCAAACCCATCAGATAAGACAGACACAGAGGACTTTTGTTTGCTGATCTTACACTGTAGTAAGGTGACGAGAAGCTGTGTTCGAGTTCCGCCTATTGCTTGGAATGAAACTACAACTTCAAATGCTGTCGCTGCTTCAGTTACCGTTGAGTGTGTTTTGTACCAGTACAAATAATGTGCAGTGATGCTAGAGAGTAAACCTCCACATACTTTAGCCTGTTCTAATTAAAAGAAGTGCAACATTATTCACAGCTGCTTTCATACTGCTGTGTTTTACATCTGGGAGGCAAAGTAAGGAAATTTCTCTGGCTGACTGCAGTATCCACATTATATTTCCTCACTGTGTCACTGTACACCTTGAGAACATGTCGGCGCAACAACAACAAATGTAGCTGTTTACCTGCAGGGAGCGCAGAGTTCTCCGCAGGCCCTCGTAATCCTTGTCAGTGAGCGGTGTGAAGACTGTCATGGCGTCCTCTGTCGACTGGCACTGAGGGCACACGTATTCATCGATGTGGTTGGCCTCGCTCTGCAGGATGCCCACACAGCGACCGTGGTACCAGTTCTGGCACCGGTCACAGCCGATGTAGAACCTGGGAAGAACAGGGAGTACTCACTTACTTACTTGTTAGCCCCCATTTAGCCCTGGAAAAAAGTAATCTCTAGCTGCTAGTTAGCTTTGTTAGCCATGTAGCTAACTGAATCTGCCTGAGAAAGACAGCTGTTGCTCGAGTACCAGGGAGTGCTAGTGTTAACATCAATATTACAGGAGCTTTGTAAAGCCAGAAAGGAGCCTGGAGCAGAGGGTAATGGGTACTTGAACTGGAGCTGGGTGAGGGAGCAACATTAACTAACAAACTAACAAGCCTTTACAAAGATTAAGACAAGGTGAAGAGAAAAGGAGGGAGTGACTTTGCAAAAGTAAAAAAGCTTCATGACAAAAACACCCAGGCAGACCTCAACCCAGTTTTACATGTTAAACATCGGCACTGACAAACATCACTGCCCAGTGTGCCATACAGTAGAACACATATCAACACAACAGCACAGACACACACAAACACACACACTCCAGCTGCAGCTACTCACTGGGACTCGTCGTATGGCGTCTGACAGATGCAATACAGCTCCTCTGTGCTGCTCTGCTGGCCCCGTTTACACTCAACACAGATGTAGTCGTCCATCTTCTTGGCCTCCTTCTCTGTGATGCCCACACAGTCTCCGTGGTACCAGTTGGTACACAAGTCGCAGCCGATGTAGAACCTTTAGAGAAGAAGAGAATTGTTACTGATGTCTGACAGTAAACACTGACTGGTTTACACTCAGTCAATAAATAGAACACACATTATCAAATTTTGAAAAACATATCAAACTGTGTAATGTTTTAATATTTAGGTTTCCATGAGTTTAGTCTGTAGTGAAATGTCGGGTTTTTTTCATTGAATGACTTTCATCTCAGTGAGAAAAGCACTGAGTAAAACTCTGCATATCATCTCATTAAATCTCATCAAGGCTGACATCAAGTCCTCTAGTGCTAATTAACTATTGGTTTGATGTTGATTTTTTTCTTTTTTTTCATAAGAGATTGTCTTAAATGAGAGATTTTTTTTAAAGTGATGCCTTTGTGTGGTAAGTTAAGTTGTTGTTGCAAATCTACTAAATGACTGCCTAGATACAATTTGCATCAGGACTTTTGGGTTCCTTGTTTGTTGTACTAGACAAGAAGTCAACTATGTAACTGGGATTTAAACACGAAAAGCTTTCTATGAAATATCATCCCATACTTATATTGATCCTACAAATCAGGGCTTCCTTACAGGCTGAATGAATGTTCTACACTTGTTGCAGTCTAAAAGCTTGTGTTTGACCAGTCAGTACTGTAATGTTTAAATTCAATATCTCTGAGCACTAAAGGGCCCAAACTAAGGAGTTGGGACTTTTTTGGAATCAAAACTGGATCATTTTCTCAGTGATTCTTCATAAAAAACATTGTCTGACTGTTCCCACTACAACAATGGCTGCCCTTCAGAGTATTTAAATCCCAGACAGCATCATCATACTTGGTCTCGTCGTAGGGCGTCTTGCAAATGCAGTAGAGCTTGGTGTCTTTCTTGCTCTCCTTGCTGCTCGTTGTCGAGATCATCTTCTTCTTCTTGGACTTGGCTGATGTTGCTGTCTCCTTCTCCTCATCCCGTTTCCTCTTGTGTGTGGAGGTCGTGGTTGTAGTGAGGTGGTGCTGAGAGGTGATGTTGTGCGTGTGTGCCAGAGTATGTTGCTGCTGGTTGTGGGCAGCAGCGGCAGCGGCAGCGGCGGCCTGGGCAGCCTGATGGGCTGCAGCCTGAGCTCTTTCCTTCTCCCTCCGCATCCGGAGCAGGTCCTTCTTTAGCTCCTCCTGAGGAGTGAAACGTCACAACGGATGGGTTACAATGATACATAAAGAGCTTAAGCTTCATGCGTTCCTTTAAATATCATTGTATTTATAATTAATATGTTGGACGGACAGAGATTTCCCTTCTGTTCTGTGCCTCTTGCCCTCTCCTCTTTCATACCTGGGCCTCGAGCTGCAGCTCCTTGTCGAGAAGAGCTCGCTTCTTCAGGATCTCCATTTTCAGGCTCTCCTTGTGCCTGTAAAGGAGTGAGGAGAGCTTGCTGGCGTTGGCCAACCTCCTCTTGGCCTCCACCACCTCCTCCTTCTTTCTCCTCTTGGCTGCCTGCCGCTCGTCTTTGTCTATCCTGTCCAGAATATATTTCATCACCTGGTTGCATACGATCATCCTGGACAGACAGAGGAAAAGGGAAGATGGGAAAGAAACTCATTACAGACTTATTTCCTCCCGACCTTTTATACGTTCCAGAGGATCGTGAATTCATATTGGATAGAACAGTTAATAACACACATTGTGGATGAACATCTGATTGAAACAGTAAAAATATGTGTAGTCTTTCCTTTAGAAAACTCAAGAAATAACCCCACTAAATCTAATTAGGAGCCATGCGAATGGGCTTTGGCCTATTCAGGGTATTTTCCAAGGCATAAAATACACACAACAGTCCTGCTGAGAGGGGAGAGAAGGATAAAAGAGCAGGGAGGGAAACCATTATCACATATGTTAATCTTGAATTCAGAAAGTCACAGAGGAAGAGAGTGATCCCTCTGACACACCAGTGGGCAGGAGCATTAATCCGAACAATGCTCGAATGTTTCGGAAAGTACAACTTGCATGGCTTTTGGCTACTTCAAAAGTATGAAAATTGAACTTTCCACATGTAAGAAATGGCAGTGTGTGTCAGTGAACAATAAATTTCTCTCAATGCGAGTCCTTGAGGCATTTCGGTTACTCAGTTGTGTGAGCCTACAAGGTCCTGGACTTGTAGCCCACTCCTATCTGGCCATAAGTACTTCCTTTCTCTGCTTTGAACTGTTGAATAAGAGCTTAAGTACAAAAACAAAATCTTTGAAAAGCAAACTTTTACTTGCACTGCTTGAAAAAGCAGATGGGTGTTAACACTTTCTGTCTGACCTGACAGAGCAAACACACAACCAAGTAACAATGACCTTTAAAAATCTGAACCTAACATGGCTCCTTCCTCCTTCCTGAAAGCGTCTCATCCTCCCTGTGAAGACCAAGTAGTCTGGGAAGTTGCGCTTCTGGGCCACATGTCTAACAGATGTTAGAGGAGTATTTGGTTGTACGATGTTTATTTATATGAGACTCTCTGCTTCAGTAGCAGGGGAGTGGAGTTGAGGGTTGGAAGAGAGGTAGAATGAGAGATGGACAGATAGATGACGCCTGGGAAGCTGTGCTGCTCTTGTAAACATGGGAAAGGTCATACATGCAAATTCAAGCTAAACAAGTGCACATTGGGACTGAGGGCCATGTTTTCAACAAAAACTTTGTCAAGCTTAACGTCTGTATATTACAGAAAATCAAGATAACTTATGGCTCTGTCAATACAAAATGTTCGCCTGTGTTCGCCAACCTTTACAACTAAGAATGAAAACTGTTCATGACGGTATGCTGTGTTAATCGTACGTTTGTGTGAATAACACACCAAACATGATCACAGCTGCTGGGGTCAAAGATGGGCCGGGGCCCTGCAGCCTGCTCTCTGAAGTACACACAGCAAATGCAGCGTGGAAGTGAAATAGACTAATGAAAGAGGACACAAACACATGCAGGCTGATGTCACAGTTCCACGTTACTGAAAATGGCCTCATGTTTTGAAGAAGAGGCAAGAGAAAAGGATGACATGAAGAAATGGAAAAAGGATGAAAAACAAGCAGAGAGACAGACAGAGCTGCTGTAGTGATGTCACGGTAGTCTGGGTTTGGTATTTCAGGTTTGTGTGAATGGGCACAGTGTTGACACACCATCTGTGGACAGTAACACATGGCTGTCAGGGTCATCTGTTGGTCAGAATATTATCTATCCACAGTATATTAAACAGGAGGGAAGCCTTTCCAAACATTCGCACACCTGAGCTTAAATTAAAAAGATTTTATTTTGGTTTGTTCGTGTTGTTTTTGTACTTCAAACTTTGCCAACAGAACACAATTGCCTCTCTCTCAAAGTAAAAACGGACTAACTCTGGGGCTTAAGAGACTGTTTTGGGACCTACAGTGACACTCAGGATATAACTATTGAAAAGTGATTAAAAAAAGGAGGAGTACAACAACTGCTGTATTTGTCTCTGGGGAGATAGTATGTTAAAGTAGAATCATCAGCATCTGAAAATTTTCTCAGCTTCAGAGAAAAGAAATTTGTAATCCTATCTTAATTATTTTGTCAAATGATGCCAAGGCCATACTCTTTTTATATGGGGCTTTAAACTCTCTGTTTCCCTATAAATCTGAGTAGTGTGGAAGGGCCTTGTGTGATTTTATTGTACAGCTCCTCACAGTGAGCACATGCAGCTGTTGGGGGTCACACACCCAAACACTCTCGTGCTGTGTAGCTCCTTTCAACATGGTGCTGATCAAAAGCCACATGAAGAGAGAAGAGAGGATACTGTTTGGACTGTTTAAGTGACAATGTTACACTTCCATATGATCTCAGCATGGACACATACAAAAGCTCAATCAACAGAGAATGACTCTAAAGTCTGTGCTGTTGTTTCCATTTTTTATGATGCATAATGTTGTTTTAAAAACAAGTTGCCTCAGTGCGTTCAGTCAGACTGATGAGAAAATCCTTCCAATAACTCAGGAACACTTTAATATACACTTTCCAAAATAAAACTACATGCAAAATATCATGTTTGAACACAAACCTCTGGTTCTCTTCTCTCTCTGCGGGCGTCATGGTCTTCTTCTGCTTCAGATGCTCTATAACAGCGTTTTGCTTCATCACCACCTGAAACACACGATGCAGTAAGAGGTAAGAACAAACCATGTTTCTCACAATAGGAAACCTCTGGCACTTCACACTAGCTGCAGTCGGTCGACTGACCACTTAGAGCCAACTCTGAAAGTGTGACCAACCCCATAGAGCCTTTTTATGAAGTACAACACTGAATAGGAAAATTTATTTGTTTACTGCCTCGTAGAAAAAAGGGGTTTGGTCTCTAAATACTCTTTTCAAGACAACTGCATGGGGGATGAATTTTATAACCCACTCGTTTAATTTCTATCAAGACTTAGAGCTATACAAAATTAAAGCGTATGGCTGTTTGGCGTGATAGCAGCTGCTGGATGTCACACAGACTCTGGTAGCAACTCGTCCTCCCAGCTCCATCCTTTCATCCAATTATGATGACTTTGGGCTCCAAAGATAACAAGACTGCAATAACGCCACATTCAAGTCCTCAGAACCAGTGGATGACCAACAGGTGACCAGTGAGTGACATCACGGTGGGGCTGTCCACTTAACATACCTGCTGTTTCACAACAGATTATATATTTATGGCTTGGCAGATAATGGCTATAATTCAGTAAAAAATACCTGAATAAGATGTTTCAATACAAAAAAAGTTTAATAAAAATAAAAAAATTCAATCAGCTGGACTTCACTTTCAATAACACTTTAAAGATTGTAGTGATGTCGAACCTGATGTCGAAAAAATCTAGGGAAATTCATTATCATTAAGTGACCAGGCACTATAGAAGAGTATGTCAAACAGACAGAAACAGGTGAAAACACTCACGTACACACAGACAAATACACACAGTAGTAGTGGCAATATTAGGCTCAACAAACAGAGACGAGGCCTGAGCTGTGAAAACAAACCCAGTCTTAGCAGAGCACTGCAGTCTGTTTACATACTCTTGGCAGGAAGAGAAAAGGATGACCACTGCTACGATGGGTGCCTGAGCACACACACGCACACACACACGCACACACACACACACACACACACGCACACGCACACACACACGCACACACACACACACACACACACACACACACACACACACACACACACACACGCACACA
>JAPZDY010000020.1:16537919-16559151 GCA_029783645.1 Ctenochaetus hawaiiensis | reverse complement strand
CACACACTCACACACACACACACACACACACACACACACACACACACACACACACACACACGCACACACACACACACCTGTTTCTGAATGATGTCGCTCTGGCTGGCTGCATTCAGAGCTTGCTCCCTCTTGGCCTCTGCGGCTTGTCTCTTCTTCTGTTGTTGCTGTTCTCGGAGCTGCTGGATCCTCTGCAGCTGCTCCTGGACAGATGCTGCCTGGATGGTCACTACATTTCCAATCTGTGCAGACAACATTGTGTGGTGAGGTACACAACTTTAAACACTCTTGAACACTTTTGAAATAAATTACACTGAGTGATGCTGCACTTGTGTAATTTTAAATGACTGAATTCTGTCTTTCTAATTTGCTTTTGCTCCTTTTTTTCTTGGATCAAAACCCATTGACAAGAGCCTATGCAGGTGCTATGCTAGTTACTGTTGCCCTACCTGTCCTCCCTGAGATGATGTGGTCCCGGTTTGTTGGATCTGGATAGGAAGCTGCAGTTTGATGTGCTGTGGTAGAGAGCCTCCACCCTGCTGGGCCTGCAGCTGGGCCAACACCTGCAATCCCAACACAGGAGACACTCAAACTTAACAAAGCTGAAAAGAAAACTAGGGGTGACATTTATATTGAAGTTTTTTGGATCATAATCTCTTAATTTACCACCTTAAGAACCACTGGATAGATAACATTTAGTAGTTTATTGGATGAGCTAGGCTTAACAGTTTCAGCGAGCAAACTCTAAACATGCTCGCAAAATATAACAACATTTACTTTATTTTTCCCAGTAAATAAAATCTCTGCTGCTGGACACTGTGTTGCCTCATCTGAGCAGCTGTACCCGTCCAGTGGCTGGTGAAGTTCTGAGGTTATGGCTGATGCTACACTACTGATCTCAAGCAGTGTCTCCTGCGTACCTGCTGCTGCAGCCCGGACACACTGATGAGCTGGGGCGTCTGCTGTAACTGCAGCTGAGCGGCTCCTCCCTGTGTTTTCACCTGCAGTGATGTTGGAGACTGGATTGGCATGTGAGCCTGGGTTTGGGGGGGTAACTGGCCCTGTGGGGTGGCTGACGAAGGGGTGCCAGTGGTGGCCAAGGGGGTGGCTCCTGCCTGGACAGGGGCAGCAGCCTGCTGAGCGGGGGTTTTGGTGGAGGTGGTGCTGGGCTGGCCAGGAACGGTGGTGGCTGGAGGGAGATGGCAAAGAAAGGTCAGAAATAAGCAGAAAAAATGTCCCCATAAATGAAAATGTCATCTTTGAAACCTGACAAATTGACAAATATGTGTGCACCTAAGATCAGAATTAAACAGAAAACATTAGTGTGTTAATCTGGAGCAAAAAGACATTGCAGCTGTTTGTTTGGACTGCAACAGCAGGCTGCCCAGCGGTTGGCTGTGACTGAGTAGCTAAGTGACGACGTTGGACCATTGATTTTAAGACTGTTACTGTTGTGTTACTGTTTCAGCATTGGTTGTTGCACTTTTAAAATGAATTGGTACAAACTTTTTCCTATTAAATAAACAGGGGTGACACCACAAACTATCAAACCTCCAGCCATTATTTACTTATTTACTGTGCTATTACTGTAATATGGAGAAAACAAAAGTCCATGTAAAGAGCAAGGAAGTGTTGAGCAGAAAATTAACATTTAATTTTCACAATTATTGTCATGTGTTTGCCTTCTAGATAAAAATTAATCTCTCTTCAAACTGTTTCTCTGCAGACTGATTTATGCTTCTTTCTTATCATACCTGTGCTTGATGTGGGTGTCGCAGCTGAGGCCAAGGGGGTGAAGAGGAAGCGTTGCACCTGGCCATTGGGCAGCGCTGCCTGCATAAGCTGTTGACCAGGTCCTGGGATGACGGTGACCCCTTGAGGTATGACCTGCAGCTGTCCGGTGGTCTGGCCCTGGCCTTGCACCATCACTGTTAGAGCCTGCTGGGTGCCACTGACACCTGCCGGCCGATCCACGCCTGACCCTGCCTGCTGCTTCTAACAGAGACAGAGAAGAGTGAGAAAGGCTTGTTGGCGGCTAAATTACACTGTACAAACTGCCTTCAGGGAAAAAATGTAGGTAAATTCATTTATTAAAAACAAAACAATTATCATAAATGAAATTGTATGAAATAAAATTTTCCTCAAAATTAAGAGGTAAAGATTTTCTGGCTTTCAAACAAACTTTAACAAGTTCCTGTGTAAACAAACAAGTAACCCTCAGCATCTTTTGCTTTCATGTCGTGTGCAGGGAAAAGTTTGGAGTCAGTGCATCTCACCAACCTGTGCGAGCTGAGTGAGCTGTGCCAAGGTGAGTTTGACCTGGCCTTGCCCCTGCGCCCGTGGGGCACCTGCTGTAGTTTGGCCTGAAGCCTTTCCTGCTGTGGTGGGGCTGGATGCCCCCTGGCCTGTAACCGTGGCAACAGGGCTGGCACCAGATATTGCCATGGAAACTGCCTGGCCGCGAATGATCTGTGTCACTACTTGCTGTCCACTCTGACCTGTCAGTGAAAGGTGTGTAGAGATAGAAAATTTAACAACACACAGAAACATAAAGGGTCAGAATTTGAGGCTGGAGAACATGCAAACCCATATACAACATACACATATACACACACACAACACAATACACACACAGTCACCCAGATGCTGATTTAAGCAAGAGCACTCGACTTTTGAGTGATTTTTGATTAGTGTTGCTCAACAAAAAAGACATATTTTCAACAGGAAAGGGAGCAGCTTGCCACTTTTATCTCATGTGTCACTTTTAGGTTTCACACCTGGAGGATTTTGTTATTACACAGGCGCCATCTGTTTTGTTGAGCGATGTGATTGGGTAATCACACACGTATCTGATGACTAGATCATCAAAACAGTTGGTAGACATCTGAAAAATTGCCAAAAGTACTTCCCCTCGTCCGTGCTTAGGATATGTTGAACCAAAACATCTTCACCCTGTAAATCACTCGTGTGGTTCGGTTGGTGCACTGGCCATCTCCTTTTTCTTTGCTTCTGTCATCTTTTCAGCAGAGAGAGACTAAGATCCCTTCCTGTTCAATTAACTCACTGATTTAATCAAAACTAACAAGCAGTCAGAAGGGTGCATATGTTAGTCAAGTTAAAAACACTAAACAACCTAGCTAGAGAATAACATGTAGCTTGTAGTGGAGATGACTTGAGTCTTTTGTTGGGGCATGAATTCAAAACTGTGTGCTGCTCTTTCTGGGATCAACACTCATCAAAAGTGCCAGTCGCTCTTCCATAAATCAGGTGTTACCATGAGGGATAAAACAAATGGATCTGAGCTTGTTGCTGCCAGGTGGCAGTTTTTTTGGGGATGAGCTGCTATTTGTATGACTCAAAGTTATTTTCATGTCATATTACCCTGCTGGACCATGACGGGAGTTCGGAGTATCGTCTTTCCCATTTGTCCTGTCTGCTGGATTGGTGTTCGGATCACTGTCATTCCTGGACGAATCTGACCGCCAGCTGACAGAACCTAGAAAGACATTTTCATTAGGATATAACTAATCGATTGTGCCAAAGCTGAGTTGTCTACTCAAACTGTCAGAATCTGACAGCTTATAGCTTTGCTGATGAAAAGAATGAAGAAATGAATGGAAAAAGATCAGCGCCTCAGAGCAGGGAGAGGGCAGATGTACCTGCTGCTGGGAGCCTGGGGTGTTGGGCCTGATGTTGAGCGTGGCAGTGCGGGGCTGGAATGTGTTATAGGTCTGTGCACCGCCTGCTGTACTGGATGGAATGATCCCCAATACTTTCTGCTGAACCACACCTGCAGAGACAAGAGAAACAGACGAATACCACAGTGAACAACTGAACAGAAATGATAAGAGAAAGGAAAGAGGAGAGGAGTGCTTGGCATTATATAACTGCTGTGAAACAACGGTTGCATGTGTGCGTGTAACAAGTGAGCAGCTGTAAAAAAAAAGTCCTGCTTCATCACATCTCGATAAAGTATTTGTGAGATTCTCTCCTTGCTGAATTGCCAACCTTTTAATCACAGCAATGGTAAATATTAGTTGGGCGAGTAAACAAAATCTTCAAAGGTTCACTGAAAGCTCAGTTTTCTTCCCCCAACATATCTGAACCCCCTCATACATTATGCATGATTTCAGATCCCTTTTTTTAAAAAAACTTTGATCCAACAAAGGAAGTGTTTCATATTTGTTCACCAGGCTCTGTGCCCTAATTAGCTCACGTGACGCCAGTGGCAGAAACGGAAAACATGAGTGTCGCCCTTTTTCTTCTTCTTCTCCTGCCTCTGCTGCTGCCTTCTCGCTGCGGTTTCTCAACCGCAACCAAGCAGGTAAACCTATACATCAAGGGTTTCCCTCTTCAAACGAGGACGTTAAGCCCGGTCGTAAGACCAGGGGAGTAGCTGCACTGGTCACACACATCAAACACGCTTCTCTATGGACTGGCTGTTTGGAGAGGTCGAGGAGTTGGGATTCCAGTGAGTGGAGAGGTACACGTTTATCCAGAAAGACGGGGGGAAAAAAGGGAAAACGGAATCCCGCTATAGAGGGCTACCTGTCTGGAAAGCAGACCTCAGGGTAAACTTGTTTTCCTGCCTAACTTCCTTAAGCCCTTCCAAAACAAACAAGGCACCCAAACAGTCACACTGGATAAATACACATGTTCATTAAATAGTTACACTCCATTTGAACTTAGTTTCTCCTTCATGGATACTTCAAAGGCAAGACATTTTTTATTCCTTTGGAATTATTATTCTCTTTATCTGATGATTGAAATGTTTTCTTTAAAGAGAATTTTATAAAATTACACATGTATTAGTGCTGTGGACTGAGATGCTATTGCTAACAAGTCTTGATCTTTTTATAAGGCTGTTAAAAGAGAAAAACATGAAGAATTTAACCTCAATCAATTGGGAGAAATGTTGACACTCTTTTAAATTTCCGACTGATCTTAGCTGTGCTTTCTATTTGTTTCAAAAATGTATCTAATCAAAAATTAAATTTTGTGAATCCTGAATCTAACCTTTACTGGCCACTTAAGAACTGTCGACAGCGTTGATAAGGCATGTTAACATGACGCTCTGCCTCTACTGAGACATATCCATCATAGAATAATTTCACAGCGGGACCAGAGGCAGGCCATGCTGTGTTCGGTGCAAACAATTGCCTCATCTGCAGTGTCAATATTGACATTTCAAAAAGCTGAAAAGCCCTTAATTTACAACAGTACAATACTGGATCCGCAGTCTGGATTTTGAACCTCAGACTACACAAAAAGTCCACCATCCCAAAAACCGTCCAACCAAAATAACAGCTTCCTATTAGATGACCATAGCGAGAGGACACAGACATGATGTGAAGAACCAAACTGAGCTGCTGACTCATGAGGCTGGACACATAAAGGGCACCACAATGGGGTTAGTGCGGACCATGTCGCCTCACAGGCACGAAACAACTGGCCAGTTAGCAACTGACCGCTCCTGATACAGGTGCACCTTTAATGTTTGTTCTGCTAGTACCACATGGGACAAATAGCTAAACTAAAGCACAAACAACCCTATAGCTGGAATAAACTAAACTCAGCTCAAGTTTACAGTACAGGTCATTTATTTAACTTTCATCTCTTACTTCATTCCGTCATTGCTCATAGAATGGCCACGGTTTTGTATTTGTGTTAAGTCCACTGACCCACTTGGTGAATGTCAGCCCAATATTCACTATCCTTTTTAGCTCTGCTTTTGGCCTCCACCAACTTCTGAGAGAAATAACTTTTCTTTACCTGCTAAATGTTTCAAATATGTTGAGCAGCCAGTCACTAACTTTGTCGGCCTGCGGTTGGCGGGCTAGTTTGGGTGTAAGGTTGAGTGAAGGTAATGGGAAGAAACCAAAACACAATGGTCATCCTGAATCAAATCACTGAGCCTAAAGATGTTATAAAGCTTTGCAGAGTCAAGAGGAAATGTTATGTGAGTGATCGTTCTGATGTCTTGAACCAGGTTCAGTGAAGTGCTTCATGTAGGCACATATTCAAGTTTATAAACATGGCTGCATTAGGACCATGGTAAAAGTGACTGTGACAGATGTGTAATTAGGAGTAAACACTTGAGTCCTACAGTTTATATATTATAAACACTACTTTGACTTGTGTACGTGGCTCACTGACAGTGGCAATGAAGAACAAAAGAACATTTAATTTGTGAGAGCTGGCACCAACGAGGTTTAGACTGAGTGAACAGTGTGAGTCCTACAGGAATGTTGTGAGCATGGTTGGCACTTCCGCACAATAGCATCCAGTTAATGAGTCAGATCTAACATCAATCCTCTGACACGTTTGAGAAGTCTCAGGTGTGAAGTCTGAGGTGAGGCGATGAAAACACAAACATACATGAATCCTGAAATGGTGGATGGAAAGAAGAAATTTGTACACTGAATAAATGTAACCTGCGCTCTCCGTCTGCCTCTAAAGGTGTGAATTATTTAAAAGCGGCCTTACCTCCTTGAGAAGTTGGCACGTTGACTGTGACAATCTTGCTGTTGGCGGGCAGCGGCAGCTTGGTGGTCACCACCTTTCCACCCACTGAGGTTCCCGTAATCTGGAAAGTGTGCCCACCAGACGTGGCCACGGTGGTCTCTGTGCTTGCTCCTAATAAAGCAAACAAACATAATTAAATCACAGCAAACGCATAAATATCCACTGTAAACTGAATAATATCACTGCTTCTAATAAACTTCATTAACCACCACAGCCAATCAACAAGCACAGCTTCAATAATAAGTCTGCATTTGACAACACAAATGATGCAGTTACAAACACCACATACATGACAGAGGAAAAAAACATAGATTCTACTTTGCTGTTTCAGGATGACTGATGTCTCTCTTGTGAGCACATGTATTGTTATTTGTTCTAATTTTCTTTGTCCTTTAATTTTAGTAGGAACAAAGAGCACACTGTGCTTCCCTGCTGCTCCCTCAGACTAAAGTACAACAAACTGGCTGTTAAACTCCTCTGCTGAGTACCTTGTGTGCTCTGACCCTGCTTGACCCAGGTGGCGAAAGACTGCTGGAAGTTTTTGTTCTGCTGGAATGTGACGGGGGTGCCCATCTTGGTGGACAGCACCACTTTGGTGTTGGAGGCGCCCTGGCCTGACAGTGAACCGACGATGACTTTGGGTGTGGTCGCAGGTGTAGCGGGAGTGCCTGATGGAGTGGCTGTGACTCCACCTGGTTTCTGCTCCAGACGTTTCTGAGATGGTAAACAAGTCAGACAGAACAATCATGAGGGAGCCAAAGACAAAAGGATTCCAAAGGGAAGGCAACAAAATAAAAGCATTAATAAAAATGAAATAAAAATGAGTTGTGTAAAAAATATGCTGTTACAGTCGTATAAACTGGGCCGGCCGAATGATGTCAGAACTTTGTTATCTTGGTCCAGTTTCGCATTAAAAAAAGGTGTGTTCTCTGAATCCAGAAATTAATTACAAAAAAATTTTTTACTAAAAAAATGTATTTAAAATGTATTCAAACAATCCTTTGAGGAACTTAAACATTCAGTGGAAAGACAACAGAACTAAAGCACACTCACCTTAGCCTGCTCTGCTGCCTGAGCTTTCTCTTTCTCCACCCTGTTATAAAGCAAACAAACAAACAAAAAACATTTTACAGTCTTTCAATATATTTTGTAAAAAGGAAGGGGTTTTTCTGGTTGGGATCATGACAGAAAATCATCATGGATTAAAAACATCTTGAGCATTTGTCAGAACAAAGCCTCCATTTCACTTCACAAGTTCGACAGAACAAAGGAGAAGAGTCAGGAGAATATTAACCTTCTGAGACATTAAAATCAACAACCTGCATAATATCTGACTCTCCAGTTTGACATGTTTATGAACCTTTCTTGGAGATTTATCTCTACATGAGAGGTGCAGACATGACAAGCTTGGTCCTCTGACCTTTCTGAGAAGGCTCTGATCTCCCAGAGGTCCAGCTCCTCCTCAGCCACCCAGGTCTCAATCACCACTGGGCCCGTCTGCTTGGCGGGCTCATGCTTCTTTGGGCGCAAAGCACTAGAGCGAAGCCCCTTCCTCTGAGGGGTGTGAGTTTCTGGAATGAAAATGGGAAGAGAATATTTTGTCCAAGCGTGTATGTTTTCTCTTATTCCTGAAAATTTTAATTCAAGAGAGAAATACAACTGATGGAAAGATACTAAAACAGATGAGCTCTTGGTATTTTCTTCAATAATGATAATGGCTTTGTCAAGGCTGTACATTTTTTGGGGGGGGATCTTTGGCTGCAAATCTTTTCTTCATTGTCAGATACAAAAAAAAAGCGAAACCAACCTTTGGGAGTCTCCGGCACACCAAGAGGGCAGATGATTTTGCGGATGCAGTATTCTGAGCGAATGCCATAGGGTCCCACATCCCGGCGCTTGATGATCTCGGTGGTGGTGATTTCAGTGTCTGATGTCTCTGTAGCAATGAGTGGGGATAGGGCTGGGTTGGTATGGTGATGAGGACGAGAGCCCGAGAAGATGGAGGAAATGCACTCCAACATAAAAACACTGACACCCACATGAGACTGAAAAGGTCCCTTCCAAACAGACATTTTGGTTTGTTTCTCTGGGTGAATGCAGGGATATAGAGAGTAGCCCATGTTGATACAGGAGGGCAATTTCCAGTTGTTAAACAGTAGACATGTCAAATCTGTCACTTCTGTTACCTTGTGTACCATAAATGTATACTATGTCAAACAACACAATTCATTCCTCTCTCAAAACCCAAACTCAAATCTGAGTAGTTCTGCTCCACCCTCTCAGGGTGAAGGGCACTTTTATATGGAGGAGATTAGATGATTCAGGAGGCTGCGGCAGGCTCTACCTGTACGTGTGGTCCCCACAGCAGCGGACGGTTTGACAGCCATGTCGTCCCACCTCAGACAGGCCCACAGGAGCCTCAGCATCAGGCTCACACCGGCCAGAGACTTTAC
Source organism: Ctenochaetus hawaiiensis (assembly GCA_029783645.1). Lineage (NCBI taxonomy): Eukaryota > Metazoa > Chordata > Actinopteri > Acanthuriformes > Acanthuridae > Ctenochaetus > Ctenochaetus hawaiiensis. Next base: position 16,550,176 of record JAPZDY010000020.1, on the reverse strand, counting down.
CGTCTGCAGGCGATACCTAGAACACAACCCAGAGGTTCAAGAATTACTCATAGACAGCTGTATGCGAACATGTGTCCAAGCATTCTGTGTCGTTTACAACTTCACAGCTGTAAATGACATACAAAAACATGAATCTACTAAAGGTAACTGCTGGAAATAAAAAACGTCTGCCGCACACACTTTGCCGAAAATTTATAATGGAATATTAACACTGCTGATAAAAGGAATACTTGTTCGACAGCTACGAGCTGAAGGAAAGCTTTCTGGCAGACCCCGGCCCCCGGTGTCATGCAGTTCATTAGTGGAGGCAACTGACTGGCAGTGACTCGCTTGGCGCAACAGAAAACACATTGCAGCATAATCGTGGAAAAGGAAGGGGCCGAGTGAAAAACAGACTGAGGTTTTTGGTGATGTTGCAGTCCGCTAATGACCACTTCCCATAAAGAAACAGATGAACTGTCTGCCATTTTTAATTAATCATTTCATACACTAATTTGGCTTGGGAGCAGATACACAGTTTAACTCACTAAGTTCAAAGTGGAAGCTTGTGCACATTTCATTTGGTCCTTTTTGATTTAATTTTGGGCGTAACAGACTGTTGTGTGTATAGAATTAGTGGGGATGTCTCCGTCAATGAATAATTTCCTAAAGTGCTCTATTATTAATAAATATTCTTTCTTACATCATCATGGTCCAACATCTGTTGCTACACTAACGTTAACGCGTAGGATAAGGACATTTAAAATATTCTGAACATCTTCAAAAACATGATCACAAGGCTGTGTGTGTGTTTTTTTAAGTGGTTTGGTAGTTTAGTTTAGTAGTTTGCCATGTCTAACCACAGGCGGGAAAATATTCCTGGGTTGTAGGGTTGGGTCAGTGCACCAAGTGAACATCCTGACGCTTCTCCAACTGCTGGATGAGTCATGACGGCTTTGGAGCTCTGAGCTCCGGGGCAAAATGACCAGAGGTCTCTGTGTGACACCAAACTCAGAGCCACAACATCATACAGGGCCAAAGCCACAGACAGCAGACAGGAAGGGGGGCACACATAATGAACAACAAGTCAACAGGACATGGCACTCCGAAACAAGGAGAGAGTTTAAAGGTGGATGCTGAGGGGAAATAGTTCAGACTTTATTCCTACAGCTGCCTATTGAAATGACATTACAAATGCATAATGAGTTGTCACAAAAACAACAACATAATTCTACATACACACAAAGGTAAATAAGGCTTGTTATGTCATTCTGGGTGACGGATAAGTTATTTGTTTCGGTGTCCTATTTTGTGCCTACGCTGACACAGAGTTGTTCTCACACACAATAAATACAGTTTTGCAATTGCAATTTTTAGATTTTTTGTGTAAATAAACCAGATTTGGTTTCAATTTGACTGTGAAACCTAAAACCTCTTTTACTTTTAAAAAATGAACAAATAATGGGAAGATTGTTATTTTCATACCACAGGGCAGCATTGTGTAACACGCAGTCTGACCCAACTGAATCTGTAAAATATAATTTAACTTTTTAGAAATCCAAAAACAACACAAGGGAGTCCTTTTAACAGAACCAGATGCTGTTAAAAGGTTTTTCAAAACATTTTACTCTGAAAAGGCCATTCATAAAATATGGGTGTTAATGAATTATAGCCTTGCCTTAAATGTTTAGTTCAAAGGAAACTTGGAGTGATGACTTTGCAGACTCTTGAATTAATTTCTTAGGGGAGTTTGTAAATACAAATCATGTCTGACTGTCAAAATTAAAAAAACTATACATTCAGTTTAAAAATATATATATAAAAAAATTGATTTAGGCTTGCTGTACTGGAATTTCTTCCAAATGGATATAATTTTTGTTTGTTGAAGTAAACAAGATTGAGTGATAAACCATCACTTAACAGTGAGGGGTTCTTATCTATCCTCCCTGTGTAAAGTTAACATGTTCTCTGCATTTGCTCCATTGCTCTTGAACCAGATGCTGGCATCAATAAACCCAATTTGCTCCTGGACTGACATCAAATGTTTGAAACAGCTTCGAATGCGAGAATCACAAAGGAGATCAATTAAATGCCACTTAACCAGCAACTTTGTCTGAGCCTTCGGCGCATGCTATTGTGTAAAGTTAGCATGTGGGGGGGCACTCATTAAGTTAGGGCCATTTTAACACAGAGAGAATGAAAACATTAAATTGGTTTTGGTAATGTTGAGTAAAAAGCTTCAGTATGTGAGAAATTAAACGACAGGGTGAACTTACCTCCATGTGATGCCAAACGTGGGCCTGGGTGAAGGATATGGCCAGATGTCCGAGGCTGGCTTGGCATTGTAACTAAATACAGGCACCTCTCGGAATCCGCCTCGCCGCCCCAGAACCTTCAAGTCGTCATGTGGCAGAACAAAAATACTCTTTCGGTTGCTCTTGGTGACAAACTTGCGGTAAGAAGGAAGGGCGGTGTCGGAGCGTGTCTTCTTGGTGCGGGAGAACCTGAGGAGACGGACGCGGCCCTTTGTTGAGGAAAAGTCCTCTTGGCTAACAGCAACAGATGACACTGATGTTTCACCACTGCTGTTAGTTGTTGACTTACTAATGGAGGCCAAAAGTGCTGTCTTCTGTTCTTGTGTCACTATCTCGCTCTGGCTGTCCTCTGACTGACTATCAGACCCTGGGGAACAGATTTTGGTCACTGTTGTTTTGGTCATGGTAGCGAGGGTGGACACCGCACTGCTTTCTGTTGTCGACACCACGGATGTTGTCATCTCTCCAGAGGCCTTTGATGGCGCTCTGGTCACCCTCATCTCTGTGGAAACTACTGTCGAGGTGGTTGTGGTCACCTGGGTGATGATGGTCTTGAGGGATTCCGTCATCCCGCTTTGACAGCTCTCCTCCGCAAAGTCACTCAGACTGGACTCCTCTGCTGACGGTACAGGAGACGGAGGCATTCGGATGATCTTGACAACTGGACTGAGTCTGGTCTCTGCAGATTGAAATGTTGACGTGCTGTTGTGCTGTGCATTGCTCTGAGTAGCAGCTCCAAGTGTGTCTATGTTGTTCTCCAGCCTGGACATCTTCAGTGGAGGTTTGTAGTCCTGGTCTGATATTGATGTCTTGCTCTCCACCTCTACCTTAGAAGTCAGACTTGGCTCCTTGTCCTCAACCTCTGTAGTATCATTTACAGGAGCCAAATCCCCGTTTACTAAAGGCTTTTGCTGTGTGCTGTCCTTCATCAACACAACCAGCCTTTGTTCTTCAACTTTATCAATACTGTTCTCTCTGGCCTGCTGACTGTTGGTAAGCACACCATTATTTGAGCTCATTGTACAGTTACTCAACTTGCTTTCACTCCCTGAGCCATCATTACCGTTAACCTGAGGGAGAGGAGAAACTGGCTCAGGGGTTCTGTCGCCTTCATTTCTGCCTTGTTCAATTTGAATATTTTCTTTCTCCTCTAGCACCATGCCGTTTTTCTCAGTGCCCGAATGCACTGGGCTTAAACTTTCTGTATTTTGCTGAATAAGTTTAGGGGGGGTTGTGTTTTGACTGCTCTTTTGGTCAGATGTCCTTATAGAGTCCAATTTCAAGTTAGGTACCTCTGTCCTTGTATTTTCAATATGTGCAGCCTTGGTAACATTTAATGGTACACTGGCTGTTTGTTGCTCCTGAGAGCTGTGGATTTCCCCTGACGTTGTCTCTTGCACATCAGACAGTTTGACACCCTCTTGCCCTGAACTGTCTGAATGAGTTTCTTTTGGCCCCGTAGTCCTTTCCACTGAGTCTACCCCCAATTCCTGGGGCATGGAGGTGATTTGGTTTTGTTGTGATGTTGAATATTCACCTGTACCTGTACTGCAACTGTCTTTCGATGTGGAGTCAAAAGCAGGAGAAGGAGGAGGAGAAGTGGAAATGTCATCTGTAGCTTTAGAGAGTTCAGCTTGAGTCTCCGCTTCAACCTCTGACCCTCCACCTTCTCCTGGTGCTGGAGTTTGTGTTATGGAAGATTTCTCCTCCACCTTCACAGCTTCTCCTAGTGCGAGCTGTGTCCGAGTGAGAGCGTGGGGCTTGAGTGGTGATCGTGGCCGGACTGGAGTGCTCAGAGCTGGGGCCGAAGTGGATGAAACTGGTGTTGGAGTCTGAGGTTTGGATGCAGACGCCTGCGGCCTCTGCCTCTGTTCAATAATGTGCTGCTTCAGTCGTCGCTCCAGCAAACTGTCCAGCTTGGAGGACTTGACCTTCTTCTTGTAGGCTATACGGGTGAGGAAACCTTTGCTGACGTCCACCACATCGTAGTTAAAGGGTCGTGCGGGGCCTTCTGGCTCTTCCTTAATGGAAGCCTTCTCCTCTGGAACACTGGACCCTGGAAAGAAAATGAATTAAGACTTTATCTGCATCAATAAAAAATTAGACATTTCTCCAAATTATTTCTGTCAATCAAAAATTTAAATATTTTAGGAAGGGTACACAATATTAGAATAAATGTTCTTGTGACTATTTTAAAATAAAGTACGCCTCATCCTCAACATGAAATTGAACACAGTGCTATTACACAAGAAGTTGCTCTTTGTCATACTTGGTTCATCTGATATTGAGTCCGTGGGGTCCACCTCCATCTTTGCAGGTGATTCATTCACTGACAAGTCTTCAGACTTTTCTTTTTCATCCACCCCTTCTTTCCTTACATCTGTCATCATCTCATTAGACTCCAAATCTTCAACAGACTCCGGAGGATCCTTTGCAGGCTTGGAGAGGCTTGAGGATTCTTGTTCTTTTGCCTCACCGCTTAAGACAGCAGCTCCCTGAGCTTCTTGTTCAGCTACATTGGGCCGTCGACTCAAGTCCAGCAGGGTACATTTCTTGCCAAGTTTTGCATCTTTGGAGAACAAAGTGACAGTGAAAGTTTATCAGGTTATTTGAAAGACAAACACAAACACACACACAAAAAGAGCTACTAATAACCATTAATTAAGCTTTTTAGGATTGCAACCCATCTATTATTAAGAGACAAACTAAAGACATGGAAAGTCAGGCATTCTTCAGCTTGTACAACATGAGGAACATACTGACACTGCAGCCTTACTAAACATAATTAAAGGTAAAAAGATGAGCAAGAAGATAAACTATCAGTATAAATAAACAAGAATAAAAGGTATTTGTGCATACTTCAATTAGCTTTCTGATCAAGTCATCTCATGAAAAGAAATGAATAAAAAATCTTTTTGGACAAAAGTGAGCACTACTCTGATAGCACTTTAAAAACTCTGGAGGACATTTTAGGACAAATGAAAAGTGAGACTTAATTCATTGAACGACAGCCAAAGAGTCAAAGAGACTTAAAATGAGAGAAAAATCTAACTTCAAACGACTTTAAAACACTACTTAGGCCCCAGTGTCTCATTCCACACCTTCCAGTTCTTTGCGGTAGTTGGCGTTGGTGTTACCGGGAAGCCTCGGGACAAACCGTTGCACGTAAGTCTTACTGATCCAACTCCAGCCCCCATAGCCAGTTACACGATACTCCTCTCCTTTCTGCTTCCACACCTTCACATAAAACAAGACAGTAGGTGAGTAATGAGGAAATGAGGAATACAGAAACAGCAAGAGGTTAAAGGTTGAAATGGAAAAAAGAGATTTGGGACAGACAGAGAAGAAAAGGGGTGGGAAAGAAGAGAGCAAAGGTATAAGAGTGAAAAGATTGGAGTTATTCATACACTGCTCACTGATTGCTGAGGGAACCGTCTCACAGCAGAGTTCAACTCACTCCATCAAAGAGCCCTTGATGGCCCAAGCATGTACATACGTACAACATACACACCACTGCTTCTAACAGCAGTGTTTCAGTTTTTCTAGCAAGGAAAGTCTCAAGTAAGGAAGGAAGTGTCCATGTATAAGTGGACACTGCATGTAAAACAGAACTTTAACAGTAAGGATGATGGTACCTTGTCATGATCAACATTTTCACAATGGTGCTGAGCATAAATCCAGGCTATAATGTTGTCAAGAAAAGACACTGTGCATGCGAAAGGGCTGGGCGGAGCACAGCCTGCATGTCAACCTGCATTGCTTGCGAACAACCTGTAAATCTGACCAACTTGCAAAGTAAAAATGCACAGCCACTGGGGTCCCATCTCAATCTGAGATGCTTGATATTAATGCATAATGGCATGAAGACTATAAATCGTGCGTATAAATGGTCATAAATTTAACCTAAGACATAATTACTTCATACTGACGGTGAGCAGGTATATGACCTACCTGATGTTTAATTGGAAAGGTGTACTTGACCCATGTGGCTTGCTGCATCGTCTCCTCGTCCTCCAGCTTCTTCTCTCTCTTCTTTACTTTCTCTTTCTCCTCACGCTCTATAGCAGTCATGCGGTTTAACCTGAAAATATATTTATTTTAACTGGGATGCAGTGTAACCTGCTGCTTTTAGATTGGAAGAGTAATTGATTACATGCTGAGAACTTGTGAACACTGTGATTTGTTCCATGTAAAACCCTTGTAGTACAAGGCGTTTCACAACAACCATGTGCATCTTTTCAACCTTCATCTTTGTCTTTTCAGCTGATGAGCCACTTGGAAATGCATCTTGAATAAATAAGTACTTCTCTGTATTTGATGTAGAATAATAATGAAAGCCCTGATTAATGATCAGCATGGCCGCGGCTTTGCAGGTTTGATGATAGCTGCTCTTGAACAGTTCCATGAAAAACAGATCGACACGCACGACCACGCCACAGTTTAGTGACACATACACACATTCAGGTCCTAACCTTGTGAAATCTTGGACAATCCCTTCTTTAAAGGGGCGTCGTGGTGTTGAAGCAGTAATACAAGCAGAGGTGGGTGGTGCTGGTAGTGGACGTGCAGTATAAATATTATGCCTCACAGCTAGGGTGGGCCCTTTGATCTGATCTGGTTTTGATTGCCTCTGCCTGCTAAACTGACCACACATCCCCCGTGTTCGTGCACTGAATGTTTGTTTGAGTTTTTCACTTTTTTTTTTTAGGAGGTATTTGAATGTTCTGCGTTTAAACTGGATTTGTGGAGGGATCCTGTGACCACTATTTGTTTATGTGTTTTTAAGAAATTATATCAATGTTTAAAAGCACAGATTCATGAATCTATGTACTAAGTACTGTACACACACATATACTCTATATTTACAATGCATGTACCTGGTATGGCCCAGAGAGTCCTTCCAGACAGGCAGCATCGCCACAGGTTTAATGGCACACTCCAGGATGGCCAGAGCCAATGCAAACTCTCTGGCCTTACTGCACATCTGAACTGCTTTGATCCAATTAGTCCTACAAAACAAGCAAAGACACATTAAACACCTTTGAAATGTCCTCTTTACTCTGGGTGGTTTCGCTTTAAAGCTACATTAAATTTCAAGCTCTCAGTCTGGTCATGGTGCACTTCTACTTTCAGTAAAATACTCCTCAATTATGACCCCTCTTTCATCTCTACAAATGAGGTGATTTAAACACTGAAAGGCCCCGACACCAACATAACTGACATAAAAAGCTGTTAGAGTTGTGAAACACAGTTTTAATTTCGCAGTGCCTGACCTGTGTGAGGCCCAGTTAGGGTGCATAAATGGTGCAGGAACGTTGTTCTCCAGCTGGATGATGGTGAGTCTCAGTGTGGAGATGGTGAGAAACTTGGAGCCATTAATAGACCCGTTCCACTTAAATTCTCCTGCTGGTGTCATGCAGAACTTGTGGGAGAGATGTCGCCTCTTGTCATGGTCCTGATGAAAAGACAAGTTAGATAGTTTTCAGTCAGGATTAAAGCATCATGAGAGGTGTGAGGGCAGTGGGGATAATTCACTGTCAATTTATTTTCTTTTTTATTGCCAGTGGATTATCTCCGGTACAGTTTGAAAAATGATTAACACTGGAGGTGGATGGAACCTATTTCCAATCACTATTCCTTCATGTAAGTTAAATATAGTTTTTGTCTTTATAATAATGTGAAAACCTGTGCAAACACAATAACCCTTAAGATAAAGATAGTTATGAACCCTCAGATGACAAAAACCATCAGTCGCTGTGCTACTTGCCTCCCTGTGCTGGTGCTTGTTGAGGGCCACAGCATTGGAGCTGTACTGGTTATGATAGACACGGTACTTCCCCTCTTGGCCAAGTTTGAAGTATTGGCTGAGTGTCCCCTTCATCACCACGTCCTTGCTGTTTCGTGTGCTGACACGGGTGATGTCACCTTGTGCATTCACTACGAGTACCTGTGTAGGTTGCAGAAGAAGTTATAAATCATGCAGATTTATTTTAACACACCATAATCCAATCTTTACTATAAGCTTCTAAAAAAAATCAAGAATTATCCTTTTCACAGTCACTGACACCAAAATGAGCTAGAACAGCCATCACGAGAAATTGGGGGTTTATTATCTTGCCAAAGGACACTAACATTCAGACTGGAGGACTCTAGGATCAATCCAGCAGCCTGCTGTTGGTAGCCTACCTGCTCATCTCCTGAGCTAATGATGACCGTTACTCTAATGCATATTTTGCCTCCTGTCTCAGACACTGTGCAAGCATTTGCCATTAGTTATCTGACAGAGTAAACTCATTATCATCCACGTTCTTCTCACCTCTTTTCCCTCTTTGAAGGCCTTGTTGGCTTCATGGACAGCAGCAGCCACCTGCTGGTTCTTCAGCTGGCTGAGCTTGCTCTCTGGGTTTCTCAGCCGAGTTACCATACGAGTTGCTGAGGACTTCTTACTGCTGGCACCTGGTGTCTCTCCATTGGCCGAATCCTTACCGTCCCCTGAAGGCCCCATGCCCAGGTTCAGTCAGAGACAAAAGGAATCGAGTCATACACAGTTGTAAACTATCTGAGCACATAATGTGAGATGGTAAATAAGAGTGATACTGTCATTTTAGAGGCTGGTACATAAATAATTGTCATAACATTCTTCTACTACCATTCTCATAGGGATAAAATACCACGTCAAAATGTGTTACAATTTAAGACGCGATAATGAGGAATTGTGTTGTCAGACCTGTGTCATCAAGGCTGGCCAGGGATGACTGCGAGGATTTATCAGCCAGGTCTGGAGGTTCAGGACCTCTGGGAGGGACCCCAGCTCCTGTGCTGCTGTTGCTGTTCTCCTCAGCAGGCTGACAGGGCTGGCTCAGGCTGAGGATACCATCTCCACTGACAGGGACAGAATCTGACGACTGGGTTTCTGCAACACAGACAGAAAACCACAAAGAGTATTGACCGTTACATAAACAAACTTGTCTCAATGATGTAATTTTTGCTATCATCATTCATCATCTGAGACATCTTTGTGAGTTCATTTAAGTGTTACAGCAAAATACAGGCGCTTGAACCAGAAAGATTAAGACAAACTGTAGTATTAAAGCTGTCAGCAACGGCACAAGTATGAGCTCAGTCATGATGAGGACAGAAACTTTCTTGTGATAGTTCTATGATAGTTATGGCTGTGGCTCCCTCTACTGATTCAACATTTGTAATGCATGCAGTTGCCAGTTCAAATGAGGAGATGGACTCCATGAAAGCAATGGCAGATCAGTTCAGACAAGGCAATGCACACACACAACCACACTGACCACAAAATCTAGTAGCAAAGCTTTGTAATATTTATGAAAGAATATGTTCAGATCATCACTCGATAATTTTCAACAACAGTGCTACTTACACGGACAGCTAACTACCCAGAGGCTCTGATCATAAGCCAGCAGCAGAAGTAAAGCTTTTGATAAGAACTGTTGCACCAAGCGATGTGAATGGTGTCCCAAATCAACCGAGGCTCTGTTCTAGTCATGCTGATCACAGACACAATGTCATCTGATTGCAAATAAACAGATGCAATCAAGTCTCGGCTCTTTAGAGAAACAGAGAGCGTAAGCAACAAGAGTTTCAGTGCAAACTGGCTGAAAATGTTCCACGGCTGAAGCCAGATTTAGAGAAGTAAAATGGACTTCTGAATACAAAGGCCAGCAGATGGGGAGAGAGCCACATGCAAACAGGCAGGCAGGGGAACAGTCAGGAGGAACACTGTAGCACTGCGGGTGTGTGGTGAAACAACAAGCCACAGTTGATGTTAAGGGTATGTGATTCATCACACAATACTGTGAGGTTGCAGACTGTGGCAACAAGCAGACTTCACCCTGAGGCAACCTTGTATACCTTTGGTGTTGCTAGAGACCTCCATATGGGAACATCCCTCTAACACAGTCTCTACAAAGGAGGCCGGGGGGTTTGGAGCCTCAGTGGCCAGGCTACAGCTCACAGCAGTGGGGCTGGTTTGCGATGGAGCAGAGGTTGCTGGAATCATAGGTCCGTCTGAGATGCTACTGCCACTACTGCCATCTTGGCCAGTGGGTGGAGCTTCAACAACTACAGATGAACAGCGGCAATGTTATAAATATTGTGATTTTGAGTTTATAATGCATACACAAGTTGGAGAGGAGAAGTTTTGGTTGGGGCCAAACATTAGATCTAATCATAAAATCATACATCATCACCTGGAAAAAAGAAAATATCTAAAATTCTATATTGTTTTAAAAGCTACTTTTATATGCATGAAGTGTTATTTATTACATTCATAATGCTCTCAGGGGTAATTAGACGCTACTTACCGAAACTTTAAACTTTGGTTGTCCTGCTCATGCAATTAATGTCCTATTATTCTGTTATATAATATTCTGGATAATACATATTCAGCAAGATACAGATTAATTGACATATGTGTTTTGTAAGTGCCAAACTTCTGTTTTGAAAGGGCATAGCATTTCTAATTGGTCTAAGAGCCAAATGACACTGGGATTGATTCTTCAATCAATAACTAATTACTCTGTTGTGATGATGTTTTCCAAAGCTCAAAAACAGAATAAAGAAGATGTACTGATCCCTAGACAAACAATTTTTCAGGCCAGACTTTGCAGTGTTTTTTGTCACTGTTATCAATATGTCTGATCGTGTTTTCAGAATACTTTGTGAAATACAAACATCATAATCACCTGCAGTTTTGATGTCATCTTTTTTCTCGTCTGAGTCCTCTTCTTTTGTCCCATCCTCCTCCTCCTTTGTCAGAACTTTGACCTTTCCCTCCTGCTGCAGTTCGTCTTTCAACTTTGCCTCTTCATCCTCTTTCTGTGCATCCACCTCCTTCTTCTCTTTTTCCAGTCGTGCTTTCTGGGCCTCCTCAGCAGCCCGTCTCTTCACCTCCTCCAGCTCCTCTTCCTTCTTAGCTCGCAACCGCTCCAGGATCTCCTCTGGATGAGAGAGGAAAAATGTAAACAATAACAAAAGTTGTGACACACATGGTGTTTTTAACAGTTAGAACTTAATACAAAATGCACATTAAAAGGATATTAAGAGTTGAATTAAAGGAAAACTAGAATAAGAGCATCAGAGTAAAATTTCAGCGCAAGTTTATATGTCAAGCTACAATGATAACTGAATGCAAGCGAACACTAACAGAAGTTTCATCGAGGATGTGGTTTATTATGACTTGCCTGTAATTTATATTTAAACCCAAAGCTGGAGGAAGACACAGAATTACATTTCAAAGAATGTCCTTGTTTAAACTTTGCAACACAATACATGCAGACAGACTTTACAAACAACAATAAATTAAGATTGTAGAGTCCGGTCAGGGAGCATGTGTCATCTGGCCCTGAGCACAAGCAAAAAACACAACAGGCCCAGACATAAGGGTCATTATCTTATTCCAGAGCCTGCATTATAATCACTAGGAAAGGTGTGAGCAGGATAGCTCAGGGAAACCAGGATAAGGAGGAAAAGAAAGATGGCTCTCCAAAACACAAAACTTTCGATAAAAACAAAACCAGAACACTGAAAAAAAGGGAAACTGCCGACTAACATCATTGTGTTTAATACTAAAATGGACAATATTGTGTCTATGTGGTACAACAGCTTCACTGGACGTTTCTGTGGTCAAGCAGTGTTTGTTAATATATTGGTGTGTGCATTTGTGTATGCTATGGTGGGCATCCTAATCTGCTGTGTAAGTGTGACTCACACAAATAAGAATACTTAAATCAAGGACGAATTACTCAAAAGGATACAAATTTTGTATATTTTCTTTTGTTAAAATTATTTTATTTAATCATTTTTCCCTTCTTTGTTTTTTATCATCTCAAAATACAAATGCAGAAGCAGGGCTAAGACACAGTGTTGTTTTTGGCAGCCATCTTAGTTTTAGTCTTAGTCTTAGTCTTTTGGACGAAAATGATTATTAGTTTT
>JAPZDY010000020.1:16522988-16537896 GCA_029783645.1 Ctenochaetus hawaiiensis | reverse complement strand
CACGTTTAGCTCGTCACCGTCTCGTTATCGTCATGAAAAAAAGGGACGTCAACGAAATAATTTCGTCATCGTCATCGCTGACGAAAACAACACTGCTAAGACATTTATCTCCTAACCACAAATGACACTTACAGACTTACACAGAAGAAAAACAAGACAGAATGAAAGAAAATTTAGTTTCATTCTTATCACTGAGATGTATGAAAACTCCCAGATTTTAAATTTGACAGTCATGGATAAACTCTGTATATCTGTGTATAAACAGGACAGACATTAAATTTATAGGCCTATATTTGCTTTCCACACAATGATGGCACTTTTCTTTTTCATTTTATTAACTTTTGGGATTACAAAGTGGATCACAAAGTGGATTTATCTTCACTTCAGCTCGACTGCTGCAGCGAGCTGTGAAATGCTGACGTGCGCCATAACTAGTTTCCCTTCTCTGACTGCTTATTGGAGGGGAAATGTACTTAAATTCATAGACACAGAGAGAGAAAGGGGAAAAAAGAAAAGAGATTATAAGAAAGAAATGGGTAGCACCAGAGGCTTGCTATCAGTTATGGTACAGCAACTGGCTTCATGATAAAAATAAACACAAATAAAGATAATAAACAATCAAACAATTATGAGTAAAACCAGGCAAAAATATGACAACAGATATTCTAAGCTTCATTCAAAAACCTCAAAAGAGCTTTGAATGTAAACAAAATTAAATTCAGTAAAGCCTCATGAGAACCATCAACTCCTCTGCTCATGGTAGATGCTTATTAGAAGTGAAAATTTTCCCTAAAGGCTGTTGCATCAAAGTCAACCCCACATGCAGCAGCTACATTTAAAATGTATGGCTTCTTTCCAAAACCTAATCGCTAAGAACCTCCGGTGCATGGCAGTCTGAGTGATACGAGCACATTATGCTCACATGTGCATCATTTTCACCTTCATAGCCAGCAAAGAATCTACACATGGAGTTTTCAGACACCCTACAGACAGAAAGAATGGAACGAGGGACTGAGGGGATGCTTAAGTGCTGGAGTCTGGCCAAACTGGGACAAGAGTAAGGTTACATAATAGCTGGGTTGATTCCTATGGCCCAGCCATCTATGACTGGGTCACATTCATGACTACAAGGAAGATAGCAGGGTGGAAGAGCGGGGAGAGAGAGAAAAGAGAGGGAGGGAAAAAATGACTTCAGGCTTAGAGAAATCCCTCTTCCCCTGACTGAACTCAGCAGTCAGATATCACAATCTGAGAACTGCTTTATTTTACTTAAGAAAGAATGAAGCGCTCTTTACCATTAGCAGCAGTGAGGAAACACTTGTTGCTGCCACGGGCTTTGTTGGTTAAGTCCTCAGTGATGTCCATATGTGCATGAACCTCATCCCTTATCTCCTCCAGTGCTGCAAACAGGTCGGCCTCCCAGTGCTCCTTATCCAAGCAATCTATGAGCTCAGCTAGCTGGACCTGAACACAGGAGAGTTTAAGGAAAGTTCAATAAGTGCAATACAAATGTAACTTGGATGTATTTAGTTGATAAAAAGACTGGAATAATTAGCATTAAGTTTTTTGAACAAAACAATTTAAATTTGTGTCAATGGGATGCTACACCTCCATTTTCTTCAGGGATGTTGCTTAATGAGTGGTGTTTACCTTGGTGCTGTAGTACCAGATGGCTTTGTCCTCCTGCTCCCCATCCTCTTCACTGTAACGTGCACATGACAAGGAGGAAGAAAATGTTAAAAGAAACATTAGTAACACCCAACAACAGACAGAAGAAGACAAACTGGGGGATATCTGCTCTACACATGCTTGCTCTCAATATATGGCTTTATGTGCTTTAATGTTATTTGTCTGTCTTTCACCGGTGGATACATTTTTTCATTTCACATCACAATTACAGAGGAAAGAGATAAAATCTGTCTAAATCTAAAGCATTTTCATAACACTGAAAACAGTCAATGACAGTAAATGAAGATGGAAGATGTGTCTCCACTTTCTCCCAGTGTAGAAAAAGCACGTCAAATGATCCATGATATATCTCATTCATAGCCAGAGGCTGTGCTGTCGTAATCAGCAGTGGGATCTGAGGTATTGAGGTTCCGCCCATTCAACTCCCCAAGGTGCAAGGTGTAACATTTGAGTACCAATAACAGAACAATTACAATTATGATTGACCTCTATAACATTTATACTCCACCTAATGCTGAAATGTTACACGTAGTCCCCTTAAGGTTTGCTGTCAATCACAACATCACATCCTCTTTTTTAGCAGCTAATAACTAATTGAAAGCTTATCAGAAATCTGAATACTTGAACAGCATGATAAGAACTACTGAAAATGACAGAAACCATCTTATGAGAAATTTTTTTCATCATGTTCTTCAATTTTTTTAGTTCAGCCAGACGCTGTGAGGGCACTCAGGTTGTTTGGCTTCCCTTTTGCAGAGCTGTCGTGTCATCCACCTTTACACAGAGCCTAAGTGGGAGAGGATTCTGTTTGCAGTGCAGCTGTCTTTTCCTAAGTCCTTATAAATCTTCCACATCTTTCCTTAACTTCATGAAGTTTTCCATCAAGGTCAAGGAAAAGACACAGAAGCTAATTTTTTGACTATTCAACTGCAGCCAAGTACCTAGTCGGTGCCTTGGTCAAGAACAGTGACTGGAGATTTAATTAAACACACGTTTATGATGGAAACACATCTGAACACAGGGGAAACATGCAGACTCCACACAGAAAGGTCCTGTCCCAACCAGGAATCAAACCCAGGACCTTCTGGCTGTGGAGTGACAGTGTGCTTTAAAGCTTCATGCTCTGTTAAACTGTCTGTAAGAAGCATGGATAACAGACCAAGCATAAATGAAATGAATGAAACAGCTAAAGCTTACCATACTTCACACTTATCATTATTAAAATGTTATGTTTGGTTTTATCAATATCATGGCTTCATAATGTTATTTTACACAGATACTTACGGCAGAGAATATAAATTTATCTAAATTATAACTCTGGCTTTATTAAAGCATTCAACTCTATTTTTTAATGATGACCTGAACAATAAATCTAAACAATTATAATAATATATGGCCTGGCCCTACTTAACACAATTCTAAATCATGGTGTAAAATCTGGGTGTAGTAAAAGGAGTGAACCGTTCAGATAACTATGGGAGGCCTTAGTTCCTGCAAGGCAAAGCACAATAAGAAATATTGACTAGGACACTTGTGTTTGTGTAGTACCAGCAGCGGCTACAGTGGAATATTTGACAGCGTTGTGCTCAGTATGGTCTACGCCAAGGGACTGAAGCCCGGGGCCGAGCAACAGTAGTTTCTATTCAGCATCCTCTACTTGAGGCACATGTGCGCTCACATCGACACCTTACTTCTCTGCACATCATTCATGGCACGCACATCCGGTCACACAAACTTTCCTCTGTGCTCACCACTTGTATGCACAAACACCCACAGGCTCTATAGGGAGAGTGAAGATCAGTATCGAAGCACCTGCTCGGGGCCAATTTGGGGAGCAGGACGAAGTAGAAAAAGAGGAGAGGGAGCAAAATGCAGCCCTAGCAATCATTGGCCACCAACCCTTTTTAAACCTTATATTGTGGTCTGGTCTTGGCTCCTTTATGGTTACTGTAGAAAACCTTCTGCTGCTGCTGACCCAGCAGGCACGGACCATCTGTGACTGCTCAGTACCGAGATCGTTTGCTAACGTATGGAACCAGCAACACTGAGGGTCAGGTTATGCAAGATTCTATTGAACCTTAATGAAAATTTGAAAATTGAATAGTTGTTATAGTTTATTAAACAGCTTTCAAAGCCACTAAACAGGTCTGTACTCATCTGCAAGAAGGTTAGTTTGTGCTGTGTCTAACTTTGCCCCTAAGCACTTATTACTTTGTCATACAGATTAAAATCAACCATCAGTGGCCAGATGAACCATTCTTCACACATTCCTGCAGCTGCATCATGATTCAGTACGGGGCATAAATAAGCCAAAACTAAGACCATGTGACAACATGTGTTATTGGTTAAGTGGTTGATAAACAAGTTTGTCTCTTGTTTTTGTCTGTGTCATTGTGCACAGAGCAATACAGAAGCAACAGCATGGCAGGCTGTTAACTTTACAATTTGGGGCACAAAATCCTAATCTCACTTAAGGCACCAACACTGCCAGAGTCAGCCGTGCTCACAGCATTGTGTGCAGCCTGGCAGGAGAGACGCTCATTGGTGCGCTGAGATTTTACATCTGGACTATGAGCAGGACACACACTTTTACTTTCTCTTTGTGGAAATGTGATGCTTTTTTCACATCACAGACAACGGAGAGAGACAGAAAAAAAGTCTTACAGGTAAAACCAGTGACTCATGTAGGCTGAGAGAGCTTGGTGTGACTTGAAAAACAGAAATGAATAACAAAATGTTTGTACTGAATAGCCAAATCCCATTTGACTGATAAAAATCTGAGTTGGGTACAGTTCAGTCATCATCATTGCATACTAGTCTACCAAATCATCATCAGCATGAGTGAATACTGTATACTGTACTGTAATACTGATCAGAGTTGATCATAGCTGACAGTGGCCATGCAAGTTTAACCACCAAAATCAGGTTTGTCGCCAAGATTTTTTTTTTCAAGAAATCTGCACAGAGAGGATAGATCTTGTTACAATTAGGGCAGCATGTCATGATGACTGAAACCATGAACACAGGATTACTTTTTTTTTTTTTTTTTTTTACACAGCTAGGTAGTATTGTCAGGGGGAAAACTGACCCCTCCGCCAATCAGAGTCCAGCTCTGTGTGCTCACAGCCTGGCTTTTAAAACCCAGACAACTCTTTTGAGATGGAAATTTAACTCAATACAAGTTAAAGCATGATTAGGTGGTTGGGCAAACATGAGTCTGATGCTCGGGGATAAACCTGGGAAATAACTCTCCCGTCAATAGAGGTGGGTGGGGTGAGATACAGGTTACACACATGCTCATTGTGCATCTGGTATATTAAGTAGTCATTATATGTGCCCTGGATTAGGAAAGAGGGTAGAGCAAGTATAAAGCCAACCACATAAAAAGCTTCACAGGCATTGTTACAGCGTATTTAAAGAAGATCCCAAATCTCACACTTGTCAGTAGCGGGTAGAACAAAGTAAACAACCTGATCCACAAACGCAGATAAATCTGATGATTAAAAAATGACATTGCAGGACAGCGCAAAAAATGGAAAATCGCGGGATAAATGGCCACATCTCTCCTCCTTATGGTGATGTTTATTATTGACGGCAGCAGGTTTGTGACATTTACTTGAACACTTAAAAACTCACTGATACCAAATTATGTAAAAAAAAATTTAAAGACTCTGCTGTAGAGCTTATTAAACTGCTTTAAAGTACACCACTTTTCTACTTATTACACTCACAGCCAAATAATCCCTGTAACCACTGACAACATATAATCATGGAAATTTGGGCAAGTATGTAGTTTCTAGTGTACTATATTTATGCTACTATTTAGACGAGGACCCTTGAAAATATTATTTAAATTTGAGAGACCACAATGTTGAATAATGATAGAATAAACACAGTCAGCCTTAACAAAGTGTTTGTGATATTTGCATATCTTAGCATTTTTGACTTAAACTGATATGTTTTAATGTTTAGACTCTAACCAGACTTAGTCACTCAGACTGATACCTCTGCTGTTTACGATTATGCAATAACATGAGGACATAAATGTAACACTGTTAACTTACACAACAATGCGGCGATTAAGGAACCAGTATTTGCGGCGTTGACGGTCATAGCCAACTGGCAGTTGTCGAATAAATGGTTTGCTTCTCTGCGCTTCTGGGATGCAGTCCGCCACACCAGGCACCTTGTGTGCCACACACACCTCACACTGCCACTCATCCTCAGGCACTTCCTGCAGTGGCGGCTTCACACACTCCAGATGGTAAACGGCTGAACATGTCTCACAGCACAGCAGGTCACCCAGGCGATGGCATACTCTGCAGTGGTCATCGTAGGCAACCACTCCTTCTGACATTAGCTCCTCCCGAGCAATGTTGGTTGCCAGGAACTGGTCCACCAAAAACTGAAGAACTTTGACTTTGCTTTCCAGCGGTTCATATGGGTAATCCTCACCCTCTTGGAAAGGTAGAATGTGCCGGAACTCCGGGTCACTCTCACAGTACGCCCGCAACACCTCCGGCCAGGTCATCCCATCCACAAAATACAGAGTGGAGTTGACAGAGTCCTTCACGTCAGTGGGACCAAACGTGGTGTTGGATGTGTCCTCCTCTCGGAGAATTGCTTTGAGCAGGGAGATGTGAGTCTCTGCCAGCAGTGTGCATTGCTCCTGGCTGGCCAATGCTGAACAAAAATCCTCAAAGCGGAACGGGGAGAGCCGCAGAACCGAGCCAAAGTTGCGGAGGACTTCGTAGACAGCAGACACATTGAGGAGCTGTGAGGTAGGGACCAGGAGGTCCTCAGAAGACTTGGGAAGCTCAAGTGGAGGAATGTCATTTGCCTCAACGGTTGGAGACTGCGGCCGCAATGCACGACTCTTTCTCCGGCCTGTGAGAAATCAAAGGAAGAGAGCCGAGGGTGAGAAGAAGGATGGCATATAAAACAAACAAACAAAAAAAATCAGAGTAGAAGTGTATATAAATTACTGCAAACACAGTCTTACCTGTCTAATTTTAGTAAGCACACAGAAATTCTACTACTTGAAATGCAGATATTTGAGAAAAACATTCTTGCTTTGATTTATCACAAAAAGTTCAATAATGGCAACTCTGTGCATCATTATACAACAAAGTAGACTGAGCTATATAACTCATGTTTACCAGTAGTTATGGCAACCTAAATGTCTTAACTTATTAGCATCCTTGATACTTCATGCACTCACATAATGCGTTTACTGCCTAAAGCAATATTAGCACTAAGGGATCCTCCAAGCTCTGAAACAGTTTGAAAAAGAAGATGATTTATATGCCAATGATTTAGATGACCAGACACATCCTATTTAAATAAGGCACCGGACGAGTAGAACATCTAGTTGTCAAAATTCAAATGCAAGTGCTAATAGAAAAGTGAGTTAATTCTGAAGTCATCTGACACTGAAGAAGTTGCATTACTAAGGCAGACAAGCACATCCTTGTCCCAAAACAAAGTGCTAGAAGCACCTGAGTGACTTCTTATTTTACTGTGTCATACATTCTGAGGGTTTCTGTGTATGAACTATGTGTTTCTGAGTACATTCTCTGTCTCTAAACACAGAAATGTGGAATAAGCCTCCAAAAGTGCCTGATCTGAAAGGGTCAGTACAGGTCATTCAACATGTCCACATGACCCTGCTCCTGAGCAGGGATTAAAGCTTAAATGCTTGAATAAACATTTCAATAATCATTGTAGGAATAGTATTTTCTTGCTAATTACTAATTACTGGAAGCTGTTTAGCAAATATATTTTTATAAAGTTTGGTATAACTGGTATATTTCAGAGGGGATGAGTAAACAGTGACACAGTGGTGGGACTACAGCAGAAGCAGCAGTAACAGCTTTAAAAAAAAATTCAGTCACAGACTGACCACTGCAGGCTCATTGTTTGGCATGAAACAAATGGATTGTGCACAAAAGTGGCATATGTGCAATTGTGAAATTTGTTTGAAAATAGGACACTGATAAGCATGTATATCCATGAAAGGAAAAGTTCTTTATTATCTGTTATCTATTAAGAAACATCCATTACACTTGGCTGCACAATGCTGACATGTGCATATATCTTTAAAAAAAAGGCAGCCTGGCAAGTGGTGGTTGAAACTCCATCTAGGCCTGATCAGAGTATGGTGATGTTAAAGGGAGATCAAATCAAAAAAATACTCTCTACCACAAAATGTTTCTGAGAACATTTCTGTTACATAGAAAACTATTTTTTAAAGAGAAAAGACATGAAATCATGGTTATATAAAAGAGTGAGTTTTGTGTGAGATACTTAAATGCAAACAAAACCCCAAACAAAAGTTTGATCAACCCTGAACTACTGTTTAATTCTATCTGATATAACCTTAGGTGACTTGTGCAATACTGTCAGTGCATAACAGATATGCAGACATCAATTAATAAACATGTGTGAATAGGATGGATATGGATATAAATTGCTCACCTGACAAACGCAAGAGTGGTTACTATGGTTACTGTGCACCACGTAATATTATAATGAGTTTAGGACCGCAACAAGTGAAAAAAGAGCGCCTCTGTTCAAAACAAAGGCCTGTCAAACTCACTCAGGAGCATTCTGCAAGTAAAATGTGCCTTCTGAAGTAGAGCAGGATCACGAAAACAGCATCTTCTTTAGACCTTGCGTAATATTTCAACAAAAATTTCCTTACAATTAACCGTTTCATTGAAATACAATAGCTTATGAAACGGTAAAACTATTGAACTATAAACTCTTAATCCAGTCCCAGCTGTAAATGTTTACAGAGTGCATTTTGGATGGAGTGTAATTTACATAGCAGAAAACGTATTAACTTTGATTCCGTTTATGCATAATGCTGAAATTATAAAATACATGAAATGTAGCAGATGTAGTCCATATCGTTACATCCTGTGTCTCCTAGAGTATGAAAACACGCCTTTTAGAGCAAACGTGTGCAAACCCGGTAAAAAAAAAAATCATGAATAAGTTCCTCATTATAAATTGACAACAAAAAATGTGCTGATTTGACGAAAGTCAAAAACATGAGAGCCGGTTAAAGCGTGGAGTAGATCTGCAAGCCAGCGGCAAGCAGAGCACACGGTAAACAAAGGCCTGTTTCTGAGTGCAAGCTCCATTTTGAACAATGCGGCTTGGTTTCTGCACTGAGCTATAAATAAAATGCACACTTTAAGTAATGCAAACCTGCCTTGCTTGAGTGTGTGCACTTGAAACGAACGTACCTGGGGTACTACCGAGCGTGCTGTGGCTCCTAAAACTGCTCTCGGTACAGTAGCTGGCATCATCATCATCTGGTAGTTCCTCCAGATAGTCCGAGTCGTTTCCCAAGGCCTCCTCTTCAAGATCCGATGAAGGGTTGTCGTTCAATAGTTCGTCTTCGTCTGACCTGTAGCTTAAATTATCATCCTCCTCGTCGCTGTTGTCGTCGTAGACCACTTTGGTCTGAGGCCGCCTCACTCCGCCTCTGCCGCCGCGGCCGCCTCTTGACCCCCTGCCTCTTCCTCTGCCTCCTCTGCCCCGCGATCCCGCGGCCGTCGCCGTAGTAGAGGCTCCAACTTTCCTTCGGCCCCGGGACGAATGAAAGTTCTCTCGGCCGGAGATTTCTGTATCCACATCCGCCAAGCCAGTGCCGCAGACGCCACCATTTCCTCCCCGTCCCCGACCCCGTCCTCTGCCTCTCCCCCGTCCACGCATCCCCCTAGTCCTACCGCCCCGAGAGCCGCGGACTGGCCCGGGTGAACCTTCCCGCATCACGGCTGCTTGTTTGGGCGGCCTTCCTCTTCTTCCCCTCATCGTAGGAGAGAGTATCTTCTGTTCCGCTTCAATCTCGGTGCCCTAAAAAGCAACACGCAGCGGAGAAAAACGAGGAGGAAAAACGCTTCAGATCTGGTGACGGTTCCCAATTAGTCGCCACCAAGCCCCGGTCTCAATTTCAGGGCGGAAAGCTTAAACTGAATGGCCGGTGTCCCGCTCTGGGTCGCCTGCAGACGCCATTTTTCTTCCAGCTCTCCCTCCGTTGAAAACACAACAGGCCTTAGACCTGCGATAAGCTAACCACGGCTATCAGTGGCTTTACCGGAAATTAGATGCACCTGACATCAAAGTAAAAGCATCGCCAAGATAATTGATAAAAACAATTATTTAATACCTCAGCGCAGAGAGCAAAACATTGGTATTAGATCATATAACATACATTGTTAGTTCTCATTGTGAACATTTATATAACCCAAACTGTAACTTTCACGGTTTTTGTTTTAACAAGTCCAGAGTAACATCCGGGTTTGTGCTTTGTTTATCCGCAAACTTGACAGTAACAAGCCTGAGTGGATGTGAGATCACGTGACTCACTATTCTACAATAGACGCAATTGCCGTGCTAGTTCATAAAATTAGTTATCCATGCAAACGCTTTCCGCCAGTAGTACTTTATTCGAGTTGGCTGGTTCTGGTGGATGGTTTCAATCACAGGTGGGTCGATTGTATTCAGCGATAAACCCTTGTTCATTTTCGGCCCTGTCGCCTTCGTCGTCACAGCGGAGCGAGGCAAGAAGATAAGCATACGTCCGACATTAAGCGCTATTATATGAACCTTTGTAAGTGGTCATAAAAGTTAACAGCACACACATTTCCATGTGTGAAAAATATTAATGTGAAAACACGTATAATGTATTTTTTAAACAAATGATTTTTACATAACTAAAAAAATACACATTTTCACTATTGCTTTGGAACTTGGCTTCATTTTTAGTCAGTGTATCCGTTTCACTTTACTTAAATATTACAGCAGGAACGTTCCCTGGCCACTGCTGAATGAACCCTACGACATAAATTCGTGTTTGTACGCAATGAAATTTAACCATATAGTAGCTATGCAGGTGGAGCCTTTATTGGGGGTTATCCTCCACCCATGCCTTAATCACGTGTCCCTCTATGGGATTTACTTGATTAATTAGAGGGTTGATTCAGGTATATCTTTGCTTTTGTATTAAGTTAGTTTGCCTGGTTACTTTTCGAGCAAAGAAAATACATCAAAGGCTAAATTTAGTAAGCTAGCCTGAACATGGCTGAAGATGTATCTTTTTGAACAATATCCCACAAGAATGTCAAAAGTAGGGTTCTATGATTTTGTTATCATGTTGATTTAGGCACCAAAATAGTTAGTATGACAGGTTGTCGTGGCCGAGTGGTTAAGGCGATGGACTAGAAATCCATTGGGGTCTCCCCGCGCAGGTTCGAATCCTGCCGACAACGATTAATATTGTTTTTGTCAAAGTTTAAATTACACAGAAATAATATTGACATCTATAATTCATAGAAAACAAAGATTTGATAGAATGACTAAAGCGCCTGTGTTTGATGGGTGAACTGTGGTTGCATGGTATTGCTGTCAACCCTCATCTCCTCTCAGTAGAATGAATATAAAACCAATGTCATCTCAGAGTTCTTCTCAGTGATGGGTTGTGTTCACCTTACTAAGGAATAAGAGCTATATATTCTTTTTAACTTTTTGTATTTTCAAATGTATTCAAAAATTCAAATTTCATCCAACTCAAAGTACACCTGCTCAAGTCATAACAGTTCACCCGACAGTTTTAGTTTGCACAATGCAGCTTAAAACAGCCCAATCTGGCATCACTGGTTGAATCACAGGCATCTTTTGTACAAGATCTTATAAAATAAAAATCAAATGTTTTAATTTAAAGTAATATCACCTTTTTTCCTCTCAATGTTAAATTGCAGAAATAATGTAAATAAAAGGCTTTCTTATGAAAAACTTACTATAATGTCATAGCTGAGACTCACAAATATTGTTCCATTATAAAGGTTACAGCCTTTTTGCCATACTGTCACAGGCTACTGAATTTGCATGTTTTGCATTAATTTAGAAGTCTGGCATATGAGCAGACTGTTGATTTATTATGCAAGCAATATTACTTCATATCTTGAATAATTAGCATTTAGTCAGCCCAGAAAATTTAAAACATGGTTTCACGGCATCTTCAACTCATTCAATGCCTAAATTACTTAAAAAATGCATATAAGGTAAAACATTTATCTTAAAGTCTGATGGCTAACATCTGTGCCAAAAAGAACACTTTGGAAAAAGTATAGATGGAATACAAACTATGCCACTACTGCAGTCGAAAAGTTGGTAGAACACAATATGTTTAATCATTTATTAAAAGGTATACAAACATTGTACACATTCTAAAACAGCTCAATGATTTCAATGGAGTATTGTCCAACGTCCCTCTCCACTTTCATCTTACTGAGCTCTTGGAGGCTGCCCTCAATCTTTCCAAGCTCAGAAACCAGTCTCACCTGAGGAAGACAGCATCTTTCTTGTAAGTTATTTCTCAGATATTTTTTTAGTTGAAGTTTCTGTTATTCCAGGATATTTTACACTGAGCAACTTACAGAGCAGACAAAGGAAAGACTGTTCGTTACCTGAGACTTTACAAAGCTGTGAAGGTTCAGCAGCAAACCTTTCGCCTCTGGAGTCATCACTAGCACTGTGAAATGTGCGTCCAACAGCAAGCACACCCAATCCATAATCTACACTCAATTGCAAAGAAATCAGAGTTATTACTACAATTCTTACAAAAAAGAAAATTATTGGTGCAGAGAGTTTCTTGGGAAATCTGTAAATTAAAATGCCAGTCCCTTTATTCTTTTTCTGTCTCCAACTAGTTAATATCAGTAAATGTGTACTGGTGTGACAAACACTAGCTGTACTAAGATATTAAGTGTAGCCACCCTTATGATCCGGTTAACACAGTAATACAGACCTGACTCAGACTTGGTGATCTTAACCCATGCATCTGTGGGTAATCATCCTGGGAATATTTGAGGTAAAGGAACTGCAGGTACTGAAGGAAAAGCTGATCGGATAAGAGAGAAAATTAACTTCATCGACACACTTTAAGCATCAATTGTGTTATAAAATGTGCAACTATTTTAAAAAGAAAGGTGCTGCTCATTTTTTGAAAATAGGAAAAACTAACTTGCTACTCACAATAACATGTTGGGAGGAAAGATCTTTAAGGTGTGGGAGAAGGAAAGTGTCGCTGTATGCTGTCAGTAGGACCTCATTTCTGTGCAGCTCGAGTCAAGATCCCATATTTTTTTGTATTTCAAAATTGAGATAATTACATTTCAATCAGTGTGCAGTTAATCTTGCATCTGTGTGACCGTGCACTGGTAGGATACAGTAAAACAGCCTTGTGTAATCCCACTGGACATTTCTGTTCTGACGGAGTTGAGCTCTTCTCGTCGTCTTCTCTGGTCTTATTGACAGACCCACCTCCACCAGGAGTATCTGAGCGTTCCTCGCCAAAGGTAGTGGGACTAAAACCATTCTGTAAGCCAACTTGGTCATTATCCCTGGTGGTTAGGTTTTCCATGAAGGAAATACTGTCAGGCTCCAGGCTCACTTTCTCTGCATCGGCATCTGACATACTGCAAGACAAACAAAGAGTAACAGACTGTAATGTTTCCATCATACAATACATAGAGTAGAATAGAATATAGTTAGTAGATAGTAGTAGAATAGTGGAATACTTAGAGTTAGGTTCATAATCAGATTATTACACCACGAAATCAATTTGCAGGTGAGTAAAACTTACAACAACTGAAAGCCACTATATGTAAAATTTAAATAGTGCATTACTTTGATGCCCTGCAGTGGTTGTATGAAAAGTGGCAGAGAAGTTCATACTGCGGTTATGCATGTCAAAACCATCAGTTTTACCTGATAAAGGCCTTTAGGCAGGCACAAGTGACAGCTTCTGGGATATCAGGGAAGAACTGCAAGCAGAGCTGACACAGGAAGTAGTCTTTCCTCTCCAGTGCAAGAAGCACAAGGTCTGGACACACACTGTTGAGTGTCACATTCAACAAAAAAATACACTTAACCAAACTATTACCAGTAATTAGGAATGAAGTCTAAGTTCATGTTCAGTTAATGTTTTCTGCATCATTATGCAAGCCAACTCAATTTTAAAATTGCTATTCACATTCAGGTTCTGGGGTTTCTTAGTATATGTAAATACAAACACACTTTATACAAACTGAAGACCAATTAAAAAGATTAAAGAGTTAACATTTATTTATCTGTTAGTTTCCTATTTTAAAAGTACATTAATGTACCACCTGTCTCACTGACCTGTGGCTGAGGGACTGAGTGTGGACAAGCTGTGCCAGGGTGCCAGGGGTGTAGAAGGCTGCATCTGCCAGGCTCCGGGACACAAGGGTTGAAGCTAGCTGCCCCACTGAGGGCTGCAGCTCCTGCATGTCTGTCCTGGAGAGAAGCCCCTCCACCTCTTTCTGCACCTCATCAACTGGTGCTGTCTGTACAGGAAAATCAAAATATGTTGGTATTATAAAGTAACTTCTTTTGGTCACATTGTTTTAGCATTTTGTCAGAGGAAAAAAATGTTAATTTTACCTTTATGAGCTCCAGAACTTGGTCAATTGTTAAACCAGGTGCTGACTGGATCCTTCGGTTTGTTCTCTGCAGGAAAAAGAGAAGAATCAAACCAAATATAATAGCACCGATAGGAGCATGAGTGATTTTTTTCTTTTCAGGTGGCATTACATCTGAAGACACACAGAATTTTAGACACATAATGGAAA
Source organism: Ctenochaetus hawaiiensis (assembly GCA_029783645.1). NCBI lineage: Eukaryota > Metazoa > Chordata > Actinopteri > Acanthuriformes > Acanthuridae > Ctenochaetus > Ctenochaetus hawaiiensis. The sequence goes on along the minus strand of JAPZDY010000020.1, from coordinate 16,523,542 downwards.
CAATGAATTGTGTCACACATACGCCACCTGGTGCTATTATAGTTTGAGGGGGTGTATGTGTGTTCAGTATTTTCATATAGTAAGATAAATCTAAAAACAATACAGTTGTCTGGTACCATGTTTTTGTACATATTTTTGAATGATCAATCATCATTTCAGGCAGCAATAACTGTATCAATTTCAAACTGAGCTAACACTCATTAATAACACAGATATGTGTTTCTTTTTTTCAATATACTGCTCGCCTGGCAAACATTGTAAAACATTTTTTAAGACAAGAGTGTACTGAACTGATGTGCCACCTCCTCTCTCTGTTGTTACCATTAACTTAATGAAGATGTGCGAAGTGAATACTCCTCAAATTGAAGTATAGATGATAAATCCCACCCTCTCCATGTTAACATATGGGACATGGGCCAAACTAAAAACTGAAAAGTGAATGTCCAAATAATTTTCCCTAGTGGTGGTTTTTGTCATTATTAGGTTCATACAAGTACAACATTGTATCAGGTATATATTGGCTTTATTTTGAGCAATAGGAGGAAGTGGAGATG
>JAPZDY010000020.1:16484674-16515357 GCA_029783645.1 Ctenochaetus hawaiiensis | reverse complement strand
ATTTGACTCATCTCAGCTCTTTTTGCTATTGTTTTGTATGTTGCCAACCAAATTAGTGTTGTCACCAAAGACTGTGGATTGTATTTAACACATATGTTTTATGATCATAATATTCAGCTTAGTAAAAAATAGGCTCTCATTTGGGAGGCAGCTCCAGTCATTCACCTGAAGAACTCTCTGAACTCTTACATCAATATCTGACATCCTCATCCTTAAACTTATTTTCTTTCTTATTTCTGCAATGACTATGTAGCCATTTTATTTTATATTAGTATTATTTGCAAATAACAGACAGAATAAAAGATGACTGTGACCAATCATTTAAGTGACCTCTGTATTGTAATGCTTTCAGATTTATTATTTGTTATCCAGTCATTCACATCCTGTCAGGGATCATGGTGTTTCAGGTCAGTCAGTAGAAAGTTATGCAGATCTTCCAGAGCTGGTGGAGCTCGCTGTGGGTGAAGCAGCACACATTGCGATTTCTGATGGGAGGTTTTTGGCCCTCAGGGTGTACTCCACCTTGCCTGGTTCTGAAACAAAAAAAGAATGGCACGGAAATCATATTACTGTAATCATAAAATGCACAAGTGCATGATCAATCTCACAGGCTTTTCAAAAGACATCTGTAAGCCATCTTTGAACTGACAGGTAACATGCTTGTGGGAAATAAACACTGGATTGTTATTAGTTTTGAGTCAAGAATCTTGGCCTTATTTTCGCTCTCAGATTTTATTTTGCCACAACAGTATTATAAAGTTAATAGATTATTACTTTCCCTTCCTATTAAAAAATATAAACATATATTTAATTGATGTGAAAATGAGCTTTTTAGAAATTGTTTGAAGAATAAATTTTGCATCTGTAGAAGTTATTGTGGTGCCCATATTTAAAGAAGATTATATGAAAGACACTGTTTTTTTGTCTTTGTAGAGATGAACACTGATCAATCTTGATGTTACACTCTTTAAATACACTTTTGTCATTGACAGGGATTCGGTCTGCAAGATTGATGCCATAGAGTTGAATGTCATGATTTAGTAATCAAATTTTGCTGAGCTTTTGAGCATCCAAACCTAGGCAGGTGGAACTTGAGAGGTTTGAAAAAGACTAATGGAGTCAACTAGAACTCACCCTCAAAGCACTCTGGGATGGGGAGGTCTCCGTCATTACAGGTGCTGGCCACGGGGTAGCCACACCTGTCAGCTCTGTTCAGACAATAGAAGACAACAGGCTCCTTATGGAGGACTCTGTTGGGTTTAAGGTCTGCAATCCAGAGCTTCTTTGCATTGTAGAAGATGCGGCCTCTTTTGATGTTAACTGTGCAGGGAGCTGGGTGAAAAAAGACTGCAGTTATTAGTATGTTTTTATTCATTTAAGTGATCTTGTCAAATTCTATACCTATTTGTCTTCTGATGTTGGAATAAAGGCAGTGTTTTACAAAAAGCATGTTTTTACCCTCTGTAAACTCTGTTAACTAACTCAATGACTGATGTTGAACTGAATCCATATTTTTTTTTTGCTACAATTAAACATAGACACAAAAATGTAGCATTAGTGCAGCTTTTATAAACTGGTTTTCCAGTAACTCACCCCTGCAAACCGGCTTGGAGGACCAGTTTCCTGTGTTTTGGCACTTTATCTCAGCCTCACCATCCAGCACATAGTGCTCATTGCAGGCATACCTTACTTGGTCCTTGTAGCTATGTTGCCTCATCACGGCAAAGCTGATGACGCCGTTTGGTATGCCTGTTGGGATGGAGCAGCTCACCTCTGGAAAAAAAAGGTCAAAATGTGAGAAGATATTATTTAGAGGAAACAATAGCAGAAGTTATGCAATCTAAGAAAAAAAAAATGAGAGAAAACATTTTAAAATTCATAATTGTAATTGTGTGTTTAATTGTTGCCTATTTGATAATGAACCATGAAAGAGAAATATAAATAAGGGGGGAGGTTATGAATAAAATATAAAGAGAACATCGTCTGCATACCTCGGCACACCGGTGGCTCAGTTGCACTTCCATCAGCCATGCAGGACCCTCTCTCATAACTTGGTGCTTTTGGTGGTTCACACTCGTATGTCCAGCTTTGTCCATACATGGTGGTGGTTCCAGTAACTGGTTTATCGTAAACAATTTTCCCATCTCTTGGTGGCTTTGGCAGTGGACAGTTCACAGCTGTAAGAAGAAAAATGTTCTAGGCTTAAGCTGACATATAGTCCGTCTTCTATGTGAGCCTTGAGAATGCAGATTCCACATTAAGCTGATGTCAAATTGTTATCTGTGAATGTTCTCATTCATCCAGGTCATAGTTATTCTGGGCAAATAAATCGAAGGCAACTGGACTAGTAATATGTCTAGACTAGACTAGGCTAGGCCTAGCCTAGTCTGATGAGCATGAACTGATGAAGCCACTTGGATAAGAGGCGAAACGTCTTCACAGACATATTACTAGTCCAGCTGCCTTTGATTTATTTGCCCAGGATGTCATATTGTTGTATATCCTCTTTTCTGGGCAACAAAAGGCGCAAAATTGATCAAATTAAATACTGATAAAAGAAAATCCCTCACACTACTCCTGCTCAGCATTATAATTTGTTCAACTAGTACTGTTTGGTCTTCCCTGGACTTTCTTCAATAATACATCCTCAAGAGCCTCTTGACAGAGTCCAGAGATACTGAAAACGTGCTCTATAAATTGTGAGCTGAGCAAGAGCAGAGGTGAAATCCTTTTTTTAACTTAAGACTAAAGTAATACTTTCCAACAGCCCTGCATCTAAAATGCTTGTATGAGGGACTATCTCCTGTGATAAAGCAACTTAATATGTGAAATATATAAACTTGACACAAATATCAAAGTGGAACAAAAATTCTGCACATTGCACAAAATGAACAAGACAAATGTCGTGTCAAAACAAAAACGACAATAACAACTTTACAGGCACCAATATGTAGTAACAGAAATGACACAAATGAAAGTGCATCAATAAAGAAATAGAAGATGCGCTCCGTAGTCAGATTACATTAAGTTAGGCTCTTGATGTGTCGTCTGCTCTTCAGTGAACACGGTAAAGGCTGTTAACATTTCCACTGTGTATATTTCCCTCCAGTACCTTTGCAGAGAGGTGGTTGACTGCTCCAGGTACCATCATGCAAACACCTGCTCTCATTGGCTCCCTGCATGACGTACCTGAAGAACAAGAGTTCATTCACATTTTTCTGGGGTGACTTACTTTAAAAACACTTTGTAATGATCTGTTTGGAAATACAGAGTGACTTTTACCCGTCATCACATGTGAAGTTGAGCACACTCTTGAATGGAGCTTCTGTTCTCCCCCTTGCTAATGGCTGCAGAGGTCTGGGAATCGGGCACATCCTAGCTGTGGAAATGATGGTACAATACTGAATCCTCATCTCAAGTAAGTGTAGTGAAAGTAACAAGCAGTGCCTAGAAATCATTGATTCATAATTGCTTCTTAGCAATTAACGTTTTAAAGAAGAACAGAAGAAATTCAATAAAAGACACTTGTTTAAATTGTAAAGCTTTTTTTCTCACAACAGACCACCAGAATATAGTGTAGCGGATGAGAACACATCTACTAAAAAAAAAAACATTTCACACCTGGATGACAAGCATTCCTCTTTCATTTGAAAATTTGTTAAAAGAGAAAAATCTATAAATCTTTTGGTCTCTAGCTGACTCAATACCATAACAACCCACATATTGTAGGAGAACCAAAATGTATGTTTTTTTTTTTGTTACTGGTATTTTTTAAGGTCAGACCACAAGATCTTTGTATTTTGTTTCAACCTCTAAGAACTTGTAATATGTGAGCATATTTTTAATAGTTTGTTCCTCAATTTACATTTTCTTATTTAAAGCCTGTGAGACAGCATTTGGTTGTCATCATGCGATTGGTAAAGCCCAGGAAGCTACAGACATCACGAGGTGAAATAAACTCCACAACTCTCTGTATGTGTATCTGTTTCTGTGGAAGTCATGGCAGACTTGGTATGATTTCTAATAAAGGTCAGCAGGAACACAATACAGTTATCTGAGCCGATATTTGCTCCAACCTTGAAGATGCTCTCTACTTTTAGATGGTTGTAACAAGGCAAGAATGAAGTCGCTCTCATGAAAAAGTGTAATACTTCAGTGCACTCACGGGAACACGTCAGGTCTGATGGCGTCCACTCTCCTGTGGCGGTGCAAGTCATCCTTTGAGGGTTTGCTGTTGAGGGCAAGTATCCCTGTTCACATGTAAGAGTTACCTGTTCACCGACCTCATACACACGTTTTAGGGTCAAGTCGTCGATCCCATCAGTGATAGGAGGCCGGCCACATACTGGTAAGAGACCAGAGATATCATTGGATGAATATGTAAAGGGAAGGAAGGATACACAAAAAATAGTGTTCATATTCTGCAGGTCGATTTTAAATTACATTTATAGCTTAAAATGATTTTCAACCCAGTGTGCAGTTTACAATGCTATAAAATGCTGAGCAAGCTTTATTGTGGATAAAACACCATCAATTAGGTGCAAAAGCAACTAAAAGTAAAGCAGAAAACCCTGCAGCACAATACCAGAAAGCAATTATTTTAGCTATCTTGCTTTGTTTTACCTTTCTTGGATGTTGTGTGTAAAGCTAGTTGGCTGAGAATGAGTAAAGCTAAAATCGGAGCCATCTTCCTTTTGAGTGAAGCCTCCTCAGTGTTCCCTGTTTCTGAGTGAGAGTTGGACCATCATCAGACCCCAGATAGCCTGATCCAATCAGATGCCAGTGTAAGCTTCTATTGATTGAGCACAAAGGTCTGAACGCCTGTATATTTACCCTGAGTTGATCAATAACCTTGATTTGGAGCAAGAGCCTGCAGCAGACACAGTTTGATATTAACTCATAAATAATGAAAGCGAGAGACTCCTAAGACACTGTGCAAACACACACGGTCAGATTTGTGGTGAGCAATATTTGAACCATGCATTGCCATTTTAGTAATATTTAATTTCTATTTGCTCAAAAGAAGCAGAGAAACAACATTAGTGCAGCAAAGAGGTATGCTGTGCACGAGTGTTTATTTGGGGTCACAACAGAGGAGATGTGGGTTGGATTTACATTCAAGAGGAGACGGTTCAGTTTATTATTTATTAAAAAGGCCATAATCAATTAAATAATGCACTACCAATAGGCCGAATGATTCTTTAAATACATGTAATATCATGTGTCCTTAATGGTGGATCATCAAGGAGGCACCGACATGTTAACTGAATGAGATATACATCAATGCAAAAAATTCATTCTTTTACCATTTCTCTTTCTCTCATGTGAGGACTGTTTTAAAAAGGCCTGAACTCAGGACCATCTAATTTCAGGGAACAGCAGACCTGTAATTCTTTCTTTTTTTTAATTTAATGTGCACATATTTGTCTTTCCCATAAAAGAGGATTGAGATGGTTTCGTTGCCCTGATGGTCAATGAACCCAAAAAAGGTTTTGGCCAATATAACAGTGATTCATTGTTTCAAATTCCTATGGAGGCCTACAGATATTAGGACAAAGTGAAGTAAAATTCACAGTTTTAAAGCAGGATACAGTAATTTAAACAACATGCAAACATTAAAAATGCTTAGTTTCTAATCATATGCCTTAAAGGTAACAAGAGGGAGAAGAACTACAATACGCATCCATTACAAACTCCAAGTGAGTTTGCCAATTGCCACCAAACCCTTCATCTCGTTTTAAATGTTCTAGGATCAGCTGCAGGTCTGTCTGAAGTGGTTTCAGGCTATGAAGGACATAAAACCCTAAAAGTCCCATTTCAGTGGAAACCAGGGTTGAGGGTTTTATATAAGTGAGTGGATACTTTAAATGTAATAAACAAGTTACACATGGCAGCTAAAAAAAAGTGTAATACGCTACTAGTCCACACGATGACGCCCCCATCCCAAAGTCCTGCAGCGGGACCAGGGGCCTCCTCCCTCTACAACCGTCCTGTTGCGTGACATCAGCCGGAGTGAAAAGAAGGAAGTGGAGCGGCTGTCAAGTTGCACAGACACACAGATCACAAGCAGGAAGTTTGGTTTACGAATAAAATTAGAAAAAACAGCCTTAAAGACAATCGCGTCAAAGTTGCAGGGAATTAAAATAGGAACCAGTGGCTCTCTGGGGTTTTGGTTGTCTGTTCCTGTTTAAAACCTGAAGGCTGTCTTTACAAGTCCTCCAAGGTGCCTGAATTTATGGGCTTAATCAATTCACTATGTTTAACAGCAGTAGAAGACTGAATATGCAGAAAGCTTTCATGGGTCTTTTTGGTGGTTGGCGGGAGCTGCTTTCATGTATTGTTTGATGAAAAGAGCATCTGTGAACCTTTTTTTTAAAAAATGAGATTAAAGGATGCACAGGCAACACTGAGTACACCAAAGGCTGTTGCCAGAAGACTAGTTTCACCGGGCTAAAATTTATTCAAAGACCCTGCAATAAACCCATGAATGCTAATTAATTCCGATATTATAAGTGTTTTAGAAAGGTGCAGTTGCTCAGCTTCTGCAATACACTGTGTTACTTGCAGGCTACTTAATAATGTGAGTGTAGCTTACATCTATACTTAGCAAACTAGAAATAACTGACCCTTACTCATTAAAGCTTCATGTGCTTGCTGCACATTTGCTGGCATATTCCGGTGTATGCATGGAAAGGCAAGAGAATATGATTGATTCATTGTGTTTTTTTCTCACAAATTGACTGAAATTGTATTCTATCAGTAGTTATGACGGGTCCACACATCACCAGCAGCATGGTTGTTGACGCAACATTGAGGACAGTGTCAATGCTGATGCCGGCCTGTTAAGAAAAAAGCCAAAGGGATGTTCTTTTCTTGCAACCTTCTCCTACTGTTCTTTTCTCTTTAGCCTCCTGCTGCTTTGTGTTTGAAAGGCATGACTGCTCACTAAGCATGAGGACTTGCTTTTCCATCTTGTTGGGTTAGCAAATGTATTGTCAGGTAACATGATCAAAAAGAGACTTGACACTGGATATAAACATCCATATTGCTGAGCAACCATCTTTGCATATCTCTATAAGAGTTAATTATTTGTTATTAATGCTACTGACTGTATTACCAAGAAACTGAAAACCCTGACAGTGAAGGAGTTGCCCTTTTTAAAGGTTTTAAATAGTAAATAGAAGCATTTTAAATGGGATTGGATATTCTTTGAACAATGTGTTTCTGAGGTACCAAATCTGAATCAGTTCCCAGGGCCCATTCTCCATCCAACACATTGCTGAAGAGCCTTTTCTCTATAAGAGCCTCCTCCTCCTGCTCACTGGTCCCTGTGCAACTCCACTGACTGTCTACATTTGCACCTCAGATTCAACTTATCATCAGGTCTTATTCAGTGCATCCATTGAGCATCAGGAGTGAGAACGAAATGAAAAATTATTTGTGCTTAAAAACAAATAGATATTTATCATAACATACTGGATTGCATAGAAAGGCTTCAGCAGGCTACTGTGAAAATTTGAGCTCCTGTCCTGCATATAAACTTATATTACCTTAACTAATGCATACACTTTAACAGACTGTAGGGATACTTGGCATTAACTAGGCATAAAGGTGTTTTAAAGAAAACAACCTCTTTCCTTAGTTACTTTAGAGTTAAAAATATGCTTTTACTTTGAAGGCGTGGGCCGGATGTGGCACGTTGTCAGTGCGGCTGCCTTGCCGGCGCGCGGAGCCGTGCAGCGCTGTGCAGAGCTGTCAGCGGAGCAGCCCAGTGTTGCCGACAGGCAGGGAGAGCCCTCACACAGTGAGTACAGTGTCTCCGGTGAGGACCGCCGCTCCGCACTCTGCTGGCTCTGCACTGAGGGCTGCGCCGCCAAACAGACCCCAAAACACTTCACGACAGCAAGACTAAGCTGTGGCATTCATTTGCTCCTTTTGGAGGAGGACATGGCTGATGTGAGTTTAAACGAGCCGTCCGGCGGGGACGACGTAGCGAATAGGTTCGCCCGCAAAGGTGCTTTGAGGCAAAAAAACGTCCACGAGATCAAGGACCATAAATTCATAGCCAGGTTCTTCAGGCAGCCGACTTTCTGCAGCCACTGCACCGACTTCATCTGGTAAGCCCTCCTTCTCCCACCTCCACCCCCTGACTGCTGCCTGTTGCATATTGGATAACTTCAGTCGAGTACACTCTGCTCGATGATGTAATACAACTTCAGACTAACTTTCCCGTCTTAATCCCGCAGTCTTTGCACTTTACAAAGACTTTCTCGCCACTAACCGAAAGTGTCAGAGCGTGTGTCCTCGGTGTTTAGCTCCGGGGATCCCGGTTTGTCGAACTTTCGTCCAGGCTGTCCCGTATGGGAGGAGTCCTGCTGTTGCTTATGCTTTGAGTCAGACATTGGAAATAATAAGTGTGTGTAGGAGAATGACTGAACAGGGTTGTTGTGATTTTATATACATGCAACAACTCCCAGTGCGAAACAGTCAAATTACAGCTGTCATTTTTAGGCTCGTTTGGCCAGATGGTCCCAGGAAATCCCAGAAACCTCCGTATGAGCATATCTGCAGTGTTGCATAAACACAAACACGTTTCTGCAAAAGTGGCGTCGTATCATTCTTAACCGTTCCGGCTGTAATCCACTTTTTCATTGTCTTTCCTGATTAATACATAAGTGCTCTTGTTGATATAGGTCCCGGTCCCTGGATGAGTAATATCCTGATCCTCCCCTTCCTGACACGTCATGGAGCTATTAAATCCTTCCATTTATTGGCCCTACTGTAGAGAACAATTCAAGTATTAAAGGTGTACTGTGTAACTTCTCTTGGCAGCAGTTTTCGGTCCTACAGCTTAGAAGGTGGGCTCCTTTGTCCTAAACATTCCACGTCTAAAGATGGATTTCAGCATATCTGAAAGTCATGTTGGCTCTTGCAAACTGCTGCTCCTTGCACTAAGCACTAACTTCTGTTTTTTTTATGTTATAGGCTTGCAAAAAATGTTGCACATGGCACCTTTAACTGCCAAAAAAACCCTCATAACTACACACTGGCCAGATTTTTAGGGGGAATTCTGCAGTTTATTGGCACTGTGAGCCCATATGGAAAAGCAGTTCACTTTACAGAGAAAAGCTGTACAGCTAAAACACATTTTAAGAGGACAGTGACCTGCAGAGGTTCTGAGTGTTGCCATAGTGCTGCTTTTTCCATTATTCCTTCATGGGGAGACATTGTGACAAGTGTGAAAACCAGAATTTCTTTGGTTTAGATTTTTAGATTCTTATTGATCTAAATATCTTTTATTGTGTATCTAAGCTAAGAAACGAGCTGAGGAGTGAACTTGCAGGCAGCTTGGTTGAGCTGCACCTTCAGTCAGTCCTCTGCTGTTTACGGGGGGGGGAGGGGGGGGGGGGATCTCAGGCTCTTTGTCCCTTGTGTCTCTTAACCTTGACAGATTTACAGCCTGACCTGTGGGCTCTGAAACACCCCTCCTTAGCAAAGCACAAGCTCGAGATAAAAGGCAATGACTTGTTGCTTTGCTTTACAAATTAAAAAGGGAGCCTCTGCAAAGCTTGATGTTAACCAGGCAGGGATTTATCATCTCAAAATATTGTATAGAGTTTTGGTATTTATTAACACATTTACAGTTGATTTGATTTTTTTGGTTGGTAGTAAAATAGAAACAAATAAAATCCTTTGCTTAGTCTGACTCTGCACGTAAGAAAATACACAAAACGCGTACATTTAACCTAAAAATCATAAGCACATGCAGCATATTTGTATATATATATATATATATATATATATATATATATATATATTCACAATATATATCCTTATATGAATATGTATATGAGTAGGTGGAATTGATTTGACTCAATATATCAGGTGGCCAAAAGTATGTAGACACCCAGTCTTTACATCCATTTTATTTCTTAACCCAAAACCGTGTTGCTATAACAACCTTCACTCTTCTTGTAAAGCTTTGATAAGATCCTGAACCTGACTGTGGGATCTGCTCCCATCAGCTGCTGCAGTAAACTGTTTGAAAACAGGCCTCAGAACACTGACTCAGGAAACATATCTCTTTATGGACCTTCTTTATTCATGTGGGCATTGTTGTTAAAAGAAGAAAGGATCTTCCATAAAAACTGCTGTCACAAGGTTGGGAGCACAATTTTGTCTTAAATAATTGTATATATATTATTATTTATCTAATTGGTACTACAAAAACCCTTCCTCAAAAAATACAAGAAACATACGGGAGTGTCCACATACTTTTGGTCATCAGTGTAGTTGAGATTAGACTGTTGTATTTTTTCTTCTTTTTCTTTTTGGGGAGGATGAAAATAAATGCTTCCAGAAAAATATGATAATTTGAAAGCTCTGTTGTGAAAAAATCAACACCCCTGTCCCTGGTATGATTGAATGAATGACTGTATTTGAATGGATTTACTGTGAATGTGTGTGAGTGAGAAAAGAGCGAAGACGACAATCTAATTCAGCCTTCTTTGTTTCTGCAGGGGGTTTGGAAAACAAGGATTCCAGTGCCAAGGTAAAAACTCATCTGACTGAGATCTGACACGGTCTGATAGTGCGTGTCCTGAATTTGTATGTCTGTGTGTGTGTGTGTGTGTGTGTGTGTGTGTGTGTGTGTGTGTATGTGTACGTCTCTCTTTTGCTGCTTTCGTATGGCTGTCACATGAACCGTCACATTTATGGTTGATCTATGTTTTTCTCACTTGCTTGATGCTCTTTGGGACAGCAGCTCCGTTTCATTTGTACAGATGACATGAGAACAGGACGCATGATGGTCTGTGTGAACAACTGTTTCGTCTGTGAGCGTGTTTCTGGTTGTTTCCTCCAACTGCTTTCTTATGAAAATGATCCAAAGCTAAAATATCGAGGATAACACAGCAAAATTTCTGAACAAACTGACCGCCCGCGTCTAAAGGGCATAACCTTCACACTCTGTGAGCCCTTGTGTTAACACACCTCATTTTCATGCACCAAAACTATTTCCGTCTTGCAAATGATTTGTTTGGTATTTTGCAAGTATGACCGTAACTGTTTTCCCACAGTCAGTGCGGTGTTATTGTGGTCATATTTTGTATTAATCATGCAGCCTGAAGGAACTGTGTCTAGAATAACATTGTTTTCATTATTTGAAGTGTAACTGTGTTTAGCGGCATAAAGTCGGGTTTACTGTTGGTTTCTTTACCCTAGTGTTTTGAGTTAATACCTTTAATACCATTACAGGTAGTTCTTTTGAGCTTGTTGACACCCTGCTAAATTAGATTTTAAGAGCTGATTATTACAGTGATAATCAGAATTTGATGTGCCAGTTTGCCACTTACTATCAGTAAAGAGAGTTCTAACAAGAGAAGTATTTGCTGAGTGAAAACAAACCTTTTGGTAAAAGACAGTTTGACTTGAGGGGCTAATTGAAGTCTGTTTGGTTTTTATTGCGTCAACTGTAATAAACAGGAGAACAAATGAGACTGCTGGAGAAGGATAAAGAGGAACAGAGGACGGTATGAAAACATGAATAAGGTCAGGTCTGGTTGCCCCCAACCACCAAGTCCTCAGCATCACTGAAGATGGATTTTTGAGCTTTACCATGCATCAGCCCTCAGAGTTCTTCATCTAATGTGGAAACATTCAGGCTTGCCAAAGTTTGATCCTGATGGCAGGTGCCCAGGTAGCTGTGCAGATGATGTTAAACTGATGCTCAATTTGGATAAAGTCCGTTACACATGTAGACGTCAGAGTTCAACTTTACTGATGTCTGTATGTCATTTCAAGCTAATTTTTCCTTATTAAGTCGTGGAAATATTAAGTTACATCATCTGAGGCAGGTGTGTTAAATGTAGAGATCAACCAGTTTATCAGTTGGGTTGATTTAGATAGAATAAGCCATTCGACTTTGTCATTCTATGACCATTATCATTCACTCTCTTGTTGGCCATTAAAAATCCATCATTAATTGACCTCTAGTGAAAATGTCAAATACATCCCAGCAGTAAAATCTAGCTCCAGTGGAATGAGTGGGGATGGATTTCTTCTCACTGGGTTGTTCAGAGGAACAGAAGAGAGTTTCTCTCTGCTGGAGACTTCAAGATAAACACTTCACTGTGTAAGGTTTTTGATCTCAATGATTCAGAAGCTCTTGAGAGTGTCAGGGAGAGCGAGACATGCAGAGGTCTTCACTGACTCATTGCATAACATACCAATGCATTTAGGTGGTTCATAGGGTATTACATGTCTGTCAAATGTCCATATATAGGAACACTGAGTTTGTCCTGTGTCTGCATGTAGAGTCTTCTTTCCCCAACCTGTGGGCCTGCCAGCAATCCAACACCTACTTGTCTACATATTTCCTCTCACTGAGGTGAGATGCAGTCTGCTCTCAGGCTTCTCGTATTTGCTCTTCTTGGGGAAACAAGGCTCAGTAATGAGTCAGTCCAAGGTGTCGGAGGTGTTGACAGCCTTACATGTTTTTGCATAACCTGACATTATCGTCACTGTGACCGCCCACCCCTTCCTCTGCTTTCACAGCAAGTCGTCATTGTCATCCAGCCTCATTGTTGCTGTCACCGCTTTTGATACAGGAGATGATTAATTGAATGATCAGAAGGAGGATGAGAGGTCAAACACACAAATGGTGCTCTGGAGATTTTTCGTCTGCGTCAAACACTGAAAATGTCCAGACAGCTGATTGCATTGGCTGAACCACTCAAAAATGGACCACTGCTTCTTCTTCCGGCGTAAAGCCGTGCCTGGATCTCTTGAATAAATAATGTGTGCCATATCAGGATGAAGGTGACTGGTTGCACTGCAGCTATTCAGAGAGAGAAAAGTCCCCACTGTATAATATCTATTTGGCCATCAATTATTAAACTTAAGATTCTATAAAATGGAGGTTGAGCAGAGACAGCGAGCTTTTCAGTGACTACTTGAAAACGGCGGTAAAGGGATGAGCTGCAGAGGGACATTTCTGCAACAGGAGTGACATTTAATTTTCAGCCCAGCAAATGTCCCTTTTCTAAGAATAGGGTGGGCTGCACAGTAACATTACATGAGGAGATTACAGTGTCGCGAGCTTGACATTGTAAAGTGTGACGAGGCTTATCTGAATCATTGTGTTTAATGGTTTTATTCTTGTGTCATTTTTGAGAGCATTTTTAGATTAAATGTGTAAAAAACACAGAGTACATAGCAGTTTTGCTTGCTCGGTTGTTGGATATAAAATAGTCATTGATGGTAACCAAGTACAAACACAACGTTCTTATTAATGTCAAAGATGTCAAAGATGGGAGTTATTAGCTCAAAATTGCAATGGTACCACAGCATGGAGCTGTATGTAGGCTGAAATCATTACAAAATGATAACAAAAACACAGAAAGGAAATTGTTGACACATGCTCTCCCAAGGACATGTCTCGGCATTTTCCATTAAATAGTTATTTACTTTATCTATCTCGATAAACATCAATTTATCTAAATAATCAATTTAAACCCAGTCCATCCTATTAAGGCCATCCTGCAGTCAAATCTAAGCCATCTGTATTCATTTTTATTCCGTGTTCAGTTTTTTGTTGTCTATTCACTACATTGGCACATTAAAAAGGCCTCTCAGCAGCCATCTTTGGATCATGTTGCAGCCTAAAGAATGGATGTTTGCCAGATATTACAGCAGAGAGATGAAGGAAGACAACAGCAACAGAGGCAGCAGTGGTTTGTGTGTATTTGTGGATGTAATAGTGTGTTTTGGACTAAATATTTTATTTGCTAGGATAATCTGGATGGTTGCCAGTGTAATAGGACAGTTTTGCCAGGATGTTATAAATCTGTGAAACACTGTGAAGCTTCATCGTTGAGCTGAGTCCTTCTGCCTCTGTCATTTTTGTTCTTGGTCTGACAGAGGCGATGCAGTATTTCCAAAAGACTCTTTGTGCTTTAGGAAATGTACAAATGCATTTGTGTGTTTCCCAGCATTTGTCCTCTGCACAGAAGTTTCCTCGGGAGCCTGCTTTTTCAGTCACAGACAGTGTTCTGTGTTCTCCTATCACAGGCATGGTGTGCTTCTGAGACTGCTTTATAAATCAAGAAAGTATTTGGCAGATTAAAAAATCACATGACACTACATTATAGCAGTGAGCATGGAGGCTGCGCTGGTATGAATGAATGAATGAAGGATTTACTTAAAGATATAAACATTCTCCACATTTTAAAACACAATAAAATCAACATACTTAATTTTATTGCAAAAAAACCCCAGATCAAATCACTCCTTTGTATACGTTGCTATGAAATGTTGGAGTGGCTGTAGTGTTCAGGAGGGTTAATGTTGTGGAAACAAACAGGCCCATCAGTAGTTACCTTTGCAGATGGTATCTGTGTTTGGGATGATGTGCCTGTTGTCAGCTGGCTACTATTCCTCTGGAGTCCTGTTTCAAGGCTCTGGCCCGCTGCCGATGTGCAGCAGGGTATCTCGAATCGCCATTTAGTTGACATTGTAATACAGACGGGCAATTTGTTAGCATGTCACTCAGCAGATTTACCATTCAGATCCTGTTAAGTTCACAATGTGACCTGAAGGCTAGGGTTTCTCTTTGGGTTTCATCTCCTGAAGCTCCGATTTACCAAGGGTGAGGCTGGCAGTGTAATCCTGTTCACTGACCTGTTTCACATGAATTCAGCCAAACATATTCATAGCAGGCTGCAGTCCTCTGTTGGGCCACCGAGCAGCCCTCCTTAAGTGTGTTTGGGTCAGTTGCCCTCTACAAGGGGGCCTGTGTTGACACTCACTGGATGACTGTCAGTGTAATAATCATTGCTGGCTTGCCAGTTTCTTGTCAGTTCCAGAGTTTCTGTTATAAAGTGACTTTTTGACAGGATGTAGATTGTATCATGAGGTCTTGTTGTTGTAAGCTGAAAAACATTAGCAGAGCATCCAGTTCCACATTATCGATCCTGTTTCAGCTTTTATGAAAAACAGGTCTTTTAGTTCATCTCACTCTGATAACGCTCACTCTGGTCTCTTGACAGATGAAGCAGGAAATTTTTGCTCAAAGCCCAAGACTTTGGCTCACAAACTGATGCTCTTTCTGTCTTTTCTGTAAAATAGCAGTGAATACAGAACTGCTGCTTTGAACTGACGATAACTTAAATGAGTCGAGGGACATATTTCAATAAAGAGCAGAAAGATAATGTGAAAGCAGTAAGGAACAAAAGGAGGTATGACATCTAGAGCTGGAGGGCTTCAGAAAAATCTCGCTCTTCTTGTTCCATGGGGAGGGGAACTCCAGCGATGGGCGTAGTATTGACTGCTGTTTCTGCTCCATAAACTGCCCCCAACACAGATCATTTCTGCAGCGTTAAGGCAGTTGATGGATTTGTGCTTGCTCGGTTGTTTCTTGAGGAGGAACTCTGAGTTCCTTGGTGGGTTGGATATTTATTGGAAGACAACTGAATTTCACCTGAGGCTTCCAAACGTTCCCTGGTGCACATGAGGAGAAGCTAATGAGTTTTGCCTCTGTGTTTTCCAAGAGAGAAGACTACTTGATATCCAGCCATAGAAAAAAGGGCATGCACAGATAATGAGAGATGAATGTCTGAACCCTGTTTTACCCCACAAGCTTAATGCATTTGGACCATATTTTATTTGCTATGATTGTGATTCTGTGATGAGAATCAAAAAAGTTACATCAGACCTGCTGCAGAGACCTGCTACCTTGCAGCATGCATTATTGCTACTTAAACCATCTACACAAAATCATAAACAAGTGAGCCCGTCTCTTTGTTCCTGTGGTGGTTAGTGGTCTTGTTTGATGTGTTTGACCAAACTTCGACACTGACAGACAGGTATTAAAGACTACAAATGTTTTCATCTGGCAGAATCCATCAGTGCATTGCGCCTCTGTTGACCTTGTGCTGTTCAGTGTTTGGACAGTACTCAAAATATCCTCATGTACTTCCGCCATACTGTCATCCCAATAACGCCTCTGTTGACAGTCCATGGAAAGGTAAACTGTCCAGGGTCCCTGTCTGCGTTGGCTGAGGCGCACATTCTTCTATAACTTATTGTTGTTTTATCAGCATTAGGCCATGCTGTGTGGAAGACTTTTACGTCAGCCAGACAGTGATACATGTGGTTGTAAGAAGGAGCTTTCCATGAGAGACTTCAGCACAGTTACAACCTCAGGTGGCCTGAAATAAACCCTGCGGATATGCGTCTCGGTTGGTTACGCTTTTATAGTAAAATTACTGGGAAGAAAGCACTTATTTTCAAATGTGCTATCATTAGACAACAGAAAATACTTAATTCCCAGAACACAAAGTTTATATAAAGATACAGTGTCGTTAGTGTATTATGACAATGATTAAGTCAGTTTAGGGGTGTGATAGCAGAAAACTGGAAAGGATTAATGACCCACAGCAATGAAACTTTGAAGTATCGCTCCAGAGGGACTGTTATCATTTTGGAAGTGCCCCTGCAGATTTGAGGCATACTAAAAAAAAAAGTTTATTTACTTATTAAGCTGCACAGATATGGGAAGTGATGCAAACTTCAAACAGAAAGGGCAGAGCTGGGGCATCATATTTCATTGTTGTCACAAAAATCAGCTGTAATTGCCTTAACTGTTTCCATCTTTTGGCCCTCCAAGAAATGATTCTCAGCAGAGAAGGTTTGTGAGGGAGATATGAAAGCCCTGATGCTTGTGGTCTTGAGATTCTCATAAGCCCTAAGTTTCAATCAGGGCTGTGAAACCACAAACCAACCTGATCTATCTGTTGCTTTATCTCAGCCACCCACTACATTCCCCCTCTTTATTTCTTTTTATTTGGTCTTTTCACATATTAGCTTGTTTGTCCCTTTTTTTCAATCATCTCATGAGCTCATAACTAAAACGCTGCCCCCCACAGCTCCTCCTGTCCTGGGTGGCTGCAGGGTGGCTCCTGCAGGCTTTCTCTTACTACACACACAAAAACACTGGCATACACTATATCCAGTCCCTTTCTCTAAAATCATAGTTTTCATGATAACATTGCATTGCTACTCTTGGAGTATTTACTTATTGCACCACTGTGTTTCTTTCCAATTCCTGAATGGAGCACAGCAGACAAGAGGCAACAATGCATCCGTGTGTGCTTCTTTGTGTCTATGCATGTGTGTGCATATGTGTGTTTATAAGAGGAAGAGGCCAGAGTTCAACGTGGGCTATATATAGAGTTGCTCCTCGTTACCCTGAAGAGACATGCTGCTATGCATAGAGTTGCTTCGGTTGATAGGAGGACACTCGCGCTGTCATTAGATGGCCACCGTGGGATTACATAAGGGCTTTGTCTGGGGACACAGATGTTAGTCAAGTTCTGCAGATGTTGGCATGTTTCTTACTTGAGCCAGAAACTTCTTGTGATACATGAATCTGTTGAAGCTGCATTCACTGTGGACGTTTTTTTGGCAACAATTTTGTTTTCATCCACATAACAATCAAAATACACGAAGCTAAGCAGATGATAGAACTATGAAAGGATAATTGTGGAACTTGTTTTATCATTACTAAGAGTTGGCTTGAATATTATTAATTGCAAATACATTTTTTTGGCTTGATCACAAACTAATACAGTAACAGCAAAAAATATTAATAGATAAGAAAAAACATGAACCGATGAACCACAAGTACATGAAAATTCAATAAAACCAACTGAAGATGAGCCCCCTCTTCTGTTTGAAGTCGCTATTCTGAATCCACTTTGAAACCCTGATCAAAGAAAGTAAATGAAACATGAGCTTGGTTTAAACAGAAACACATGTGTGCTGTCTGTCTGATTATTCTGACAAATCCATATTGTAGCCTTGCATGGTATGTTGGCAGATTAAATCTTGCATTAAATGTGGCTGCCTCTTATTGATTTCTAGATCAAAAAAATGTTCCCATGATGCTGTTTTATTGGACTATGCTAATGTGGTTGAAATCATTACTGAAACTAATGCCAATTGATTTTGTGATTGCCAAATAGTCTGTATCCAGAAAAAGCTTCAAGTAGAAGCATAGTTCGTATTGAACAGCAAAATCTAATTTGATTGACTAAATTCTGAGTGAATATAGTGAATGTTTATCATGACGAGACTTTTAAGCACCCATATCAACCAACAATATCGCTGTGTGAAGGTTGATGTGGTCCTTTTCCCTATTAAACTGAAATAAAACTGTCATCCATATTGATAAAGGCTTGTAGAAACCCAGTCAAAACTACAGTCATTGCTATTTGGTCGGGCGCCCTTTACTTTTAGAAACCATTAATAAATTTCAGGACCATGATCTGTACAGTGTTCCCTGGTGCCTGCAGAGATATGTCCTGTTTGACAGAGACCATAATAACTAATGCTGTTCCAGCAAATCCCCAGCAGTAAAACCTTTTAGTGCTAAAGCCTCCCCAGCTGTAAAAGGGTCACCACCAGGGGTTCATGTTCACTAGTAGTTAAAATAGTTCCTAGCTATTACTTTTTATTACTGTTGGTCCACACCGGCGTCTTATGATCCATAACTGCAAAAAAACAATGCTGTGTGAACAATACTGTAACACCAGCTGCTCACTTGTTTCAGTTCCTGGTTTTTACAGTAATAATTCTGCAGCCGGAGCCAGACGGAAACTTATCAGATGAAAAGTAGAACAAGAGTTGCGGCAGCTCTCAAAACCTTGTTATTTTTGGGGCTGACTGACTGGTTGCCACTCATTCAGCTTTCAAATGGAGACAGTGGTAAACCGTTGGACAAACAGCAGGCAGCATTATTCATCTATAACTAATATGTAAAGCTGAGGTGGTCTAAGGAATGTGCATAAGACAACTGGAAACAAAAGAAACACAAGAGAAAAGTTTTTTGTGGCATTATATTAACCACAGTAGGATAAAGATGAGTCAAAAATTGAACACATGCGTTAGGTGTCCCAAACTTTGTGTCTCTTGATAAGATATAGACCACTTCAAGCATCCAGAACAGCTTCAGTGTGCCTTTATTCTACAAGTCTGTGGTGTGCCTTCGCCTTTTGCTATGCCTTTGGTGGGATTAAACACCATTCTTACAAAATAAAAGAGAGAAGCTAGAACATCAAATATTATCTGAGAATAAACGTGAACAACATGTTTCAAACTAGTTATTTCGGGTTGGGTTGAAAACATTCCTTGTATTCCATAAGGTGTTACCTTCACTATGGACATAGAAAAATGTACAGTACTGCTATTGTACAACTTTGCAGAGTTATTTTATGTATGTTATTAAACCCAACTTTGTGCCAGTGGATTATGTGGTTTTGATTTGCAAAAGTGTGTGTTATTTTTGCCGTAGATAAAAATGAAGAGAGGCATGTTGCATAAAGTTTATGATTGTTGGAGACAGCTAGTTTGTGTTGCCTTTGATATAAATATTTTGAATCTGAATATTTTGTTTTTTAAAAAATAAAACACTCGAAAAGATTCATTGTCAAAATGACATACAGTTTGTCTTTGTCTTGAAGCCACAGCTGAACAAGCCTTGATGATCCCTGTGGAAGGTGAAGTGGAGGTGCTGGCCAGCAGCTTGTTTCTGACCTGAAGCAGCATTGCCAAAGTAAACTGAATGGCTGTCTTGGATTTCTCTGAAAGCCTCTCGTCCTTCTTCCTGTTTCTCGACAATCAATTCAGACAGCTGCATTAAGATTAGACTAACCCATCATGTTCATGTACATTATTTATCAGCTGAATTTCCACTGAGCATTTGCGGGGGGGGGTTCTGTGTTGTGTTGAAAATGTGTCTCGTGCTGGCGCTTTATTAGGTGGTGTTTGCACAGAAGAACGCTGCTGTTTGTCATATTCAGTGGCTGGTGAGACTGTGTTGGAAAATGTTAATCCCAGTGCTTACAAAATGAGCATTCTCAGAGCTGATGTTCAGTCAAATATGTCAATATTTTAAATGGTGTGGTGAGGTTTGTTGGTCCCTTGCTGCAGTTCTTCTCTCGCTGTTCCTGGATCTGTATTAGATTACCTTCGAGGCTTCCATGGAGACCTGGACAACACGTTGTTGCAAATCTGCTTGTCTCTTGGCACAGGATGACTCCTGCATGGAGGGGAACGCATCCTCTGACACCTGTGTGTCACGAGATAATAGAACCCTGTTCAGTTCCTGATTGCATGCTGTCATGATGTAGCCCAAATCTGTTTCACAGTTTGATAAGGGGATTTGTTTGCAGGAAGGGGTCTGACTGAGCAGTCCCAGGTGAAATGACGTCCGCACGCCTGCTGTCATGCTGATGTCACATTGGGTTTGAATGGTCAGATTTTTCTCTCTGGCTCTGTCAGTTGGCAGACACGGTTACAGCTTTGTACTGTTGTTGAATTTCAACGAACAACTTTGAGCTTCCAGGTTTGTGATCCTGAATGTCGGCCCAGATACTGAATTTGACCTTACTGCTCTTAGTTAGTCTCACATTTGTGTATAAAACTATGCAGGAGCATCCATTGATGTAATAGCTGCGGTGATCATCTGTGAACTTAAATCCATGTTAAAATGCCATTTCTGTAATGATTAACACTTAGAAATGACTGATAGTTATGACTTGTGTTTGTTAACTGCTTTTGGATCATAATGTACCTGTGTTGTTTTTATTCTCTTTGTATTGTTCACTGCTTTTTAGGTGGAATTATGGCAATGAGTTACAGGACAATGTGAGTAGGAGCAGTAAACTGTGGCTTTAACTTACACTGTCTTATCAGTCAGAGTATGAAGTTTGATTGTGGTGTATTGTCATATAATGACTGTTATTTAACATTCATTTACTATTCTCAAATTATAAAGTCAGCTGGGTTATTGCTTTGTATAAAAGACCAGAAAAATAAAACTGACTAAAAAAAAGGTAAAGATTTAAATGCCTGTACCAGGTACATTCAGAAAGGAGGTATGCAAACTAGACATAAGTACCCACATCAGGATACATCCACGCTACCAGCTTTTCATGTAAAAACAGCATTTTAAAAAATAAAACGATTTTCGTCAAGGTGAGTGTTTTCTTTCTTAAGCGGGTCATGCGATGTGTTTTATGATGAATAAGGGAAGGACGTGCCGTGACTGATATGACCCAGAAATGAAGCTAAGGTTGATGTCTGTGCCAAGGTTTCCAAAGCTCTTCATTCTTGCCAGTCCCATCTACAACGCAACCACAGAATTTTTCAAAAACAACTGGGTCAGTAGTGTTTTCAAAAGTCTCACTTTCCGAGGGTTTTAAATGACAGAGCAGTGGAAATGCCAGACATACACACAGCAAAGGTTTTACATTTCAAAATGGAAACACGGTATCGTGAATGTAGCCTTAGTAACAGCATGGATTTTTCACTCTCTGAGAATTAAAGAAAACTTACACCCTAGTGATTCAAACACAGCTGAAGTTGACACAAAAAAAGCCGTTTTTGTGTTCGATTGACTCAAAATTGGAATGATGTATTGAAGTATTATTTACTAGCCTCTGTTAAAGACACTGCTACTCTATCTGGCTTTTTCCTTTTTTTTAGCATTAATATCGCTACTGTATTTATCTAGTATTTAGCTCCAATAAAATATGAGAATCCTTAACAAGCCATGCTTGCCTGTCCTTATCCCTGTAAACTCTGAAAAAAAGTGTGTGTGTGTGTGTGTGTGTGTGTGTGTGTGTGCATGTATCAACGCATGCTGAAGAATTTGTATGTGCAGTGTAGCCATGGAAAGCCAGGTGAAAGAGAAGAGGCCCTGCCAGCGGCTCCGTGTTGTGGTGTCTGCTCTGTGTTTGCTTGAGCTCCTGCAGGAGGAAGTGTTTGGCAGCTTGGTCATAATGGACTGTGGTTGAAAGCATGCAGAGACAACATGGTGAGCCAAATAAAAGTCTCAGAGCCTCAGCTTGTAGTAAATGCCTCTTTTTGCTTATGAGGAATTGTTATAGATGTTACAAATGTGGCAAATATATATGAATTTGTCAGAACTGTTGTAATTATCTTGGGAAATTATTTCCCACCAATCAACCATAAAAACAACCATAAGACAAGTGAGACTGTTTATTATCAGTATTACACAAGCGTTCTCAAGGACTGGTGCAGAATCGTTTAATTTAGGATTTTGAAAGTGTGGATTAAAAATGTGTTATGCTGACATAAATTGGCAGGAGGTGTCATATTTTTGGTGAGAGGCACAAGAATCTTTACCAAACAACTGTTGTTATAAACTTGCATGGCTCTTAGGTACTAAAGATAGAAGCTTCCTGGATACATTTTTCCACAGACAATATGTGGCAGCACAAAACAACCAGCTGTACATCGTAAATAAACAACTGTCCCAAGACAGAGGCAGACAATACACTCGCTTGTCCTTAAGGATCTGGTTTCCGATAAAGCTTGGCTAGCTGCTAATGTTTTGTTTTGCTTTCCCTGCCTCTTTTAATGACAAGATCAGACCCAGCATGGATTCGGACAGGTGTGCAAACAGGTTTCTATGAAGGTTTCCAAAAAGGCCAAAACAAACAAAAAAGTAAAAAGAGAAACAAAAAACAAAAAATAAAAAAACCTGCGACAACTAATGTTGGTGTTTTATTAGATTTTTGAGTTTCAGTTGAGGAAGGAGAAGATTAAAAAGATTTTAGTGTGCTAGTTATGCAATATTCATTAGTTTTTTTATTACACTGTTGTGATACCTTAGTACATGTTTGCTCACCCTGTGGAATGTATGTAATTTAAAACCACTAATTTGAGGCATTTTAATGCTTTTACAGTTTTAAATGTCTTTCATTCATCATTCTGTGCTTAGCAAATGTGCTATAGTGCACTCTATTTGTAATAAATGATTATAAAACACCTGTCAAGTGGCTTTTTCCCTTACTTTGCATTCTGTTCTGAGTTTCTGCTGTACTGACATTACTTACCCACCCTATAATTTCTGCACTGGCAGCAGCTTCTGGACGGTACATCACTCAACACCACAGCGAACCAGAATGCATCCTCAGTGTGACCTGTGACTCGCTTCTTCTCAACTGAAAAGCCTTGCTTATATGCTGCGGCTGCCATTGTTATCACTTCAGTGTGTTTCCTCCTCTAACCTCATGTATGTCATTTTGGTGTTGCTGAAAGGCGTTCAGGGAAGTGTAGTTATGTTTTTACACTTCAGGGAAGTGTAGTAACATAACTGAGTTTGGAGATGAGGCATGCTGATGGCAAATGTAAATAACAGAACGAGAACTCACAACCACGAGCGTGGCTGATGTGAAGCCAGTGTCAGCACAAATTATTCCAGTGTCCAGATACACAGTGTCCTTGTGTTAGTTAGTTATTTGACCTATCATAACAAGCTCTGTAGAAACCAAAATGGTTTTTAAAATCACCCTTTTAGATGATTAAGGCCACATATATGGTTTCAGTGTTAAATCTACTTTGAAACAGTTGATGATTATGTTTTGAGGGGCAGTTTGGAGTCATAGGTGCTTAATGGAAGCTTAATGGTAGCTTTTACTTGAATGAAACACTCAGTTGGACCTTTTTTTTTTTTTTTTGTGAATGAAACCACCTGTTGTTCTGTCATTTGCCTGTAGGAAGTGTGCCTGCTTACAGGGATTAACTTTTAGGACTGGATGTGAGCAGCAGGGAACAATCCTTCCCTGCACTTCTGAATCTATGCTGTAACATCGACAAGTCACAAATCCCACATCTGTCAGCATGTAGAGTAGGTCTCTGGGCTGCACTGCCCCTAAGCTGGATTGTCTGCCTTGCCATTTAACACAGACCTCACGGTGGCCTCTGCTGTGAAATAAAACCCTCCGTTTAAGTGTGCTGCTGTACGTTGATGGATGGTGACCTTCAGATATCCCCGGAGGTCAACATCACAGGACCAAGCACTCTCAGGATTTACTTATGATTGTTAGTCCTCCATATCATTGAGGATCTATAGCTGCAGCTTGGAAAGAATTTTCCTTTAATTATAGCGTTCATGTCATCAGTTTTAAAGGCAGGCTGGACATTGAGAGAGGAAAATCGAAGCAGGGAATGCCAGCTTGATTCTTTCTCAGTAAAATAATGAGCAGGGCTTACGAGCAGATGGATTCTTTTAGGTCTGGCAGCATCGGTAATATCACATAAACAGTCACATATAGTAATTTCCTGTGTTTTCCTTTAAAATGTTGGCTGATTTTTGTATTTGAACAAGCTGCCAGACATATGCGATGGTGAACCTCTCATATTTCTCCCTTTCAATACTGAGCAGTAAAAGTGCGCTATTTAACCATTTCTCTGCTTCTTTCCCTTCTGCTTTTCTTTTCTTTGAAATTTGATCGTTGCGGCTGCAAAAGCAAAAGAGATCTGTAGCACAGTTTGGAAACCTGTTGAAGCATTTCTGTGTTAGACCTGCTTCACCAAGCTGGCTGAAGAACCAGTATGATTTCTTAAAAGCCATTTGCAATAAGTGGAATTGGTAATATAGAGGTAGATTAAATCAATCAGTTGCGCAGACAGATTTCTAACACCATTTTCTTTAGCTACATCCTGTGGGAAATGAAAAAACTTAATGAGATGAAACTGGGAAGTAGAGGGTGCATCTGTGGACTTCAGTATCTTTGTCTTACACCAGTCATTTGTCTTGATTGAGCAGGCTGCAGGTGTCTGTTTTCTTCCTCTAGTTTTGCCAAACCCACTCTGGTACATTATGCCATACCAGAAGTGGCAGATCACTTCCATCAGTCTCACAGAAGTCAATCATGGATTACAGAGTGGTGAATAATCCTGACGGTGATACATTTCATTGGGTTTTATCATCTCTATCATCACTGGTAGTTACAGCTGCATCTGAGTCGCTAAGCCTGTGTGACCAAATGTGGGCTATGTTGTCCATTCTGCTGTATTACTTTGCTTCAGTTTACACAAACAGATAAAGTAGTGTACAAAGACTCACTGACACACATTACCTTATGCACACAGATTGGTATTAAAATTGTCATTAGGCCTGTATGTCAACATCTGCTCCCTTGAAGCGGTTAGCTTTGACTGTCAACTTAATCCATACACAGGCCATATGGCCTGGTTATTCTTGTTGTATTATATCAATTCTTCCTATGTTTTCTACTTAATTTCTTGTCGTCCACATATTTTGTCAGGATCAATAAACTCTTATACGATGTACTTACCTGTAGGAAACTAGACAACGCACATGATAAACAGGAGAACTTCCTCAGTAAGTGTAAAAAAAAAATCAAGCTTGTCATAATTGTCGTAGATAGGAACCAATATGGAGGGCTTTTCTTGATAGGGATAAACAATAAAAGTGAATGAGTAACTAAATGAAGGTCCAGTTATTGTTCTAGTTGTTTGTAGAGAGGTTTTGATTTACCTGAGGGATTATTTTAGAGGCTGTAGTTTTTGTATATATATATATGTGTGTGTGTTTTATTATTCTTATGAGTAAAGCTTTTGTTAATAGTTCAAGAAGTGCATCCTCCTACAGATCATAAAGTTAAATCAACATTTGTCTCAGTGAGAACTAAACACTGTGACTTTTATAAAGGGAGGGTTTAATGCAGGACTGTTATATTGGACTGTGTGTGTTTTTTTTTTAGTCGTACCTAATAAATGTGGGTGTAAATGTGTGTGTGGGCTGTGTGTGTAGTCTTACTATTTACTGGAAGCATCAAGTAGGCATCATTGTGGAAAAACAAGGAATATATTGCTGGCATGGTCATACTCATGCCTTAGATGCAATGAAATGGAAATCCTCTGCACAAACATCTTAGGCATCAAACTTAGGCTTTTGTCCAGCAGGCCGATAGTCCTCCCATTTGGACTAAAAAGACTCTACACACTTTAAGTCTCATTTTCAACCCAAAAACATTGCATATGAGCCACGCAGCGACAGACAGGCGTCCAATTAAATCAGTATTTTTAGCTCAGAAAGTAAATATTTGCCTGAAGAGGAAGGATCTGTTTCTCTCTTTGTGTCTCTCTCTTGTACTCTGTGTCAAACCCTCCCTTCTTCCCAGAGTTTGTATTGCACACTCAAGTCTTGGTGTTTTAAAGGCAAACATGTCACAAGTTCTCAGGCTCACACCTGGTTGCCCCAGAATAATCCAGATCCCAGTCACCAATTATACTGGATTTCATTAAGGGTATTCACAGGGTGGACACAGTGTGAAGTAGGTGATGATCCACAGGAATCCATGAAGCCATTACCTTGTTCTGTTTTCTCCCTTCGTCTAATGACTGTTAAGCCTTTTATTTACAACTGGAGGACTTTCCCTGCCTGTATGTTTATCTCTCTGACTTCTAAATCATGTGTATAGCTTTGTGACTAAGAGGTAACATAAGCAGGGGGATCATAACAGGGCTCTCACTAATGCTTCCGGCTGAATGAACAATTGAATTTCTTTGGCTCCTAACCCTCGTCATTATAGTTGCAATGGTTGTCCTTACATACACTTTGTGGTGTTGTGACCATGGACTGTTTCTCAGGTCCAGTCTTTGTGTTGCAGATTGCTCTAAGCGTGAAGGAAAAGTTCTATTTGCCGCCTTGCTTTTATTTAATTGTAGCCACACATTTAGAAAAAAAAAAAATCCCTGCCCTGGTGTAAAACAATAGTCAAAAGCAACAGATTTTGTGCTTTCATTTAATTTTGGACCCATGTGGGACCACATCCAGCAAAATATCAAAGGCTAGTCATTAGCTCTAAGTGCTTCATAGAAGAGATATAAAAATACTGCAAGCTCTGGCCAGTGATGGAAAACAGAGTATATCCTAGAAAAGCTTGGATAATTTTACTCATTATAATGGTCCTTCATCTTGACATGGAGGTGTTATTTTGCAAAATAGCTCCAAAAATGATTACCTTGGGTCATGCAGTAAAGGCACATGGAGGTAGAATGTTATATAAGCAGTTTTGTCAGTCATATTGAATTGCTGAAGGTTAAAACATTGTGTAATCTTGAAGGAAAAGAGTCCTTATGAGTTTTTTTTTGGAAAAACTGTGGCAGATGAACTTTTGTTGAACGCAACTGTTTGCACTTTATTAAGTGGAACACTAAGTGCCCAATGCAGCTCAAAGGATACTGCTCAGCAAGGAAATCATAACAAATGTATTCATTTTATCTGAAAAAGCTTTTATATAGTACAAATGTCTTCAACTGAAACATAAAATGCGCCAACCTTCCAGTTACGCATGGACTGAGACGAATGCAACATGGACAGGCTGCGTGCAGGCAAACACATTTACTGCGTTTTAGAAAGTCCCCACATAACCATTAAAACGAGAAAATATCTTTTTTCTTTTCTTTTGTTAGCTAATTTTTCTTGTTCTCTTTTTTTTTGCTCTGCTGTGTCCCTGACCACTGAAACTCACATGTACGGTCCTTACCTCATGCGTGCGTGCTTGGTGCTCCTCTTCATGTTTGTATCTGCGGTGATGTTTGGGAGGTAAAAGGCCACAGCAGATGTGTGAAAATATGTTCTAAAGCTTCAAGTTTCACATCAACCTAATTTGAATTGTGTTTATGAGAACAGACGTGTTGTATGGATGTCAAGTATGTGTTGCATTTTTCTTTGATGTAATCGAGCATAGCAAGCTTCAGAAGTATTCAGCAATGGAAGAATGAAAGTTGCAGCTCTGGCTGCTCTGATTTTACCCCATACAAACTGTTATTGAGGGAATGATGCACAATGCTACAAAGCCAGCTTTTCTGAGAGACACGGATTCAACTTAATAAAAGGTGTACCTTCCAGAGGTGCTCACCACTTCGGGTACAGATCAGAATGCTTTTAAAACTGAGAGGGTTTGGTTAATCCATGGGGAGGTGCAGCACCGAACATTACCAAGGATTAGAGAGGGATATTACTGTCTGAATGCATTAGAGGTGTATTAGATATCTCCATGATGGAGCACAGACTAATGCACCAGACTCTGAATTACAGCGTAATCTGCATTTAATTGCCCTGAGTTTTGTTGTGATAATGGCATTATCTAATGGAAGAGCTCTGGAAGGGTTTGTGTGAAGAACAAAAGGTGGAGGAAATGGAACAAGCAGGGGCACAGTTACAGATGTGGGATTCTCACTTTAGAATAATTACACAGATTGGCCGACTGCTGACATGTTGACCGCAGTTACACAAAGATCCCTTTCATTACAACTAAGATTTTTTCAACAGGGAAAATGTCAAAAATGTCAAAAGAGTTTTTTTTGATTGGATACAATTGAATTGCATTGTACAGTGTTGAAATGAGGCACTTGTTTTGTAAGAGGCCTTTGTTTGTGAGTAATTTGCATCAGTTGCAGCGAATGCCCTGCAAGTGCTTCCTGTCTCTCAAACAGATGGCACACACCCAACTTCTAAAAGTAAAAGTTGTAAATTCATTCATTTGAAATGGCATGATGTAAAATGGGCTACCACACTGTGAGTGTGTGTTTATATGGGTCCACTGTTGCAGCTCACTTGTTCTTCAGCTCAAGGGGTGTGTAAGTTATATGAATGTTGCACATTGATGTCATTGCTAACTGTTTCCAACTACAAGCAGTCACCTCATAACATGATAATCAAAGTTAAAAACACACATGGCTGTTGCTTGTTCTCACAGCTGTGAAGCTTTCTGCACTTTGAGCTGCACTTTGTCTACTATTCTCATGCAGCTAGCTGGACGCAGCTTTTAAAAGCTGTGTGGATGAACCCAGTCGTAAATAATCAGTGCTCAGGCAGAATGTACATGGGAAGGCAGGTAGGTTGGTTGACACACAGGTTGATCATCCAGTCATTTCATTCCAGCCAAGTGAAAGGATTGGGTATTTTTTATAGAGGCGAGTGACAGCCATTGATTACTGGATTATTTTTTTTTTTTTTGTCACAACATTTGATTAATGTAGTTCTGCTGTAAAAAATGTCAACAAATATAGTAAAATAATTTCAGACAAGTTCAAATATCAATCACAGTAGCTCACTCACACACACACACACACATACATATTTATATGTGCTATCCTATCTCTGGAGTAGGCTGTTGCCCTGGTAGCAAGCTTGAACACTAAATATTGATTACTAAATATTGATTTAACCCGCTCTTGAGTGTCAGTAAACATGTCGTCTCATCATTTCCCTTGTGTGTTAACCTTTTTTTTCATCAGTATCTGGAAGAAAATGGAACACTTTGTACTCACAGTTTCCTGTTTAATGTAGATTAAAGATTAACTAATAATTTTGTCTTTTGTTCTCATGATGCAAGTGCATTTATTTTCAGTTCCTTTGACATTGTTAAGCCTGCACAATCAGGTGGCTCTAATTACTCAAATCCAGATAGTCTGTTACACCTCGTCAGAGACAGATCAGCTTTTTGATTTATCCAAAGATAGATCAGTACAGATATTGCTGACAGCACTGATGAGCTGCCAATATGGTTTAGGTCTTAAATAAAAGGGAAGTTTCACAATTTAACTGGCATTTAAGACCCTCAGGCAGCTCAAACCACAATGGATACAACTGAAGGCAAAATACCATCCAGTCTAGATGGCTAAAGCCTTAACAGGAGCAGGACATACCACAATACAGAATTCTGTAGATTTTTTTAAAAATCAAATCTTTTGTATAAGTCAGAAACATAAAAGGACTGAACAGGCTTTGGATGCATTCAAGCAATGAAGCTGCAACCTTGAAATTTTTACTGTCTTAAACCTCTTTCATAAGCCTCCATCAAAATATGTGGCTCTATTCATTTCATGTTTTGTTGTTGGTTGGAAGTTAATCATGAAAGCCCGTCTATGTCTTTGATTCAGAAACTACATACTAAAGCACATGCAGGTTGGATCACATGTTCGAAC
Organism: Ctenochaetus hawaiiensis; assembly: GCA_029783645.1. Classification (NCBI taxonomy): domain Eukaryota; kingdom Metazoa; phylum Chordata; class Actinopteri; order Acanthuriformes; family Acanthuridae; genus Ctenochaetus; species Ctenochaetus hawaiiensis. Next base: position 16,485,525 of record JAPZDY010000020.1, on the reverse strand, counting down.
TCTGAGAGCTCAGAACATCCGTTAAAACGAAAACCTGATAGAAATTTCGATCCTTGGCTTTTCATCTTGAAAACCTTTCTGCACAACTCCCTCGCTTGTGTAAGATAACTGCAAGCTTCACCTTAATGAAACAGGATCTATCAGTCGACACTAACAAGATGTGCTTGGTGTGTGTATGTGTGTGTGTTTCGGGGCGGGAGACAGGGGGCAGAGGGCTGAATGAACCTGTTAGTCTTACAGTTTGCTACCGAGAACATATGTTAAATCTACATAGGCCCTCATATTGGACACTGAATAAATCCAAGATTCCACTAAAATGAATATTCCATCTGCTCAGTCTGTTTGAATATTCAGTCTGAATATACAATTTTCACCTCCCCTCGGAAGTGTCAGTGACGTTACAGGTCTTGTTGCACATGATCCAAGTCACTCAGTCGACATTGGTTAAGTTCATCTAAGATCGTGTTCAGTGTTAAGGATTAGACTAAATCTTTGTGTCAATACTCGCCAACCACTGGATCTGTCAGCCAACAAGTCGAATAAAATGTTGACTTTGAAGAATAAACCTGTGATGCGAGTCTCAGTCTATTTATTGGTTATATATCTTATTGCTTGATGGACATTCAAAAGTTCTTACAGCACTGACTGATTTTTGAGGAAGCAGAATTATTTTGAACATCAGCTCTGTTATTAGATCTGTATCACACCTTTAGTTCGGTGAGACGAATTAATGATTTAGACATTTATGGCCTGAATAAATAGACAAATTCCAGTAATTCAATTCAATTCAATTCAATTCAATTTTATTTATATAGCGTCAAATCACAACATAGTTGTCTCAAGACACTTTA
>JAPZDY010000020.1:16445467-16465597 GCA_029783645.1 Ctenochaetus hawaiiensis | reverse complement strand
GTTTAAGTATCGTATCGCTGGCAGTGCATCGAGATGCGTATCGCATCGTCCTCAGTGCTGAGATTCACACCCCTAGTTTCCACAGGTAACCATTCAAGTGAATTCCCATGTATTTATCAGATTGTTGAAAAGTCTGCTGGCGTTGTCTTTTTTTATAGACACTGGTACAAATGGTGTCAGTATAGAATTCTCTCGTTCTTACCACTTAGATACCTTTTCCAGCAAAGCTGCCCTGCTTCATTATTGTCTCTCTCTGTCAAAGCGAGGCAGCTCCATCTCCCCTCAACCTGACGGCAGGTCGTGACAGGTGAGGTGTTGTGATGGCCTGACAATGTTGTGGTGTTTTGTAGCCATCCCTGAAGTGTTCATTATGGTAGAGCTTCCCACCAGCATGATCCATCTTCACAGAAGGCTCCTCAACCTCAACTGGGAAAACTGGCAACATTCAGCTTTCTTAAAATTAGCATAACTTGAACCGGCTTTGATAAAACACAAAATAAAAGTCTTTTTCTTTACTTGATGAATAATTTTTTGTGTGTTGCAGGGAAAGATAATTTCCCCACTGATTTGCAAACACCTGTTAGTCAATCAGTGTTCCTTTTTCATAAATTTAATGAACTATTAGTTATTAATGGTGATGTAGTCAGCGTTCCTGTCTTTTCAGAGTCCAGGACTGTTTTCAATCTATTCTATTTTTGCTCCTCGTGACTGAGTTGTGGCGTTACACAATGTTCACAAGGAGGTTTACTGTACACAATGTCCATAGCCACGGAAGCTGAAGCGGTTGAGGAGACGCGGTGTGAGAGCTGGCATGAAGTCAGGTCAAGTTAATCCACTGATGTGCTTGACTGGAAGTGTTGAGGTGTTGAAGAAGAGAACAGCCTCCTTTATCCACAACCTTCCACACACAGACTAACAAGAAAAGTGTCTGGGGCTCGCTGAGCTGTCCTTGTGGGAGAACAAATATCTGCACCCACTGGGCTTGTGTCCTCTTCTTGCACTATCTTGAACCCGTTTACACGACATGACAGATCTGTGTTGACGGCGAAGTGGGACTTTCCCACCAGTCCTGCTGGTTTGGATGGTCCACAAGGGCTTTTGATCTGCTTTGAAATCAGCCAGATTCCCTGTGACTTCTGCCTATTACGAGGAAATGTATGCATTGTTTGGTTTTAAATGTCATGATCATGACATTTATCGACTGCTAAGATCTGACTTGGTGTGAAAAAGAATCCATTTCTCCATTCTTGTATTGATCGTACATACTATCGGTCTCCCGGTCTCTCCTGTAGTAGGTGAGACATGTGGTTGGATGTGAGTGATGGCTCATAGTTGTATCCATCAAAGCTTAGACTTGTTTAACCGGTCTTTCTCTGTGTTTAGATATAAATGTAACATTTGACTAAGCATCGCACACAAACAGAGCCAAGAATGAAGGTCAGTAATGTTAGTTAACTTGGGTGAGCCCATGGGGTTGTTTTGACAACACCAGCCATTTGTCTTCAATGCCAAAGGAGAAGTGCTATCGAAGTTGCAACCCTGAACCAACATGTTCTTCCTTTGGAGAGATATTTTATTTGGTTGTGCAGCATAATTTTATTCAGGCTTTGGTCCCCTGGCTCGTTGTTCATGCTTTATTTCTGAGGCCGCAGAAGTTAAGATCATCCCAAACTTTTGGTTCACTTCAGCACTTTAAACCTGTAATTGCGTCTTAAAGGAAATGAAAATATGCATGTACCCTACACACATACATGCTTTGTATATGTGCACACTGTTGTTGTACTGTAGAAGGTTTTCCTCAAAGAAAAGCCTTTAGTGGCTATTAAGACATTTATTCAAAACCCCAAAGCAACGAGGTTCTTTAAAACAAGTCAGCCAAGTGTGAAAGGCTTTCTGTACCTCAGAGGAGTCAGTCAGGCGTTTGTCAAGGCCTCGTTCACAGAGATCACAGCATCTTGAGAAGAATCCTAAATATGTTTTTCACTCCAATTGATACAAACTCAAGCACACAAACACACACGCACGCACACACACACAAGTCTCAAGCTATTCAGCATGCAAAACCCTTTTCATGAGAAGAGTGAACATCCCTTTGCATCCGATCTCATCTGTGTGCTTGGTGAAAATCACTCAGATTAATTAAGAGGATAGATAATGAACACAAGAACTGCCTGGTAATAACCTGACATCATTGAATTCTCTCTGTCCTGATATTGAGCAATTACCTAAATGATCATTGACTACATGAGTGATCAATAATCAATTAATCATTCAGAACATGTAAATTACAGGTTGTATTTCTTCCTGAATGAGAGCTGTGTTTAAGCTGTTGCCGTCATCTTTCTGCATGATGTCGCATTCAGTCATCAATCATGTCAGTGGAGTTTATTTGTAGCATCTAATCACATCAGATACAAGCACAGTTAAATGCTCTGCCACTGTGCTACTCAAAGTTATAGTGGAAGACATGCAAGGCTTTTAAAGGGCAATAAAAAGGACCTGAGCCTGCAAATGCTGACAATCAAACAGAAAAATAGAGCGAGTTGCTTTGATCTCTTGACGACAGACTCAAGTTGTATGCACAGTCTGGTCACAGATCAGTTTTTTAAAGACTATTTTTTTTATTTGCACGCTCACAAATGCTAACTGCTGACTTTCTTTGGAACATTTTCTTAGGACACTGTTTGAATTGAGAATAAAGTGCTTATTATGCACAGAGTACCACTGACCTCAGAGCAGCTGCTGCGCTCCTGACACTGATTGTGTCCCACCTGTCACCCAGACGGCTGCCGTTGGGACTGATCCTAATTGTTATACCTACAAGGGTTCCCCTCAAGTATCCATTGTGTAAATTGCGTCGACAGGAATCCACATCAGTGCATTAGATGCAACGCCTCTTGACCGCTCTCCCCCACAAGTAGCTATTATGTCTCCAGTGTGCGTATGAATGAATGATAATTGCATCAGTTATCAGCGAAGAAAACGTTTGTGCATTTTCTGCACTTGTACAAGCACTCATCCAGGTTTCCTCTTCTGAGCTCTGATAAAACCTTTTAAGTCCTCATAGTCTTATACTCAGGAGCTTTGACAACAGATGGAACCTAACAGCCATTTGCAAATACAGAACCTGAGCAGCATCATAGCTCTCTAACAGCAGCAGGACTGGATCAGGATTCAAAACCCTGCAGTGGGTTGATGCTCAGTGGAGTCATTTATTTGGAATCTTAGGAACTTTGTGTGAATATTTGATATGATTAATCTTTTTTTTTCTTGGATCTTGTTTGTAAGTCTCCAAAAAAAGTATAAGGTGAATAAAATATAGGAATGGAGGAAGTCGTTTGTGTAATCAAGAGTTGCCTCATTCTTAATGACAGCTTGGATACAGCAGAGCTTGCACAGAAAATCATGTAAAAATTTGTGGATTCATTTTTTGACTCAGTCTGTAAGGTTTTAAGCCCACAAACTGCGTCAATGTAATAAGACATATACTGACCTTCCCTATACATATACAGCTGAAAGGCACCTATGCTGCTTTTGTGTTTATAGCGAAAGAATCTCTCCCTCTTAGACCTTGATTTTATAAATGTCAGTCTAGAAACTGCTTAGTGCAGTCACTTTAAACAAGAACAAGCTCAGCTCCTCAAAGCAGAAGTTTTCAACTGTGTGACAGAATTCATATCTACCATTTGACTGGAATGTTTAATTTTTTAATGGGCAAAGAATATCTGTAATAGTGCCTGATGATAAAACCTAAATGACTCTGAGTTTGGGTAATTGAAACTTTACATCAAACTGAGCTCAGTTTCATTGCAGAGTGATTACTGAATGCAGTTTAGGCCTCCTTTATTGGTTAATAGTTAACGGGTACGAACCAGATCTGATTGTTCACTGCTAGAAGTTTTACTGTGACATTGCCAAACATGTTAATAAGACCATATGACTTGTTCAGATGAGTTGGGGTACTATTTTGCCAAATACGGTGAATATTTCTGGGAGTTCACTTTTTTCCCTGTGCTTTTCAGAGTCTAATATTTGCATAAGGCAGACGAAAGAAGGATCACATCATTAGTGTGCCGATAACCATCTGAATTATGACTTATGTTAATAGAGAATGAATCATTGCTCGATTAAATAGACTGATTCTGTGTTTGTTTTCTTGTGTCTGTTAAGTTGGCCTCCCAGTCAGTGTGGGTGCAGCAGCTTTGGGCTTTTTGTTTACTTTTACTGTCTTTGGAAAAGAGAAGTTCATGTCCAGAAATGATCAGTGTTTTCTGGTGCTGTTAAAGCTTTGTTGGTAGTGATTGTGTTAAATAGGCCCATTTTTCTTTCACTGCCACTTGAATACAACAGGCATTAATCTTAATTATGTCACTACAGTTATATGTGAGAGAATTACTTGTCATTTGTACAGTCAAAATATACTGGTGGAAGTCAGAACTATTAATGCTGACATGCCAAGTGAGAGCTGTCTGTCTCAGATCTCTGAGTGGCTTTATTCATTTCCAAGCCACGGGTGTCAGTCCTTGCCATTTAAAAAGGTTCCTTGATTTCCTCTGATAACCTGATTATAGCTTGTTTCCTTGGAAACTAACCCTGCCTTGTCCTAGAATGCCCATACCTCTCGAAAAATTTAGCACTTCAAGGTGGGCACTTCAAGTGTAATGCCTGTAATGCTCTGTCCCTGACTGCAAACGTTTGCCTCTGCGGTAGTGGCAAATGTTCTCTCTTCTCTTCTCTTCTCTTCTCTTCTCTTCTCTTCTCTTCTCTTCTCTTCTCTTCTCTGCTCTGCTCTGCTCTGCTCTGCTCTGCTCTGCTCTGCTCTGCTCTGCTCTTCTCTTCTCTTCTCTCCTCTCCCACTCTCTTTGTGCAGTATATGCAGGTGTGTGCCTGTACATATGAAGTGCGCTGTGCATCTAAATGAATGTCCATATTGTTTTTTTGAATTCAGGTATTCATGGTCTGTAAGTGTTGGTCCTTCAGAGGCCTCAAAAGCAAGATTGAACTTGTACCTTTGCCATACTAGATGGCCGAGCTCCTCGCCTATGGTTGGACCTTGTCAGCTTGTTTATGTTCGGATAATTGCCTATATACAGCCACGTACTGAGTGTAATTATCAACAGAAACTGGATCTTAAATGCTCAAGTTTACATTCCAAGTTGAAGTGTTCAGTGTACCAGGTTATTATTATTTATATTTAATACAAATACTTGATAAAAATGACATGGTTATGCAATATCTGCAAGCAACTGACCAGTGCACAATGACTTTCAAATGCAAGCAGGCAGATGATATTTAAAGGGTCATTTGCATAGAAACTGGACCTGCTGGACTCGTTGATGTATTGGGACTTAATAGTTAGACTTTGAAGCATCCAGCCAGTCACTGGAGAGCAGAGTAATGCTCAAATTGGAATGAAAACATGCATGCTGCAAACATGCTGTCACATTTTATTGTGTTTCTATTAAAATATATTTACTTAAAATTTCAAGATGCATAGGCCCTTCAGATGCTCACAATACCTTTGAGGAAGCAACTGATGGAACGTAACACTGTTATTTCCAATTAAATCTCAAGGTGCTTTATCACAGCCTAAAATAACAAGAAATCTTGTAACCTGTAGCTGTTGTTTATTAGTTTGTTTCCAGACAGTAGTTTTTAAATCCTTTTTGTGTCGACGTCGCCCAGTATGACAGGATTGTTAGCTAAGAGAAATGGAGAAGAACCTGTTTGTGAGTGCTGTAATCAGGCTGCATAACCTGAACTGTAAGTTGCTAATGTACAACCAGTCTTTACCTAAATATAGATGGTGTTGAGACACCATCTGACAGTCGATCTGCTTTACCTCACCGAGTATTGTACTGTTGTATTTAAGACAAGAGATGGTCAGAGAGTCACGCTACTGGCTATAGACTTGTGCCTACTGGAGACTGTTTTTGAATAAAATTATAATGTAGCTATCAGGAAGAAAGAAAGTAGACTGACTGAAAGTAACTTTAGTAATTTCAGAGTTTTAGAGAAAACAAAGTTGCTCTGCACTTGTGTATGAGAATGAAAACTTCACACAGACTCTTTAAGTATGAGATTAATTGATTTCTTCAGTGATCTGCTATTTAGTTTGAAATGGATTCTATTTAAGTGACTTAGAGAGGGAGTTTAATCAATGTGCACAATATCTGCCACACAGTAGCCTTTTTTACCTAAAATGGCAGGGAGAAAGCCTAAGCAGGAATAAATCAATGAGTCTTTTATTTTTTCCCTTTTCTATGAAGGTTTTACTTCGGGAGATAAGTGACTGTGATGAGATGCGCAGTGTTGTCAGCCTTCATATCCAGACCTCTGAGCTATGATTCTAGTGAATACAGTTATGAGGTGGAAAATCTGCAGGGATGGTGCTGATGATAGGACACTGAGGTGGCTGCCTGTATTCCTTTGGCCTTTGATATCACTTTATCATTATTGCTGCAGGCAGATTTCATAATAACTTTTGATTTTGTTTTGCTGAGGTTTGTCTTTAGTGTGAATTTTAATGTGAAGATTGAGGTAATGATCTCTTGGAGTTTGTGATGTGATCTGTGTTTTCTTAGACTGCTAATACAGGCCTTTTACTAATAAGACTAAGAATCTACAGTTATTTTGAAAACTTCTTTTCATAGCACAGTATTAATAGACAGTAATGCAATCCTTCAGTTTCCCCTATCACACTTATCAAGTGTGGTGATAACTTGATATGTGCTGTTCCGCACTCACAAGAATTAAAAAACCCGGGCAAGAGCAAGAGGGATTTATTTTTACGATAAAATTATATGAGTTGAAGGCAATTTTGATTACCAACCCTCTGTGAATCTGTATTCCTTAGTCATTTTCCTAATATTTAGATACATAACTTTGACAAACCAGTGACCCTGTTATTCAGATTTGTTCCCATATTAACTCCATTATGGCCTATGAGCCTTATGTGCCCTAGTTCAAACATCATCTGACATTATTGACAGAATTCACATCATAACGTCATAACCAGAGACTGTGCTTCCCCCTGCCTTTGCCTTGAGGGGCAAAAAATACAATATATTTATTCAGCTTCTAATGTAGTTCAGAAGACTGTGTGTGTTGCCATTTAGGGTCTTTTTTGCGTTTCATCTTAAGGCTATCACCTCCGCAGCCCCACCTCCAGACACACACACACACACACACACACACACACACATGCACACAAACATGCATGCACGCACGCACACGCACACGCACACGCACACGCACACGCACACGCACACGCACACGCACACGCACACACACACACATGCACACAAACACGCACGCACGCACACGCACACACACACAGAGCTTAGCAGAGGAGAGACAGCTGTAATAACTAAATAAGTTTTCATAAATAAGTTAATGAAAACTGTTACATTTATTGTTATTGTAATTAAAGCTACACAACAAGAGCAAGTAATCCATTCCTTCAATAATGTGTCTAAAACCGATTTTTGCATTTTTGAATCTACTTAATCTAAATCTGGCATTACAGCTGTTTTTTCACATAATTATTTAAATTTAGGCCTTGATTAGATGCAGAAACAGACAAAAAACTAAGGAGAGATGTGATGACCCTAACCCTAACCCATCTTGATGTACCAAGAAGGCCACAGTAGCCACCGTGCAGCCATTTGGCCACTAAGGTGCTCCTACTGCTCCCTGTTTGATAATTTCATCTCATTATCCTTTTTGCCATGGAGTCATTATTTGGTGAAAGTGGTGAAAATGGTTCTGGCATTTAAGTGGAGAATAGAGCCACGGGGAATAATGAAAGCCTCCTTGAATAGGAAGAGAGGCTTTTGACAAGAGCACGAGTGGGTTGCAAGACCTCTTGATAGTTTGCTTAAAATCTTCCTGAAGTACAATTACTTAATTTTAGGGGATACCATAGATATCCCATCTTCATATTTAAGAACTGCTGAATTAAATAATCCCCTCTCCCTCGTCCCCTGCCTGTATTCAAGAAGAAAAACTTCTACAAATTGCTCCAATGAACTTGTGACCTGGAAAAAATGTGGTAGAAATTGATTTGCCAGGATGGGAGTAGGAGTGGGTCTGAGCTATGTTATCTTTGGGAGAAAAAAAAAGAAAGATTTTGCTGTCTGTTGTGCTGGAAGGCAAGAAGTATTGATTTAAAAACCCTTATTACACTCCCACTTGCTGTGTGATTAATCCTGTCTAGAGAGTAGGGAAATTATTATGTCAGAGGCAGACAAATATATCCAGTTACCCTAACAAACCTTTTCGATACAACACAACATAGCTGTTTACCTTTCTCAGAGGTACTGAGCTACTGAGCTACTGACGGAGGTAACAACTCACATCCCTGAAATCTCACTTGCAGGATTAAGGAAAACTCTTAACTGACACATCCACGTGTACATTGTCACACCCCAAACTCTCTGTTAAATCCACCAGCTTCTAATAACAACTATGAATTTAGAAACTGACCCTCCAGACTCTGATGTCCTCAGTCCGCCTTATTTTTGTACTTTATAAGCACTTCAGCTCAGTCGCCTTCCTAATGATTTGCTAAGATAAATCTATACAATTAACAGACCAATCAACAGTGACCACCGTTGAAATATAGTGCACATTATTCCCTGACAATAAGGCAGTTACTTTGAGGAGAGCTTGGTGCCTTCGCCTCCTAATGAAGATGTTCCACCAAGATGGCGCACAGGGTGATGTATGCGTTGAATCTTGGTGCTGCCCCCAGAACAAGACCACTGGGACCACTGATCAAAGGTAACTGAGCTCTAATGAGATCTGCAGAGAACGATAAGTTTCGACCTCCTTCTGTCACTCTTCCTGTGTAACTCACATTCAAACCCTCTCATTTGTTTTTCTCTCTCTGAGTCAAACATTGTCTCAACAAACGATCCCATAAACCTCTGGGAAACAGAAAAATTTGAATTAAGTCTTGTCACCTCTGTTTTATCCACCCTGCATCACCTTCTTTCTCTTCGGCACCTACCTGGTCTCTATAGCACACATGCTACAGTACACATCCATGCCTGGCTTTTAATTGCTGTGTTGCTGTTATTAACTGTTTTGTTCATTTGGGTTAACTTAAATGTTAATAAACTACTCATTTTAATAAAACTTTAATTTGCACTCACATTCTTTCAGCCAGTTGTTACAGGCAGGAATGGGCCACAAAAAACAGACACAACCAATAAAAAAAACAAAATAGCAGGTCTGCAGTCATTTTGAGTCTTCCCAATAGAACATGTTGACCAGAATCAGACATGGCTGCCAAATCTGTTATGCACATATGTTTTGTGTTTTGTCTAGAGTACAAATCAAAGCACAAAATGATTAAACATGGCCTTATTTTTTTACTAGCTTGTTGGTGACATAGTGTCTAGTCTCGCATCCAGCTTGTGAAATCTTTTTCTCAAAGCTCTTCAGCGCACACATCTGGTAGGCCCCTTACAGATGAAATATACTGCTGTGAAGTGTTAGTATTAAAAGAGCTGGTAATTTCAGTGAGAACTGACTTCTGCTTATGATCAACAATGGCTTAACGGATAAAAAAAAACTAGCACATACAGTAGCTGTGGCTTTTACAGTCTGTGTAACCCTCTTTGTTCTTTGGCTTCAGAGTGTTGGTGTGAACTAGGGCTTCTCACACCGCCATTAGCTATTTAGGATGGAGGATGAGTTATGGAGGCAGTGAATCAGTGAGATAAATGACCTGTCGGGTTTGTGTTTTAGCGCCGTGTGACTTATGTTTGATCCTGGTTATTGACTGTGCTGACCGAAAGCTCCTAGGAGGCATGAGGAGGGTAGTTGGCGTTGAGGTGTGGTTGTGTCATATGTTCATGTGGGGGGGTTGTATTGATTTGCCATCATTACATGTGAATAACATGTAGGCAGCCGTGACGCTGTCCTTATAATTTATTAATATAAACATATAGGTTAGAAATTAGTATATTGTCTATTTATTTATTAAAAAATCTGTGCAAAAATAAGACCTATTTACAATTTTTCCTTCAAACTGCTGGTAGTAGCAGAGTAGGATGGAGAAGGTTGCATGTGACTGCAGCTCTGCAATTTCTGAGTCCCATGCTCATGAAATCTAAGCTGGGAGAGTGAATAAGCTCAACAACAAGACATACTGCTACGATATATTTTGAGCATCTATATGAATATTTACAACTGTAGCCATTAGTGCTGGAGATGAAGAGCAATGATGCTTCATAAAAAGACAGAAAGGATTGTAAATAACTGGCTTGGGTTTGGATGATCCTGCCAAGTTCTTAAAACATAAACAACAAAAATCATTAAAAAATGAATCCATCCATCTCTCTCTATTTTTCTCCATATATACATACACACACACACACATATATGTGTATAGACATATATATGCGTGCATGTGTGAATCTGAAGCAGAAATTCAAAAATTGTTGGTACAGACCCAGGCACTGTCTGTGACACTGTTTACTGCAGCCTGAGTATCTGCCAATCACATAACAAACAACCCTCTACTGAAAACATACAGTATGCACTGAAGAGGACATATGTCTACAATTGATGATGTTTCTAATTACTCACTTATTTTATGTCCTTTAAAGTGCACCAGGAAATGCTTCATGAAATATTTTTTATATGTTTTATTGTTTCTAGCAGGGCTTGAAAACTGTGGAACACTGAGGTTTCTTGCAGCTTTGGGTCCATAAATAATGATTGCTTTGTGGTCTGCTTCAACAAAAATATGACAGAGTGAATATGAAAATGCTAATAATATATTTCTTTCTGTGTTGCAATGTGACTGCAAGGAACCACTGCTGTTTGTCCCAAAATGGTGTGTGTTTGTACAAGTGTTACAAGTGTCGCTGCTGATCAGGTGTCAGAGAAAAACACAACACCAAAGATCATGGGACAACAGAAAAAAATAAGGAAGAAGGTGGAAAAAACAGTGGACATTTTTTCATAGTGTGGACATGATGACCGGTAGCTTGAAATGTAACGTAGCATAAAATATGCATAAACTTTAATGCATACAGAGAAATGTATGCAGACTTTAATATGTAATCATATATAACTTATCTGCTGACATAATGGGGATTTTGTAAAGACAGAATTGATTCCCTTTGTGACCATTTGACTTATGCATAATAAGATGTCAAATAAACCTGATATATTACCAACATGTCAGTAGAAACTAATACATTTTAATATGCAAATATGTTCTGTGCTATTATTGCACACAAAGCGCATGCCATGCAAATTGGGTGTTACATTCATAAATATCTGTCGTTATTCATGATTTTAGGTGAGGCGGCCCTGTGACAGGACAGATGGCAGATGGAGTTTTGACTCATGCCAAAACAACAGCGATCAGAAGTCAAAAATAATAACCGTACTCATATTAACAGCAGCACTGTTATGACTCAGTTTGTGTGCCTGTCTAAATAGTAATTTAGACTTTAAGATTGAAATAGAACACAAACGCATATTTAACTGGTAGCGATACATTATGTATGAATGGAGCGGCAGTGCGAGTGGCGAGTGGACGATAACAAGTGGAAAACATTCTCAGATGGTGTTTTGTTTTCGGTGACGTGCATTAGTCATTGCTGCTGTGTGTCTATATGCGTCACCTGTCAATCAGCCTCTGTTTCAGGGGTTCATGTGAGTTTTCTGTAAAGAAATCTCAACTGGATCCCCTTGAGAGGCTCTTTTCCTGCCTCTGCTCACCCACAGTGGCCACCAGAGCTCCTCTAGAGTATTCAGCTGTTGTAGTTTGGGTGGAGTCGTTTGAGAGGGATGCACTGGAAAGACGAGAGGTGATCTGCAGGAACTGGATGCATGTAAAAAGACTAAAACATGCAGACACTTGACATTGCTTTGCTCCACTGCTGAAACAGTAGTGAAACTGTAAAACGTAGAGCATAGGGTCTCTGAAAATGCATCGCATCATTATTGCAACAAAAACCCATATTAGGGTTCAATCAAGGGAACTCCACAGCAACTGAAAACTTCTAAAACCAAATGCATCCTTCTAAGGCCACAAGTGCTAAACTTAAAAAGATTGAGTCCTAGGAAGACAGGGGTGGACCCTCTTGTTAATCAGAGTGAAGGTCAGGTAGAAATAACACATATATAGACACATTTTCAGTGAACAAGTGACATGACCATGCAAAGGCCATGCAAAAAAAAACAACAAAAAAACAAAAAATGAGAATGTACCGTTTTTGTTTCTTATACTGATCAGCTACCTTGATTATTTGTGCCAAACAGTTTTTGAGAGCCAGTGCTGGGCATCCTCCTCCTCTCCTTCGTCCTCTCTCAGTTGGCTGCCTGCTTGGCTGCAGACCACAGTGCACTCAGTGACCTGCCGCTCAGACTGTGAGAGCGACAGTGCGTATGCAGGCCTGGACGTGTTCAATGGGCATACATGTTCAGTAATTGTGTTAGTTTGTGGATTTGTGTGCCTGCCTTAGAGTGTGCTTCATGTGCTTGCAAAAATGTAAGAGTGTGTGTGTGTGTGTGTGTGTGTGTGTGTGTGTGTGTGTGTGTGGTGTCTGCTTTAGCTCCTGTCATGTCCCTGAGGAGGTGGCACTGTACTGTGCAATAAGAGCAGTCAGCCTGCAGGCAGGACCGGCCATCTGGACACATGATAAGGAGCCTAGCCCAGACATTAGTGGTTTTTCAGTCTCTCCTGGTGATATCAGAGCTCGGGTCTCTTTCTGCTGTCTGTCCGTATATCAGCCAGCAATGAGATACTGCATTTAAACCATCTATTCTTTATCACCTTTTTTTTGTTTTCTCTATCTGTTTGTATATTTCCTCCTCTCTGAATCTCTCTGCCGTCCTCCTCTCTTAACACTCTCTTCTCATCTCTTTTCATCCCCTGCAGTTTGCTGTTTTGTGGTCCACAAGAGGTGCCATGAATTTGTCACGTTCTCCTGCCCAGGGGCAGATAAGGGGCCCGACACAGACGTAAGTAACCAAAGCCCAGCTGTTGCCTGTCAAGTGTTTGCCAGTGAGGAGGTGTCTTTCCTCTCATTATGCTGAAGAACATGCACATTGTCACCAATATATCAACCAAGCCTGCCTCTTTTCCTGAACACACAGTTTTTTTTCCCTTTTTGACAGCTGTAGAGCTGCCGTGTATCCATGTATTATTGTATCAGGAGCACTGAAGCATCACTGTCCTTGCACCTACGGCTGCAAAATGCATCAATCATAGAAACTTGATTTGACTTAAAGACCTCTAATACTTTACTCTGCAGATATCTATTCAAAGAAGTATATTTATATGTTAAATCTTGTCGACTCATGATAGAATCATAGCAGCTAATTAAGTTCTTTTAATGTTCATGTTCCAGTGGCGTCACTGGGCATCGCCTTTAGGAGGAGTCATTTAAAAACTCCACTCAGTGAGTCACTGTTTCCAACCCCTTCAGAAGAGCCAAACTTAAGATTGTTCTCTTCCTGAATTAATGGAATCAAAGTCAACTCTTTTTTCTCTACATGAAACACATTTGCAAAAACAGGCTATATCTTCACAACATGCTCACTGTGATCTTCATTCTTAGAGGATTTATGAGGTTTATGCTATAACTTTAAATAATAATTCTAATCTATCCAGGAGGGCTGAGTTCTTACTAAAGTGGTCTGGAAGAGTACTGTGCTGTTAGCAATGACCTGCCTCAGCCCAGAGACAGATGGGAAGTTTACAAGTGGTGGCCAGAAACCAACACACCTGCATCTGCCCTGGCCAAACCAAACGATACGCAGGCTTCTAACATCCGACTACCTGCAAGTGTCTGAATGATAACATTAATGATAAGAAAACAAGATTAAACGAGATCAGATAGAATTTTAAGAGTAGTCCAAGTTTCAGAGCACACTGCTGAAATGCACATCTTGAATCAGTAGCTAAGCTTCTTGATATTATTTAAAGGCTCTACATATGACACTGATATGGCAAAAACATACCATGTAAAGAAAGTAGAGAGGATAAAATCGCACTCCCTTTGTGTGTTGTGTGTCTGTTTTTTTTTTTTTTTGTAGCCATGATGGTTGATCCTGTTCTGTGGTCCCTGTAAAACTGTTGGCCAAGATCATAAAATGACCAAAAGAGTAACTGATTGGCTGATTTAGGTCGCTTGCTAGATTGATTAATAAAGGCCTTGAAAAGCTGGACATGTTACTTATGAAAAACAGCGTGTAGAGCCAGAACATATCCAGGTCTAACTCCTTTAATTAGGATTTATTTAGACACTGGACAGTCAAAATCAATTGAGATGCCTGATGAATATCACCTCCCTGTATGACACAACATGTTTCCCAATCGCCTCTTCATCGGCTGCTGGTGCCAGCTATGTGCCATCAGCCACAGCTTACCTGCTTGCTAAGTGTGAAACTTCATTTACATGCCAGCCTGCCGCCGGGCGTGCGTAGCCTCTTAGCATCTTAGCGTTGCAGCAGCGTAGCCCTGTGTAACTGGAGATATGTCAGTGTGTCATTTAAGATCATCAACCCAGACTCTTTAAATAGTGCACGCCACAGATGACACAGAAGCTGCGAGAGCAGAAAATAGTCTGAGCCAGGGGATTCGACTCAAGCAGGCACTGAATAGTTAAGGGCCACCAGGATCATTGTTAAGGGAACAGCTGACTTTTAATGACCTTTGACATCTGTGTGTTGCAGTGACCCTGATTTCACAAGTGTGGATTGCAGAGAAAAACTTAAAGAATCTACAAGAAGCCCCTCATTCTTTTAATTTTACACATTTGATTTAAGTGTGTAAAACTTCTTAAGTTACTTGTTTGCATTAAAAAACCTCAGAACTCTTAAAATCCACAGCAGGTCTTTGGTGCTTTTTACTTTAATTTGTCATTAGCTCTTGTACGTTCTGTTTTCTTATCTTATACACCAACACTGTCTCACAGAAGAGGAAGTAATGTGTGGAAGTCCAACCCAACTAGAACAATCTTCACTTGGAGCAGCAGAGTGTTAAATAATTGTCAGCCTTTTGTTCATTCAGTGAGTCTGTTTGGTTTTATTTACTTAAGAAGCCATATTACCAGATAGCCAACGTGAACCAGATCTCTGATTTTTAAAAATGCCATCTTGTGGCGTATCACAAAATCTGATACTCTCTTTTAATATACATTTCTTTGCACTTAGCAGTACTGTTGCCAGGGGCAACCACACATATTACATGGCTGGCTGCCTTCGGGGAGTGCAATCCAGGAAGGCAATAACTCCCTTGGCCAACAAATATCCTGAAGAACTGCAGCATCCAGGCTACCTGCATTTTATGACTCATGTCTGTGTTTTATAATTCCCCTCCTGGGTGCAACATGGCGGGAACAAAGATGCCAACAAGAGTCACCAGATCTTTGCAGTAGCAGCTCTGTTTGCGTTTGGTTGACGGGACAAATTACCATGAATATGTTCTCCCTCATAGAACAGCCTCAGGCTGCTGTTTGGAGGGCATCCAGAGGCTGCAGATCTGCACAATCTCACATGTTAGCATTGTTGTAGTTCTGCTGCAATCTGCACATTAAGTGGTGCAAATTGAGGCTTAGTTTGAGGGGAGAACTAGTATTTGTTATTTATTATTTACTTATTGTTTTCCTGTTCAATTGGAGTGGATGTGTGGTCATGGGCTTGATGCTTCTCATGAAAAAATTGAAATAATCTGTAAACTACTAAAAATGATTGGGAAAATTACATATAAGTAAAAGTAGTCATGATAACTTATCATCTGCCTTTTCAGATTTATTTTGCTAGCCTGCTGGGTACCAACAGGCATCATAATTCTTCAGTGCAAACTCACTAACTACAGTAACTAAATAATCTGTGTAAATTAAACTGCATGATACATTTTTTTGCTCTGTCCATGTAACTAGTGTAATCAAAATTTGGCATCGCTGATCTTTGGGTGATAGTTTGTAGTAATGGGTGATAGTAGCGCTTGTAAACATGCTCTTTGTTCGTTCCATTTAGCCTAACTAAAGTACTTAATTTAACAAAATGTTTTCGTTTGACTGCTGGGTGTAAGGTTACAGGCAGTTCAAATTAGTTCACTGCTTTACAGAACAAGACCATCAATAATGCAACAGCTTCCTGTTTCACCACAGGGGCTCAGCAAATGAAACTTGGAAGTTTGATGTGCTTACGTGTGCGTCGTTGTGTGGCTGCTGCATCATTGATATCCACTTAACCAGTGCAGCACATATGACCTGGGGCAATCTGCAGGTCTTTTAGCACTGATTTCCCCTTTACTTGAACACACGCACACACCCACACACTCACACACACCCCAGGGCTGTTCAGTGCACAAATAGCCGCGACAGAATAACAGAGTTAAGCAGTAGCACAGTGCCCTTTCTGTCTCCTGTGCTTGGAAACTGACAGAACTGACCGCAGGGTGACATGGCAGCCTGGCAGAGCTGCAGCAGACACCCGGAAAATACTCAAGTACCTTATTCATTTGAATACATGGATAAATGTTTCTCAGATCATCTTGCAGTAAAATGGTATCAAAAACACAACCTCTGAATAACTGGTTTAAAGGTATGCAGTCGTTGGTGTGAAATCATTGAGTTAACCCTGAGAAATCTCATTTGTTTTATTAATGAGCAATGCCATAGGCGGGACTGATCTAATATTTAAAAGGGCAAATCACACAGGAGGAGATGGTTTTGGCAGACTCCAGCAGCTTTGGGAAAAATAGGTGTTCTGGTGATTAGGCTTGGGACACACTATGTTTCATTATAAGGAGACTGCCTGGAAATTGAAAACAAGGTTAAACCAGAGTGGAGGTAAATGACATCATCAGTGCCACAGGCATCTTGGGTTGTCACAGGTAATGGAGCCTGTCATCTGTACCATTCCAAGTCCATTTCCTCTGGGCAAGGGTGTTGGCCATGTGTTTAAGGTGGGCCTGTGTTGGCTCAGAAGTTATCGATTAACGCCTCTTCATGGTGCTCATTCAGCCAACCACTGGTGCAAAGATGGCAGTCAGAAAAGGAATCATTGACACTCCTTTCCTGACTGGAAGAGTTCTTAGAAAAAGGTTTCATTTTAATGTATAGAGGCACCAATTAAAAGGTGCCTTTGCAGGCCACTTTTTTGCAAATCATGCTTTAGATTGTTGTTACTTACGTCAGAAATAGCACTTTAATTATTTTCTTAGAAAAAATAGCTTTCAAAGTAATATACTTCAACTATAACTTTTTATAAAAATAATAATGGAACTGTTTATTATTTTGTTATTTTTAGATTACAGATACTTTTCCAAATTTTTTAGAGGATAATGTAAATGTGTCGGCTTATGCTTGTGTGATGTAACGGTCCTTGTTTTGCCTTGACTTTTGCACACGTCTCTATGCAAGCCTATGCACTGCAAACACAGCTTCCAAGGAAACATGGCCACAAAGAAACTTGATGCTGCATATTAGTGCCCTGATTTTATTTTGGTGAGTGCTGACATGTGCTGCAGAGCCCAGTCAGTGTACACTGCTTTAGCAAAATAAGATCACTGTAGACTCAAGCATGCCTGCAAGCATACAAGACATGCACATAAAATCATACTGTGAGAAGCACCAGACAGAATTATCTCTATAGCTGGCAGCAAGAGTTGTAACCCGTAATATGCACACGAGCGGAAACACATAACAGCTTCTCATGTCCTCCTACAGGGAATAAGAGAATACAATCTGCTCATGTAGTGTGTCTAATGAAGTTTGGCCTCTTTCACCAGCTGTATTGATGTCATAGACGAGCCACCCCGCCTATGATGTTTTTTGGAAATGTTGTTGTGATGTCATTCTCTGCCCACAGCCGGTAAAGTCTATCCCCTGATATCTGCATTAGCTCCAGTTGCTCATAGAGCATGAAAACCAAAGCATGTGAATCATCACTGTCATTAAAGCTGATAGACTGGAGAGCAAAGACAGGGAAGAAGTTTGAGGAGATGGAAACAGAGGATATTATTTCCAGATAGAGCTGATTAAGTAATCATTCAATCAAAGGAAAATTATCACAACCTGTTTTGTAAATCTATTAATTATTGAGGTAATGTTTCCAGCAAAAATGTCAAATATTTGCTGGTTTCATCTTTTTAAATGTGATAATTATTCTTTGTCTTTTGTGATAATAATTTAGAGTCTTTGGGTTTTGGACAGTTGACTGGTCAGAAGAAGCAGTTTTGAGAGCTCTTGTAAACTGTAGGAGAGATTTTTAATAATGTTTTGACTTTTATAAAACTAGCAATTACATTAAATTGATTAATCATGAATTTAATTAGCAGATTAATTGATAAAATACTTATTTATTGCACCTCCATTTCCAAAAAAAAAAAAAGAATGGTATGAATCACTGCAGGATTTGCAGGATTCGAAAGACCTGTTTCCTGTAATGCACTTGACAGGACAGAAACAGCACACAACTTACTGTTTGACAAATCCTCCTCCTGATTACTGAAGATGCTCTGAAACTAGAGCTGTTGAATGATAATGTTGTTTTGGCTCATTGTTTCTTCTTTCATCAGCATAACTTACTTTAGTCTATAATAAAAGATTAGTGTTTTAAAGACAGATTAGGTTTACACTAATGAGAATCAATAATTTATGAGAAACCATCTTTCTGGAATGAGGCTCTTGTCCTTTGCTAAGACAACAGCGCTTTCTGTAATAACTTAGAAAGTTGCTGGTACATGTCCTTTAAATGTTGACCATGCATCATAGTTGGATGTTTGTTGCTCAGGCCTTGCTCATCAAGGTTAGCTGGTAATATCACACAAGTAGCAGAAGATTTGTTTGGATTTTTGTCCTCAGTCAATGGTGGATCAGGTTTTCAGATTTAGATTTAGATTAGTACTTTTACTTTGGTATAAGTATTCAGCTATACATTTATATATAAAGTTTCAAATCAGCCTGTTTTCAGTTTGGTCATGACACCTTTTGCAGCCAATCCAACAGGGGATTTTAATGAGTTTATTTAGCTTAAGAGGAAGAAAAATTTTAATGCAAACTCCACCAAAGCTGGAGACACATGATTTTCACTGAACAGGAAAGTTTTGAAAAATTGTGAGAAATGTAGTGGATTAAAGGTGCAATATTTACTCCTGAGATGCCGTGGAATACAGATGCAAAAAATGGAAACAGTAAAGCACAAGTGCCTCAAATGTGCAGATCACTTCACTTCTTAAGTAAATGTTCTTAGTTAATTCCACCTCTAGCTCTAAGCTTTCATCACTGGAGACAGATTCGGTCACAGATGGATGAGAATATATATAATTTGAGTTCCCATGTTCAGTGACAGACAAAATTAAGAACATGAGCTTTTATTATTCTGTCTGGGAGTGTTTATGGAGTCAGACTATGAATCTTAACTGGTTTCTTGAACCGTTGCTCCCTTCTCTAAGGGTGCTGTAAAAGCCTGGTCATTGCTCTTTTGACACATTGCGATGATATGATGATTGTTTTAACCCCAACAGCCCCTGTCATTTATTTCAGACAATAGGAGCCATAGCTCATTTTGCAGAGGACACATTGAAATCAAACTAAACTGTTGTTCTGCTGCTGCAGTAGAGCGGGTCAAATGTGTGACTGCGACTGTGTGTGGCTGAAAAAGAGTCTTTGATTTCCTTTTCCCCCCTTGCCTCCCCACATCGATTTCTAATTGCATTACACAACAGTAGTTTTATCTTCATGTATGTATAAGGTCATTAATGCCAACAAATTCATCTGTCACAATTAAGCCATGGAAGTCCCCTTTCAAATACTGTGATTTGTTCGATGAAGGTTGCATTTTTTCAGCATTTTCTTTTTTAATTAATCTAAATTTTTTCAAGCCCTAGCAAGCCGTGTGTGTCATTGACGTACAGGTTTAAGTAAGGCACCAAAAGGTTACTCAGGTGTTAGAGGGAGATGAAAGGAGTGTCATTTCTGAATGTTTTGACCTAAGAAACATTATTAACTATCATCCATCCATCCATCCATCCATTTTCTATACCGCTTAATCCTCTGCAGGGTCGCGGGGTGGCTGGAGCCTATCCCAGCTGACTTAGGGCGAAGGCAGGGGACACCCTGGACAGGTCGCCAGTCTATCGCAGGGCCA
>JAPZDY010000020.1:16422106-16438523 GCA_029783645.1 Ctenochaetus hawaiiensis | reverse complement strand
GGAGGTACCACTGAAGGTGTAATGTTACCTGCTTTGCTAAAGCATTCAAACATACTGCACTGCTCCAGATTTTACTTTTCTTAAATTTAGATAATTTGATTGACACCTTTGAATATTTTACCCTGTCAGCCATGACTGCACAACACAGATTTTTAACACACAGTTATGGAGTATCAAACACAGTGTCTAGAGCTCTCAGGTTCAAGAGCAAATAACAGCAAACAGAGGTTTACCTAAAGACTGTTACTACAGGAGCACGGTGAATAGTTGCATGCTTGCACCATTATGCAAACATGGGGCCTCAATTGAACTTTTCTTATCATTTTTGCTGTTAGATTGCTAAAAGACTAAATACCTGATTCACATTTGACTTGGACAATGGTAACTTAATAAGCATAATGAGTTTAAAGAGAGACCTGATTTTGATTCTGCAACGTTTGACAGATTTGACTTAATTTGCCGTTGGCAGAATATAATGTATGCCTGACTATGTTTGGAACTGGCATTGACCCCTGAGGTACACCACAGTTAATGCCTTGCCTTGATTTGTTACAACAACTCACAGAGTGGCGGCTCGTTAGATAAACAGAACAGTTTACACATACAAAAAACTTTTAGAGGTGTTTGATCAAAGAAACCTTGATGAAATATAAAAACAAACAAAAAACCTGCCTGACGGGTCCCAAAGATTTTGTGCAACATCATTTTTCTTTGTCAGGCCTGTATTGAGTGTTTAAATAACAAGCTTCTGAACTAATGAAAAGTTACACAAATTGTTTTATTATTATTGTAAAAGTTGTCCATAAAAAATTGAAGGCACAAGAGCACCCAAGGCTGGTACCACTTGTATGTGTCTGTGATAGATGACGTCCATTTATACAGAGTCTGTGAAAACGGCAGGTAGTGCCCTGACAATGCTGAAAGGTGTCAGTTATAATCTCTATCTCTGCTAGCAGACAGATGTGTTAACAGATACCACACGGCAAGGAAAACCCCCTGTGAGCTGTGATGGCAACCTGCCCTCCCTCTCAGCACTCAGCAGCTTAGTGAAAGGCCAAGAGGAATCAGGGTGGTGATTTACAAGCTAAAAATAGTAACCTTGCCTAGCCTAACACCTCATGTCTGGATAAATGATAGCTCCATTTTGTTCTCTTCAAAGCTTCTCTTCACCTGAGTAACCACAGTTTAAACTATTACAGCTGTAAGCCAAGGATATTCCCAAGGAAGTAGCCAGCAGCAAAGTGTGTGTTTGTGCCTAAGTGTGTGTGTTTGGGGGAATGAAGTGGAGGCTAGCTGCTGTTGATTGAATCATTCCAGCTCTATGTTTCATACCAAGATGCTTTATGTAAGCCATCCAATAAACACGCCTGTGTGTGTTCATTCATGAGTGACTGTGATGTGTGAATGGCACAGTTTTTTGTTTTTTAGGGTTTTGCAGGACAAAGGAAAGGTGGTTATTTATAATGTAAAATATAATTAAAAGTATAAGGGCTACAATGTACTACCAGTGACGGATTAGGCGACAGTGACACAGACTGTCTGGCCTGGTTCAACACATTGTCATGGTTTAATTTGCACCATGTGAGGGGCTTTGACAAGGACTCTTGAGTAACAGTAGCTATGCAAAGTAGGGAAATATGTAACACAGGTGGAGGGTAGCGTTCACAATTTCAAAAAGGCCTTTTAGTAGTTGTTTTTATTGGCAATTCAAATATGTCAACTAAAGTATTATCAACATTAAGTTATTGGTTGGTAATTAGTCAGTACTTGTTGGTTTTCCTAAGCAAACAGTAGTAGTTGTTACGAGAAACAGCATGACCCACTTCTAAATGCCAACTATCTCTTTTCAATCAGCACAAACCTATTACTTTGCAAACAAATAACTGTAGCCGCAGCTTTTGATTTAGGGGACTGTCAAACAAGTGAACACTCAACACCTGTTCGAAGTAAATAAAAACCATCTTGTCTTTTCAAGTTTGCTTGCATGTGTATATCTGTGTGTACAGAAGCTCATACACACACACAGTCACAACAGAAGGAGAGTCAAAAGCTGGTACTGGGAGGAGCCTAATGCCACCTCCATTTCAAATGTCACCCCCTACTGAGGGATGATGGGTGAAAGAGGGAGATGGACAAATATTAGGTGAGAGAGTGAATGCATGAGGGGAAAGACTTATTTTTTCTGAAAGGTTATTAAGGAAGTTGTTTATCTTCAAGCACCACTGTAACAGCCCTTTTAAAAGTCCTGCGGGGAACAGATGGGTCAAAGAGAGAAGTGAAAGAATGATATGACAGAGATGAAGTAATGATCAGCCCGTCTCATTCCAGTCTCTCCCTCCCTCTCTCCCTCTCCTTCTCTCAGTCTAGCTGCAAATGTCACACCAGGTGGATCTCTTTAGACTCTGTGGGAGGCAGGTGGACTGTATTAGCTACCCAGCCTCTTTGATGATTGCTACACTAGGGTGGTTTCATATTCTTCCCTGCGATATAATAAAAAAGAAACAGTTCTCCGAGCAGGTTTTGTTCTGAAAGGCTGCTATTTCACTGTCTAAAGCTGATTTAGAGGGACTCAGAGTTGTTAACACTTAAGAGTGAGCTGCAGCCTTTGTACCACAATATAAAGGGTGGACTCGTCAGTGGGGGGGAAGTTTACATCAGCACAACCACTAGTGTTGGGTCAGTCACCGCTGACTAATGATTTTAGTGAACAACAGTCCTCTCATCTGAGTTGGGGTCTGACTTAGGCTCACACATGCATAGTTGAGTCTTTCAATATCTCCTCTAAAGCTAGCTGTTAGCCGTGCTGTTGCACAAAACTCATTTACCAGTCAATCAAGCACTAGCAGTGGTGATGGATGGGACATAAAGGCTGTGACTGATAAATGGAGAATTCTACTATGAGAGAAAAAAGAGTAGATGTGCAAACCCAATGACATGAAAAACTCAGAATAATTGTCTAACCTTTTCAGTTCCCGACTACAAGTAATAATGTTGAGCATAAAGTGATTACTCCCTCATGAACATACAGTTTTTCATGAGAAGTGTTTTAAAACAAGGCTGCTGCATTCGGGATGTTTTCAAAAACTGACTTTAAAGTACATAAAGTTTTTCCGTCGTAGAAGTACAACACAGAGCTGAGATAACGAGGCCTCTGCTATTCACAGCCACATTTGACTGAATGCTTATAGTTTTGAAAATTCATCCAGACATGCAGTGATTGCTCTTGCAAATCTGCATATATAGAGAGATATATATAGAAATATATAAGGAAGAGTTGACCTTAGTGGAAGTCATTGTCTTCCAAGGGCTCTTCTAGTTACACATTACATATGTATAAATGCATTACACTCACCAAACTCTCTTCAAACTTAGCCTGCAGGTGTCTGTTCATGTTGACACAAAGTGACCAGATCTGAGACACACGGTACATTAGTTATTCTGGCTTACAGCACTTTTTTTCTCTTAAATGAAATAGAGTTAAATGTAGCTGCAGCACCGAGCAGTATGTTCAACTGAAATGTGTTTCAGTCCTGATTATTTGTTTTAGCATTTAACTTTTATTGAAACTTTCAAAGTGTCATGATAAAGTCGGTCCTGAGTGCTTTGAATCCAATAATGCGCTGCTTTACACACAAGTCAACTGCAAAGATCTTTCCACCATGTTCCCCCAAGTCAAGTTGGAACACCTGCTCTTAATTTATGGAGCAGACATGTTGAATTGCCAAATTACCTTTACTGGCCAGTATTAGGCCTTAACCCATGACCTTGGGGTTATTAGCATCAAATTCCAACCATCTGAGCTAACTGGCCTGCCTCTGAGAGTTTAACATAATTTGGGAGAATTAATCAGGCAGTACTGAAAACAAGTGATCCACTTTCAGTGTGCGTGTTATCCCCATGCAGTTGTTGAATGCATGTTAATAGCTCTTAGTATCTCAAGACACAAGGTCACACTGTTTTATAATGTATGCTTGGGGTAAACAATAAAGGTGTACTGTTAAGCTGCAGTTTCTGTCAAATTTTAAAGAGCAAGTCTGTTAACCTCGATTTACTGGACTGTTAGAAAATCCCCACTAAAGATGCTGTGTAAAAGTAACAGGGATTTTAAATTGATGTGTATGTGAGATTTAAGGGAAGATTTTCATTATTTCTTTCACTGAATCTCACACACATATTCAGGATCGAGGGTATCCCTAGCTCTTCTCTCCCTACCCTTCCCTCTCCCTGTTCTGCTGGAAAGACCCTGCCCAGCCTCACCCTGCCAAGCTCTTCATTAGCAGGGTCTGGATGGCGTCCTGTTTGCTAATTAAACTGGATTGGAGAGTCTGGCTAATTAGCCAACATCAGTGTGCCTGACCCCCTCTGCTTCTGTTTTCAGCGGTATCTCCTGGTTGCCTTCAGTCCTTTGATCCGCCTTCTGTCCTGTGTCTGTTTTTGATCTGTGGCCTCGCATGCAAATCTGCATGGGATTACAACAAGGCAAATGCTAAAGGAAATTTTGGGATTAGGTAAAGGAAAAACTACTCAGAGGTCATTGAAAAGTAATAAACAACTCAGATTTTTTTTATAATCCAGTTTGGAGTGAGTCATGAGAATTAATTACTGATTTCTCAGTCTTGCAATAGAACTAACTTCTTTTAAATGTGTAATTAGATAAGTAAAGGATATCTATTACTGCATATGCTACAAGGCAAGGAGACTAATGTTACCGTTTTAATTTTTAGGGTAAATTTGACAAATGACACTGGAGAACGAGCTTAGTTTATGTCACTTTGTGTATATGTTAGAGGCACCAAAGTGGAAGAGTCTGCTTTGCTGCCACAAATTAGAGGAAATCCTCAGAGATTTGTTTATTATCTTTATAGGATCATTGTCATCATTGATCACAGTTAGGACTGCTTTTTCAAACTTAATAGGGATAATTGTTTAATCCTCATTTATCAAAGGTTTGTACATTAAATCTGTGTTGTCAAGCTTTTGCTAGTTAGAATAGATGTTTTTTTTGTTTGTTTTTTATTGTTCGGCTTTAGAAAAAAATTGTAAATTTGAGAGTATAAAATAAACTATGTAATACCTTCATGTATCTGCAGCGTGAGAACCCTGATCCCAGTTGTCCCCATTGTTTTTTGTACCAGCAGGGTGCTCTGCATACTGATGCACTTATTCAAGCCAGACTATTTAAATGCAACCATTAATTCTGTGCTGGATGGACAGTAAAGAGAACACAAGCTAGAAAAAAAAGGAAACAGAGAGAAAAACAAAGACAGTGTTTTACTGTATTTTACGATGTTATGCAAAATTGCTCAATGTCTGTGTATGTGACATCTGGGCTATCTTAATTGCCAATGGCTATTACCAGTAACCAAAGGGGCAACTGCATTGCTTCATCATCCAATCATCATGTAAAGCCCTCTGGTATTGTTTTACCATTATGGCCTTCTTGTGTTGAGCGTCATCAGCAGAGTTCATCATTGCTTTTGGTGCACCACTCTGCTTTCCCTGCTGTTCTGCAAGGGCAGCGCCACCCAGTCTGTCTTGAATTTCCCATTAAGACCCAATTAGGCCGTAATAGGAGAGTGAAAGCCACAGGGGTAAACCCTTACATCCCACAGCTCGCAGAAAGGATGTTAATGGACAACCAGTGTGCACAGTGACGTGAAGTCGGGTACACCATTTACAGGTTTCATTTTCTGCACATTACAGCTTGTCCTAGTGAATCTTTAAACAGTACCTTGCAAATCAGTCTGACAGTTTACACCTGCCAGGCTTAACGTTGACATTAATTTATTTTGAGAGATTGCCTAGAACCACTCGAGCATCAGAAAGTGATTCCCATACAAGTATCAAGGGTGACTGATAAGTTCATGGCCCGAGGTAGACAAAGTCCATTTTAGAAAGCCTATTATATTTATTTGTCAACGTGGTATCCTCCTACTTGACACACTATGTCCAGCAGTCATGGGCCATAAGGATCTCTTCTTTGTAAAAGGGTGTGAGCTCCCTCTTCATCCGGAGGTTGTAATCTGAATGCGCCAAGATAAATAAAAAAACTGATGTTGGACTTGCTGAAATCTGAATTCCTGGATGACTGCATGAAGACTGTCATCTTCACAGACAGTGCTGACTTGCAGTTTTCAATAACTCAAACAGAAACATCCCAAAAAAAAGGCCCACTTGAGATCTTTCAATAACCACTTAAACACTTAAGCTGCACACATAACAAGTAACTATCTGCTTTGCAAATCCACTGCTACTCAAGAGTCCTTGTCAAAGCCCCCCACATGGTACAAATGAAACCCTGACAGTGTGTTGAACCAGGCCAGGCAGTCTGTGTCACTGTGTCACAAGGCCACAAATGCATCAATTACCCCCGGTAACATGGTAAACTTGATGCCTACTTATTGTCAGCATCATAGCATTGTCATTATGAGCATGTTAGCATTGTTATGTTAGCATTGAGCCCACAACTCAACATTGCTGTGCAGTTTCACTGAGCTGCTAGCATGGCAGAAGAATCTGGAAATGGTGACTAGTTTTTAACATTTTGTAGGACAAGTTTACAATTTTAACAAGATCAACAATTTATAGACAGAAGACAAACAGAAACTGATCTTAAAACATCTGCACTTTTCCAGACATACTATCTATCATATAACCAATTCAGGAGGGCACATGTCTGTAGCAGAGGTTGACCGTTTCATAGATTCAGGCTGGCACGAAGGCCAGAATCAGACTTTTTTGCTGATTCACTACCATCACCTTGGTTGGCCTCTTGCAAAAGCTAATGTGACAATTGATAAAAATACATGATCCACCTGCAGCTGAATGCGGCTCTCGGTCGCCATCATTCATTCATGCTGTAGAGAGAGGGAACAAAGCGGGGTGGGTGTGGGTGGGGGTGGGTGGTGGCGGTGGCGATGGTGGCGGGGGGTGCGAGAGGATAATCCTTCATGATCAGCTGTGTGTGGGTGGACATGAGTAAGTGCAGCTGGCACAGCCTCTCTCTTTCTATCTCTTTACTGTCTGTCTACGTCTCTCTTTTTTCTCCTCTGTCCTCAGTCAACACACTGACTGCTGGCCTGTGCACATGACAGTGCGTTCGAGGTTGCTAATTGTGCAATATGCACTGTTTGCAGCTTGATTCAAATATTTATTCTGCACAGGGGTTACCTGGCTGCTACAGGCATTGGGGTGTTGCAGACATGCTAGCACAGCTTGAACTTTATTACATCCCAATTTAATAATTCATCCCAGTTATGGTATTTAATAGCTGGTTCTTTGAGATATGGATCATTTTGCTGCAGATTGCCTGAGCTGTGAGATGTTACTTATACATCTGCTGGCTGTTTGTTTACACTGTCGTTAATGATGGAGGAGTTTGAAGTCAGTCAAGATGATGGACGTCTCAGATGAGCAGATCATCAGTTGCAAACTGCTAGTTAAGGGACTTCAGTTTGGCAGTGAAAGATAACTTAATGTGAGATTCTTTGGAAACGGAAACTCAGATGTCCACTGAGTTTGAAATATGATTTTAATCAATACTAAGATTTAAACTTTATTGTCCCCTATTAGCAGCCGTAAGCAGTATATCAATATTTTCTCAAAGGGTTTAAAACATCAAAATGTAGTTGATGAAGACAAAAAAAATTGAAGACATTTTAAATGCTTAAAAGTTTACAGTTAGTTGAGGGCTGATGTCTTAGTCATTGGTGTTCACTATTTACTGTCCCTTTAATAAGTAACTTTCATGTAAATCAGAATTTATTGTGGTCTTTTAAAGTAATCACACCAGTTCTGTCCAGATTAGAACTCACTTATCGCATATATATGCTGAAAGACAAACAAAGAAAACACATACCTTCATCCTATAAACATGTCAAGCCTCTGTAGAGTGACTGACAGTGAAACAGTAGATGGCAAACAAGATCTGAGGAGCCCCTCTGCAGCTGTAGCTCAGAGGCCAGTGTCATGCTGACTATACTGGCAGTAAAACAGCAGCATTGATTACTGTGGCGCCTCATCATGTGTTACAGTCATCTCTCATTGAGATAAATGACATGCTGCTTCCCTTACTGGTGATATATTTCTCCTGGTCCAAGCTCCTTTTTCACTCATTTATCATTTGACACTGTAGTTCTCAAAACAAAAAAAATAGGAGAGGTATTCTTAGCACTGCTGCTCTTTGCCCCCAATCAGAATACATCTCTTTTTTCCTGGGAAAATGAGGCTGTTCTGTCCATAGGTTACAAAGACAGGTGCTCTTTCAAACAGATGCAGGGACGAGTCTGGATAATGTTCTCAATGCAAACTCCACTTAAATGCATTCCAACTCTGAAAGAGATTTACAGTACAGTACAATTTGAGAATGAGCAGGGAAGTACTTTAAAGGGGCGCTTGGAAAAGTGGCAGTCCTCCAGTTCTCTCTCTTTGGCAGAGACTGCCTCATAAGCAGCAGGCTGAGTGCACAAAATGAATGAATGAATGAATAAATGCATGCACATGTCAGGGATCCTACACTGTATAACATAAGTGCTGCTCTGGCATCAAAATCGATCTGTATTACATCATTCCTCTTTAGTGGTATCCAGTTATTCTAAAAGTTTTCATATGGGTACATTATGCAACATGCTGTATGTTTGAAATGGTTCTTTTACTCTTTTTATTTACTCAGTATTATAGGAATAAATTAAGATGATAATTGGTTCTGCTTGTTCAACACATCATATCATGAAACTTCAGGTTTCTCTGAACACTCACACCCACAGATATTTACTGAAGACAGAGTTAGCACCAAATGTCTTTTCCGGAGTTATATGTTCTGCGGAGAATTTGGTGAAGCATCACCTGATGTGATAATGGGTTAATTCATTTGTACCATCTGTCAGGGGAGTTGAAGATTTGACTTATCATAATTCTGCTTTATCTTCCTCCTTATCCACATGTTTTAAATATTACTCCTCAAGCTAAATCTTGCTCATTTGGGTATCAGAATTATCCAAAATCCTAATGAATGCTGAGCGAGCGAGTGGTGATGAGCACCTGATAACAAAACATGGGTGGTATTTGGTTGTAAAGGGAGAAGGAAGCAACCTATGCAAACAAAGGGCCTGTGTTCAGGAATTACAAATGCAAACACAGCACAATAGATGGGCTGTTTTATGGGTGTTGTGTTACCAGCTCAGTGCACACTACAGTGTCCGTGCACTGTGAACATTAGCCAGTTTATAATCATATTCATTTATACATTATTTATATATTTTATATGCTACTTATTTTATTACTTACATTATTATTTATTACTTACATTATTATTACATTTAAATATGACTCTAAATCTCTTTACATGTTGTTATGGCTAATGGTCTGCATTAATTGTATCCCTGATACCCCATGCCCTCCTTCGACATCCTAGATTTAAGGAAACACTCATTTTTACGTTCTACTATCCAAATCCAAATGAAGCCCTGTACTAAGACACTTTGGCTTAGGGCACTTGATTAACTTATTTGATAAGGTTCATTTTACATGGTCAAAGGATAATGTCATCATGCAGCTTGACTGATTTTTGGTCCCTGTGGGAATCTGCTCTGTCCTTAACTTTTACATGCACAGCTGCACAAGAGGAGGATCCAGCCTGCTTTACACAATGTTCACTTAGACACAGTAAAAGCAGAATTAACACTCCAGGGAAATGGGTGATAAACTATTAGCAGGGCTCTTCAATAGCCAGTCTTGCATTTTTAAAAGCATTTCATCTGGGGATAAATAGGCAGCTCATCCTGCAGTGACCTCAGAGGACTTCCTATATCCCACATGCTATGAGGCTAACCTGTTTGTGAGGTGCAGCACTCTCATTTTAGGCTTTTTCTGTGCTAATTTTTGTCTTAAAGTGTTCTTTCTCGGGTCTTCAGTTACACAATACTGCAAATGAAAAACATCAAGCAGAAATTCTCGCACCTCAGTATTCAGAGAGATAGCTTTTCATACAAGGGTTTTCCGATGTGAAATAATAAACTGACACAAATTTCCATTTTCTCTTCACAATGAATTTCTTCTATAGGGTATAATATGGAATAGTTCTGCATTAAAATATCATAAAACAGCGAGACCTTTATTGTATATTTTAAAGTCTAACAATATCCCTTCTTTAATTCAAAGTAACATTGTTTTGATTGTTAGACCCATCGCAGCTGAAATTATATGCATGCACCGCTGCCATGTTGGGTGTGAACACTCTGAGTGTGTGCTTTCTTTATGAATAATTCACCAATGATATTCCTTGTGATTCATGCATTACAGTGCAAACTGCAACAACATGGCAAATTAATTGTTTTCCTTTGGTGTATGAGCATCTTCTTAATAAGATACACATAATGTGTGTCATAAACCTCATTACACTAATACACAAGTAGAATATGTGAAACATGTTACATTAAAAATTAAGGTAAAGCACCAGACTTTGTGCTGCAGTAATAATCCAACAAGAGGAGCCATCAAAAAGTGTTTTTCTTTACATTTTCATGATTTAACCTTTTGCAACCAACAGCTCCTTGCCCTACCTGTCTTACACACAGGTGTGCATGGTTGTGCTCTGTACTACACCCTACTGTTTTTTACACTTTGAACCATTATGATACTTACATAGAGAACCTGGAGCAATAATACGGAGGCCAACGATAAAAGAAAAGCTTGGATAACCTTGATGACTGTTTACACATTAATAACACAAACCATTTACTGAATGGCCAAAAGATAATGCAATAAGAGTGACTCTATTATTTGTATAGCACACACATTCTCATATACGGCAGTTTATGATACTAAATATGGAGTCATAAAACCTAGAAGCAGTGTCTTTTCTTGGTCTTCAAGTATTCAGTCGTGTGCTTTCCTTTTAAATGGGGCAGGTCTGTCAGTGTGCACTAATTCTTAACTTTTACTCTATTGAGTGCACTTACATGGTTATGGCCTAATAAAATTAATCATGTCATAATTGTGAGCTGACCTGCATTTCTTTCTCAAATGCAAAACCAGGAGAGTACAAACAGGTCAATGCTCTCCCACTGATGTGGTCAAGGAGAACCAGAAGAAACCCAAAAAATGTCGGTTTCATGAAAGGCTGTCAGAGATTGACTGGCTCCCACCTGAAGCTGTATAAAGAAAGAAAGAAAGAAAGTGGTGATTGCAGTCAGGTCGGCAATCAGCAGTGAATTGTCTGACACACAATGGTGTCCTGTGACGCAGCTGGTTGATTTTGACTTACGTTTTTCCTGCAATGGTGCCAGAGGGTCAGTGGATAAAGATGGCTGTTGTTGCTGAGGTCATTTTTCTAGTTTAAATAATTTGAAATTACAGCATTATGACAAATCCTTTTCTTTCAACTCTTTATCTAACACATCAATTTTTCAGAATACACTTTATTTTTCTATTTAGGAACCAAAGAATTTTGTTTCTGACCTTTACAAACATCATACATTCATGGATGGACTCAATTTGAGTAACTGGCAACAATAATACTAATACAATAACCAAACAAAAGTTTAGACCAAAGCACCACAACTAATTGTACAGCAATTAGCTCTCTAACATTCAAGTGTTTTTTTAATACCAGTTGTACTTGTTTTACCTTCTCATTTGTTTCAATATTTCAGGCTCTTAATTTCTCTTTTCTCTTTTGACTCCTCCAGGATCCCAGAACGAAGCATAAGTTTAAGATCCACACCTATGGGAGCCCCACCTTCTGTGACCACTGTGGCTCTCTGCTGTACGGCCTCATCCACCAGGGCATGAAGTGTGACTGTGAGTTTAACTTCTGCAAACTGTCACTTAGTAGTTCAGAGGTTAAAAAGTGAACATTCTATCACATGATAGTACTTTTATTGAATTTTTAAAAAGTCGAATTGTGTCTTAAAATTATGTCTGCACGGTTTAATATCACAATGAATCTCTGCTTCCTTTAGCAGCTAATGGGAAGGTTTAGCTTGTGGTTTTACGGTAGGAGATAAGTTATGCAACTCTCATAACATACAGATGCAGCTCTACTGTCTGAATGATCACGCAGAACGTTTTAAATTAGTAAGGTTTGTTAAAAATTGGAAATTGCATGAAAGCACTGTGAAATTGACAGTGTAGGTCTCCGTGCAGTGATCTGCTGCCTCCTCTCTGAAGGACCAACCCAAGGAGGTCCATGAAAACTTGTAGGTTACACTACCAGAGGATGCTTTTTTCCTCACAGCATGGTGAAGAAGAGAAACGCTAAATTTAAAACTTAGCAAAAGAGATGACTGCACAAACTTATCGATCAAAATGACCTCCTGTTGTTCTAAATTCTTTGTATCAATTGGTAAAAAGGCTTAAAGTTGAAGCTCATTCGGTAACAGAGGAAAATAACTCCCGAACTGCTCTGTAATAGAGGTCAATGAGACATGTGGCACGAACAGGAACACAAAGGTTCGCTGTAAGTGGCTCTGAACACATCATGCTCTGTTTTAGAGTCACTGACTCAAAAGCATATTTTTTCATCTTCACTGGATATTATAGGTGTGTAAATTTTTCCGCCTGCTTGACTTCGACGCGTTAAAATCACACATCTATTTTCGGTCTATGTTCGATGCACCCTGAATAGGCCTTCTATGAAAGCTATACCACGTCTTTATTAATATCCTTCCCTTTAATCTCGTGTTTAGTGGATTAGTCTGAATACATTAATGAGCTCCTAAATACATTATCCTCCACCTGCTGCAGACCACCAGTTATGCCTAATGATTGCTCCAGGGTGTACATAAATAGAGACGAGAAGCGGCAAATTATTTGGCAGATCAATTGCACCTTTAATCACGCCACAATAATCTTGCACTGAAGTATATTTATCCACTTGTTAGCTAAAGCACCGTTACAGTGAGGCATAAAAAATGAATTAAGGGGAGCAGGACAGACATTTTTGAAATTACTCGTCACCTACTGACCTGCTGCTATGATGATGTAACCGTTGATAACTGTTCCCAATCCATCAAATTTCGGTTCAGCTGGCAGACACACATGCCATGTATGCATGACATCACAGGACTAAATCTGGGTCATAACCTTGTTATCTCCTCTTTCACACAGCTTGCAGCAGAACAAACCTTTAATATTGTGCCAGACATGGCAGATACATGAAATGAAATTGAAATATGTCCTTATATTTATGTATAAGTTAACCCAGGAGCTTACTGTATTTGAAATAAAGCCATAAGAGGCGAAACATATTGCATTTATGAATATCTTATATACCTCATGACTCAAATGCTTGAAAACTAACAGAGCCAAATTAATTCACCAGTGGGTGATAGTTCATATTACGAACAGTTATTATCTGACTTCATTAGCCTATCAAGGGTATATGGTAGAAATCTGTATCTTCATATTTGTTGTCTGATCAGCCTCAAAACATTAAAAAACGTGTCATTGTATAATGTAGAAAAATCTGCATGGAGTCATTTATGGTAACTTAATTTTTAAGTAAATTTTTTCAGTTTTTTAGCGCACTGATCTAATTTTTGACAGTAAAGTTTATTGTTAAACTTTGAAATAACTTGACTCTATATAAGTAACTATACATATCATATATATCTCAAACACAAGTATTTGAAAGCATCATGAGATGAATCACATATTAGTTTTGGCCTCATAAGTCCAGGATTAGTCAGGCTCCTAAACCTTTTATATTCAACAAAAAGATCAATTACAATCTTGGCATGTTAATCAGGAAAAATACGTCAGCGTCCTCCTTTCAGTCATTTCTAAGAAAGCCCTGTGCAGTTTGCTTTGATTTGAATTTTAATGCATAAAGCTCATGTTCCTTCAATCTCTCTCTTTGTCCCTGCAGCCTGCGATATGAATGTCCATAAGCAGTGTGTCATGAACGTGCCCAGCCTGTGTGGAACCGACCACACTGAGAGGAGGGGCCGCGTTTACCTGAAGTGTGAGGTCAGCGTGGACAAACTGCAGGTCACAGGTAGGCCTCTGCCCTCTCTGTTGGCACACGCTAAACTCAGTAGTCTTAAACATGTTTGGTGTCAGGTTGTACCAGGCACTGCTGTTGTCGTTTGAACCTGGATCAGTTTCAACACTTTGCCCTTTTTTGTCGATAAACCATGGCTGTTTAATTGAACTAGTTTGCACATTCACTCTCTATCTCCATCAGAGTGAACTGAACCTTGCTCGCCATTAAATCCGCCTTATCTCTGTCTGCTTGGTATGCAGTGAAGCCAACTGTTCGCTGCTTGACCAGCCTTGTGACTATCAGCTCTCCGTATGCTGCAAAGGCTCTCCCCTTTTGGCGCTCAGATCGATAGAGACTCTCCTCCTTAAACATTTTCCTGGAAGAAACAATTCTCAGTTACGACACACTTGGAAGGCTTTCCCAATCCAAATATATATTCCTGCAGCGGTGTGTGGTCTGCTGCGTGGGCCTCGTGTTGTTACTCTTTTTAAACAGTCACGACTTGCTCTGTGTTGGCTGGAGTTACTGATGTAACCAGATTGTCCTTGTAAAGCATCGCCGCTTGATATATTAATTTATGTTGTTAGCGAGGTTGCTTCCTTGCAGGGTCAAGGCTTAACAATTATCCATCCGACCATCATTCAATAGAAGGCCATTCTGTGTGATCGTGTCAATGGTTATTTCAGCCGGTTTAATTACAGAGGCCTCTGGTTCCCGAGGAGCTCCTGGCCTTTTTGCACTGAGCTCAGAAAAGGATAAAATGAGATTCTATTAAAAGCATTTACATAATGGAACGTAGTGAATGCTGCTGTCCACAGACTTTTTCACACCCTTTACAAATCTTCTTGCAGCCATTAGTATCATCTTGAAAGTTGCAAAAAGACTAAGACTACCTGAAAAAGATCCATGCCATTTCATGTGTAATTCGTACCTTCATGTTATTGATAAAGATTAATGTCTCTGTGACTCCAATTCCTTGACAATCTCTGAATATATATGTCAAAAACTTTTAACAATCATCGGTCAAGACTAAAGAAATTAACTTACAGGCTCAATAACACGCATTAAAATTATTTTTTTCCCACCAATTTCTCCTCTCAAAATTTGCTGCTTTTTTTCACTGCTCAGTGTTTTTATTTCTGTATTTAGTTTCCCGTGCTTTATCTTTTGCATGCCTAGAGCATTTTATGAATGCAAATGATAAAAAAAACAAGAAAATACAGTTTAAAGCCTTTCAGTTTAGAAATCACAAATTATTTGACAATTCATAATTGTTTACTTTGCAGACATTGTTTTTGAATAATCCTCTTAGAGTATAATAATGGCTGACCAGCTGCTGTGGTTGAGCTGGGATAGTTTCATGCATAATCCGTCAAATGTATCTGTTGTGCTGTTGCAAGTCCTCGGCTAAATGCAGCACATAAATAACAGGGTCTGTTTGATGCTGCTGCGAGTGTGGAGTTGTCAGTTTTGAAAATGCAGTGAGACTTTCCAGGGTTATCGTCTTCCAGTGTGGCTGCTGCAGGACGCTGCAGTGCTTTTGCTAGCTCACAGTGGAGTGAAACAATGATAACACACAAATGTAAATGTATGGATTGCAAAAAAAACAGGTTCTTAAGCTCACATTGCAAGACATGGATATATTAAGTCCAAATAAAATTGCAGTCAGTGATATTAAAGATATGAAGTATGCATGCTGCTCAAACTATCTGGACTGATTTGCCACATGATTTTTATCAAGAATTGCAATACCAGAGCGTGTTTTTGTATAGGAGCCTGTATTGTCTTGTATTTGAAGGTGTACTGTAAATCCCCCTGATGTAATGACAGTGCATTAGCACATCTTTACAACAATAGTGGTGGCAAGGAGCTGCAGATGCACATAATCATTCAATTAGCCGGCTGACGGGGGTCGGTGCATCACTAGACCCTGGCACTGAACCTTGCTGAGTTATTCACTTACCAAATTATCACTAGAAGGAAGAGGGCATTCAGGGAAGTGGTGCAACACCTACACACATGCACAACACAACACAAACGAGAGGAAGCAATATACAAAATGACTTGTGCATGCTGGTTTCATTAATGGCAGATCCGTGCTCATTGTATGAGCATGAAAGCTTGCTTTTGATACTTAAGTAAAATGGAATAGACACTCATTGGCACACAGAGCCCTGGTTATAATTTGTAATGAATAATATAATGTATGATCTTGGTAAATATCTGGCCCCCACCTTCAGCAAATTTACTTGTCATCAAATAGTCCATCAACTGTTTGTTGAACACAGACACACTTTGATAAGCCATTTTAATTTCCTGGAGGATGTGTTTCTTTTAGTTGCTTCAAAAACTGTTTATCCCCACTTGGTCTTCAAAGAGTTAATAAGTGTACCCCCTAAACAGTCTTTATGGCTGAATGTTGGAATAGATCGG
>JAPZDY010000020.1:16401243-16414311 GCA_029783645.1 Ctenochaetus hawaiiensis | reverse complement strand
GTATGCATGGATAAATTGTGTGCAACATTTAAATTGTACAGCAGAGCGTGGGAATGGAAAATCAGAAGATATGAGCAACATGTATCACTGACAAGCAGAAGCTTTATCTTGCATGTGACCATTTGTTTTCTCAATTAACAAAAGAAAACTTTATCTAGTAGAAATAGAGACTACACCAATAGATTTCATGAAGCAGTCAGGGCTACAGAGTGAAATCACATGCTAATTAGCCATTCAGAAAAGTAAAGGTTGTCTTAATCTAATGTTTGATTACACAGAACTGAGAAGTCATAAAAAGTGTATGTGTAATGTTGGTAAGTGTTGAACTTGGCTCAGACTTCTACAGTCTTATCAGGTCAGCAGATGTTATTTTTCCAAGGTTTTGGTTAGGTTAAGTCCAAGTTCAACAAGGTGGTTATTTAGTAAAAACGGCTCTGGATTTTGACTTCACTGCTGTTTAAATGCAAGCCAGGATTGTCGCTGTGAGCACTTGTATCCAGGTAACTATGTTACTGGCCCTGCACACACACACCCCGTCCCCCTTTGTCCTAGCTTTTTTGTGTGTTGATTTGCATTTACATAGTAATGTGTTTTTCAACTAACTTGCACACATAAATTAAATCATTGTGCAGTTTGAACTTCAGTACATGTTCTAACTGATGTGTGCTACAAATTCAAGTTCACAATGTACGTAGCAAAGAAAATTTAATACCTTAACCAGGAATTTTTACCAGCACAAACAACTTTGATCATAAGCTTGTGGTTCTTCAGTGCAGCTGAAACTAGTTAGGGAAAAGTCCTGTCCCTACCTGGATATATTAGACAGTCTAGAGTGCCTCCTACTTGTCATGGCTGGAAGTACAGTTTGGTGTGCATTCAATAGATGGGAAAAATCTTGTTTCTGTAGTTTGTAAACACTTCATCTGGCTTCAGCTTAAACGTACATTCTGCCAGAAAGTGTGTAGTTATTTTTATTGGGATAATGTTTATTTTCCACCTCCCATCCTTTTCTTCCCAGTACTTTTTGTAGTATCATCCCAAAAAATTTGATATGTATACATGTAAAGTTTGCATTTTTTGAAATAAATGGGTCCATTTTCCAGATAAATAAAACAAAATCACAATCATTTATTGTGTCTGGACAGTATGATGAACTGAACTAATCACTGTAAATTATTTAGACAAATTACATTCAATCAGTCTTGACCACTGATTATATCCCACTCTCACATACACAAGCTGAACAGTGTCAATACGAGTGTTATTCGTGTTACGTGACTTTGCATACATACAGCAACACAGTAAGAAATATTCAGAACATGACCTGTATGATGCAAGAATGCGTTGAAGAAAGAGCATTTGGTACAAAAACAAAAAGTTCACCACAAACTTACCAACATACATACACATAATTCACATACATACATACATGTACATACTACACAAATTGTAATTTGTAATTGTCATTTATAACATTTATATAATAACTTCTGTAAAAAGTAGGTTATTGTAAGCCATCTAAGAGCAGACAGTTTCCATGTCCTTCATCACTTTCTTCCTTTCAGTATGTATTTAGCTGTTGTTAAATCACACCTGGTGCATCTTGTCTATCTATTGACACATATCATAAATAATACTAAAAACTTGTACATGAGCAGCTGACTGTTTTTTTCACACAGCACAAATCAAAATTTATATCAATTTTATTAATTTTACAACCTCCATCCCAATGAATACACAGACATCTATAAGTCCATCAGCAAGATGAAACAGACAAAACCCTTATTTATAGTATTATGATTTCTATTCACTTTCAGCTCTTTAGATGAAATGGAAAGAGATTGAAATGAAGGCGAGCTGGCAAGGTTCCTTTTTGTCTGAACATCTAAGAAAGCAGCGAACAACAGTCTATCTGTGCCTCCCCTTCCCTGCTGCAGAGTGCATCTATATTAGAATGCACTCAAGTGCAAATACGGTGAGCAGTGCCTGTTGACGGTCTCTGCATTTTTACATTGGATCTCTGAGATAGCTGAGAGTTGCCAGCTCCAGATCGCTCAATACCTTCCCACACCTCGAGTCGCTTCAGCAAGCTGCTATCTGTCTCTCTTCTTCTCAAGTATGCTCCCTTGCTGTCTCTCTCTCCATCCTCTCATTGTGTGTGTATGTGCGTGTGTGTGTGTGTGTACTCCACAGCATCTCACGCCATCACTCATCAAACTTCACACCTCACTAACACTGCTCAACACCCAAATCCTTCACCACAGGTGCTGAGAATTAAAGCAAACAATGGAGAGGTACTTAGTCCTGGTTCATCAAATAACCATTTGTTTTTATTTGTTGCAACCACACAAAGATTAGAATAAAGCTGCTTTGTCATGCAGGGTGTTATCAGTGTTTTTAATATTATGGCTTTAATATTAATATAGCATCATGTTATGAAGTACAGTTTGTGTGAGCATTTTATCTTTGCAGCAGTTGCCGTATACACTTAGTGGTGACAAGTCCTCATTGATTTGTTTATTAATCCCTCTTTATCAATCAATACTGTAACTCATTCGGTGTAATTCCAGCTAAGACAGAGGGTTTAGCATACTGGCTCAGTGCCTTTACTCCCCAGGTCAAAGGCCAGTTAGCATCTTGGCTAATCAGGCCACCATTGTAGTGTGACTGACAGGGCCACATGGAGAGATTTGTGGGTTCACCCTGGGCAGAACAAGGCAGGCAATCACCCTCTCCCTGCGGGACTTCAGTGTGTGTAGATAAACACACCCCGTGTGTGTGTGCATGTATGTGTGTGTATGCCTTGAGTGTGGGCAGAGGTGTATTTATATGTGTTTGTGTGTGGGTGTGTGTGCTGTACTGTGGCTCAGGTCTGGCAGTGCTCCAACGCTCAGGGCTAATGGAGTGCTAATGTCCCTGGTGTGCCCTTGTTTACTGAACAGCTAAATACAGGAGGAGAAGAAGAGAGCCTTTGCCTATTTAAGCGTGACGCAGCCTACAATTTTTAATCCCTGCTGTCCTCATAAACTTCCTGCTTTTGCTCCCTGTACAGCTCATTGTTGTAACAGTCCTCATAGGCTGGGCTCGCTGTTTGATCTTGGAATCCTGCAATTTATTCTATTGATGCTCACATGTTGCTTGAAAGAAGCATCTGTTGTTTCCGACAAAGGTGATTGTGCTGAGGAAACCACAGAGAATACAAATGAGGTCTTCAGTGTAGATAGATGAAAATCTGTTTCCTGAGCCATTGAAATTAAGCTTAATTAATAAACTTATCAGGTTGGCTATGAACAGGTTGGCTTGCAGATAACCTATGTGTGCTGAATAGCTGAAACATTTAGTGGAGCAGTTTTGAAAAATTTAGGTTTAAATCAAAACTTTGCTTTTACAAATTCATTTATACATTTAAACTCTAAATTCACAAATAACTGTGCGCTCACCTGTGTCTCTGTAGGCATATTAGATAACTTCTCTCTATTCTTCTTCTTCCTGTCAGTGGGCGAAGGCAAAAACCTGATCCCCATGGACCCCAACGGCCTGTCTGATCCGTATGTCAAGCTCAAGCTCATACCAGACCCCAAAAATGAGACTAAGCAGAAGACCAAAACCATTCGCTCCAGCCTCAACCCCAAATGGAACGAGACCTTCAATTTGTGAGTAATTTTCCTGCTGTCTCCTCTGACCAACAGCTATGGTGTTGAATATTTTACACTGTGAATGTGATGTTGGCTGAGCATAAAGACCTACTGTATCAGAGCTTTATATCAATGCTACACATTTTAATACTGATATTAATTTTACTGCAGATTCATACTGTATTCTGCCACTACTGATAAGATTGCTGCTGCTGGTACAGAACAATTACAACCCCCATCCCAACACCAAAATTTATTCCTCATGGTTGTATTGAATTCATCACAGTGATGTCTCAGTCCATCAGTCATTTTTCTCTATTTTTTTCAACAAAATACAATAATAATTCCTGTTGGAGAAACATAATACCGTATTGCAGCAAACTTTAAAATACTCTTGACACAATATTATTTGCTGAATTGAGTCACCTCCCTGTGTCCATTCACAGAGTTAAAAAACTATTAGTGTCACAACTCTTAACTGTTTAATACATTAAAACTTGACATTATGTCAATTCTTCACTGTGTTGTTTAGCAAACTGAAGGCCACAGATAAGGACCGCCGGCTGTCGGTGGAGGTTTGGGACTGGGACCGCACCACGAGGAATGACTTCATGGGGGCCCTTTCCTTCGGCGTGTCAGAACTGATGAAGTCTCCAGTCTGTGGCTGGTAACTCTCACTTTCATGTTGTACTTGATCAAACTGGAAAAAAAATGTGTGGTTTTAACCACTTAACATCTACCTTTTGGGGCATATTTGAAATAGCTTAATGGAAAAGCTTCTAGCAGAAAACTGCCAGATGTCCATATGTGTGTTAGTAAATTGGTACTGGCTAATCGAACAAATCAAAAAAATGTCAAGCATGTTCAAAAAAACGGTGAAAATTTAAACCTTTAGATTTCAAAAAGTTGTGCTTAGTCAATAGCTTCAGTTAATCACCAGTGATCCAGGAGATGTGGACAGGTTAACTAGATCAGTGTTTTTGTTCTGAGGCCAGTCTCCATGAACTTTGTCACTGAACACTTAAAGCTTTATAGAATATTTTGATTGTTAAAAATAACAGATAAATTGTTTTAGTAAATAATTGCTGATAGAAGTTGCCTTTTTTCCACCAGAAAGTTTAGTTTTACGTCTGTTTACTCTACTTTCACCTTTACTCTCATTCTCATTCTCCCTGTCTTTCTTCCTCTGCTTCCCCCTCTTCTTTTTTCTTCCAGGTACAAGTTACTTTGTCAGGAGGAGGGCGAGTACTACAACGTTCCCATCTCAGAGGAGGATGATGGGAACGAGGAACTGAGACAGAAGTTTGAGGTGAGGATTGTGCTAAAAACCACAAAACTGTTTGTTTGTCTGTTTCCCAACTTCAGGTTTTGACTTATTGTCTCTTCTAGAGTGTGAACACCATTGCACTGTATTGATAATTGTATAAATAGTATTGTTTGTCCAGAGTTTCTTGGCTCTGATACATTTCTGCTTTTTTGTACACAATTTTTCCATAAAACTTAAAAAAAAACTGGAGGTTCTTCATATTTATGTCAGTAAAAGTATTATTAATAATGTGGGAACTGTATATTTGACACAGCCCTGTCTAGCTGCTTGATTTAGGCTACCAATCAACGCTCAGCTTTGGCTGATGTCTTTCCTTATTTACTCTAACCTTTTCAATGTCCTTTTAATAAAGCCATTTCCTTAAATGACTATAAAATGGGTGAGTATAAGTGTGAACATGTCTGGCCATTCTAAGCTAATAAAAAAGCATGTGTGTTGGAG
The DNA here is from genome assembly GCA_029783645.1 of Ctenochaetus hawaiiensis. Lineage (NCBI taxonomy): Eukaryota > Metazoa > Chordata > Actinopteri > Acanthuriformes > Acanthuridae > Ctenochaetus > Ctenochaetus hawaiiensis. Next base: position 16,408,908 of record JAPZDY010000020.1, on the reverse strand, counting down.
TTTTGTAAATGATATTGAATGTTCTCCAGCTCTTCTCAGCTGCAGCTGTTTAATCATAGACCTTCTTAGCATGTGGTCTTTCTTCTCTCAGAGAATTTTCTTCTACAGTGAACTTGGGAGTTACGCATTCATGGCTGATCATTAGCATTATGTTCTGACATCAGAGGGTCTTCAGGCTGAAATGAATCAAAGCAGAGCTCCGACAGCCTTGCACATGTGTCTTTTTCAGCCTCAGCTGTCTTTTAATTAACAGATTTGATTTGAAACATGAAATTCAATAGAAGTTTTTTATGGATCTGCATTTGAAGTCATTTGCCAGCAGACAAATGAGACCTCAGAGGCTCTGTACCTCAGAACTACACCACAAGTCATATTACAAGCTGGGAGTGATTGAATTTAGGAGGATGTTCAAGGATACACTGAAAAAAATGTATTTTGCTTCTCTGCCTTTGTGATGATGTTAGAAAATTAGCAAATTCTATGTTATGATAAATATAAGACTTTATTTGATAAGAAAACAGCTCTTTCTGCACTGTAGTTTATGTTGCTTTATTCTGAGCTTCTACGGAGGCTCAGCTTCCAGGTTTGTTAGTTAATCGTGAAGTTTCCACTGAACAATTTAAGATCATTTTGCATTTTCAGAGGACTAATAACAAACTTTTTTTTCTTTATCAGTGACTTACGATTCAATTCTTCTCCTTCCACATTGATATGCCATTATAAAATGTTTTTTTTCTTTATAAGATACTGCTTAATGAGAATCCAACAAGATTTAAAGGGAATTGTTTTTTTTTCCTACAATAACAATAAAGTTAAATGATGTTCATAATCTCAATAGCTCCTTTCTATCACAAATTATATCGATTTAGTCATGAACTTTCACCTCTTAAATGCCATCCAACAAACACACACACGCACTGTGTACAAGAGGCTCTTCAGTGGAGATCACTGATGAGACAGTGTTGTTTTTCTGGTGTGTCTGGCCTGCTGAGAGTGAAGCAGCTCTTTCTGTGCTCCTCTTGATTGTTCGCCTCTCAGTAGGATCCAACATCTCTGCAAGAGACTTTTAAGAGTTATTTTCCATTCCCTTCCTGCCACATACAGTGGACAGTTGTGGTAGAATGGGAAAGAATGTAAGTCAATAGCAATAAAAGTAAAATGTCATAAAGGTCATTGTGGGGGTTGTATTCTGATTTGTAGAGGTTACACTATTGAAGTGACATAAGTGCTAAAATTGCCTTGTTAGTCATGAGGGTATTTCAGTTGATTACAGCATTTTATCAATATTTTAAGTATAAATTATAATAAAACTTTAAACGTGTGTAAATTTACATTATCCTCAGTGCAGCCATTTGAAGATTAGGTTTACGCAGGTGATGAGTTGCACTGACACTGAAATCAAACATTTGGCAGTTACAAAAAAATGCCCATTGCCTGTTGAGGTAAGTTAAACTAAAGTAAAGAACGGCTGTGCCTGCAATTTTTTATTTTTGATTCCTTTATGTTAAAATCAAATGTTAATTATTTAACACTGGATGCAAGTTTTATGATATGATGAGCAAAAAAAAAGAGTAAAGAAGTGAATAATGTTAGTGTTGAGTGGGGTTAGAACAGACCGAGCTTATGGTATCAGGTCCAGAAAAACTGCAGTGCATATGTTCACAAAGCATTTATGATGCAACATGTTCAAGTTATGTATTTGTGTGTCAGGGTTTAACAGCTTCTCTCAAATGCAAACAAGCTTGAACTGACTTTACACAAACACACTGTACACAGTGATATTACTGTTTTCAGAAAACATCCCATTTATATTTCACCTTGTTTAAAAAACTACAGCATATTTCATGTAATATGTTTTCCAGCCCTCTTGTCTCAAAATGTTTCATCCTCTTGACTTTGTTGTTGTATCTTTTTTGGTCTCAACGGCCTCGAGAATGAGCCAACTTCTCTCTTCTTGTTCCTCTTCATAAACCCCTCTGTGGTTCTCTCCCTTTTTTCCCGTAGCTTCCTGCTCCCTCCTGTGTGCTTGGTGAGACTTATACTGTACAAATGCTTCTTCATCCCGTGTCATGTTGTCATATTTAATGCAAGAGTTTCTCTCTCCCTCTCTCCCCTTCTTGTCCCTGCTCTCAGGACTGCCAAATTAACTTTAATCTAAAGGTAGCTCCTCTCCTCCCCTCCTCTTTTGTTTCCTCTTTTCCTATTTTTACCTCTCATCTCCCCTAATCTCCTCTTCTCTTTGGTGTGTCTTGTTGTTCCTTCATGTTCCTTCATATCTCCTTATGTCTGATCGTTTGTATGTGGTTCAAAGCTTCCGCAAATAGATCTAATTTATTAACAAGATCCTCTGTATGTTTTGTGGTTTCATCAAAAAAAAAAAAAAAGACATCAAATATTTTGCTCCAGTAGATGAATGTTGGATTTATTTATTACTCCTTTTCATAACTAAAAGAACTTCTAAAATATTAGCCTTTCTTGCTCTGCATCTTACATGTGGAACATTGAGCCTTTGGTAAAAGCTGAACTGTGTGTCTAGTAAAACGACATTCACTCTCGTCTGTCTTTGCTGCTTCCTGTTAGTCAGAGTTTGTCAGAGGATTGTTAGTAAATCCAGATGCTTCTCACAGTTCATAGCAATACATTTTTCTGCATGTGTTATTCTGTATGTGTCTTGTCTGTGGACCTAACTTTTCTACATCTTTTGTGCTTACATCATTGTCGCTGCAGGTGTAACCTGGAGTATAAGATTATTTTTTTCCCTTACTTTTAAGTTTACTTAACATTTCCGCCCATCATATTTCCTTCTTCTCCCTGTAAGCATTTAATCGTGTCTCCAGATCAAACCTCATATTTAGATGTAAATGACACTGAAATATTCTGAACAGGAAAAAATTACCAGCTTGAGCAACAGGCACAAAACAATTTCTGACCAGTAGATGTCAGCATTGAACTGAAATACATGGCCAGACCTGTTGCCATAGCAGTCAGCAACTGTAATTCTGTGTGTGTGTGTGTGTGTGTGTGTGTATGCGTGCGTGTGTAATTCACCAGATCTTCATCACTGTGTTTGTAAGGTGACATTTTCCACTCACAAGCTGTCACCTTGATTCTTGCTCATCCTTAAAGGTTTGATTTCTTACCACATTTAAACTGTGCTGATTCTCACTCACATTTTTTTGAGTTTTTTTCTTACTACTCCTCTCAACATGTACTGGTACAGGTGGGGTTTTCAACTCATCAAGGACATGCAGTGCATGAAGGTTATTTTATTTTCTACTTTGATACTTTTGAGCTTCATTTTTTTATCTGTTTAATCTCTGGCACAGACCTTAAAAAAGTTTCTGTTAGGAGTGGATGAATCGAACCTTTTCTTTGTCGATGCAGATCCCCACATACTCACTGATGTCATCCCAATGCAAGGCAACGTGGGGCAGCGATTGCTGTTGCACTATAAATTCAAGTGACATATGTAACTGTTAAACAGCAGCAACACTGAGCTTTATATTTACATTGACTCAGAAAGTGAATCTAATGCGAAATCTGCTGCTTCCTGATGCACCTCTAACTCATCAGATAACCCACAGCTGTCTGCGTGTGATAGTGTCCAGGTTGAGTCAGCAGTTGTGGCTCCCACTTGCACTTAAGGTTATTAAGTGAGTCGGCTCCTTTGGCTCCTTTCTCCTTCTGGTTTCAGGACAAAGCAGTTGTGGAAGACTCTGATCAGGCACGTCCTGAGAGGAAGGAAGTAAGACTGCTGCTCGCTCGTCTCAGCCAGGCTCTTCTCATTGGCTAAAGCTTACAGGTGTGCTGTGATCTGGTTGCGGTCTGCTCTGCTTTGTGTTACTCTGCTGCTCTCTCAGATTAAGAGCAGACTACAGTAGATGCCATTAACCAGACTAAAGCTGCTCAGCATTGGTTGTGTGAAGTTGAATGTCTTCTTTTACATTAATTTAGAGTCATGTGAAAAGTATAAACTGGCTTTACAATGAATGCTTGAGTGATTTTTGAAGGGTGAGAAGGAATATAAAAAGGAATTTTTCATGAAATCCTGTTGTTGGCCCATTTTTTTCTTTGTTTGGGCATCACTTCATTTTAACAGCAAACAAGGAAAGTGTTAAAGAAAGCTATTTTATCCTCCAGTCTCAAATTAGTGTTTCTCAGAACTGTCTTTAATATTGTTGTGAATAAATTCACAGATTTTTGTCACCATTTAGTGCAATTCTTAGACAATAAAGGACTTTTATTAGCTTACACAATTGTGGAGGTGTAAGCAGGATGATGTTGATAAAAGATGTATTCCTTCTGCATTGCTTGCCCAGATTTGGATTAGAATTTTCAATAGCACAGAGGCAGCAAAGGAAATTTACATTTTAAAACTAATGTAATATTGTTAATCTGCTACCGGCTCCATGTAGCATGTGGGTGTAGTTTACACCAGTGATGTTGAGGTTCAGCATGAGTTTGGCTCCGCGTTCGGCCTTGCCTGAGTGTGAATTCTGATCTTGGCAATGGTGGTTGTCTTCTTATCCAGAGAGTCAAAGAAGTATGGAAAATTAAACTGTGTTTGATTGTTGTTTAGTCTTCAGACTGCAGTGAAGTTGTGTGTTTTAGTGAATGAACTGTAGCTTTCTAGCAAACTTCTTGGAGCATCTTATCCAACTGGAATATTACCATATTTCCTTTAATAAAACTTGCAGTAAATAAAGCTCCCAGGAGCTGTCAGATTAAGTGCTTGTAGTAACATAAAAGGGCCACAAAACAGCAGTAGCTACATTTCAAATGGGGATCTTGCAAGTCAGTGAGTTTTCACAACACATTTCTGCATGTGTTTCACAATAAAAGCCTCATTAGAAAGAGATCAGTGTGAGGCTTTGTCAACACATGAAGGATTATACTTACCAAACAAAAGTAATTAGAGTTAAAGGCCGCCTCTAATACAAGCCTGCTTCAAATAAATGCCTGCTGCGTTTTGCAGCTGCGGTAACTAAAGGCTTCAGTCACTATTAAAGGAAATATGGTAAGCATGGCATGAAGAACAGAATAGAATCTTTTTGCATTTTTCGAAAATACGGGTGAACGTGTCATACACCTGTCTGGACCTGACATGCATGCACACACTGAAGTCAGAGCGTGGTATCCTCCTCTTCATTACTTACAGCAATCATGCACCTTTATGGTAGTGAAAAAAAAAATCTATACAATTATCATGACTGTAGGTGTAACGTTTGATGTCAGCAGTTAAAAAAGCTTTTTTGTACTATGTCTTTACCACACAATTAGAAAAAAGAAATGATTTAATCCGTGTCATGCTTAGAATAATGTTGAACATGTTTCTATGTATGTAGCTACATATTCAAAATGAGTTAAGTTATATGCATAGTAACAACTGACCTATAAATTAACATATATTGTTGTAACTTTTTATTATGTTAGTCATCTAATTTAACACATACCAAATGCTGGATTCCCTTCTCCAGAGTTGAAAAAATAAGTCTCTGTGCACAGTTCAGTGACCTTTATTATGTTATATCTTTTTGTATGTAGCTGTTCCACAGTGTCAACAGTCTCATTTCACTCCATTCATTTTAAACTAAAACATGTATGTGTGAATGTGTGAGCTCATGTAAGTTGATGTTTTTAGGATTAAAACTCAACATGTGAAATATTTGCGTGTATGATAATGGCTACAGTGGTAAAAATGTGTATGTATATAAAGAACATGCATATGGAAAATGGTATGTATCGGTTTGAAATGGACTGGAATCTGTCTGTCTTGTTTAACTTGACTGGTCTTTACAATTCATTTTATACATTCACTTACGTTTATGACAAGAATAAACATTTTAGGAACTCAGGTAAAAGATTCCTTACAGTTCAACTTCATGTTGTGTGTGTGTGTGTTTTTCTTAAAAAGCCCCTTTTAAGATATGTATCTCTTACAAAAACAACCCTTTGTGCCCTGAGTGCAGAAAGCCAAGCTAGGCCCAGCTAAGAAAGTGATCACTGAGACAGACAGCAACTCCAGCCAGCTGCCTTCCAGCAGCCTGGACCAGGTCAAACTCAGCGACTTCTCCTTCCTTGCTGTCTTGGGGAAAGGCAGCTTTGGCAAGGTAAGGAGGCTATATTTTGTGAAAAAAAATCTTCCTAACATCACTGGTGACAAACACTACTATATCCAAAGTAACAAGATAAATGACTTAATGAAGAAATAATCCTTTTCAACATTTCTCAACCCCTGTGTCTATCTCTATACAGGTCATGCTGGCAGAGATGAAGACCACTGAAGAGCTGTATGCAATTAAGATCCTGAAAAAGGACGTTGTGATCCAGGATGACGACGTGGAATGTACCATGGTGGAAAAGAGAGTCCTGGCCCAGCAGGACAAGCCGCCCTTCCTCACACAGCTCCACTCGTGCTTCCAGACTGTGGTAGGTAAAATGCTGCTGGACACATCTCAGGACAAGTCACTCCAGGTCAGATCAGGTCAAATTAAGTCAGGCAGGGGCTTTTAGCTAAACAGCTTAGTCATAAAGTGTTGTGGAGAGCAGCAGAGGACATGTATGACAAGTACAGTTAAAAAAAGGAAAAGAGAAACAAACAAACCCCAAATAGAAGCTGGGTGTGTGTGTGTAAAAGCATGTGTGCTTTTTGTATTCACACGTTGTACGTTTACATGAATGCATGTGTGTATTGACATTGAGTCTTGCCAAAACAATAAAGCAGAACCCTAAAGCATGTACTGTATGAATGAAGCGACATGCATTTGAAATGTATATTTCCTGCACAAACACTTGCACACACACACCCACACACAAACACACACACACCCACACACACACACCTGCAGCATCCTACGAAACATACGGAGGGACCACAGAGTGTAAATTTAGTCTCAATCATCTTTCAGCCTGGTTGTGGTAGCTTGTGTGAACTGAGGTGGCTCATGTGTTTGACAGAATATGATTCAAAGCCAGTCAGCACTACAGATCTCCAGGGTTATTTTGTCAAAACATAAAATTAGTAGCATTGTTTAAAAGTAGAACTTGGTGTGTGCATTACGTGTGCTACGTAGTGCACTACATAAACTACATAGGAATGCTGCCTTTGTTGCTGTAGAAATACTGATACGTTAGCAGGCTAATTGGGCTAACCACCAGCACTAACCTGTCCATCAGAAAACACACAAACTCCAGATTCACACTGGTTTTAAAACATCTTACAAGGATACAAGGAAGTTCATTGGTCATTATACAACAGGTTGCATAATGAAATTAAAGTGTGGTTCTCTCTTGATTGATTAATTGATTGTAGAAAAAATAAAATAAAATAATTAAACACGGAGGAGTGTGGATGGTGCATTCAGTAGTCTCACAGCCTGAGGGAAGAAGCTGCTCTGTAGTCTGGTGGTATGGCAGTGGATACTTCGGTATCTTTTGCCTGATGGCAGCAGGGTGAACAGGCTGTGGCTTGGGTGGGTGTTGTCTTTTAGTATCCTTTTGGCTCTGCGCAGGCACCTAACCTCCCCGAAACCACTGATGCTTGGTAGATGGGTACCAATGATGTTGTGGGCAGTTTTAATCACTCGTCGCAGAGTCTTCCTGTCCTGGGCCATGCACATCCCATGCCAGTTTGTGATGTTTCCAGTCAGGATGCTTTCAATCGCT
>JAPZDY010000020.1:16383819-16400631 GCA_029783645.1 Ctenochaetus hawaiiensis | reverse complement strand
AGATGAAAAAAAAAAGTGTTTGCAGCTTTGTAAAACGTTTAAGACCCCTCAGCCAGAAGGTTTGTCCACAAGTTGACTTTTTAAAATCAGCTGGACTGATAAACTTTTATTTTGCATTTGTTTTGCTAACATTGTAAATGCACCTCTATGCCTGTGAGGCAAAAGACCACTGAAAAGTTCAGTGTGAGAGATGCAGAGATCTAGAGAGGGTGTGGTTTACCTTTTGCTAAGGTTACTGTACAGGTGATTGTGCTGCAGCAGGGTCAACGCGCTCAGATGTCCAGGGTTAAGATGTACTTCATTGTGGGTCGTCACACCCAGTCTAAACCTAGTTAAAGGTCAGCTTATATGCTGCAGCCATGTGAGGTGGTTGGTTTGTGTTCTGCTAGTAAGGGACTGTCAAACACAGCTAGACCAGGGTCAGGTCAGACTTGTCATGGGTGGTAAGGGACCAGCACCATTAGACAAAGAGAATACCTCCTGACAGATGTCTGTGTTGAGTGTTTTCTTTTTCCATGAAGCGCTTTGTTGTGGGCTTTTTAGGTCACCTTGTCATGGAAAGTGCAGCAGGAACGATAGAACGACTCAGACAGCAAGGTTAGAGGAGGCTGCGATACAGAATTTTTTCTCGCTCTGAACAGAGGGATACAATTGCACTGTCAGTTAAAAAATGTTGTGTAATTTCAGAGCTTTTGAGGAACTTTGCAGTTTTTGTGTGCAAAATAACAATGATGCATATTTGTATCCCCATCTGTCCCTAACTCCTCTCTCCTATTCCCTCTATCTGCATGACCACAGGACCGCCTGTACTTCGTCATGGAGTATGTGAACGGAGGAGACCTCATGTACCACATCCAACAAGTGGGCAAGTTCAAGGAACCTCAGGCAGTGTAAGACATCTTAGTGATAAGAAATTGCTCTGGTGTGATTCATTTTCTACTGTCAAATAGACGTTACATTTTCATTTTAAAATAAGATAATTGATTTTCTTTAAAAACACCTTTGTTTAATGTTACCAAGGTAAAATTGACATTTCCTTTGCATTTGTACTGCAACAAACGTGCAGCGTTGACTATCACAGTACTAAGGCCAAAGCTTGTTGAGTCCACAAGTATCTTTGTGTCTGAATTCTGTAAATGTGTGCTTGTTATTGCAGGTTCTATGCAGCAGAGATCGCTGTTGGTCTCTTCTTCCTGCACCTGAAAGGAGTCATCTACAGGTGATTATAAACTAGCTTAAACAACCTGCACAGCATCAATACAGAGCATGCTGTTCATCAAATTCAGTGGCTGCGTTTACAGCCAAAAAAAAATGATCAGAAATTTTTTGATGTATGCAATAAATGTCTGTTTTAAATGCAATAAATAGTCATATTGTTATCAAAGCTCCGGTAAACCCTGTTGTTTTTATTAGCTCCTCCTTAGAAACAATCAGTAGCAGCAAGGATTTGTTTGTTTCTGCTGAAACTCGTTCTTATAAAGAACTGTATGTTTGTGTGCATCCTCAGGGATCTAAAGCTGGACAATGTGATGTTGGACTCTGAGGGACACATTAAGATCGCTGACTTTGGCATGTGTAAAGAGAACATTGCGGAGGGAGTGACCACACGCACCTTCTGTGGCACCCCAGACTACATAGCTCCAGAGGTAAGGCTGCACATGGAGACGTGTGTTTGTGTGTATATGTGTGTGTGTGTGTGTGTGTGTGTGTGTGTGTGTGTGTGTGTGAAGATGTATGTGTGTGTGGGCATGTTTTGATGCATGAGGTCATCTCTTTCACTGTCTGGTCTGAGCCTGTGTCACCCTTGTGCTCCAGATTAAGGTTACTGCCTCAGGACAGACACACACACACACACAAACACACACACACACACACACACACACTCTCTCTAATGACGTAAGCTTCCCGGTCAGTTAGACGTCCAGCGTGTCCGCTGGCGAGTCCAAACATACAAGCTGGGGTCTGCAAGTGTTTCCTTGTTGCTTTGATTTTTTCTGCAGTATTAATTAGGGTAAACATGATTGTGGTCAAGACAGATGATGTTGTTTTTTTTCCCTTGTTTACTCTCATCATACATATGGAAATGAGTATTTTTCACAAGCTGTGTTTGAAAATCATCTCACAGTAACAGGAATCCTCACCTGTGTGCATTTTCCTTTTTGAATGTGTCCTTGTATCAAAAAAGTAGGACCTCTAAACATGGGTAAGGATCAGTAATTCATTGCCATTTTCTGCCTGTTAATCTCTTTATCAGCCTTCTTAATGTTCCTAGTATGGTAACAGCAAAGTTCTGATGCTTGAGCTTGCAGCTGTTTATGCTTTATGTTATTATAAAGTCGGCCCAACTCACTCACAATTATCAGTTAGTTGGCTCCCATATAATGATGGGCTGGATTATTGATCATCTGTAAAAACCCCTCTGACAGACAGGGAGGTTAATTCCACCCCACAGACGCAGGGTGAGCATGCTGTGACCGCTCAGAGTCAGACTGACACTAATGCGCCAACCAGGGATGACACAGCGGGGGGTGGGAGCGGTTACTGTTTCCATAACACTGAGGACCAATGCACATATTTAATGACACACACGTTATACTACACTACACACACACACACACACACACACACACACGTGTGATGTCACACAGTCACATGCGTTGCAGCATGCACACACTCATAAAACTCCTCAGTGGAGGGTGACCTTAACATATGAGCAGACAGTGTTGACATTTTCAGATACAATCGGGTGAAAGTGCTCCGAAAATTGTGTGACAGAAAGATCAACAAGTAATTATCTAACTAGAGGAATTTGATCTCACAGCCTGGACACACGCTTTATACAAACTAACTATTATTGGTCACTTCCTTATTCCTCTGCAGTTACTGAACATGCTACAAGGGCATTTCTGTTTTGAGTTGTCTGTATCAGCTACAGTCATATAGGATAACCCTTTGACTTATGCTGATTTGCATCGCGGGAGTAATTATATTCGTAGTTCTTGAGTACATTCTTTTTTTCAACTCAGTAATAATATCCATTATATCTCTGAGGCAAATATTGTATTTTTACACCACTGCATTGGTTTTACAGCTTAAGTTACTTGTTCTTCACAGATATAAATGTTTCCTTTCATCACACTGTGTGATAAAACATTGAATCTCAAAAGGTTCTAATTAAGTTTTTTTTTTAAACTAAAACATCAAGTGTTGCCTAATAGGCTAGGAAAACGCACCTACTTAAGTTAAATAAACAATGTAAAACCATCTTGGATTATTTTGAAAATGCATCATCACAAAGATAAAAGACATGGCTGAGTTCATGAATAGTTGACTTGTTAGGTTCTCACTCAGCAAAGGCGCTGCAAAAATATGATGAACTTTACTGCACAGTTATAAATTCAGATTTTCATATTTTTATTAGATCTTGTATAACTCTTTACTTATTTATTTTCACAATGTGGTACTTTTTCCTTTTTATATCAAGGTACAACTTGTAACAACTCAGCATTTGTTTAGATATGAATTTAAACTATTTCATAAGTGGCAATTGATGTTTGAACTCAGAGAAATCTAATTTTGTTAGAGGTAACAGTGTTACACCCTGCTGCCTGCTGTTAACTTTGGTAACTGTTGGTAACACCAGTTAGTGAGTAAGAAACAAAGTTGGACGTAACATCTCAGAGATTTTCATCAGTAACAATGGCACTTGAACAAAGAAAAGAATAACTTCCGTCACCTCATGATGCTTCATGACATCATCAGACTTCATCTTACGTTTTAAGTATTTTTTGTGTCAGTGTTGATTGAGGGACCACCAACAGCAGAACTTTGTGTTGAACTGTGTGTTCAAGTAAAACATTCAAATACTCCTTCCAGTCCTTCCACTGTTCTGCTCTGTGTGGCGTTTCATTGATCTATTTACATAAAATTGCATATATATAAGTTATATCTTACTGAGCTCAAATTCATAACAAACACGAACATTTTCAGACTTTTGTCAGCAGACATTGTGTGTCTTTGAGATTCAAACAAAGTTACCTGGAGTCATGCTGATGAGTTGCATTCAGACTTTAGAGAGATTTGATTCAAGCTTCTCCACCTTTCTGATTTGAAACATTCGGCCTGCATCATGCAGATAAAGGGTTAGTTCTTCGGAAAAGAAAATTGGTTTTTGATTATTTGGATCCCCCACAGTTTCTAAAGACCTGAGAATCACCCATGTGATGATATAGAGAGAACTTTCCATCCTGATCAAGAAAAATAGCTGTATAGTGTGTGTTTATGTTAATAAGAGCTGCCGTTGGGAGGCCACTTATGTTGAATCTGTGCTTGTTTGTTTCTCAATATGTGAGATAAGTGTGAGATGAGATATATTTTCACACGTCTCCTTCTCACACCCACCAGCCCAACCTGCTCATTACTCCATCAGTAAGGGAGTATATTTCCATGTAGCGGTAGGTCCACTGGTTGTCAGAAGACATGTGAGGGAGTGCAGCACACACACACACACACACACACACAGAGACACACACATGTGCTGGCACGCAGTTTTCGCTGTGTTTACTCTGACCTATATAGCCAGTCATTGGTAGCTCCTGTCTGGGAGGAATGCTCACACTAATGTGAATTTACACCTCAATGACTTTGACACAGAGAGAAAGAGATAGCGAGGAAGAGAGGGAGAGGGGAGAGAACAGAGAGGGAACACAAATGCGACACAAGGTATTAGCTGTGAGGAGAGGAGCAGATGGGGACAATAGTAGCGGGACACTGAAGGAAAAAAAGCAAAAGAAGCGGGAATTGAAATGAAAAAAAAAGGCCTAATGATGGCTTCTTGTGGCATTTCAGGAGAGCATTTAAGGATATTGAGCTGTCTGACACGGGCCATTTCCCTCTATGCCCTAGTTGGTCCCCACTGCAGCGTGGCATTAGTGGGCATGGTTGGAAACTTCCCTGCTTCTCCTATGGACTGAAACAGCATTCGGGTTGTTTTAGGGTCAGGATAATACAATGCAGATATAGTCAACAAAGAAAAGTTTGCTTGGTATATGATGACAGAGAGTTTCTGATAGTGTTCATGTGTTAAATGACAGGATGAACTGACTGAGACAGCTTACAAGATGGATGTATAATTTTTTGTACTTATTTGCTTCCAAAACTTTCAAATCTTTTCACTGGCTTGCCAAAAGTTACTTAGCTCTCACACAGACTCATAGCTTCCAATAATATGTCGCTCATTTATAGTCAGACCCATTTATTTTTGATCAGGCATTTTGACCATGCATAATTGAGGGTCATGTAAGATGCAGACATGTAATTCCCTTTCTGTTGCTGAACAATAATAGCTTAGCTTGTATTTATGTCTGAAAAAATGTATCGGCTAGGAATAGCAAGCCTGAGTCATCATGGAGTTAACGACTGGCCTGATGCTTTTGCACTGAGCTGCTCCAATTTTAAACTCTTCTCTAATTGCTGAGTGCTGAAACCAGTGTTTACAGATCAGAGCCATTACAAGTCCTACAGAGTCACTGCAGCCATGGTTGGAAAAGTGAGTGAGAGGTGAGAGAAAGTCAGGGAGTGGAGGTGAAGAAGAAGAAGAAGAAGAAGAGGGAGTGAGAAGAAAAGAGCAAATGAGATACAAATACAGAGCATGAACATGCAAACGTCCTGCAGACCAGATGACAGGCATGAAAAACTGTCGGAATGGCCTATTATTAAAAACCTCAGTAATTAGAGTTTTTTTTAACTTTCAGATTGTTTTTTATTGAGATTGATGATGTAACCCTCCTTTCCTTCCTTCCTGTCTGCCTCGGGGCTTCAGGTGCATATTTTCCTCTGATGCAATTAGTTTATGCATTGAAAGCTTTTATGCCTGTCTGTACAGTGTTTTCCTTTTGGGTCATTTTTAATTGACATAATTAGCTTATGCTATTATGTTTCTCATAATAGATACATGATGCATGAAATGAAATATTTTATAGCATAATTAATTGATTATCCATACTATACTGCAGTGTTCCAGTTGTATAGTCTTTATCATACATAAGTCTATATAGAAAATGTACTAAATTCTTAGTTTTATTTCCTCTCTTTAGTTTTTTATGGTCATGTCTGTGTAAATACCCAATGTGGACAGCTTTCCACCTGCCATGAACAAAGACACTTCAAATCAAGGCCGAGAAGAACTCAACAGAACACTGAACTCAAAACTGAACCCACACGTTCACTTTCTAAACCTAAATAAATGTAATTTCGATATACTAGTGTCTCATCTGAACCATCTGAACTCATCTGAGCATTGTTACATCGTAACAGTTTTCCCAGAGTGGTCATCTGTGTATTGTTACAGATGGTTGTTCTCAGGTTTGTCAGATTAATAGCACCAGACAAGAGATTTTTAAAGCTGTGCAACCACATGAGCAGCTTTGTGCCGGAACAGCTTGAGTAAAGTTGATTTTCCTCTTAAAAAAAGACACTCTGTCAGTGTTGGTTTCCTTATTGTGAGCAATATTTTCGGCCTGCGAAAACAGCTGTATTATGTCTTCTGTGGCTCTGGAGGGAAATATCCAAAGTTTGGGAAAATGGCCCACAATTATCAAAGATGTGGCTTGAAACATACAGGGTACTCTATTACAACAAGCCTGCATTATAAACTGAACGTGTGGCAGTCTAAAGACTTGGGTGTTTAGCAGGGCTGTAATGAAAGAGGCTAACAAGTTGCATTATGGGTAATGAAAATAAATGGCTTACAGGGCATGACTCACACGGGAATAAAAGTCCAGATATCCCACCATTACCATTCTTTTTTTATCAGTTTTTCATCACAAAAAATTGCTTGATTAGCCCTTAAAAACTATGGTTCCTCTTGTAGAAATGTACTGTTCATCGTTTTACTTGCAGTGTAGCACTTTTACATAAACTTCAAGGCTGTTTATTGCAGGAATATCATTGGTTAATGTAACCAGGCACAACTGGCACATAAAGTACTAAGAAATGCTTCTAAAAACAGACCATTAATGCATGGCCTGATGCAAACTGTATCTGTACTACAGCACACACATTTCTTAGAGGGCTCTGATAGCAACAAAGGGGCAGATATTCACGTAGCACAGTGTTGGTCATGTGGGCAGTGCTCTGTGCTGCTGAATTCAACCACAGTGCCCTCAGTTTTTCATCGGTTTCTGTATGCAGGACGAGGTTTATACTGTGGAAGCAGAGGTTTGTACTTGTGGGCTTATTTGTGTGTATTCTGTGTTTGTGTGTGTGAGTGTGTGTGTAGTGAGGAGAGTAGCCTCGAATAGCTAGCAGTCTGATCCACAACTGTCATGTAGCATTAAGTTTTATTGGAAGAGAAGTGTCTGTAGCATTCCCTACGCACACGCACACACACACATACAGAAATACACATGCATAAACATAGACTGCTCAAGCAACAATGCAGGTACACAAATAAACACAGACCAAGGCAGACACTCAGCCAAGCACAAATCAGTTTTGACTCAGCAGATGTTATCGACCAAATAAACTGAGAATTGTACATATGTATATCAAGATTAATATTCACAAGGAGAATATGTTTTTTTATCCAACCTCTTGTGAACACATGCACACATTTACACACACCTATGTGTGCGCTGCAGTGAGTCAGCAGAGCTCTACTGGCCAGAGGCTTTCATACAATAAAGTAAAAAATAAACCAGGATGAGAGCAGGGACTGTCAGGCTTAGGTCACGCTTGTCTATTTCTATCACTTGCAAACCTGGCAAGAGGAGAGAGCACTTCATGTATATATCAGCCCTGTGCGAACGGCAAAGCAAACAAACATATCTGTAAATAATGAATAAGTGTAAAGCTGAGGATGTAGACTCCACGTGGTGGTTCAGAGCAGGAAGGTCACCATGCCTGAAACTGTGAATGTCCGCTGGTGTTGCTGCAGACAGGGGGTGGGCTGGCAAGGGCAGCAAGTCACAGCAGCGTCACATTAGCGCAGAGCTCTGCAGGATGGCCTGAAACTGATCTAAGCAGTCGCCTTTTGCTGAACTGTAATTGTCCTCTTCGCCTTTTTTTCTTTTCTTTTCTCTTTCCTTTTGCGTCACTCTCACTGACTCTGAATCACACCACCTTCCTCTGACTTGCGTCTTCCTCCTTTTCGTTCTTTATTTTCCCCACAGAAAGTGGGGACTTCTGACAGAAGAACTGCTTGTAATAGTCCAACAGTCATATGAGAATGCAGTGGTAAATGATAAATGATTTGTTTTCATCTCCAGAATCTAGAGAATTTTTTAGTCATGCCAAGTCTCTTTCTTCATCTGTTCTCTGCTGTTATTAATGACCTAGACAAGAGAATTTGTGTTGCCATTTACTATAAGGCTAGGCTATAGCCATGCTAGCATCTCAGTAAGACAGCTAAATACTAATATCAGCATGCTTATGTTAAAAAGATTATTAAATGTTATGTTACATACTAATTATTAGCAGGTATTATTGCCATTGTCACCATCTCAGCTCAGTATGTTAGTATGCTAACTTTTGCTAATTAGTATTAAACATACAATACAATTGACTGTTCTTTTGCTGTTTTTTTTTTTTTTTTTTTTAATAAAAGTATATTACAAGTTTAAAGAATGACCAGTTATAATTCAGTTGGTTAGGATAGTTTATGTTGTGGGAAACACAAAAATCCAGCAAATTTTATGGGACTTCTGTCTTGTTAACAAAAAGTTTCGTTCCTTTTGCTTGCAACTTATAAATGTAAGATATGAGTGAAGTTTTTCGGGTTTAGTATCTGGGGCAAATCCATCCAGAATCCTGTGAACTGACCTTTAACCTGCAGGTGACACTTGACAGTAATCACAAAATCATTAAACTTATTGTGAATTATCCATATATTTCTGTAGAATTTCACTGAAAATTCAGAAAGCAATTCCTGATCATCAATTGGCCAACCAACACTGCCATCCCCAAAGTTACTGTGCTGGTATAAAAGACAAACTGTGCACCTCATTCTTCAGTTGTGGCCTTTTTGTAAAAGATAACTACAGTTCCTCAGGCAATAATTTCAACTTAAGAGTATCTTAAGTATTAGAAAAGAAACTCTGTCATATCCCATTGTTTCTATCTTCCACAGTTACTCACTCTCCTTTCTGTGTCTCTCTCTCTGTCTCTGTGCCTCTCTGTTCTCATTCCCATGACACAAACTGACACAAAGCAGCAGATCTCCTTGCTTAATTGACCTGATGTGTCTACATACTTTCCATGGTTAAATCCCTTATTGCATATGGTTTTGTAAGAAAGATTGTGAGGTCAATTCTCCGTGACACAGTGCAGAAAATATGCCACATTAGGTCCTTGATGACGTGCTGTCTAGCAATCGCCAAGTTCACCCTGTCATGATAAAACTGTTTCCTCTCAGCTTGACTCGCCTCATTAAAGGCATGTCATGTCTCAACTGCTCTAAGTTGTAGAAGCTTTGTGTTGGATCTGTTCTGTTTTTGCTTTGAGGTACCTGAAGGGATCAAGATTGAGTAAAAATATTGTTTTTTGTGATGAGATTGTTCTGACTTCAATTTGCAAGGATAAGGTGTTATCCTACCTCATAAATACTGAAATATTCAACAGTAGCAGTGCAAATCTTCTGTGAAAATAAATCTTCAGAGTGTGTAGGTAAAATCATTGGCAGCTGTCAGGTCAGGCTGAAGGATGATGTTAATCCTGCAGAAGCAGGATCTGAGCTGAAATGCTTAGGGATTTTACCTGGAGGTTTCCCTCACCATGGAGTCTTTGACCCTCAAACTAATTAAAAAACACAGAAGACAGCTCAGGGAAGAGGGCTTTTCCCTACTGTACCCTCCTGCCTTTTCACCAAAGGGCTGTGGAAAGCTGAGGATTAAGGCTTGACATTCTTCACCTTCCTGAGGCGCTGTGTTCTCCTTTGTGCAAGAGGCCTTAAACACATTTTCTGATGTTTGTGTTTGATACTCTCACATTGTGCTGTCACTCTGGGTTATTGTCTCATTGTGTTCTGTGTTGAAGTGATCTCAAGGAGCTGTAACACATTTACTGATGGAAGAGAACTCTGGCTGTATGTTACACAGATCTGCCTATGACTTTAACACTTTGTGAAGATCAAGCTGTAGTGTTTTTTATACCATTATTTATTAATTTATTAAATATTGATCAGGCAAGATAATCATGAAATTTACAGAGTTTTCAAAACGAAAAAAAACAACAGTTTTGAATTGATTTATGCAATTTTCAATCAAAATTGATGCATTATATATAACAGATTGAATGTGAACTGTTCTGACTAAACTGACCATACAGTAAACAGTTTAACTGGAATAGCTGTAAACTGTGTATTGTAACAATACAAAAATAATAAAAAACGGTTTATTTCAATGCTTTTCATGAGTAGTTGACCTTAAGTGATAAAATTTAAATTGCACTTTTACACTTCACTTGGTAAACTGTACAGCAGAATACCAGTGAAAGTACAGTAGTTGCGCTTACTGTCTGCCCAGATCCAGGACTTGGCCTCAATGTGCACATCAATTTGGTCTCCTTTCTGAAGGAGCAGCACGACCCCATTGGAGCCATTGTCAGTGATGTCGGAGTCAGTCGGGTGCTCAGCAACGCCCACTACAGCCTTACCATTCTTGTTCAAGAGTAAAAAGCCAGGGTTTCCTCCGTTAGAGTGAGAGTAGAGCGTGAAGTGGTAAACTCCTCTCACTGGGGCTGTAAAGACTCCTGAACAGGAAGTTTGAGGAAGAGAGAAGATGATGAGATGTTTCAAATGGATGTTATTCACAGAAGGTGAAATGTGGGTTTTGAAGAAAAGAACGTCGTGTAACATTAACACAGTATAACAAGATTGGCCTCATGAGGAGCATCACAGCATTGATGCATGCAAAGAAACTACTTTCAAGAGCACAGACAGCAATAAAATCAAGAAATGACAAGACTGACAAGACTCCTGTGAAGTCCACAATTACACAAGCAGGTTCCTGCCATGCGTTACCTGTTTTGGGATTATAGCTGTCACCAATGTTGGTGATGACTTTCTTGTAGACGAGAGAGGTCTCATGGCCAAATGGTCCGATGTGCACTTGGTTTTCTTGCAGTGCAGCTGTGAAGGCCACTTTATCTGTGAAAAACAAAATAATGCATTTAAAGAAATGCTTTAATAAAAATCAGAGGTTACACTCCCAATGTATGTGTCTGATTATAACACAACAAAGAGCTTTCCATAGCTTATGTTTTCAGTTAAACCATGTATTTCACATGTTGATGTATAAACTTATCCACCTGCAGTGACCGCCATCTTCACATCTTCCAGCGCTGCAGCTGTTTGTTCTACCTTATTCTTCAACCCTTCCTGTTCAGCTTGATGTCTTTCCAGTTCGGCTTTTAACTCTGTGATAAAGTCAGGCGCATGACATAACAATGACCTTTTTTAAATAGAGGAGAATATTCTAAAAGGAAATACACAACAGCATTTTACAAAATATACAGTCTATAGCTTTCTATTTTAAAAAAGTAGCAAATTTTTCAGATTAAAACCTTAAGAAACAAGGTGATTAGATACTGACCACTGCTCACTGACATAACTTCAAAGAGTTTTACTGAGAAAACTGTGCATTTTACCTGTAGCTTCTTCAGGTTCACTGAGATGCTGATTTTTGATCATCTACCTGCCAGCACCTGACCGCTCAGTGGCTGTGTATGGGGAGCTCTGTCCTCTACTTTTCAAACCAACTTTAATGTTAACTCATTAGAAGTATGGGCAAATTTGACAGATTTTGCTCAAAACCTTCTAAAGCTAACCATTGATCGGTACAGAGGTTAATACTTATACAGTAGATCATCGGTGTCTCTTGCCTTGATCGGATGTTTTGAGTGCCTCCACCTCCGCCTCGGTTTTTTCGAGCTTTGTGTTCATTTCCTGGCTCAGACTCTCGGTGGTGCTCAGTCTTGCATCTAACTCTGATAAATTCAAACAAGAAAATGAAAACAATTCAAACCAGCGATTAAAACTGGTGAATACCCTAGTAATATTACGGTAGTAAAAGAGTGTATCTGTAAATAACATCTCATTATTCTTTTTTTTGTTTTTTTACCTTGTTTTATTTTCTCTAGCGCCTCCACTCTTGTTTCAGTGACATTGAGGCGTTTGTTAGTTTCCTTGGCCAAGCTCTCACTGACATGCACTCTGGACTGGAGCTCTGTGTGAGAGGAGACCAGCCACTGATTCTCATTTCAATCATATAAAAGCTCAGATCCTACATGTTGCATGTTTCCCATTAAGCTAATAACTCATTCATAACTTATGTGATTTTCTACCTTGATGAGCTGTCTTGAGGGCTGTCAGCTCCTTTTCTGTGGCCGCACTTGTGATCTTCAGCTCCTCAGTGTGGCTCTCACAGATTTCCAGTCTGGCCTCCAGTTCTGTTGGAGTAGACAGAGGAGTAAAGCATATCAAGCAAACAATTAGGCAAACGTAGATAATCAGGATGAGCACAGTGTGGGTCATATACAAAGCTACAGGTGTGCCTTTATTCTCTTTACCTTGATCAGTTGAATTGAGTGCCTGCATTAGTCTCTGCGTATCTTCAAGGCTGAACCTCAGCTCCTCAGTCTGACTTTCACTGGCTGACAATCTGGAATTCAGCACTTTGGTCGAAATGAAAAACATGTTCATTTACACAACAAATGTTTAGAAAAGATAACATAAAGCTTGAACTTTATTACAGGACTATCACTGGTTATGGAAATCCACACTGAATGTTATTTTTATATGAAAAGGTTCTATGAATTTTTCATAGAAAAATTCATAGAAACTTCCATCAGAGGATCACATAAGTAACCCTCAGAGTAATATACATTTGCATTTCTTATTTACCATATAGCAGACTGATAAGTAGTTTTACAGAACTGTGGATTTACCTTGATCAGCAGTCTTCAGTGCCTCCACCTCGATTTCTGTGTTGTTAAGCCTGACATTCAGCTCCTTCTCTAGAGTCTCACTGGCCTCCAGTCTGGACTCAAACTCTGACAAATGAAGTGATAGAGGGAAAATAAATCCTTAATGTCATAGCATTAATCTGGATGATGTAGTCAAGATTTGAATCAGACTCTGTGATGCCAAGATGGATAAAAGTAGGGAGTGATGAGATAAGAAGTCAACATAATTTGGAGGTCTTTTGCCTTTTCTCTGATCTCTTCTTTACTTACAGTGTAATTGCACAAACACAATAATCTCAAGTTTTTATGTACCTTCAGCCTTCAGCTGTAGGTCTTCCACCAGCTGTCTTTGTGTTTCTGCCAGGGCATCAGTGACATTCAGCCTGACTTCCAGTTCTGATCATTGCAAGAAAGAAAAAAAAAAATTACTTGTAAGAATCTTTCCAAGAAAAAAATTCTTTAGAAACAAGCAAAAAACAAAAAATAGTCATTTTAGCTTTCTTAAAACATGTTTGTTATATTCCCATGTAGATAGTCATGCATTATAAATATAGTCCATCTACCTTGATCAGTGAGCTGCAAAGCCTTTATGTCTGCATCCACATCTTCAACTGTATTTCCAAGCTCTGTCAGGCTGGCGTTCAGCGCTGTTTGTTAGAGATGAGGAATAAGTGGTGCATGACTTTAACCATTCAGTCAAAGATAAATAATGAAGTGTTATTAGCTGAGATGTGAAGGAAATATACTTTACTTGTCATTATTGATTGACTTGTTGGTTGTATTACCTTTACTTTCATTCTCTAGTTGTTCCACTCGTGTGCTTTGACCCTCTAAATCAATGGCATTCAGTCTGGCCTCCAGTTCTGCTCAGTTAGGATGGAAGAGAAATGTGAACAATGAGCAAAAATATAAGTAAATACATAACCGAAAGATGGATTGCACGGGAACCGTAACATTAAACATACAGGTAGAAGCTAATGTGTAAAGGAAAGAGCTAAGAGTTTACTTCGGCTAGTTCATTGAAAATTAAAGGACATATATTCTGTTATATTTATATGACCCTTTATGGAATGGAGTTCTCATTATCTGTGTGTGATTTTAATGGAAATCTGACAATGTTTTTTGTCTTTCTCTCTTACCTTGATCAGCAGTCTTCAGCGCCTCCACCTCTGTTTTTGTGTTATTAAGCCTGACATTCAGCTCCTCCTCTAGACTCTCACTGGCCTCCAGTCTGGACTCAAACTCTGACAAATAAAGTGATGAAAGGACAATAAATCTGAAACGGAACAATTAAGTCCAGCTTTAAATCAGACTCTGTGATGTACAGATAGATAAAGGAAGAGATGTGATGAAATAGGATGTTAAAAAAAATTAAGAATCTTTACATAGCACTGAAGTCTTCAGCCTTTGGGACTCTGATCTCTTCTTTACTTACAGTGTAACTGCACAAACACAGTAATCTCAAGTTTTTATGTACCTTCAGCCTTCACCTGTAGGTCTTCCACCAGCTGTCTTTGTGTTTCTGCCAGGGCATCAGTGACATTCAGCCTGACTTCCAGTTCTGATCATTGCGAGAAAGAAAGAAAAAGAAATATTTACTTATAAGAATCTTTCCAAGAAAAAAATTCTTTTAGAAACAAGCAAAAAACAAAAATAGTCCTTTTAGCTTTCTTAAACACATATTTATTATATTCTGATGTAGATAGTCATGCATTATAAATATAGTCCATCTACCTTGATCAGTGAGCTGCAAAGCCTTTATGTCCGCATCCACATCTTCAACTGTATTTCCAAGCTCTGTCAGGCTGGCTTTCAACTCTGTTTGTAAGAGATGAGGAATAAAATGGTGCATGACTTTAACCATTCAGTCATAAATAGTCGATATATTTAAGAGGAAATCTGCTTTACTTGTCATTATTGATTGACTTGTTGGTTGTTTTACCTTTACTTTCATTCTCTAGCTTTCGCAGTCGTGTGCTTTGACCCTCCAAGTTAGCGGCATTCAGTCTGGCCTCCAGTTCTGCTCAGTGAGAGTGGAATAAGGAAGCTTTGAGTGAATAATGAAAACAAAGTATAGATGTTCTCAGAAAGAATTAAAAATCTTCAACTACTATTATTCACATACAGCTTAAAAAAAAGTCAGTGGTTGTTTTATGGGCTATAACAGAAAGGAAAACATCTCCTTTCCTCTCCTGCTCCTGTTGTGATTATTGTTATTGAGTATTTTAAAAAGGCTTATATTTGATATTGTTGATGCAGTTGCTGTACCTGTGTACTGTCGCACCACCTGCTGCACCTGCTGTTTCTGCTCCTCCTCTGAGATCTCGAGGATTCTCAGCCTGGCCTCATGGTCTGGTTTAAATGATGCAAATTATTCAGTGTGAAAGAAACACATCACAAGATAGAAATAAAAAAAATTTTCAAAAAATCTTAAATTCTAAACAATGCAAAAATAATCTACTTGAATTAATATTGTTATTAAACATTGATTTAAAAAACCTTGGTACATAAAAGCATGTGTTCTAATAATGCTTTTTCCTCATTTTACCTGTAAGTCCTCGCTTCAGAGTCTCCACTTGGCTCCATAGTTCCTCAGTCCGAATGTCAGCGACTGTCTGCACAGATGCCTGATCTGTACAGTAAATCACACCAATTATTTAATAAATATTAAGTATAATAACTACTATAGGTGCCAGTAAGCAAAAAAACAGAACAAAAAAGAGACAGCTGGGTGGATCAAAGGAGGATACTGCACACTTCAGCCATGTTACCACACATACCTTGTGCTTTCTGAAGTTGCACCAGTTGCTGTTTGGTGTCATTTCTCTGCTCATCCAAAACAGCCATAATCTCTCTGAGCAGAGTAAAGGTGTCTTCAGCGGTCCCATCCTCAGCAGATGTGAGAGCTGTCAACCTCTGTCCCAAGATATTTGCCTTTGACAGGCAGCAGCCAAGCAGGATAAGTAGAACAACCCTCATTGTTGTGGCCTGCAGAGCCGTTACACCTGTTGGAAGTCTGCCAGAGGGACTTTTAAGCATTAGCCAAGAGTGTAAAAGGTTACGCAAGGTTTATGCAGTATGTTGTTTAGGTGACCGTGTGAAAAGTTATGCAAGGTGTGTGTGTTGTTAAGTTGACCATCTCAAGTTGATTAAATATGTCCATCGGGTTCAAGGATAGAGGTATTGTGATAAGAGGCTGTGACATATTTAAAGACTGTGGAAAAAATATTGCATGACACCTCTGCAAATGTGTGACGTTTTATCTTAAAAAAACATTTGAAAATACCTCCTTTTTTATTATTTTCCAAAAAACACATGTTGTAAGGGTAAACATTTGATTCAAAAGTTCTGACTTGGGATATTAATCATTAAAATTTTGAGATTCATCGGCAAATCCGTTACAGTACAATCTGCTTTGTTCTTTGCATCCTACCAAATGTCTGCAGTTTAACATGTCTTGCAAAGTGTTATATCCCTAAAACAATACACCATAATAATCTAATGCACATTAGTTTAATATTTTTGGGCACAACTAGAGGCATTCTTGTATGTACAAAAAGTTCTGGCTCAGTGGCACTTATATATGGTTAAAATTTTAAGAAAGTATCCTGATATTTACACAGATATTTAAAGATTGTAGATGAAATGACATTTGATGAGTTTTGGTTAGAGTGATGTTATGTAAAAAAAAAAAACTTTGTTACATGACAGACATGCAGTAATCTGTGGGATAAGTATGTATTAACTTAGTTTACATATACACAGAATAAGTCATTTAAGTTCTGTTGTTAGTAAATAATTTTTATATATCCATACTTTTTGAAATATTAATCTTAAAAATATCTATTGAAA
>JAPZDY010000020.1:16356626-16383719 GCA_029783645.1 Ctenochaetus hawaiiensis | reverse complement strand
TATATACACACATATATATATATATATATATATATATATATATATATATATATATGTATGTATATGTATATGTATATATATATATATATTTTTTTTTTTTTCAAAGACACATTCATGCAAGTCTGTGCACATGCTTCCTTATGTGTATGAGAGTTAACACGTGGATGCACTGTATGTCCAGCCAGCTCCCATCAACCCTCAGGACAGCATCATGACAGTGGAGTGTAGAGTTGGAGGCATGTTTGTCCGCCTGCATGTCTGTATGTGCGTGTGTGCGTGTGTCTGTGTCTGTGTGTCTGTGTGTGTGCGTCTGTGGGCTCCCATGAGTAACGCAGAGGTCAGGTGTTACGCAGTGAAGGTTACACAATGATACAGGATCGTTCTGTTTTCATGCACATAGGTGTGCTTCAAAAATAGATATGTGTGTATGTGAATGTGTGTTTTTTTAAACAGTATATAGTCTGTGTGTGTGAGCGTATGCTGTCAAGCCAGAGGAGTGTCCCAGGGCAGCATAAGGTCTGATTTCACTCAACAAAGGTCAAAGAGCGATGTACCCTGTGACAAAGCAGCTGCACACCTGAACTTGTTTGTGTGTTTCAATTGCCATATTTCCCTTGTGTATTGCATGTGCATATGCACAAAAATGTGTGGTTTTAAAATATGCGCTTGTGTGCCTTAAGTAAACTAGAACTGCACATGCACATGGCTGCACCCAACTGCTGTTACATGGTAGAAGAGGCACCAGAGAAACGGTTGGATGTGCAAGTGGGTGTGAGGTATAAATATGTGGGTTCTCTGACTGGTGTGAATAGGGTCAGAGCAGATGAAAGCACTAACCTTGGCCAAGAGAAACCCACAGGGCATCTCTCTGTCGCCACAGAAAATGTCACAGTTCACAGAGGCTTTGCAGGATATCTAGAGGAGGTTTATATGCTCTTTTTGTTGGAAATTTTCACCCTCCTGTATCTCTGTTTTGTTCCTCGGTGTCATTGCTTTCTGATGTAAAAGATGGTCCTGCTGTTAAATCATATCAGCTCTCGTAAAAAACTGAAGACATTATTATGAGTGATGACATCAGGGATGTTTATGATAATGATCTTTCTCATTAGATATTAAAAATCAAGACTTGCTGGTAGTTTAGCTTAAACAACGGTTACAAACAGTAACTGTCTTTGTAGGACAGAATTTGACCAATTTATACCACAAAACTAATTCTTAGAACTAAATCTTAATTAATTGAGGCCCCTTGACCACTCAAGAATGAGTAAATTAAATTTAATAGCTCAGGAAAGAGTCAGAGTTGTTGGTCGTAGGATCATTTGGACAAAAGGATTTGAACCAAACAAGATGTGAAAGACAAGATAGCCCTTCCAAATTTGCAAACACATGCCAGGAAGTGTTTCATTCACTGCAGCAGCACCCCTGATGTGTTTTTGTATGAAAACGTGTGAGCTGTGTTTTTTCAAAATCAGCCAACATCTTCTTATGTAAACTGTTTTTCTGAGGTGTTTGTGCCTTGTAGAATGACATACAGGGAGTTTTTTCTCTGTCTTGTTACCTCCTCCCTTCCTACACACCAAATGTTCACTACTTGTCAGAAATTTCTGGCTTCCCCTCTTCTCTGCTGACACATGGCAAAAGTATTTGTTGCAGGTAATTTAAAATGTATGATTCATGGGTCATGCAGCATCTCTGCCTTTTTACAGCAGTGGTCGCATTTGTTTTTTTTTTTTTTACATGTTTATCTGAGTAAGATCACAGCATGAGGAGCAAAACCAACATATTTTGTGAGTTTAGACTGAAGGAAACAGGATTTTTGAGGCTGCTGTCAAACTTGATATGCATGTTTCTGTTTTGAGCATGTTGAGGCACAGTTGGTACAAACATTTCTTTAAAAAATGTTTCCAGCTTTACCAGTTGGCAACTTCACAAGGACATTTAGGAAAACACAAATTGTGAACAACGTTTGATGTTGCATTGAGTTATTTTATCATTCAGAACTGCTGAACTGCTTGACTCTCACACTAGATTTACATAAAAATGAGACAAACAATGGCAGCGTGCATACAAAGCAATGCAGTTATGCAGGGAAAAGGCCCATAGAGTATCATTCAAAGGCTTTCTGAAGGTGTCCTGTCATGAATTTCCAGAAGATGATGTATATGTTTGCTCTAATGTATGTCCCATGCATTTGCAGGAGACCTGTTCATGTTCACACATCTTATCTAAATATTAATATGAAGGTTGTAACAATATATAAAAGATTTGTTGTGAGCTGGATTTAATAAGACTAAAATACTCAGACAGACTGCATGCATGTGAGTGAACAACATACTATATCTTTGCAATCTGATGTACTTTTAACACAGAGGTGACATAATTGAGGATGATATATGAATTGCACTGGAATTTTTGAAGAATCAGTGACATATTTTATCAGGTCCAAAGTGCTCACATTTATTTTAAGATCCAGCTTTTAATACCATATCATTTTCATGCAAAATTTGTTCTGTGAGGTATTTGTCTAAACTGACCTTTTCTCCTCTTTCTTCCATAGATCATAGCATATCAGCCATATGGACGCTCTGTTGACTGGTGGGCATATGGAGTTCTGCTTTATGAAATGCTTGCAGGACAGGTGAGTGGTGTGCATACACAAACATTTTTATACACACAGTCATAAAAAAAACAATTACACACAATTGTTCCTCTTACATAATGCCTTTTACTTCAGCTTTGCATAGACACACAGTTGCTAACAACTGCACATAGTAATATAATAACACTCTGAATTGCCACAAGACTCTGCAGAGCCCTAAATGTACACAGGTAGTGCTTCGTGAAGACCTTCCCAACAGCAGTAATAACAGTCATTAATATAAACGCACAAAACCTTCGTCTACTGTTCAAACTGTGATTTGGTCTGGCCTTTGGCCCTCTTTTAATCTAATCAGTTGAGATTGCTCATGACACAGGTTTAATTAGTGGCATGCACCAATAAAATCTAGATGCTAAAAAATTATCAACTTTATTTTTTTTATTAAAACTCCATTGGGATAGAAGGGAATTCCGCAGATTGTATACAAAGTCTGTTTACAAGTCCTAGGGAATATTCCTGCAAAAAGAGAACAGTTATAAAAAAACTTTTGTGGCTCCAGAGAGCGCTACACAGACTCTGATAAACTTCCCCAAGTGATGCCACTTGTGTTCATGTTGGTCAGAGCTCAAGACACAAGTTGAAAAAGAAAATTTCTTGGGGTTGAAGGGTAACAAACAGATAACCTTTAAAGATCTGCTCCACATCCATGCTTTACATATTAGCTAGAGGCTACATTAGTCATCCCTTCTTTAGTTGTCACTGTAGATTGCCCTAAAGAGATCCTCCTCTTTAAAAAAAAGAAAAAAAAAGAAAAAAAACTTGAGAAAGTTAAAAAACCTCACTTATTAGTTTTTACAGGTTTTAATAAAACATATTTCCATAAATCAGGACTGAATGACTTATGAAGACACTTACGATTTATTGGAATATTTTTAAAGTGAGTTCGTTTGCAAAAAAGCCAAAAGCTACATGCAGAAGCAATCTCCTCCACAGCAAAGCAAACAGGGTGATGAGTGTGTTTGTCATTTCTAAATGAACTTTGTGCAAGTGTCAGCTCTTAAACAATTAAAAGACATTTTTACCTATTCAGATGTTCCCTTCCTCTGTCTCTCCCTGGCTCGTGTGAAGTCAGGTAAAGAGGGCAAGGCAGAGACAAGCTATCTGTACCCGAAGGGGCCAGTGGAGTGGAAATGACGAATAATTCATTTTATGGACTGTCAAAACACCCACATTATGGTTACTGATGATAACCACCCAGTGAGGAAGGGGAAAAGCTGGGTCATCCACTTCATTTGGCCTGTAAGGTCTCCCTGTGAAATGTGTTCGCACACATTCTGCAGTGCTCCTTGTTTTCTCTCCATTTCCATGTCTTTGTTGTTCTCAATGTTCTCTCTTTGACTCTTTCTTGCCTAGTTTTCCACTTTGCACCCTATCTATTCAGTGCGTGTCTTGTTTTTGGACCTCCTCATTTTTACTCACTAGAGAAAACAGACTTTGCTAAAATGTGGCCAATTTATCTGTGAAGTATACAGGGCACAAATGGCAAGCAAATGTAACACTGCTGCTATGTGATGACACATCTAGCAGTAAAAATATGTCAAGAGAACAACTTATTCTTTGCTGTCAGAGTGGGTGAAATACAAGCAACACTTTTAATATCATGTTCTTTCATTCCCAGCCTCCGTTTGATGGAGAGGATGAAGACGAGTTGTTCCAGTCCATCATGGAGCACAACGTGTCCTACCCAAAGTCCCTCTCCAAAGAAGCTGTCTCCATCTGCAAAGGGGTGAGTGCTTTCATTGCCATCAATGGAAAATACATTGCATTAATGAAACAGTTTGTTCAACACAAATGGATATATTAATCTATATAATATCTAAATATATAGAGATAAATAGATAAATGTAGTATTGATATATAATGTTCTGTTTGGCCTGTATTAGCATGTTTATGTGGGACCTTTTCCCTCCAAAAGCTTTTCCCACCTGGTTAAAAAAAAAGCTGGTAAATAAGCATATTAAGCTCTGTGTCTCTCATGCTCTTCACTGAAGCCAAAATAATGAAACTTCTTGTAAGACTTTGCATCTTGTTCAGCTTCACAGAGACAAACTGACATAACTTGTCACAGGCGGCTGTGAAGTTATTCTTAGCTCTCCGGAGTTAGACGTAACTCATGAGAAGTCCAGCTCCACTTACTGTAAGAATGAGCCTTCTAGACTTTTTTAAAAATACTGTCTGGGAACTTATCTACAAATTCCTTCTCCTCAATGCCCGTGTATTTTACATTTGGATTATGGAAACAGGAAAGAGAGGCATGTCAGGTCATCCCATGCATACCTTACAAGTGTGACTGTCTCTTAGGTTATTATAGCTTCATGAACTTAATGTTTTATTGCTGATGCTTTGTAGCCATTTTACAAAGTATATACATTGTATGTATTGACAGGTTTTAATAAACAATAGGTTTTAGTAGTAGTTACAAATGATTTTTTTCCCAACAGTGTTCCTGACCATGAACATGTGGCCCTAATAAGGAAAACAAAGTGTAGAATTTTTTGTTAAGCAAGTCTTGAGCAAAAGGCGTGTAATAATAGAGCCCTGCAATTTATATGGGCAAAGTTTTATTCATACGAAAACAATGACAGTACAAGTTTTCACACATGAAAAATTGTCAGTCAACCACAGAGGAACATTATAACATTCAGACAAAGTGACTTTATTTTCATTTTAAATCTTACGTCTGCCTCTTCTATAAAACCAGCGGTGCAGATAGCTGGTAGCTGTCGCCAGTGTCAGTGATCTCTTGTGGTGTGTAAAATGAGATTGGTCACAAACCTGCTGCCTGAGTTGCACGATTAGATTGTTTTTTTAATTAGAGATCTCCCTTCCTCATAATAACAGTGCAGTAATTGTAGCCTGCAGTCCCCTGGGATGCTGTTTTTACTACCACAGGTCCATGGCTGCAAGTTTACCAGAAACAGACGGGACAGCAGAGTATATTGGGTCAGTGCAAATCAAGCAGGCAAATGCTGGGATTTAGTAACTGTCTCATTTTCCGTCAATAACAAAATGTTTTAAAGGAACATAATGGATTTGTTGGAACTCCTATTTTTGCTTCACAGAAAAATAAAGGCAGAAAGACTAATAGTCTATAACCTCTGTTTGTTTGACCTTCGTAGGCTCTTTGTAAGAACTCCTGAGAAGGCAGAGGGAACATCAGTATGTCAGGACATGTTTATCCTCAGGGGAGCTGCGATGTAAAATGAAATATGGATGAATGTCGGCAGCTGTCACAGTCTGATGGCATGAGCTACAGCCACAAACTATTATATCAATGAAAGAAATACTTTAGACACATTGTTCATGTGGTTCATGCTAGCAGCAGCAGCAGAGGCAGGTTCAGGTTCAGTCCTGTGTTTTTGGTTTTGCACCTTGGAAATATGTCGGTAACAGAAGGGATAATTGTAACATTATGTGTGTATAAAACCTCGCTTTTCTTAAATGTCCAGAAGTACTCACAGAGGGCACAGAAAAGCACACATTTTTTCACATGAGTGCATACAGGGAATTTAATAGTGAAAGTGGCAGTTTTATTTCTGTCCAGAGGCAGTGCAAACTCAATGAGCTGTGCTGTAACACACTTTGTCTCCTTGTCCCTTCCTCATCTCCACTTGTTTCTTTTTGTCCCCCTCTTTCCTTTTCCATCCTTTTTTTCCCTCCTTCATTTTTTTAGCCGTTCCTACGCACATGCATCAGTGTGCGTTGTGTGTGTGTGTGTGTCCCTGTCTTAACTGTTGTTTGGCATAGCTGCAGCACTTTCTCTTAATGGATTGCCAGCAGCCAGAGCAACAAAAAGAGAGAAAGAAGGAGAGATGGGAGAAAGACAAAAACATGAGAAAC
This sequence comes from Ctenochaetus hawaiiensis, assembly GCA_029783645.1. NCBI lineage: Eukaryota > Metazoa > Chordata > Actinopteri > Acanthuriformes > Acanthuridae > Ctenochaetus > Ctenochaetus hawaiiensis. The sequence continues at coordinate 16,377,220 of JAPZDY010000020.1, read as the reverse complement.
AAGAAAAAGAGTGGTTAGGGGATGATAGAGGAAAAGGGTTAGGAGGAAGAGGATATGAGGGGTGATTGGTAAGTTCATGGCCTAAAGTAAAGGAGGATGAGCTAGACAGATTTGGTTACATGCACTTATAGTTCAACTTTCTGAGAGATTATGCATCAGTTTTTCAGTCAATAACTTTACCATTTAACTTTAACTCTGTCATTTTTCAATTCAGCAACCCACTTCTTCACTATATATGTTGTAACTTGAGATTAGTCCTTTGGATGCAAATAGCAGAGCACTGCATTAAGGCTGGTATTCTCTGTTTTCTCCAGACTGCACTGACCTGAAATACAAAGATAATTCACTTAAAACTCTCTGCACAAACAATGGAAGACTTGAACTACATGTGCATGTAAGGAGAAACTGCATCTCTTAACTTATCGGTCTTTCCTTGTAGAGAGGAAAAAGGGCAGAAAGAAGGGGGAGATCAGGTTTTGACAGAAAAATTATGCTAATACACCATGAATAATAGAAGCTAAGTGTGACAAAGGCAACTCAGTGAAAAGGACACACACCATAAAGTATATCTGTTGTATGCAAACTATGCAAACTGGTGGAGTTTTATGATGCAACCTGTCATATAGATACTCTGTTCTGAGGAAACCCATGTATACTGTGCCTCATTTAGCTTTAAATAGGCCACAGATGTAGATACACATTTATCTAAGTAATGAGATGTTATGTAAAGGTCATCCATCTGAGTCTTGTTGTAAATCACTATGATCGTTGGAGGGAAAAGAGAGCCTGGCAGGTAAACACAAACTGTGCTCTGGGTGTCGTGATGTAGAGGTAAAAAATACAACCACTGACTGTTTTACTTGGGTGACGTCTCAGAGCTCTGAGGCAAAAATGTCTCATTTATTCTGAACACCGCATTATTTTCTCAACTAAATCTTAGTAGGGCAGTGGGTCATTGGTTGTATTGTTAGCAAAGAAGGTAAAGTTCAAGGCTTTTTATCTTTTGCATGACTGTGTATTGTCCTTTATCTGATGTTTTGCACAATAAACCTCTCTGTTCTCTCACGCTGCGGTGAACTAATGGGGTTTTAGAGAATGATGATGATAGCTGTGTTTGTTTTAAAAAGCCTTGGTGTACTGAATCTCTCAGTTTTACCTGGCCAGACTCCCCATTGACTCAGAAGCCCCATCTGCTCTTCCCTTTGCATCATCAGCCTTTCTCTCTGTCTATCGCCTCCCTGACTCCTGCCCACCCCCCCACCTCCCTCCCACCCTGTCAAATTTAACGATTTGATCCTCTCAGCAGAAACAGCAGGAAGATCTTAAAGTTACATACGCTTTTAGAAGTTACGTACACTTTCCAAACACATTCATCTGAACTGTTTGCTAACAGTTCATGACACGGTGAAGCTATTGAGATTTGAGTGCCGACAGTTTGCAAACAGATGTTCTCCATCAAATGTCAACACCCCATTTCCTTATTTCAGGATTATCCTTTACACTTATGCAAAGTAATTCAAATCAACTCAAGTTTTCAAACAAATACAGCTTTATCGTTTGATTGACATGGTGGCAGGCCAGCAGTCAGTCAATTTCAAGGACATTTCGATGGGTAAGGTGTGCCACTTTAATGATGACAGCCTCGTGTTTGCAGCAGGATGTGTTCTCACCGTCAGTGACAGTCCTGCGAACAGACAGAAAGCTGCAAATGACTTTTTCTTCCTCGTCAACAGCTGTCTGATGTACTCTGCCAGCTGGATGCACTCTGCTAGTTCAGATGTGGCCCAGCCCCTCGGCTTGTATGTCGAAGGGGCTTGTTGTTGCAAAAATCCTACAAGAAGAAATTCAACACTGACAAAACTTTCACATTTCAGCAATGCATTAAATGTTGTCATACCTCTTAAGTGATATTTTCTCTCCAAAATAAAAAATAGAAAAATAGAAAATCTGGTAGTGCAGTTATAATTTTTTCACTGATTTGGCTGCAACAGAACATTTTCTGTCCTTGTTTTCTCTCCTTAGTGTAACAACAACTGCAAGAGAAAAAAGAATCAGTAGCAGATTTTCACTCCGTGTGAATAGTAGATTAAGCTCTTGTGAGATTTCCTGTTCTGTCAGAGAAAAGAAGTCTTAATTTATCCGCACAGTGTTAGTAAATACTGTGTTCTATCATGGGCGTGGGCATAACAATTTTTCCCCTTGATGGCTGTCAGCATGTCTCTGAAAAGTCTGTCACAGTTAGTGTGCGTATATGTTTAAGTAGCTGCATTAAGAAGAAAAAGGAAAATTGATGAAATCCAATTTTGGCTGCAAAAATATCAGTTGCACAAATTCTAAAACTGACAAGGAGTGATGAAAAATTGTTCAGAAATATTTAAATAGAGTGAAATTTTAATCAACTGTAAAGTTCAAATTTTTGCAATGGCTATTGCAGCCTGGCCTTGCTTATTAATAGTCAATAAAATCAGTGATAATCTCAATAGGACAGCTGCTCCAACTTCTGTATGCCCATCATTCAGTCTACCAGTAAAAGCTCTTTACTGATTTGTTTACAGTTACAATATTTAAAATATCTTAATTGCAGAAGTATAATTAAGTTAAATGGAAATGTATTCAAATTGCCTCATTAGAGCATATGTATGCATAGGGAATGAACACGACTAAAGAAATACTCATCTCTTACAATGCACCACAATGCATTTCTGTTCTGTTATATATGTACAGCAGGCTGTATACTTGAGGGCCAGAGAGAGCGAGGGGTGCATGATGGAGCGCGAGGCAGCAGCAATGATTGACGTTTTGAATTATGTATGAGAATGTTTTCCAAATTTTTTTCTGTAGATTGGACAAAGTCACACAAAAATAAGGACATTTTGAAAGGGTTTGAAAAAAAAAAAGCTTCTCACCTGTCAGTCAGCTCTCGAGAAAAAGTCTGGCTCACAGCAGCTTTAAAGAAAAAACTAACAAACAAAGAAAGAAGAAACCAAGTTGTGCATGAAGTGATGCCATGAGGCTGTGGAGTGAGGTCTGTGACCACTGTGGTCGGGGGAAGATCCAGTGAGAAAGGAATCTATCCTCTCATCCAACTCTTGTCAGGAAAGTGAATAAGCCCATTTCCAAAAATCTTAAACGATGCCTTTAGGAAACCCAGCAATAAATTAAACACAAACACACAAAGCATGATTCCTGAACATGTTATAAAATCCGGGACAACTGCCAGGCTGACTGAGCTGTATGTGAAGATGTGCATCACAAATTAGAGCCTCATTTTCACACCTTTTTATTTTGAGTCTGTATATGAGTACGCCAACACAAGGAAATGCTTTTCATTTAAAGGTGGATAAAAGCAAGGAGGTTCTTCTTTTTATTTTAAATGCAATTTTCTAGTTTGTTAAGCTTCTATGCATGTACTTCATATGTAAGACAGCTTCAATGCTACCAACGTGAGCTGAATATGCTTCTGTTAGCTAATTAATTTTTATGCTAACCTCCTGTGGCACACAGTGCTGTCGAAATACACTCCTGGAGCCAGGAGGGCAGCCTATTTAAGCATTTAAATTCGCTCAGTAAAACAAAGCCTCATTTCAGATTCCTGTGCATGAATAAGTCATTTTGTCCTTGGACTGTCATACTGCAACCTGCCAGCCTCCCTGCTCCTCTCCATCTTTTCTTTCCCCTCCTTTGCTTGTCAGTCAGGACAAATCACTGCACCGAGGTGGGTGGTAATTTTTTTTGATTGATATAATTAGTGAAATTTCATACTCTCAGAAAAAACAAGCTTCCCGTCAGCAATTAATGTGATGGATTTAATGCATTTAAAATTGTGAACCAGCCTGTTTGTTTCCTCCTTTAGACCAGCTTGTGTTCTCTTTATGCAATCAACAAGAATGTATGGACTCTCCAGTTGTAAGCTGGATAATTAAACACTTTAATTACACATTATTGAACAATTATTTTTATGTAATCCCAGTGGGTCCTTTTAAATAACAAGGACAGATTTTGTTGTTTGTTGTCATATTTCCTGGGGGTACTTTTTTTGTTTATTTTGGTTTGCTTTTTAGCAAAGTGGAAACTGCGTCCTCATGTTATCTGTGGTACAATTGGAAGTGGCAGCAGTTCTCTAAAGGCAGGGGAGAGAGGGAGAGTGGAAAAAAAAACAATTATATCACTCCTTTTCAGACCCATCTGTTTTAGCTGTCATTTGCTGACCCAAAAAAACTGGTCGAATCACATTACAAAACACATCAGTGAAAGAGGACCAGAGCGGGACAAAACAATGTGAAGTGCCACGAGTGAAATGTTTCCCAACCACTTAGATAACTGAAGAAAGACAGGAATGTTGAAATCAGATTAAAAATGTTTGTGGATCAGATATCCATACTGTGTTTCTCTTTTTTAGTTTAAGGCTTTCAGAAAACTCAAAAATGTTGTTAAGAACAGAAAATCTGATATGACCTGCGTATGAGTACTGTGACTCTAAATGACATTTCACAGTCTCTTTCCTTTGACTCCATGTCCTCCTTTTTGTTTCTAACTATGAGTAGCTGATGACCAAGCACCCATCCAAGCGTCTGGGCTGCGGCCCTGAGGGGGAGAGGGACATCCGAGAACATGCCTTCTTCAGACGCATCGACTGGGAACGCCTGGCTAACAGGGAGATTCAGCCGCCCTTCAAGCCAAAAGTGGTAAGTGCTGTTCCCTCTTACAGTAGGACACAGAAGTTGCTTGAGATTTAATTTACTTCAGAGTCTTATAAAGTGTGACTAAATGACTAAAACCAAAATCAAATTGATTGGTAGCTTCCTGAGGCTACATTTTCCTTCAAACTTGTCTCTTACTGTGACCGAGTAAATTATGTGGTCTCTGCTGTCATAAGTGTGCATAGTGCAAAGAGAAACTATCTTGAGATGCAGCTTTGTTTTGTTCTCACCTACAGCTGTTCAGTATTTTATGGTGACTTGCCAGGCATCACAGCTCTGGGAGAGCAACCATGGGGGAACATCTCTTTCCACCCACCTATTTTTATTGCACATATTTAGTTTGCATACTAAAAATTCAGAGTTGTAACACGGGAAAATAAAAAAAATAGCACAAATTAGGACTTACATAAAGCATGACACCGAAAGATCCACTGAACCTTCTGCTTCACTGCAGAGATGAAAAATTCCCCTTAAGACTTGACTTAAAACTAAAAATTAGGGAATTCAATTTGGTCAAGTAGGTCATTGCCTTAAAAAAAAGTGTTGTTTTTGTATTTTAATCCCATAATGATCTTCTTCAGTGTGACAAATAACCTTTATATTACTGTAAAAAAACAAACAAAAAAAACAATGAAAACCAAGCTGAACTTCTACATTGTTCTTATGAATGGTTAAATGAAACCAGAAGTATTAGAACCATCAGGTACTTATGTCAATAAGCCTAATTGCCAAAACACAATAAAAGAAGTGCACTGATTTGATGTAAGTTTTGATTTGATGTATGATCATTTTAATTAGGGCTGTTATTAATCTACTAAGCATACATAGCACTACTGATATAACTTTGCACTTTGCACCTTGATGCACAAAATTAGCTCTCTGTCTTTCTTTTCCCTTACTGCCATTGGTCCAGGTGCACTTGTTGTTTTTCCTCTTCTCTCTCCCCTTCAGCTCGTCATCTGACATTTTTGAACCTCTACAGCTTTGCTTGTACCAGATGAATGGCACCATCTTCTTGTATTGTGCCTTCCAACATTTTCTCTTTATAGTCAAGAGCCACCAACAGTCTTCCCTTATATATAAAACAATACAACCCCTGACAGTATATAGAGTGGTGAGACAGGGTGCTGTACAGCATATCTACAGATATCCCACTTTTATTTTACATTAAAGTAGTAATGACTAGTCCATGTAAAAACTGATTTGAACTCCTCCCACCGAAGGAGGTGTGTTTCGCAATACAGTTGAGATAAACATGACCAATAAACATTACAGAATTATGAATGGCAAGCATCTAAACAAACAGAAAAGTATACTCATCTCTACCAGACAGCTCTGTCATAGCAAATCAGTTAATGCCCCTCTTTGCTCCCCTGAGCTGTTTGGGTCCTTGGTTGTTTGTTTACCCTCTCGCACCTTTGCCAGTAATAAGATTTGTCTGAGAAGGTAACCAGTCAAAACTCCTCCACTTACAGTCCTTAAGTACAGTATTTTTTTCTGCTAAAATTAGTATCAACTGCAAAATTAATTTTCAGAGGTGCTGAAAGTTTAAACATCTTTTACATACAGCACGGTATGCATAATAAATATAATCAGTGTACAATATGTTAAGTTAAAACACTGTTCAAGTAAAAAAATGAAACAGATGGTGCATAATGAAGCAATGCAGACAAAGTTGGCTGTGAGTTATATAAAGTGTTTAACACCAACTTTTTTGGAATATCTATGAGATGTTTAAAATGAGGTTTACATATAAAGATTTTCTGTCTTTTCCTTCCAGTAATTGATTGTCTTGGTTTGACACTAAAGGCTTAAAAAAATCCATACACAATCGCACACACATGCACACCCTCACAGACACACACACCCAACCACACACATGCAAACACGCACATAAATATATATATATATATATATATACACACACATTTACAGACTCTCAGATGCACTCTGTCCTAATGGTGAAGTTTTGCCACAGACACAAAATAATGAATGTTACTGACAGACAGTATTTTATATTTTCTTCTTTAGCAGCCAGTAAACAACAAAATATACCTGAATATACTGGCTAATAAAACTTGCACATACCAAAAGTGATAATTTACTTAGATTGCAAAATTTATTTTCACATTGAATTGTCCAAAAATTACTATATAGGTCATAATATTTTGTTGAGTTGTGTATGTGCATTACCCCAAATGTTTCCAAAAATGTTTAAACTCAGAGAAATTTGTCATTTTATTTAAAGTAACTGCACATTTCATTTGGTAGTATTTTGCAACTTTCGGGGCAAAACCAGTTAGAGTGAGTAAGGAACTAAGCAAATGTGACTAACATGTAATTCATGTAACATAAATTTCAATATATTACCTCGTCTGTGAACATTTCTTCTTGGGTTAGTCTGATAGATGTTTATCTGGTGGCTGTTTAGCAATGAAACAAACAAATCCCATGATCCCACACCACTTCACTACATTTTCTAACTAGGTCTTTTGTTTTAATTGTTTTTGACAGAGAGAGACTCCCTGTGGCAGAAATTATATAATGTGCACTTAAGTGTAAAGTTGGAGTTGACAGTGAACAAAGTGGGAAAATTTAGAAAAATGCAAAAAGAGGCATATTTCAAACCATTATGTTGTAAGTGCTTTGCATGCCGCTTCTTAATGCAGTGGACTACACCAAAATGTCTCAAGGCCTTTTCATAAACAAACCTTTCTTTATATTTCTAGTTCTACTTAACTTGTTCAGATCTACTGGATCACAGGTGATCAGCTTCAGCTATTTTAAAGCAGCAAAGCTATCGTATAAAGATTTAAATGTTTAAACTTTTATCCTATAATGGGCATACTATATATTGTCTGATTCGTAAAATGATCCACCGATGAGTCCACTGATTTACACAATTAGAATTGTACATCTTACCCTTCTTCATTTGAGTATACCAAAAAAGCCCAAAAAGACATGTGTCAGAAGGTTAAAGCAAGCTTTTGTAATTGATGGCCTGAGAATGGAACTTAAAAATCAACCATCTTTCTCTCGAAGTTCACTAACTATTGCTTAAAACAAAAAACAGGTTAGCTTCCTTTGATAGACAAGAAAAAAGAGTAAAAATTGTTCGTCCTACAGTAATAGTTTGTAATTTTGTGACTGTGAAAGTGGAGTTTAAAGCTGCCACTGAGGCTACCTAAGTTTTAGAGGCAGAAATCTCAGTAAAACCAACACTTGTGAGTATCGGGGTGTAACTATGTTTCATAGTTTCTTTTGAATGAAAAGTTACCCCAGCTGTCGATGTGTTGGGCTGCAGCTGTTCCAGCACACTTCAGAGACAGCTTACTTTCAAAACAAGTTGCTGTGACTATTGAGACTGCAGCATAAAATTCCTTTGTCACTGCTTAAGAACCACACACACTCAAACCAGTGGTACGCTGCCTACTAGCACATATGTTATAGACATAGTGTTGGCACTAAGTATTTTGAAGATTCTTAGGAAATGTCTACTGATATTTGAGACCCACGTTATAACAGTAAGTCTCATTTATAGTAATAAAGGTGACCGCACAGGATATATTCATGTGTGACAGCTGATGTTATTATCTGACTGGAGTTATCTAAAATTTCCAGGAACAGTGACTGACAGTGCCAGGAATGTATGTTAAAAATGTAAGAACATAGGTTTTACCTTCATGGCACTAACTTTCTCTTGTGTCCTTTGTAGTCCACTACTGGCTCCAAGATTATCACTTGTGAATTTTATTGTTGGGTCTAATATGTAAATAAATGAATAAATTGGGGTCCTTGAGTCATTAAATTAGTTAATCTGACACGACATGTAATATTCCTCTTCATATGACATTGTTTTTATACGGTTAAAACACGGCTTTAGGGAGAGGCTACGTGCAGTATGTGCTATATGGGCCATAAGTAATTTCAAAGCCTCTCATTTCAATATATAATTAAAGAGACACCCATTTATTATGGATGCATATCTCAAATTGCTCACATTATGCTGCACAGTATGGAGTAGTTTTAAAATCCCTTGAGATCACACATGATCATGTAAAGCACACACTTTCTGCCTGTGTTTCCTTTAAACCATTCTCAGTCACTCACTCTCTCTCTCTCACAAACACACACGTACACGCATACAAAGGTCATATACTGTGTTACTTAAATAAACACGGGGCAACAGGCAATGAGGATGAATTAGGTCACTCAATGTCTTGTGTGTATGTGAGTGTGTCTGTGTGTGTGTGTGTGTCCCTTACATATTCAGTTTAAATATTGTAGTTCTCTTCTGTTTCAACCCTCAAGGGCTCCAGTTCCTCTAATAAGGTGAATCCTGACCTCTTTGTCCATGTAGTCTCCCGCTGAGTGGATGTGCTGGGTGTCCTGGAATCGCTGTTTGTGCTTTGTGTGTGTATGTGTGAGCAAATGTATGTGCGTGTCAAAAGGTTAAAGAAAGTAGAGGTTAAAAGAGATTAAGAAAAGCCGCGGAGCAGGCTTTCCTTGCATGTATGCCTCGTCTCTGTGACTACTTGTTGTATATATGTGTTGGGAGGTGATCGATATCCGAGAGAGCAACGAAAGCTTCTGTACTTTTGTATATTTGTCCACGCCGAAGTTGCAGGGAGGTGGATGCATGCAAACGTGCATGTCCTTTGCACAGTGCATGCTTGCATGGGTCTGGTTGTAGATGCAGGTAAGGATGAAATGTGAGAGAGGTGGAAAAATAGAGTAAGAAAACATTGTTGAATGCTCCCCGTAACCACCATAACCTACTCTATAATGATCCATCATATCCACCTGGCTCTGCCATGTAATACAGTCTGTTTCCAAGTCTATTACTACCAAATGGCTATCATTAAACACCTTCCTCTCAGCCCGCATCAGGTCTATCCCTGCCTCTCTAATCCATTCCTCCTCTTTCCTCATCTGCATCCCCGCTCAATCTCACTTCATCCGCCTGTGACAGCTATGGAATTGCAATCATTACACCGGCTGCACCCAGTTGAGCGATTCAAACCATCTGTATCTATTGGACTGGGGCTTCATAAAGCACGGAGGATGCAGTCTGTGTGGCAGAATGAGTGTCAGGGCAGGCTCAGTTAGTGTTGATCCATATTTTTTCATGCTCGGTGCTGTCAATGTACTGCTGTCTGCTGCAGGTAAGTAAACAAGCAAATGATTAAATATCAGCCTCATTCAACAAGGGGTATTGCTATGAAATCAGGCAAATTTCTTGACAGTGCAACACACTTGATGCCCACACCTTTTACGCCCACTTGTGGACAGCTGATCGTCTGTATGTTTGAAGGGAGCACGGAAGGATGAGAAAAGTAGGTCAAATATGCAGCATCTGATTGATTGTGATGGAAGCAGTGAGGGAAGAGAGGGAGGGAGGGCAAGAAAGAGTGGGAGGACTTAGTCACTGCACCAAGGTCCGGGAACAGCGTCCAAGGAAGGAATGCTAATGGCTGATGGGATACATGGACTCTCTCACACACACACGCACACACACGCATGCACACACACACACACACTCACACACACATGCTGAGGCACACAGTGATAATGATGATGGCAATATAGATGAGTTGTGACTCACTGTAGCTGTAAGAACATGAGAGGCACAAACTGTTGCAACTTGACTGAGCATGTCTGCCTTTCCTCTGAAAGCTTATGGGACATAATAGGAGGCATTTTCAGTGTTTATATGTTTGTTTTTTTCTTTTTGACTATTTATTCTCTAATATGAGGTCAAGAGAATTTCTATTTTCTGTCATTTTGCATTCAATTAGTATGTAATATCTTAATAGATGCAGCGTCTGATACGATTGAGTTGATGTTTTAAATGCCTACTTTGAAGTTTGCTTTGAGGTTAAATACAAAGTCAAATTTAATATAAATTTATTGTGCAGAAGATTTTTTCATTTTGAACTTTTGAACTCTTTTGAAATGGGATCTGTAGTTGCATATTTGATTTAAAACAAGATAAAGATGTTCTGAGCAGGTTGGTTTGGACTTCCAGCAGCATGGGTACAGATGAAGCACAAGAGGGCAAAGACATTATATAAGTTTCTTGTTTTATCTTTAGCTGTTTGCTCTAATAACCCAAAGATTCAGTTTTACTTTGTTATTTGGTCATATTTCACATTTATGAAATACGGCAGTGAAAATTAAGAGACCAATAGTACATTTTTGTGTGAAGCGAACGGAAATTCTGTATTAATGCATTTCCATTGGTTTCTTCTCCAGATTAAGTATTAAGAGTTGAGTTTACTGCTTATGAAAAGCTAACAATGGATCAATTCAAGCAAAATCTTGAGGACATACTGACAAGAACAGATCATTTTCCATGCCAATGGCTTTGAGAAAAAAGCGGTAGAGAAAGAGCAAGAGAGAGACTCATCCACAACTGTTAATTGAAACAGGCACTAATTTACCATCCTAAGAAGCTGAGTGTTCCTTTAATATGCTTGAGTGCAGAGGCATGCATGTCTGCATGTGTGCACAGAGAGAGAGAGAGGGAGAAGGAGAGAGATTAAAGATGAGAGAAAGTAGGTCAAAATCCCATGTAGGACTCTGTGTCATTGTGTATGGGAGGATGTATCAGCAGCATAATGGCTTCTGTTGGTTCACCCCATAAGGACGGCTGAATCATACAATGAGAAATGAGAAGATACAAGACTGGCCCCACCCATTTCCAAAAGAGCAAGTTTGTGTTTTTGGAAATGTCGATGATTTTCCATGTTTCATAACCGCATTTTTTTCCCCATTTGATCTTATTGAGCTTATGATTTGAGCTACATTTGTCTAATGAGAGCAGTTCATCAGATAAAATGTATTGTCCCAAAACAGTCATCACTCAGTCCCAGTGTTAGCACAGCATGCTAACCACTGTCCCATATCGTTTCTGATCAGAAAAAAAGAAAACAACAACACACAACCAGAATAAATGAAGCGTGTTTGTCAGATTTTTTTAGAGACATGCTGTCAATTTAGCATCTGCAAATGTAGCTTTGCATGCACACAGGCAGGAATATTGCTTCGGAGCAAAGGCCCGATGTCACAAGGAGTGACTGTTTTGTGATCCGGAGAGGGAAGTCTTGGTTCTGGCAATAGCTGGCGAAGTTCACAGCAAAAAAATGTGCTGCTTCACTTGAGAGACGGATGGTCAGTGATGGATGGAAGAAGACAAGTATACAGAGAGACACAGCAGTTGAGGGATGCTGGCGTTTACCCATAAGGTATCTGCTGGGCGGGGAAAAGAGAGCACATTTAGAGACGACACACACACATGTAGAGCCGCATTTGTGTCTTTCCTTGGATCCACTCTGACAGGGTGGTTGTGGCTTGGAGCGAGCGTCACCTGTCAGTGACAGCAGTCATGGGAGGACATTTAAAGACACACCTTAGAAACATCTGGGTCTCAACGTTCCTAATGTCCTGTCACTTCTGTAAAACCACCTGACATGTGTTGTGTGGCTTCACCAATAAAAAAGAAAGAGAAGAAAATAAAAATAGAAGTGCCTGTACCTTTGTACTAGAGTGTGTTTGCTTGACAAACAAAGACTGACATTTGGATACACACAGAGACTGACACACGACGCACACTGCTTGTGCACACGTAAAATACAAACACACACACACAATTACATATGACATCTTGTCTGTGAATGTAGGGCAGCAGTGGATGAGGCCAGTTAGTCACAAGTTAGTCAAGAGTCTTAAAGCCAGGTCACAGTTGGTCGTCGAGACAAATATCAACAATTAAAACCGACTGGAAGAAAAATAAATAACAGATTATTTGAGGTGGCATCTGTAAATCTTTGGGTGTTTTTTTGCACACTTTCTTCCAAATCAGATGATCTCAATCTTTAGATCAGTGGAGCTTTTACATGGATGTGGCTGTTTATAGAGAGTTTTACTCCTAAACTTCATCAAAACTTTTGTAACTCAGTGACTGAAAAGTTTGAAAGAGTGATCAATACAAACACTGCTTTTCATTCTGTAATAATGGCACTGCTAATACAGAAAATGGTCATATGTTTTGTTGTGGGAGCTATTCATCTGCTGGGTTGGTTTTAAAGATGTAAACATGAGCAGTAAAAGAGAAAAGAGAAGAAGATAATTAAATATTTTGTTACCAGTCCTATCTGAAACCTAAGATACTTTTGAACAAGAATGGAAAATAACTCAGCTGTTCAGGAAGAACCTTTTTTTTTCTTACTCTGCAATGAGTAGTACTCTATGTGAATAGTACCCGAGACTGTAATGTAATGTTTGGTGAGATGTTGCCTTTGCAGTTACAGCAGCCCTTTGAGTCAGTTTTTAACTGATGGTTATTTTTATGACAACAGTGTCAGAAGTGCATTGGTTGCTATCCACCTTTGTCTTTCTCTTCATGTCCTGTTTTAGAACTTCATGGCATTTGGATTCACATAATTATTAATGCTCACAGCCAGCTGCAGAACGGCAGCCCCCAAGGGAACATTAATGCTTATCAAGTGATGCACTGGGTCCCAGCGTACAGTATGCGTGAGTGTGTTTGGGTGCGTGGTGGTGTGTGCTTGTGAGTGCATGCATCTATGTAGGTGAGCCCAGTGTGTAGGTGGACTAACTGATGAGGAGAGAAATGCTCTGTGCAGCCTTCTCTCTCTCTCTCTTCTTACTCACTCACCCTTTCTTGTGTACGTTTGCTGTCTCTTTCCTCTCTGTGTTTTGTCCATTTAAGACAGAAGAAAAAAATCAAGGATCAAATAAAGGAACAAACTTAAAATATTATTCTTCCAATTTAAGGACACCTCTCTGACGTTCCTTGTAAGTTAGACAGTTGAAGACCTTTCGAAATGAAATGAAATATTTTGGCCTTACCTTTTAAGAGTGTGTTCCATGTGCTCCATGTTTTTACACTTAAATGGTTAGATATATGTTAATTTTGTTCTGGGTGTGGTCATCTTGTTTTTGTGTTCTTTGAAAGAACGGTAGGATTACCAGGACAAGCTGGAAATAAGATTACAATTTTGGGCAAATCTTCCACATAAAAATAAATCACTTATAACTGCAAGCAAACACACTGTATTTTTAAAGTAGATTAGTTTGGAAGTAGATAAAACAGTTGATTTGCAAGTTCTCTAGTCTTACAGCCATTGTCTACATTGCAGACACTGGTGGAGTTTTCCATCGGGATCTGGTTAAGCACAACTCTGTAAAGCTATTAAAAAAGAACGCAAAATGACTGAGTCTTTGGAGTATAGACTTTTTCTCTGGTTGTAGCAAATAAGTGATGTAAAATCTCAGGGATATCAGTGTCAGAACTTTGCTGTTTTATTTGATTGTCACAGGAACAGTACGTTCTGCGTCTCTCTCTTGAAGGCGAGACGCTGACATGCAAAATGGAAATGATTTTAACCTGTGCTCTGCATTAAAAAACAGCACTTCTCTTGAACAAACCCACCCCATATGTTGCAGTTTAGTCAAAATTAACTATCAAATGCAATATTCATATTTAAATTCTTTGTTTAACATTTATTTTTACACCTTGATGTGGTTTTACTTGTCAAGCAGGTTTTTTTCAGTCACTACAACAGCAGAATGAGTTGCACACTCATATCTGTGAACATGCATATGACCTTTCCTTGCTGAAAAATAAATCCACCATGTGACGTGATCTAGTTCCATGTCTTTGATTAAGTTGGATTATCTTCTCCTCACATAAACATGTCAACACTTTTGCTGTCTCCTGTTAACACTGATGACCTGCCTTCTTCTTAGTATCGTACAGAATCACCCCTCTGAGACCCAGCAGCACCTTCATGCTGTCACTGATGTTGTTCAAGGAATTGTTTCAAGATAACTGACTTTGACAGCTGAGTGAAATACACACTGTCAAATGCACAAAAGTATGCACATGCCACATGTGAGCCAAGATAAAGGAGCTGCATCACAGCAGGTTATGAAGTCAGAGCAGCAACACAACGTGCCCTGTTAAAGAGAGGTCCTGACATCATTTCCTCCAATAGAATCAATGCTGGGCCTTGTTTGCTGGAAACTGCATCGCTGTTCCACAGCTGTGCCAGTGTTGCTTTGGTATTCAGAAGGGTGCATTGTGATTCAGGTGAATGAGATTTGGAGCATATAATCTGATGTTATTAACTTGCTGTTGCACGGAGCAATGGGAAAAGTTGGGGATCAGGTGTGAAACGTTCTCCGTTTGTTATGTAGGCCAGGGGGGGCACAAGAGAGATGCATTTTTATTAAGTCAACAGGTTGATGTGGGAGAACTCATAAATGCTGCTTGTTGTACCGTCCGTGCACATTGTCCAGTTGCCGAGGCCTGTGTGATTTAATTAAGTAAAATGAATGGTGATAACAATGGTGGTGATTGATGATGTCTGATGATGACACATGTGCTGTGCTTTGGGCCAATTTGTGAAAAAAATTTCAAGAAGCTTAAAAAAAATTCTGACGAACGCCTCTTGCCTTCGCAGAATTGCCATGCATACCTACGCCAGTGCTCCAGATTTTTTCATGTCTGCTCTGTCTCGTCGATCTGCTTGCTCTCTTCATATTATTTTACATACTGTACGTCTAAACTTCCTTTCCCTCTGTCTCTCTTTTCTACAGTGTGGCAAAGGAGCCGAGAACTTCGACAAGTTCTTCACACGCACCCAGCCTCAGCTCACACCACCAGACGAGCTGGTTATCGCCAACATCGACCAGGCTGATTTTGCTGGGTTCTCTTTTGTCAACCCACAGTTTGTGCACCCATCACTCAGTAACAGCGTATGAGAAGGATGGAGTTACGTTCCTGAAGAACCTCCCTGCTCACTGCCACCCACTCAAAACAACTGCCAGCCCGACATCTGACCACAGCTTAATCAAGGCCCAGTCTATGTCTTCATGTTATGATTTTATTCATATGAAGCAATTTATGGCTTGCATATTTGTTCTGTATAATATATGTGCAAGTATATATTATATAGATTACATTGGTTTGGCACAAAAAGTTTCCCTTTAGTTTAATGATGAGCATTTTACTGTAGACAAAGGTGTCCTTCCTAACTGCTGCAATATCTATTAAAAGTTTACCATAAGGGGAGGCCCAACTCCACAGATGGTTGTCAGACTTTACTTATCTAGTATATTATGAACTTTAAGGAATAAACTCATCTTTGATAAAAGCAAGAGAAAAATAGGAGTATTTCAGGCATGGATAACTTATTAATTTGAAAAGACATGTCTGTGCAACCTTTTATGCTCACAAATGGAAAAGGATGTCTACTTAGTTGGCTGTAATTGATGTCTGTACGCATTATAATCACAGACTACAGTAGATATGAAATGACCTAAAAAAAACATTTACATTAGGATGTGTAGACAAATATAAAGCCAAAAATGAAGTATAGGTGATGCAGGCATTGAAACAGTGTGATATGATGTAATGTTTCCTGTATAATGTTTACAGTTCTTTCCCCTTTGATTTCATCGCTATGGTGTTAATTTCTGTTTTAGTACAATTTGAACCCAGCCAGTGTCAAGTTCCAGCGTGGGTAGCAAAAGAAGAAACAGTCATGTAGTTGAATAATATGCAGCCTGTAAAAATGCAAACATATGAGACTCAGAAGTAAGAAGGTGTCAGAGGTTTGGTTCCACTTTTTCAAAACTTAGCTTAACTCTTATCGTCCTATATAACCTGAATTTAAAAAAAAAAAAAAAAAAAATCACACACATATCTTCTAGCCCTTACCTAAGCTGCAGATAATGTACTTTCCTTGTCATTAATCAGTTTAGTTTGTGGGCAGTGGCAGACTATAATTTTAGAAAATAAAAAAAAAAATTGAACATAAGATGTTTACAATTTGTCATGTTTTAGCGTTAGTGAGTGTAAACCTCTGTCTTGGTCCCATGCTATGCTCATAATTACAAACCCTCCTACTGGCCATCGGAAACAGTTGAGACATTTTGTTGAATGTTGTTTGTTTTTAGAATATAACATTATGTCATTATGTATTAACCATGCAACATTGTATTGCCTACAGTATCAGGCCCTTACTTGTAGATAGAACACATTTTTTAGGTTTGTTGGATACAGAAGTTGTAATTCAAAGAAGCATTTCTTCGGACAAGGCTTTGTTGTTGTCATGAGAACAAGATCGTCCTTCATTGCGAGTATGTCAACATGATTTTCATTGGTTCTAACATTCTCTTCTTTTGTGATCTCATTAATTTTTTTTTCTCCATTAGATCAGATAAATATTTTAATGCATCTAATATCGGTACATAACTCCTTTGTAAATAATCATGAGTTATTTAAAAAGAGTATAGCAAGTTACAGTTTTTATACCAACACCTGAATGTGCTTTTATTACAATAATTATATAAACCAATATTTGTATGTGTACAAACAACTAAACATAACCCAGAGCTGATCAACTTTGAGACAGCTGGATGTCTTTAATTGAATCCAGATTTAGCAAGTTGTGAAATGTATCTGTTCTGCTTGTTTGACAGAATTATCAAATCTTTTGTTTTTCTTATGAATATTCAATGATTTTGACTACTAACTGTATGTTGATGAGATGCTTGTCTTGACTGTCCTTGTGTATCTGCATGCTGTTGGTAGGCATCATTCATGCATGTGATCCGCTCAATGCTGCATGCGACTGAGTGTAAACCCCCCCAAAGAGTTACAACGTCAAAGTGATACTTCACTCAAAATCTGCCTTTAGAGGTGAGAGTCTTACCAATTTACTCTTGCAAACAATTTTGATTTTAAGCTTAAATCCACATTGATTATAATGGATTCCAGTAGTGACATTTTTTATATGGGGAAATAAAGTGTCAGAATATTCAAAAATGTCTCAAACCACAACTGCATCCTGATCCCAACATTACTGTGTACTGTGTGCACAGTTAATTTCAAACTTACATTCTTTTGCTAAATAGACTTTATCCATCTCAATCCTCACACACAACATGACTTTATCATACTTGTAATACAGTTCAAGAATATGGGAGCTGAATTTTTGATATTCAATGATACACAAGTCAAGTTTCAGTAACAGTCTCGCAACAGTACTTTCAGTAACAGTCTCGCAAGATGCACATGCAGGCATATTTGCAAACTACCACTACTACAGCAGTGATGCTGAAAGAATGCAGATCACAGGGGCTAAAGCACATATAATAGACTTTTATTACAGCTCAGAAAAATAAGTCGATACTAATACTAAATCCTAATTTTAAATATTTCCCGTAGACATAGTTCTTTGTTTTAGATCCATGCTCTTTTCTGTCCAAAATAGATTATGGCCCCTCGTTCCTCTTGCCTTTACCTACGAGAATGTGGAACACTGAACTCAGATCTGTGGGGAGTTGTGACACAAAAGTACCACTTGTTGCTAGACTAGTTGGACCACTTGCTCTCAAGTGTCCATGAATGGGGTTTATGTTATAACTTTAATGTCATGTTGTTGTCATGTGTTCATTCTTTGTTTTTGTTTTTGTTTTTTTTATTTGTTTTTTTTTGCATAGTCAGTTTTATTTCTCCAGCTTCTCCTTAAGAAAATTCGGAATGTTTCAAAGAATATATCACATAAGGAAACTCACATCTGACTCATAGAGATAGGTATTGATTGATGATAGAATATTTTTCCTATGTTTTTTTCTAAGAGTTGTGCTCTCCTGTAGTATATAACCTTTGCATGTGCCAAACCTGGAAATGCCAGAACCCGACATTAGCAGCGTTGCACTAGCCGTAGTCACATGTATGACTCTGTGTGGCAGCTGAGACCTGCCTAAAGCCACACCTGCTGTTCACTCTGTTGGCCACATACCATATACAATAGCATGCTGCCATGAGTAAACCATTGCACGTTGTGTCAGTAAACTTTCAATGCCAGTCAGTTTGATGGACAAATCAGCATACAAAGCAGTAGATCTTCTTGCCTGTCTAGCCTCAAGCAGAATCGTCTCTTAAGAACATGTCAACTTGTGGAGCATTTGATTTAACATCCAGTGAATTTCACAGAGGTGAGAGAAAATATTCCTTGTACATACTCTGAGTTTACTCAGCAACAGTCTTGCCCTTGTCTGAGCCTAACTTGCACCTTTGTATGTGCTGACTTAATAGTCGAGGTCCATCCCTTTAATATAATCTCGAATGACTTGCCTCCCGATCTTCTTTTTTTCTCAGAAATGTCTCAGTCAGTGTGGGCATGAAAAAATATCACTTACTCTCCCCGTGTGTGCCTTTCCTAACTTAAACAAATATACTGTACACCTTCTTGATCTTCATTGTCTTTTCTCTGAGTTAAAGTCTCTACTCCATTTTTACTCCATACCTTTACTCTTACTGTATTTTTAATCAGTTGTCAAAGTAGCCTAGTTAATTTATCCAGTTTCTTTGTACTTAATGTTGGGGTTTTTAGCACATCTCACAAATAACATAAATAAATAAATAAAAGTCTATAAAATCAGAATATCAGGCACATTTTTGTTGAGTGACAACAACAACCAGTATTCAACTGCAACTTGACTCATCCTCCTCTGTCTGCTTGCTTTACCTTTACCTCCCTGTGCCTCTAACTGACTGGGTGATGTAGTGAGTTAATTAACACAGGTATTGACGATTTCAAAGGATAATATTGAGAAAAAAATGGCAGTAATTAGCAGGTGATTGATGGGATTGTTGTAAAAATGAAAGGATATGATGACCTGTTTGAAGGACAACCCCTGTGCCTGGTCACAATGAACTATCCCTCTCTTTCGCACTGCCTGTTCCTCCTTCCTCAGTGCCTGGGTCAAGTCCCTCCATCATCTTCTCAACAGTGTCCTCCTTTCACCCTTTAAATCCCATCAGGTCAAGAAAGCAGTCAGTTTTCCTCGTGCAGTTCACTCAGCACAGTTGTTATCAATTCCACTACCTTGGAAAAGGAGTTAATCAAATTTGGTGTTTTGCTTTGTTTACACGCTATTTGATGTCCTCACCTTTTCATTTTTTGTTTGATTGATTAGTATGGCCAGAATATGACAAAATAACTTTCTGATGTAAAATTTTATCTTAAATGTAAGGTTTTGAAAGAGAGATGTGCTTTTATTTCCTCTCAGTGCTCCTCTTAAGCACCAGTTTTCTTTAGATGAATCCTGTTGAACATCTTGTTTGTTCTTCTTCGTAGTTTGTCAGTACTGTCCGTTGTGTCCTGTTTGCTGTGAAATGAGAGTTAAATTGAGCTGCCATCTTTTTGGCTGCACAGAGCACAGGATCACTGATGTGCAGAAATGCCTTATTCCTTAATCCTTACAGTAATATCATCTTTAACCCTCATCTCTTTGTTCATTTGTAATCTCAGCACCCCTGTCCTTGTACATAAATGACTTACAGTAGATATCTACATAGACTGTAAAACAAAGAGTATATTGTATTTTGCAAATGGTGTATGTATGTTCTCCTCCCTTGTCAGCCTGAAACCTTTAAAATGAGTCTGAGCTACTTACCTTGTAATTGATTGTGTCATTTGTACCTAATGTATGATAATGCAAATAAAAAAGTAAAATGAGGTCCATACTACTGCAAGTGAGTGGGGTTTTTTTTGTTTTTGTTTTTTGTTTTTTGTTTTTTGCTACATGTGACTCTAAATTTAACCAATATATTCTATTATGCTAAAATATAGATTTTTGCTTACCTATGCATCTTTTTTGGGTTTCCTCTCCACTGGGAAAAGGTGTATGTTGCTCTACTTTGATGTATCAGTGCTATCACCTGGTGTCACAGTGACGCTTTACATTACATTACATTAATGTCTCCTGGTAGAAACATACTTTTAGCAGGAGTTTTTAGCAGGAGTATCACCATTTTCTTTGCAGTTGCAAATGTTAAAGTTTTGTATTTCT
>JAPZDY010000020.1:16330293-16341874 GCA_029783645.1 Ctenochaetus hawaiiensis | reverse complement strand
GCGTGCCGTGGATTGCGTGACTACAGAAGCCCTAAGCGGACATGGTTTATTTATTTTTTTTACAAGCCGTATTCTCGAGAAAACAAACTTTGTTTTCTCGTTAAAACGAGAAAACGGCTTGTAAAAAAAAACAAAATAAACCATGTCCGCATAGGAATTTCGTACGTGACCAAAAGGCGCTTTGTCACAGGATAAGGGAGAGGCCTTGGAGCACTTGTTTACAACTCTGACACATGCTCTTGGAAAAAAAAAAATCAACGTAATTCAGAAATGAAATCGCATGTAGGGGTGAATCGACATCGAGGTTCTAAAACGATTAATCGTGCAGGCCTAATCCAAACAGTGTTTTGCTCAAAGACGGAGCTTTATGACCAACAGGGTGGTAAACACTGATCATATTTCAGGTCAAGTGATAAGGCACAACTTAAAGTAACACTTTGAATGAATAAGAAATTGGTTTAGTTGTCCATCAAGTAAGCTCCACATCTAGCCTTACCATTTGATAGCAACACAGAAACATAAAATGCAAAATGAAGGTCTGGATTCCTCAAGATTCCTGTGCACATGGCAGTTATCCAGCAAGAAAGGTGCGCAAAGAGACTTTTAGCACAAACTAGTCAAGAGTCGTTTTACAGTTGCAATTTCTGCAATATTAGACAGCCTTTGTGCATAAAAACATGAAACTGTTTATCAATTCAGCACCACTACCTTGATTGAAAGGTACAGAGAGATATCGTGTGTGCATATAGTTAAGATTAAAAGATTAAAATGTCATTTATCATGACAGGTGCATTGAGGGTTCGTTGCCCTGCACAAAACTGTGATGAATCTGGGCTTTATATCTAGTTTTCTGTATTTGTTTCACATGCTCTGTCACCTGTGTTTCCTTCCTCTTTCTTTCCTCCTGTTTGACCTTGAGACCGCAGAAGGTTCATGACCAAGACTTTTCTTAGTGTTTGGATATTTTAGCATGAATATTTTAAACTTTGCCTAAACTCCCGTGCAATGATATGACCAGTATCCATAGTATGTTTGATCTCTGCACTCTAATTAGAGGGTGCATCCATTAAAGTATGTTGATTCCAGCTAATAGATCTTCTTTGTTAAATGTCTTTCCTCATAACTTACCTAGTGTCTGACTTCTATTCCTTGAGACCAGAGGCACCTTGGATTGATGCAGAAAACCCTCAGTTCCTGAACTGCTTGTTCTTTTTCCTTCATTTTGACCTGCATCTCTTTCCAACATAGAACTCAACATGAAATACAAGTATTACACACAGTGTACATGTTTCCACGGTGCATGCTGAATCACCTTTTTGGCCTACAGAACATTGTTCCTTCCCAGCTCCAACATCACAAAGGCATGCTTGGAAGTCTTAATGGGAAAAGAAGCACTAACTGTTAGATTTTATTCCTTTCTTAGAGACACAACTCTCCAGACACGTGTTGCCCAAGAGTAAACCAGGTATCAACTTTTGTTCTTACCCTGTGCTGCCTTTGGTAAAGGCAAAAATAACTGTATCATTTTGCTGTTTTTTTTCTTTTAGGATGTGTAATGTGGATGTTTAAAAATCTATGCTGTCGCTTATTACACTCAAGAAGGCTTTTTTAGAAAGTTGGTTGGTAACAACTGAAAAATCTTTTGTTCGCAAATGTACTCATTAGTTGATCTATCCTGTAATAAAAAAATCATTTAGTGTTGAATTTTTCCATTATACCCAATGCCACAAATGACCAGTCCTGTCCTGTTTCAGGGTTAATCATTGAGTCACAGCAAGCATGTACTCAGTCAAGTTGTGATTAGGTAACAAATGCTTTCCTGCCACATAGCAGGCCATTGTTAAATAGACTAATGGACCAGTGTGTTTTAAGGGCAATTGAGTGGCCTTATTGCCTACTAAGCTGTTCTAGTTTGACCCAGAAACAATTACTGCACACTGTCAAAGCATGTTGATGTGGCAGAGAATGTTAACAAGGTTGTACATTGTTTTGGTTTGTATTAATGTTAATTTGATTTTATCGGATGTCTGCTATTAGAGTTTCATTCCATATGTTCCATATGTTAATGCAGAGAATTTATACTCATACAGCCAGCCAGTGCTTAAGCTTGTTATTATGAGTGCTATAGATCATGTTCAATATAGGGCGCTGGACTAGTTTATGTATTATATAATACAAGGCTTGTAGCAGGACTAGTTGTAAGAGTAGCTCTAGCACTGAGAAAACAAGCTGAATAAAGCTTTGGTTTTAATTTTAGCATTTCCTACAATTATTGGAAATGAAGATTACACTATAAATCTAATTTTGCTGTCGCATCTAGGCAGATTTATTGAGATCACATGGGCATGATGTTTCATTAACTTTAATCTAGTCTACATTAAATGTTTTTCAGTGCAAGTCTGGAATAAACATTAAAAAACAGATTGACATCAGATAGATTCTGCTGAAAACAAATTAAACATTTTTTGTAACAGTCATTATTTTCTGCAAATGCAGTTACATTTAAATGGAAAGAGAATTACAGTGTCTATTGTGTATGTACATTTCTATATATGTGTTTGTTTACATATAAGAAAACATTAGTTTTACAATCACGAAACAAAGCTCTACAAGTGTGAGTGTTAACGTGGAAGCCCACCACTCCTGTAAGTGATATTTTGACGACTGTAAAGAAGTGAACCCTGGTGATCCACAGAGACAATTCCTTCCCCTTATGGATATTATTCATTCAGGGACAATAAATGCTGACTGCTTATGCCAAAAGCTTAAAAGGCAATGTAGTTATTGAGGAGAGATGACCAACAAGCTTGTGATTGCTTGGATACCCTTAAGATTGCTATTACCCTTTATATCTCAAGACTCCCTGATGAGTCCTGCTTTTATATTTAGTTTTTGCTCTTTGGCATTTGTTGATTTAAATTCCAAGGTTACTGACATGACGTTGTTTGGTGAAGTACCAATCCATCAAGATTGTGAGTCATTATATGATTGATAGTTGCAGATCTAAAAGGTTAAAACTAATAAACCGGCTGAAGACTGGTACAGCTGAAAAAACAAGTTAAAAAAAAGTCTAACAAAGAGTAATTCAAAGGAGAGCGGTTAAACAACAAAAGAAATCCAGAATGGTATAAGGAGCAAAGCAAGACCCCATGCAGAGACACAGGGAGACCACAGGGCTGGGGACCACACACAAACAAACTGAGGAGGATAGAGGGAAAAACAGAGACCTTAATACTAAGAAGGCCAGTAAGCAACGGTGTAAATCAACCAATAATCAAAAAGGCATGAAGGCACACAAAGATAGGAAGTAATACAAACAATGACACAAGAGGAGAGTAACTACAAAATAAATGACTGAACTGAAAACCCAAACAATTACAGCAAACAATAGCTCATTACATACATGGTATTGTTAGACAGGGCTTATCATTTTTTTGTTTGATTAAACTCTGTTTCTGTTCATGATGTTTGCAGAGAGGGTCTTTTCAAGTTCCTCTATCAGACACTTGAAACCTTGCATGCTTGTTTGAAGGAATGGTTTTATAAAGTACCTCATGGAAAAAACAAGCACTATAAATTATATCCTTTTGAAAATTTAAAGTTGAAACCTGCATAATTGCTAAATAAATCAATTATTACTCTTTTACTTCCTTAATATAAGCAGCAAGTTCACAACCTGTCCCAAGGTCTTTAACAACAGAAACCTTCTAAACATACCAAACCTGTTACCATCATACATTTCACTCTTTACTGTTTATGCTCCATCACAGACTCTTCAAAACAAAATCAAAAACATTCACATATGCATTCGTGTACATTATTATTTTGCACTGTAAAGAGTGAATCATTATAGTGTGCAGTATGATAGCATTTAATGTTTCTGTTTCAGGCCTGACCTGAACCAAACTCTCAGCATTCATCAGTATTCTATCACTCCATAACATGCATTATGAAAGCTAATTACATATGCTGTGCTGCAAAATACCACATAATCCAACACCTCATAGTGTGTGGGGTTAATGAAGTGCAGATAAAGATTTCCATTGCAAGAGTGTGTACTTATGTGTCAGTGTGTTTTGGTGTCAGACTCTGAACTGTATGTGTCATACTGAGAGAGGGTAAGTGCTAATATCTAATGCTAAGTGTTCCTCATACTAATATTGACAGCAGAGATTGTTATTTGAATGAGATAAGTGTATACCATGCTCAGTTGCAAATTGCTGTGAGGTTGTTTGTAAGTGGTGCTCAAAAATTTCATGGATGACATAAGCTGGTGTAAACAAAGTTTACTAAAAGTTGACATTTGTGTTGTATAATCATTTGTTGCTGGTAAATGTATTTCTGTATCATTATGTAAAAGCTACAACATATCTATGCATTCTGGCAACTGTACATGCTTCTGTGTTTGACTTTTCTTCGTCACAGTGGATTAAATAACAGTTTAATCAGAAATTTGGGTGTTGGAGCCTATTTTCCTTTAAGAATTTTATGTTTCAATTTTAATATTAATATTTCTTTCCTTTCCTTTGTTCCAGGAGAAGAGAAAGGCAGATGTTTTACCATAGAGTATGTGATGCCCACTAACGTCCAGATGACCTCTGAGTCCACTGTGAGCGTCCTCAGTAAGTATCTGTTCACACTTTGCTACTTCATGAGCTAACATTGATGCTTTGACGTGAAGCTGCAACTAGAACTGAACCAGAGTGGCATCTTGTGGTGGATGAGACAAACAGAGTTGTAATAGTCTTAAAAGTGTTGGATAAAACCTACTTGACCTCAGCTACCACTGAGGGCTGTGAGGACCACTTAAGTTAACATGTACTATTGAGCCACAACAAAGCAGGAACAATCTGTTAAGTACCCAGGTTACACATGTTAACTGTGCTGTTATGAGGACAAAACATTACAGCAGAAACAAAACAAGGGATCTTGTGTTTTTGCAAAGGACATCAGAGGAAAAAACTTTAAAGTGCACTGGCAGATGTGAAATACGCATGCATATGCATCTCTTGTGTATGTAAGTGTGTGTGCGGGTAGGTGGGGTGGGTGGTGGGCCTTTCCTCAAGTTTTCCTTAAGTTTACCCTTCACTAGAAACCTGGGAATTAAGTTCCAGTCTACCATGAAGTCAAATTAACAAAACTGGACATGTTGACAGGTGGGGAACCCGGTTCGGGGTTTCATCATTGCTGCTGCTCACGCACTCTCCCAGCTTTCACCGAGTGAATTCAAGGGGATTGCCTGTTTCTCCGCCACACTGTATTACACATCCCCCATCCTCTGGCAGGTGAAAGAGGTGTTTAGTAACAGCATGTGTCAGTGAGGGAGCACATGTCAGTTTGCAGCCATTTCCAGGCCAGTGCTACTGTTGAGTTGTAATGTGACGGGGTCTGTATAGTGTGTTAAGTCTGTTTTGATAAATGTTATGTTATGGCAAGTCTGAAGTCATCACTTACATGACAAGTCTAACCCAACTACATTTTACTTTATTTGAGCTCACACCCCTGCACTGTACTATCCTCTAGGTCGTTTATGTTATTCCTGGCCTGATTTCCAATGCCAGTCCACTCAAGATAAGAGCTGGCTTTTTCATGAAAAATTTAAAGGTGCCATTTTCATTTTGTAGAGACCCCCTGCAGGGTGAACACGCATGGATACACGCAAGTACTGGTGGTGTGCAGACAAGCAGTGAGGACTAGAGAGAGTGATGCTGTCAAGACAGCCACTCCAGCTCTCAGATCCCTTGTGTCTTCAAGCTGCAGTCCAAAGATGGTTTTTAATTTCAAAGAAGTAAGACATAGTGAGGCAGATGTAAACTAATAAGTCATATATAGATGCATTTACATCTCTCTCTGAAGGTCAAAAGAACTCACAAACTAAAGTAGACAAGACCAAAAGAAGCTGAATATTCTAACCATTTTCCATTCTGCTTTGTCAGTGAGCACAGTAAAGGCCAAACACTTCAATAACTTCTAAGATACATTAAATATTACACTTTTGATCATAGCTAAGTATCAGAGGAGAGATTATTCTTTTAAGCACTCTATTAGAGAAACAGAAGACAGAAGTGGGAGACTTGAGATCTGATGTGAAGATGTGGAGGTGTAAACTAACAGAAACTTGATGTGAAGGAAGTGTGCATGTGTAGAAGAGTTCTCTCCCAGGGGTGAAGACAACGTGGGCAGTAAGGATTTGTGAAGACAGTGATAATGAGTGTTAATTGGCTTCTTTATAAAGTCAAGTTGAAAGTCAAAATCCAGAAAATATCACTGCTGAAAAAAGAATTTGTTGCCGTAAATTGAAGCTCACGTACTGTCACTGTGTAGAAGTTGTAACTCTGAGCTTCAGATGGATGGATATAAAAGGAGTAACTCAAGTGCATACAGTTGATAAAAGGACTGTCCAATACCTTAAGGTCAAATGACCTTGGTGTATTGATATATGATGTTAGAGATCTCTTGTTTTATCATGCAGTTTGTTGTTAAAAAGGAGTAACTCAAAAGTAGCATTTTTCAGAAGAGAAGCTTTTACTAATTTGCAGTTTGTTTGAGACCCATCGTAAATCCAGAAAGACCCTCATTCACTTTGCTTATTTTATTCTAAAAAGTTCTTACGTGTGGTGTTTGGTATCTACTGTGGGTTGAAATAAGCAAGTTTACTTCACAAACTTTACTCTACTATCTAAATAATTGGTTCCATTAAGGTTATGGCTCAGACATCTGGTACACTCAGCTGGAAGAATAACATGTTGTGCGATTGAGAACACAGTGGGGCTCCAAGAAAGACGAATCACAGACTAGCTTGACTTCTGGGAGGTACTGTACCATTTACACACAGTGGGGAGGTCCAGCTCCATCTTAATATGAGAGAAGAACCGTATCCCAAGAAATGCCAACTTGACAACTTGGACCGGCCTCAGTGGAAAACTTCAAGCCACTACACAGAGGGAAACATCCATTAGAAGTTTACAAAAGAAAAACTAATGAAAAAGAAAAAGAAACCCCCCACATGAAGTTTGCACTAGAACTTAGTAGCAACAACTGCATAAACATTAAAACAACTCAAATCAAGTTCAGTGAAAGTCCAGGTTTCTCATTCACCCCTGAATAAACTGATAGTTTTTTTTATTGTCCTCTGCCAGAAATGATTCGTTCTGCCACACCCTTCCCTCTGGTCAGCCTCTTCTTCATGTTCATTGGTTTTGTACTCAGTAACATCGGTCACATTCGACCCCATCGCACCATCCTGGCCTTCGTCTCTGGAATCTTCTTCATCCTGTCAGGTATTTGGTTTGGCTTTCACCAAACTGATAAGTCAACAAACATCAACAAACGTGATTCATGCTAGGGCTTGGCTATGTGGCAACATCATGTAGACATTGTGAAATAAGACCCGATATAGTCTTGTGTTTTGGACATCCATTTTGGACTGTTTTAGCTGTTCTCTTGTTAACCTCCATTCACTTAGTCATTATAAGAAAACAA
Source organism: Ctenochaetus hawaiiensis (assembly GCA_029783645.1). Classification (NCBI taxonomy): domain Eukaryota; kingdom Metazoa; phylum Chordata; class Actinopteri; order Acanthuriformes; family Acanthuridae; genus Ctenochaetus; species Ctenochaetus hawaiiensis. The sequence goes on along the minus strand of JAPZDY010000020.1, from coordinate 16,334,392 downwards.
CACAGTTGAACCTACAGTTACTGTTTGACTAAAATCTGTAATCACAAGGAGCAAGGCTCACACAACGCAATAAAAATAATGTTTATCATATATAATAGATATATACTTATTTTAAATGTAATCTCTTATTCTTTCCATAGTGATGAAAAGTTTGAAATTTCTGTCAGTCTGTCTGTCTTGATTTTTCACTCTCTCTCTCTGTGTTTGGCTCAGGTCTCTCCCTGGTGGTCGGTCTGGTGTTGTACATCTCCAACATAAATGATGAAATGTTGAACAGAACCAAAACTAATGAGGCCTACTTCAGCTACAAGTACGGCTGGTCGTTTGCCTTTGCTGCTATCTCCTTCCTGCTCACTGAGGTAACCTCACTGTAACATGAAGTGTAATGTTGTATGACTGAATTTTACCAGCTTGTGTCAAAACTGGTCCTTTAAACCTTTCTCTCTAATCTACTTTACATTTTCTCTCATCCCCAAACCCCCCTTCTCTGATGAGGAATATAACGCACAATTTTTTAAAAGAGAAAAGAAAAAAAAGAAATGTGTAAATCATTTAACCTGTTCTTTAGATTAAAACATCTGTAATGTAATGTGTTGTGGGAAATAGTCTCCATGACACGCTATAATTTGGGGATTTATAAGCAATGATCCAAAATTTCTTTTATACATTACTGATTCTGCCTTTCAAAAAGTAAAAGTTGTCAATATTAGTTGTTACCAACAATTAAAAGTCACACTGGCACACACACATGTATGCTTCATGTCTGCCACACACATGTATATTTAACTGAGCCATGATTCACATTAGGGGGTTGATTTTTGTTACGGGGCAAAATCACAGATTATATAGAGTTCATGTTTCTCTTTCATTATTTTCACATGTAAAAATAATGTAATTTTTATAGTTTTATAATAAGAGACACAACAAATCATTAAATAAGATTTAATTTAGACATTTTTCAACATTTTTCTTTAACAATGCCCATGAAAGAGCTGTAGAATCAAGTAGATAATAAAAAGTTTGCAAGACTTAACTATGCTAGATATAGGAAAGTATTTTCAAACAAGGGTAAACTTGGTGTCTCCTTACCTCCGTTCCTCCTCAGACGGCCGGTGTCATGTCAGTGTACCTGTTCATGAAGCGCTACACGGCAGAGGAAATGTACCGGCCCCATCAGGGCTTCTATCGGCCTCGCCTCAGCAACTGCTCTGATTACTCCGGCCAGTTCTTGCATCCAGATGTCTGGGCTGGACGTGGCCGCAGTCCCTCCTCCATCTCCTCTGAGGCCTCCCTTCAGATGAACTCCTCCAACTACCCTGCTCTCCTCAAGTGTCCAGAGTATGAACAAATGTCCTCCTCACCCTGCTGAGGCAGAGGACGAGTGGTTGTGTTAGCACTGATGCGGTCATGTTGATCTGTCTGGATTTTGACATAAAATTGTCCAATAATTTGATATTATCCAGCTTGAATCACTTCCTCCTTCTAGTGTTCTGACTATGACCTGATTCTTTCTACCCTCCCTACTGCCAATTTGTTTCAATTACACCGTTTGGTTCTGTGGGGAGCAAAACTTAAGTTGAAGGCCAGCCAGTTCACTTTATTCTCAGCTAACTTGATTTGTTTCAGGGAGAGCTGTTTCAAGATGACAGAGGAAAGAAATAACCAGGTTAGAATTTTTTCTGCTGTTTCCCAAGTTCTTAGTGATGAGTGACCTACTGAACTGACCAAGGATAGAGTCATCTGACAGGAGTAACTTGAGTAACTTTAACCTGCAGTGAGCAAACCTACAATTGGCCTCTATATAATGTGGTTGAAGTCCTGATAGCTTTTAAACAAGATGACATGCTGCACATCAGCAGACATGGAGAAGTAATAATGGATGCAGAGTTTGAGGGTTTTTAAAACCAAACACAGATTGTTTTCAGCCAGTCTTATCACCTTGACTTAGACTGATATATAACACGAAACATAACACAGGTTCGTGAAGCATTTTCTCCAAGTAATCCTAAGAACCTTCCGGTGAAGACCTTAATTTTTTAAAAGTGTTACTAAAGTCAAAATAAAACTGTAAGGCTCCTTTTATTGAAATTGAATAAAACACTTGCAGCAGCTGTGCTAGTCTGCACGATCAAGCTTCCCTCACATCCTCAGTTGTCACTTCTCTTGTACAGGAAATAGCTCTTTGTTGTAATATGCTGTTGTTGTTCTCACACACAACATGCCTATGTGATCCCATGCTTAAACTCAAGTGTATGGAAGGCTTACGAAATGCATAGCGAATGTGAATGTTCACCTTTCAAACAGATGCAGGGGAATCTAGTTTATGACAGTATTGGAGCCTCCATATGAACTTCACCTCTTACTCCACCCTCTGAATATTTCTGTCACGAAATCACACTTGTGTTCTGTTAACAGGCAGAAATACTTACTGTATCTTCCCCCTGCAGGTCTGGCACAGGAGCCATTATTTGTTATGTAGCCACGGTGTTTCTGTAACTCTGTAAGCTGTAACTGAAAGATGAAAGACTTTGCTTTTCTGTTAGCCTCCCAGCTCTGTTTGTTTTCACTTGTCTCTCTCAGTTTATGTATTAACACCAAAGGAAAGCTTTGTTTTACTGGCTGCTAGTTTAGACATTTATGATACATTCTGTAAAATACTGGTCAAACAAACTTTGAGTAAATTATTGTATATTCTTGTAAAGCAAAGGGAACGGATTAAACAAACTAAAAATGCTTTTTAGCATTAAATTATTCATAACAACACACAACCCGCGTTACATCAGTGTTTCACACAGTGGAGATGTAAATAAACCTTTATATTCTCAGAGAACTTATGACTCCTGTACACAGAGGTCTTCTATGTTAGTCAGACAATTGTAGACAAAGTAATTTTAACAAATATTTTAAAAGGAAACAAGCAGTACAGGAGCAACACTGTTTGATTGAGTTTGGAGATTTGAGTTTAAAAGCGTTCGTAAGATGTTTAAATAAGAAGAAAAGGTCAGAGGGAGAATGATGGAGTCTGTGTGGTCACACTTTTGATGGAAATTATAAATGAATCAGGTGGTTTGAGAGACTATTTTGATAAGGAGCCAATGTGAATGTAAGATTTTCAGAGGGAAATGCTGCTAAATTAAATTCTTTGCATAGAGTAGAACAACCTCTTCTATAGAGATATATTAACCCAAAATATTATAGATGCATATTTTTCTAATTTACTCCCATATATAATGACATCATATTCTTTGATGTTTGACATACAGATAATCCTCAATGTGCCAAGGAAGAAGCTGTATTCAGGTTAAGTGGCTTGAGGTTAGGTATTGAAATATACATTTTGTGCAGCATTAAGTGTGAGTAATCATATTACAGAGAAACATTTTGTCTTGTGCAATAATTTTGTTGGTTTATATTATTAAAATGATTATTGTCAGTATTTAATGTTGCATGGTGTACACTCCACATATTTTAATGGCATGCAACACCCCATCACTGGAATATGGTATTCCTGCAGTACATGTATACAAGCATACATTCATAATACTAAGAAACATAAACTGTAGTTCAAGTTCATGCTCTTAAGCACTGTTTTGATATATAGACCAGCTGCATTTTCTTTATTTTGAAAACTGTAAATATGAGCTCATCCATGTGTATAAAGATTCATTTTTGTATGGACGGCAGTACTTGTAAAAATACATATATGGTTGTTTTGTTGTTGGGTAGATTCAACCGCAGTGTATAGTGAGTGACAGCTGCTTTGCCTCCTGTGTCACATTAAGGAATGTGAGCTTTTGCATAAGGATATGCTAGCATAAAGTATTGAGATGGTTCATTGTCAGACATGAAATGTCAATATCTGTGTTTTTTTACAGAGTCATTTTCATTATGTTACATGTGAAATGGAATATGTATACTCAGTCAAATAAAGTTTAATGGAATTTGATAAACATTGGTTTGTTTCTTAAATAACTGCTTGACTTTCTAAAATGTCTGTATTGTGCACTGGGCAATTGAATATATTTACATTTTTATTTACATTTACATTTATTGTACCTCTATCATATTGCTAAAACATTAATTACACATATCTCTAACA
>JAPZDY010000020.1:16317564-16330193 GCA_029783645.1 Ctenochaetus hawaiiensis | reverse complement strand
ACTACTTTTCATACTTATGAGGCAAAAATGGAAACCAGAATTTGTATCACATTAACAAGCCCTTCTAATGAGTCTTTGAACTTGGATGTTAAGAGTAACATTAGAAATGAGGTAAATAGGGTGTATGTTATTCACTTAAAGGCATAGGAAAGTACACAAACCTGTTACAGCAGATGCTTAACCTTCTAATAGCTGCTGGAGCTATTAGGTTGTTGCTGTAGTAGTGATCACTAATGATGTTGGGTCATAGAGTAAGATTAAATTTATTGATCCCTAAAGGGAAAACTACCCCGCCAATAAAATATGTAAAGTTGCTAAATGACCTTTATCACCTTTAACATTTAAGTTACAGACACAGTTATGCATCAGTAATTATAACCAATAGTAAAATATGCATTTTCTGAAACATATTGCTCTGTATGGTTAGTGCTTTTGGAACTTTAGGTATTTTTTAATGCTAATACTCATGTATTTTCGCATATGGAAAAATGTAAACACATGACCTTTACTTGTGACAGTATTATCATGCTCTGGAACTGCTACTTGTACTAAAGTACAACAGCTGAATATTTCTGTAACCCCTAAAATAGTTTCGCTCATATAAAAAAACAAATATCATTCACTTAATGTGCAGCACAATGTCACCCTCTGTTGAGACAGAATGGAAATGCATATCAACGTTGCATAGACTGAAACAAAAGTATATCAACAAATGATCATGTTCTTGTTTTTTTTCCGAGTTTAGATGTTATATGATAATAAAATTTCTGCCACACTGACTTGAATTTTAATTTGAGGCTACAGTTTTAAAAAGAGAAAAAAAATATAAAAAGAGTAAATTCTCTAATAAGTTGTCAACCACAGTCACACTGCTCTCCCTGCAAAAAGCCATGAAGTCTGAGAGAGTGTCAGTGTGAACCAGCACTGCTTTGACTGTGAGAGCTGGCACTTCTCCATCTGCTTGAATTGGATGTAATGGGGCTATCAGAAGGATGGAAACAGCTGCATCATGTGCATCATGTGCTGATGCACCCACAGACCAAACAAGCAGTTTCATCTATTGACCTGATGAGCTAGCATGTTCCCAAATTGATTACCCGTATTAATGAAACCATGCGTTGCAAATTACACTGTTGGTGGTAACTAATACACATTTAATGAGAAATGATCTAAATTAAACTCTTTGCTGTATTTGGTCTGCTGTACTGTTAAGAAATAAAGTGATGAGTTGTATTGTTCCTTTATGAAATCCTCAGAAGCTTGGATGTACTGGGGTATGTGGCCCAGTACCTTTTGACAACAGCTCCATCTAGTGTCAATTCTGGGGAGACACACAGCTTGACATCAGTGTAGATTTGCAGCTGTAATTAATGAGAGGAAGAAATCTTTTCTTCTCAAACATCTTCATGCACTGACACTCATATAAAAAGACAGAAACTCCAACTAAAAGAATGCAGTTTTTTAGAACATTCACCAAAAAGTGCTAATCATTTATCACAGTACAGAGTACTTCCTCACACCTCTCCTTCCATCTTCTTCTCTTTTCTTGGGCCTCCTAATCTACAACAGGTCCAGAAATTGACAACACCAAGATTTAAATTACATTTTAATGAGCAAAGAAACCTGCAACTGTTCCAACCTAAAACGCTGTATTTTGTTTATGCAGCATATTTAGGTTTTCTCAAGTGTTAAACATAAATTCAAGTTATCAGCTTTTACTCTTAGTTCATTTTTAAGGTCTGGCTTCTCTAAATGTGCATGGATATACATATAAAAAAACAAACAAACAACAAAAAGAAAAACAAATAATTCAATAATACATATCAGATTTTTAAGACTTGTTTCACATTACATTTTACATATCCTGCCTTTTTGCACTGTTCAAAAGTCAGACGACGAGAGACAAAGGACATGATGATCTTCTGTAGGAGGAATAAAATCCACACGTTTACATTGAGCCAAAGGAAAAAAACAACAACAAAAAACTGAGATTACAAAATGTATCCATCATTTGTTGCTTAATCTTTTAAATTTAAGAAAATTCAGATTAATAATTGCTGAACAAGCTGCTCTTGAAGTAGTGAATAAAAAGAGGCTGCAGGTTATTTTAATTTGTATTTTTTTCCCCTCTGGTGGGAAATCACTGCAGTTATGTTGCACATTGTATATAAAGACCTACGAGCTGCCACTGATGTTTTCAAATTCTTCTGTATTGTGTTTTATCAAAACAGACAAGCAGTTGTGCAGATGTTCTATTTAAATACTGACAATATCATGTTCTCAGATATGTGAAATGGGTCAGAAAGGCCTTCAGGGCATCCCAACAGTGATTAAACAAGCTCTGTTTCAATTCTCTCAAAACTCAAGGGACTTCTGTGAGGTTGACCCTTAACGGTTGAAGGAGCGAATGAACACTTCACTGCCACATCTTACCCAGAAGGCAATTTGATATCTTAGAAGTATCTCTGCACAATGTCCAGTCAAAAGAAAACATGATAAAACAAACAACATTTAGATCCCATCTGCAATTCTTCCTACACACATCATCATCATCGTCATTCATTATGCTCAATTAGTGCGCCTGCTGCAGGGCGAGTTTGCACCATTTTCAATTCTCTGCCAACCCCCCAACCCTCCTCCGCACTCTGCCAGCAGCCACTTGATGATGATGTCTGTATCAGTAAGTAAAGAAAGGATATGGAAGAGGTCAAAAGGACACTGAAATGCTCTAAAAGGAGGGATAATATTTATAAGTGAGATAAAGAAGAGCACCCAAACATGACCCTTATTTTTTATTAAATACCTCACTGAATGATGGTCACTGAATGAACACTTGAACTCCCACAAGGTAAAAATCGATATCTTACTCTCCCTATGTCTGACCTTCACAAACACTGTGCAAAGAATAAACAGCTGTTCAGAGTATTGCTACTATAACTGAGGATATGCTATGAAACATAAATAATTTATCAAAAATTTCTCTCAAATCTATAACATTACTTGTGTTGTGGTATTTTGAGCATATTGCCCTTTTTCCGAAAAAAGCCTGTTAAAAAAAAGGTAAAAATGGTTTTAAAAAGAAAAAGAAAAACTCTAACAAATGCAGTTTTAGTATTGTAATTTTGAATTTTATTGACTAATATATGTAATATATATGTTAAAACACCACTGAATTACTACTTGAATGAGAAAGAGAGAGCACTGGAATGGCAAATGCTTGGCTGTTTGATGAGCATATTCTTGGAAAAGAACAAAAAACAAAACAAATCATTTATATAGGAACACAGACTACTTTGTGGTTTGTAAAATTTGTTTTAGAATACTGAAACTGGCGTGTTTACAAAACCAAATACTTGCTCAGCTAGATATCATTCATATTTTAACCCTTTCATCTAACCAGAACCAGTACTAAAAGAAGTCTTGCTGCTTTGTTCTTCTCATCATACGTTTTTTTTTTTTTTATGACTGAAGCCTTAGAAAGAACAGGACAATCAGTGTGTGTGTGGTGTGTGTGTGAGTGTGTGTGTGTGTGTGTGTGTGTGTGCGCGCATGTGCGTGTGTGTGCTGCCTGTAAAGTGGTACCAGCCTATAAAAGGTCCATAATTGTTGTTTTAAGGTTTGAAGTTTTTCCAAAAGTCAGTGTCACATTACAGAAGCCAGATTGTTGGAGACAGTTTGGTGTGTGCAAATACATATAAATGAGTTCATGTGTTCTCTTCATTTATCTTATATTTATATTTATAATCCCATATCAGATCATAAAGACTTTATAAATAAATTCCCTGTCTGAAAGGTCTGAGCAGGAAGTAATGCTAAATATATGCTAAAATAATCTTTTATAATGTAACTAATGCATTCATACACTCTGTCAAACCGGATTCATTCAGTATGAGCAAAAATGCCAAATAAATTATCTCATCGGGCCGTTATAATGCCATAATGATAGAAATGTACAATTCCCATGAGTCCAGCCTTACAGGACCACGGAAAGAACATCATGAATAATGTATCAACAATCCATCTTACAACACACGCTCACTCACACACACACACACACACACACACGCACAATCTTTTTATGCCATTGCTCTTTTTTCCATCTTGCCTCTTTCCTCAGATTTCCAACATCTTTCATCCTATTTCCTTTGTTTGTTTTTCCCTCAACTGCCTTCTGTTTAATAAGTTATTAAAGAATAAAGCAGGTTCATCTCCTATCGATGGGGGGCCTGAAGGACGAGCACTTGGCTGCACAGAGCCCACGGCCCTGTGTGTTTGTCAGACTGTGTCATTAATGGTGACGGCTTTTTAATGTTTCCCATTGAATCTTCTCTTCACCCTGACCTATGACCTCTGTATGCTTGCTTTGTTTAGAGTGATTAATGAGTAAATTTGACTTAACATGATCTGATGGCAGTGTGTGTGTGTGTGTGTGTGTGTGTGTGTGTGTGTGTGTGTGTGTGTGTATGTCACTAGAAAGACTGATTAGTTCCTTTTCGCTTACTGATTAGACAATTTTTTCCCTCCAGCTGTGAACCTCCTGCTTTTTAGGCCAGAACAAACTAAAGGTCTTTCAGATTTAACAAGATATACTAACATACAAACTTATTGCACTGAGGAGAAAAAATGTTAAAAATTGCCTTTAGAGTTACTAAAAATAAATTGTGTCTTAATAAACTTTACAGTGAAAACAAGCTGATAATGAGTTGAATCTTTTTAGACTTTTGATGTGATTGATTTTAACTTCATACACATTTTTGAGGCTTGTTGATTACATTAAGCTAAACGTTTTATGCTGTCTCATCAATGTTCCAATGCTGTGATAAAATCAATAAACTGTAGCATTTTATACATATATTAGTTGAAACTGTGGCTGAAAAGATTTTAAAAGTAAAAGAGAACAAACACAACAACAGAATAAGGCCCACGGGTGCAGTCAGACAGACACAGGTGGGTTGTTACTGAAACAAAATTAAGGACAAACAAACAGGGATTAAATTTCACAAGGGAAGTCACTAACAAGCACCAAAGGCACACATCATGCTCAAGCATGGGCCATGATTGGGTCAGCGTACAAACTCCATGTTTTAAGCGATGGGTAGTAAAAACTCTGGTCCTGAGAATGAGTCAGTTTGCTTCACACTGTGAAATGTATCACTGTGGTATGTTTACTCATTAGTGCTGGGGAGTCGGTCATAAATAGAATAAATAAAAAGAGGCAAAAACAGTTTTCCCTCCGACGTTTTTTCAAGTTTTGTCATGCCAAAAGGAGATGTTGTTCAAATGGAAGAGCCACATAAGTGCTTTACATCTTTTCTATATTAAGCCACGTGTTTGCATGTTTTCTTACTTACTGTGCCTGTGTGTACAGCATGTGTGTAAGCTCGTGCATAATGTTGCATGTGTTTAATGATGATCATAATGACAACAGAGTGTGCAAGTCTGTCCTTTCAGTTCCTGTGGATGTTAAATATACTTTTTGTCCTAGTTTGTCCTCTTATTGGAGAATAACAGAGAAATATGAACTGGAGATGTTGCAGTGTGTGGTCAGAGCATCATGCCTTTTAGCCAACAGGCCAGTGAAAAAGTGATTTTTCCTGCAAAACACGGTGCAACAGCACAGACAATGTTTCTTGCTGCTGATCTTTGCACAGATCAGGAAATTAGAAAGATTTAATCTGCGGGTAAACACATGCAAACATTGCTGTCAAATACTGCTTTTAAATGAGTCTGGGCGATTAAGTAACCCAGACTCATTACTTTTAGTGTAATAAATTAATTTGCTTGCTTTTTTTTTGTTTTGTTTTGTTTTTTAAATGGGAAAACACCAAAATGATAGCCGAATCAGAAACCAACTAAGCAACTATATTTCAAGATATAACAGCTTGGCTTCCTGAAATATTCAGAGAGAACCCCCTGCTTTTAATCACTGATGTGGCGCAGCCGGATTCAAAGCCTGATTGGACTCATGGGACTGTAAAATTGGCCTTTGATGATCAGCCCTGAAATATGCTCCCCTTTTCACAATCTCAAAACCACCCACAGTGGAGGCTGCTTGCTGCCGCTAACCTGAAACATGAAGGATTTAAAAAGTGAGCTGACATGGGGTGCAGATGCTCCAAGCTGAGGTCCTGTGAAAGCACACAGGGCTGAATGCCTTGGTGCTGATATACCTCTCTGTGCTGAACAGGTGGGAAAACTGGAGAACTCGAAGGTGTGTTTCTTCTTCTACACCCTGTGCCAAATTTTTTAATGTAATGTAATGTTAGAACTCCGAAAGAGCCACCTTTAAAGCATTTTACTAGTTTTTGCTATTGTTTCTCTCATTATAATGACATATTAGGTTAACTGTTGCTATCTGTGATCCTGGGGACTCTTCACGTAAAAGAAGTCAGAGAGGGCAAGAACAGCAGAAGTTATGCAGTCAAACTTTGCTTGGTAAAATTTTGCATGTGCACAATTTCACTTTATAATGAGAAAATAATAATGTATATTTTGGGTGCACTCACTTCTATTTCTGGGTTTATCCTCCAAATGTGTTGGGATCATCTGACTTAAGTAAACTGTTTCTTGACCATTTATTTATTGCTTTATCTAACTTCATGAGGAAAAGTGTTCCAGATCTCAGTATTTACTTTTCTCACTCTGTTATTATATCTGGTAGAAGTGTTGCAATAAACAGGAGCTTTCTTTTAAAGCGGTAGGTATATGTATAACCTTAATATTACTGTAAGAAGTAGAAAACTTGCTGGTGTAAACTACAGCTCGTTGTAACCTAGCAAACCTCCAGCAGCCTGAGGGCAGAGTCTGTGTTTGCTCTCTTTTAGCTCAGTCTCACATGCTCCTTAACTCTCCCCCTCTGCTCCAGGCAGCGTCTGCACACTCAGTACCTCGCTGGCAACTGCAGCAGGCAGCATCCACGTGTCTTTGCTTCATCACGGCACTGAACAGCACTGAACAACACTGAAAAACAAGCAAGAGAACAGGGTAGTAAATTTTATTTTGATCCCTCACTCATCTAGCAAAGGGAAAAAATATGAATGATTGTTTCTCTGTAGAGAGCTCTAATTCACATTCATGTAATAACACACTTTGAGAAGAGCTTCACAGCACCTCAGTCTTCTATAAATAATTATTATCATCCTCCTCTACATTCATGTAAACTGAGAAATATGTGCTGCATAAGAGTGATTTAAATTCTCTGTTCATGTTTATACTCTGGCAAAAGGAAGACTGTTTGGTGTCTATGTATCTGACTGTCAGATTTTTAATAATAAAGTCATATTTAAGGCCTTGTGTGGCTGGTCTACATATTTTACTGCATGATGTCAAACATTTGTTGTTTTCTTTTAACTGTTTTGTAAAATGAACCAATGTTTAAATATAACTCTTATCCCTTCTTTCTGCATAGCGTATCACGCAGCAAAGGGTTTGATTGCGGACATGACTGCAAGGCCTGCTGGGAGTAGAACCACTGTCCTTCGTTCCTATGGACTGCTTGGATGGGGAGAAGGGTTTCCAGCTTTGATAAAAGCTATATAAAATGATATAAAATTGCTAATTTTAAGTACAAAAAATCTAAAAAAGAAGCTGTATTCTATTCCAGAGCCTGTATGAAAGGCAGTAAAACTCCTGGAGGGGTATCTACAGTTTCAATCTTGTAGGTCCAAAAAAAAAAAACCCGATACTTGTAAAAAGTTTCATACAGCTGCTCTGTTTGGCCTCAGAAACCAAAACTGAACTTTTGCAACATATCTCAGCCGGTTTGTCTCCTTTGCATATTTTAAGTTTTTATGTTTCTTCTCCTCTCGCCTCACTTTCATTTTTCTTGGTGATTCTTTCTCTCATTTGCTTTTCAAAAGAAACATGATCCAAAGACTTGCTCCTCACCCTACAATTTTGCCAAAAGCATCCTGAACTTTATCAAAATCGTCTGCAAAAGAAAAAATACAATTACTAACTTGATAGGGCCTCCAATTTCCTATGTCATTAGCTGCCACATTGGCACATCCACTAATGCTGTACACCAGGCAGCCATGCAGCATTAATCTCTCACTGGATGGGCCAGCCTGTGGCAGCCATTCAAACTGGGTGGAAAACAAGAGCCTAAAAAGCTGTTAAGAAAAACCAAGCAACACTGAAACTGCCATAAGTTCAGCAAGGTCAAGGAGGAGTGGCTCTTTGCACAGGCCAAAATTTGCATGGACGGAGAAAACACCATGAGAAAGAGGAAGCTGGCAGAGGAGACATTAATTATCAGTGCCAATTGCTATGCTGTGCCAAAGCACTCTCTCAAGATGAGCAGGGACAATGGAGGAGCTGGGAAGTGGAGAGAGGAAGAAGTGCAGTGAAAAGACCTTGGAGTCATGGAGATGATGAAATTAAACTCATTACCAGTGGCCCCGTGTGTTGTCCCATTACCACGGACACTTTACATAGGCCAGCTGAAGAGCCAACATGTCACTTTTTACTGAGAAATAGCAGCACTCAGACACATCTTGTCAGGATGCAAAAATAGCTTAAGGACAGTACACTTAAAAGAAAAAAACACACAGGAGGGGCAAATTACAGAAACACGAGTGAGATCAAGAGAAACACAAAGAACATTGCACTGTAAATCATCCAGCCTGATTGATTTAGATCTGAACGGCAGAGTTTTATAAATCTTGGAAGTGAGATATCATAGTCTCTTATAAATACTCCCATGTCCTTGTTAAGTGAACTAAACAAGGTGAATGAAGACTTTGAACTTGTAATCACTTTTTACATTAATAACTCCCATTCCTCAGGGCTGAGTTCACTTTTTAAAAACTCTTAGGCATTCAAAGTGCTTCAGTGAAGCTGAAACACTTAGTACACATCTCAGGATCTCACACGCACAAGTTCCAATACAACATGCTACATATCCATTATTCATTATGCATACGTGTACGGCTGTAAGACTGTGCCAGTTGACCTTGTCCTCTGTATTCGACCATAAGTTCTCATAGATATGACATTTTACATAACCTGACACAGCAGATGGATTGTTTCACATATCCATAGAAAATATTTCACTTATCCATCTGGGAAACATCCCATAGACAGTGTCTGGAAGGGGCAGGTCATTTCACTAAAAAAAGCTGTAAGGTGATTGGACGAACATTTTTCCTCATCTGACACTCCGAGAGTTCATGGAGCAGTTAAAAGAGGCACTCGGTGTTGTATGAACCGGTTCAGTGTTTTGTCGTGATTTTTTTATTTTCTTATTTCCTTAAAGATAAAGAGATGGCAGAATGTGGCAAATTGTATTTACGGTATGTTTTGTTAGATTTAAGGGTTTTTTACAAACTTTGAAAAAGTGTGAAATTGCATTTAAAGACACAAAACTTTTGGTGATGATCGAGTTTGAGTGAGAAAACAGTTGAATTTAAAAATATGAATGAAAAAAAAAGTGCTCATTGAACGCATTTTGTGCCAAAGCAATGAAAAGTGATCCCCAGTTTAGTTTACACTGACACTTGTTGTGCTCTGTGAAGAGTTTTGAAAAACTAAACTCATCATTGAGAAAGTCACGTTAAAAGAATCATGTTTTTATCCCTTTTCACGGCCTAAAGAAACCAAACTTCATTGGATGACCGTGCTCTGTGGTAAATACAAATTATCTAGTGAGTCTCATGGAGAAAAATGAAGAAACTAAAGAAACTAACTGTTAGTTGCATCCCTGCTTTAATTTAGATATGTCATTTTCCATATAGAGCTGTCTGTATGCTTTTGAATAAAGAAAACTGTAGGCCTCCTTAAATTCACATGCATTTCAGGACCTAAAAATACAGTAGAGTCATGAACCAAAATAGCTCTGTGTTACATTACTGTATTAAAGATTTGTAGATGAGTTCTGCACCGAGCTAGAAAGGCAAGACTGCATCTGAGCTGAAGGAGAAATCCAGCCGAAACTGCAGATGGAACATCAGGAGATAATTTTCTATGATCTGATGGCATGAAAGCTGTCTGAGTAGTTGTGTAAAATATTCTACAAAATTACATTTTCTTCTTGCTGATGCAATCTGAACCATCACATATCTCTGCCTCAGTCTGCTCACCTGCTGTGACTCCCCCACTTCTCACCCCTCTTATTCAAATGATCGAAGTCCAGTGGACGTGTTCCAGCTTGATCCACAAACTGAGAGCCAAGCTGCATCACATCTGAAAATGTGGTACAAATACATTATGTCACTCCCTTTCCAGTCCTCCCAGAGAGCTCTTTTCTGCACCCTCCTCTCCTCCTTCATGCTCATCTTGTCCCACCTCTTTATCATAGTCTTATTTTACCATTCCATCCATGTCCACCTCTCTCTCCTTTCCCTCTCACTTTATCTTCTAATCCTCACCATCTTATCCCATTCGCAGCCTCTCCCTCTGAACAAACACAGACACACATTTAGAGCGTGACACACTCTCTTTGCACTCTGTCTGCTTTCATTGCAGGAACCAAGAAAACCCCTCAGAACCTGGGATTTTAGGATGAGGCTTCCAGTTGAAGAGAAGGGACAGTGTAAAACAGCAGCAGCACCGGCCAAACCCTGCAGGCCGTCTCTCAATCTGTGTGTCTGTGTGAAAAAAGAAGATCGCTCCCCAGATAAAGACCCCCATCTGCAAACAGTGACAGGCTCTGCCCCGCAACACAGACTGTAGAAGACTGCGTTCATTCAGGAACATGAAATCTGAGTGCGTGATTGTGGTGAACATTTATGTCTCTCTTATCTACTTCTATGAGCTGGGTGATCTTGCAAGCAGACTGCTCAAACTTCAAAGCACTTTTGATGGATGTTTTAAGAAATATTTCATCAGTGGTGATGCTTTCAACTTCTTTAAAGTTGCTGCTACAGTAGTTCAGCTGCAAATCAAATCTCTCTAATCTCCGCTGTGCTGTCAGCAGTGGTGTTTTTATCCTTTGCTTTATTTTCTGGATGTTTTGGGGAAAGAAAAACATTTGAAAGCCAGTTTTTTTGAACTGCAGTCACGTTTATGTGTGGATGTTCTGTGTATGTGCTCGTATGGTGTCAGTGAAATTCTTAGTAGTCTTTTAGTAGAGTGTGAAAGACAATCAGCATACACTGAACGCCTTATATCTCCTCAAAGAAAGTCGCCTAGCTGTCCTGCCATCTAACATTACTGTACATGGTGATGTTTGCTTCCTCCAGCAGCTTTTCACGCCGCCGTCTCATTGGCTTGGCTACAGCCGTGGAAGGTGTGGTCTGGATGATCGGTGCTGCATCCTTCCCTCAACCGTGCAGTTTAATACTGAGAAGTAAACAGTAAAGAAGCCGTGTCCGTGCGTAATTTAAAGAGATGCTGTAAACCTGCTTTGACTTCATCGTAAAAGTGCGCTTGTTCGAGAAATCCTCGATTTCTATGTTTGTTTTAAAATTCCACCTGTAGCATGTTTGAGGATATGTCCTGTCAACTGAAACGAATTAAACGAAAGCTGCAATTGAGACAAACTCTGGAACTTGGATTGAACTCTGCCTGAAGTGTAGAATAAGGAGGACCGATCATGCGCTTAAGGATCGAGGTTTGATAAGAGAGAAACCAACGAGACGCGAGCGCTTCCGCTGACCGTCATCATGGGCACCGTGCGCTCCTCGCCCTGTGCGTAAGCTGCTGTGGAGGATCCACACATTATGAGACGACATGGCATGGTGTGACCGAGGGGTTCAGACTTTGCTGACCATCGTGGGGGCCTTCGCTGCCTTCAGTCTCATGACCATCGCCATCGGCACCGACTACTGGCTTTACTCGCGGGCGTACATCTGCAACACCACCAATGCCACCGCGGACGAAACCCAGATGCAAACCAAGAAAGTCAAAGGCGACCTGACGCACTCCGGGCTGTGGAGGATCTGCTGTATCGAAGGTAAAGGGTGTGCAATAAGTCAGTAACCGTTTTTCCACATACTTGTATTTTTTGCTCAGATAAACTATTACAGCCACTGTGAACAAAATGTGTCTATCCGCTGCGAAGACGCACCAGAACCGAAAGTCGCCGAGGGGTTGTAACGTCTCTGTCAGTCATTTATATTGTTGAATACGAAAATAAAATTATAAAAAGTACCGTGGGCTTCTTATTGTGAGAGAAAATTTTGTGAGAAAAAGCAGCTTGTTGCGCGCGAAGGCGGAGATGTGCGTGCGTAATGTTGTCTGCGTCAGATTCCCTTGTAAATGATTTAGTTAGCTTATGAAAAAAGACTCCATGGATAGATCACACCACAGAGACCAACCTGATGATTTTTTTATGTTTTACATTTTGATACAGGCAAGAAATGTCGCCTGCCCAGTAATAATTTAGGGATTCCCTTTAATTTTCTCATAAAGTCGATACCGTTGCTTGGCAACTACTTCCATAAAAGTGCTTAGACTGATTAAATAAGTTACAGCGACAGAAGTTACGTTTCAGGAAAAACCTGACTTACTTCATGAAATCCTGTCATCATTTTGATCGGTTTTGCCACGTGCTCATGATCTCCACTGGTAACGCCTGAGGAGCTCTGGCCTGGTTTGCACACCGCTTTAGTAGAAAGATGTCCCATCAGTTAAATAAATGTGTGCTTTGTCTTGCTTTATTGATGAACAGTGAGGAACATAACATAATG
>JAPZDY010000020.1:16253907-16301841 GCA_029783645.1 Ctenochaetus hawaiiensis | reverse complement strand
TGCGTTAATCGCGCGTTAAAAAAATTAGTGCCGTTAAAAGGAGTTTGAGTTAACGCGTTAACTTCGACAGCCCTAATTTATTTATTATAATAATTATATTTGTTATATAGTCTTTTTATACTTTAACTGTAAAATGACGGTATAGACGGTACATTTTTAAGCGTTAAAGGTAGAGTCAGTAGAATTTTCCTGAAAAACAAAATTTAGACTAATACAAAATGAATATGGCTCCATCATCACTTATAGGCCTCTACATATGTGCGGTAGTGACTCTGTCTGCAGAGCCCCTTTTCTCTGCCTGTATTTTAATGTTGTGTTTTAGTCAAGACATCTCTGGGATGAGAGTCAGTGGGTTTCCCCAGCCAATGATAGCATGTAGGTGAGGCTGGGAGTGGATAAAACATAGCGACTGGACTTGGACGCTGTTCAGACCAGAGACAGATGCAGAGGTAACATCAGGTGATATAGAGCTTGTGAGGCAAAGCCAACAACGCCCATTCAAAAACAAACACGAATCCTTGTTTGGCATTTACCCCCTTTTGAGGACTGAAGGAGAGGCTGGGGACGAGGAGTGAAACAGAGTTTGGCGGCTTTCTATTGGACAGGGCAGATGCCAAACACCAGTGATTAGCCCGTGCTAGCTTGCTTAATTATCGACTTTTCCATTACAATAAATGTAATTGCTGTGTAAGTCCAGCCAAGGATGCAACTTTAAAAGTTATCATGAGTCAATGCATATCAAAAGTCAAAGTTACATGACAGTAGGACAACATGTGTTGCTGTTGCAGTTGAACTTATCAGCCATAGACAAAAAAATGTCAAGGGCTTGTTTTTGTAACTGTGCACATTCTC
Organism: Ctenochaetus hawaiiensis; assembly: GCA_029783645.1. NCBI lineage: Eukaryota > Metazoa > Chordata > Actinopteri > Acanthuriformes > Acanthuridae > Ctenochaetus > Ctenochaetus hawaiiensis. The sequence continues at coordinate 16,300,989 of JAPZDY010000020.1, read as the reverse complement.
TGATATGGTCATTGCGATTAGAGCAGTTATTTGCTCAAGATAATAATTTACAGAATGAGCAGGCTCAAGCACTTTCTCTGACAAACTGCTGAACCAGAGGCAGACAAGTTAGGTTGTTGAATGTGACACAAAAAAAGGTTAAAAAATGTATAAAATCCTCTCCTGTCTCTGCTTCGCCTGTCGTCATATTCCTGAGGTCAAAGTCCTGGTGAGAGCTACATTATATCACATTAGTACAGTATCCATGTCGTAACACTGACCTCAGTCAGTCTTGGAGTGTGTTCAGTCCTGTTTGGCTGTTCCTGCTTGAAGGCTGCACAGCCTGTTTCCACTGCCAGCAGTGTTAACCTCAACACTCCTCCATGATTTTAGCTCCTGTACCACTCATCAAATGGTTAATGGAGATAATTTGTTACTAGCAGCTACTACCTGCAGTGCAACCAAAGAGAGCTACAGCATAGCGTATACTGAGCAGCAGATGGGAGCTACTGGGGGCTAATACTGCCCCCTATTTTAAGCACTTTCCCTGTAAAGAAAGATTTCCCCTTGACATTTCCACATGAGACATTGAGCATCGCAATAAAGGGGCAGTTATGATCATTCTGAACTTTATTTGGAGTTCTTGGGGGACATCCTTGCAGTAGTGACTAACAGCGGCATTGTTCCATCAGGGAAACTCTGCTGTTGTGTGACGGCTGGAGGCTTGCTGCTGCTCTTTATAAACACATCCACTTTCTTCATATAAATAGTTTACACAGACGAATCCACACCAAGGCGGTCCCGTATGAGACGGACAGTGAAAACACAGCCACTGTAGATGGCTGGAAACTAGAAATGCCGAAAACAACTCTCACAACTCTCAAACCACCATGTTGAAATTTGCGTAAATTTTGGGTGTGAAGAAACTGTCAATCTGAGTCCATTTATTATCAAATACACATCTCAATCCATTTGAACTGTAACCAGATAAGCAGACAGCCTGACATCTTGACTCACCAGCTACATTAATAGCATCTGATCCCCACCCCCCCAGCCCCCAGCCCCACCCCCCAGCACCTACTAACACATGCAACAGCCCCCACCATCGCCCACCATGGCAGACAGTTGGTTTGGTCATCAACTTTCCCTGATCAGCCTCAACAGCTGTAAGTCTAAACTTGCAGCTCTTCGGTCGTACGGCGACTCATAGTGAGTAGGTAAAAGGGGACTTGAAACTAGGACGGAGCAGTCTGGCCCCTTTCCCTTCGAACCGGAGGCTCAGAGAGAAGACACTAGTCTTAGGCAGAGAGAGAGAAAGAAGACAGACTTTGGGGGAAAGCTTGCTGCAGTCACTGAGGAAAGAAGCCCCTGGGACACGGACCTGTGTGTCTACATCACACAACATTTCATTCTACAGATTTTTATGCAATTCTATTTTTTATATCAAGGGAAGAATATTCACTGAGGAGACACCTCATCAACAGGAAACATGCACAAGCGCACAAAGATTAAGATTGCCATCTTCGTGCTGCTGGTGGGCATGGCGTGCATGTTCACGGCGGTGGTAACGGACCACTGGGCAGTGCTCAGCCCACAGGTGATCAGAGTCAATGAGACCTGCGAGGCGGCCCACTTCGGCCTGTGGAGGCTCTGCAAGAAGCACATCTACATCGATGCAGAGAACTATGTGGAGGGGGAAGGTTGTGGACCCATCAGCCTGCCTGGAGGTAAGAGGAACTCTGAGCCATAACCTTCTGCAACTGGCACATACAATTTACATAAAATCTTAAGGCTAATATCATTTTTTCTGTCTCTGTCACTGTAACATTTGGACCAAAACTGTAATTCTGTGCTGAATAGACACTGTGTAACTGTGACTGTGAGGTGCCTCTGTCCAATCCAGCCTAAAGCTGAGCGGTATGAAGCTTCTAAGAATAGAGGTCCTGCAGGAGGATCACCAGACACACATGACAGAGACGAGGAAAACACACGCAGCCCTCCATAATGAACAACAACAAAAAACAAAGTTGCTGTTTTTTATATAAAAGGTGTTGAAGTGAATGTGTTTACCCCTGAGCTCAGGCCCTGTTTGAGCTGTCTTTTGGTGGTTTGGAGGTCCACCTTTAACCTCAGTCAGTCAGGTGATTGCTTCTCCTGAATTAACCCAAGATTGAGGGTGGAAACAAATTCCAGTTTGATTTGTATGTGAAGCTTAGTAAGTGTGATCACAAGATCACACAAGGTCAAGCAATGCAAGAATCAATCTGATCGGGCTTCAAGTTATGCACTTGTGACTAAAACGAGACTGGCTCCTGGTGGTTATGGTCAGGCGGTCAGACACTTGGATAGATAGAAGTTTTTCATTTTTCTCCCAACCAAATTCTGCAAATCATCCCATGGTTTATTGATCTACCTGGCTAAAGGTAGCCCATGAAAGACAGTGGTAGCTGGTTCATCATGTCACCTGTCGAGTAGTTTTGCCCTTTTCCAAACAGTTTTCAAGGACAACTTCTCTGATGATTCTGTGCAACCAACCATCTGGTGCATCGGGTTAGCATCAAGATAGAACAGGCAATATCATAAGACCTTAAAGCTGCCTTGGTCATTTGTTAGCTTTAAAGAAAATATCTGATATCATCCGGGGCTGACTAAGCATGAGTCAGCCTTTTTAAATATGTGTTTATCAGTAAAATTAGCTAATGTTGACCCTGCAGGCAGTTGATGCTCCATACAACATGTTTCCTCGAACAGAAAAATATACAGACATCTCATAGAGCATCCACAGGGATTTTTTCCTTTGCATAGCCTCATATCAATAAAGGAAAGTAATTTTGAATATTCTGTACTTAAATACAACTTTTAGATATTGTGCTACAGAAATTTAGTCAAAGATTTCAATTGGTAACACTGCATTTTATAGGCCACTTGATTTCCTAATTATTTCTAAGAAATAAAATAAAGTTACTGTAAAATTCATTCAGGAGAAAATATGCTTATTTAGGCTTTCATCACAGAGAGACAATGCCCAAAATGTATATTTTCAATTAATTGATTTAATTATTAGCCTAGACTTTAACGGAAGTGACCATCCAGCCAGAACACAGCAGAAAAAATATGAAAAGTTTGTCTTCAAATTTCTAGTGCAGAAAAATCACAGGCAGAAAAAGTTCAACAGGTCTGAAGAAAATTTCAACCATTTAAGTTAATAGATACTTGGTGTTAATGAATCACAGTTTGTTCCCAAGTTACTAAGACTTGAATTATTTGAGAAAACACCCGTGTATTTACTTTTAGTCTTCTTCATTGATAAATGGGTTCTGTCCGACTAAATAAACTTTTTTCTTCAGTCTTTTCATACAGTAAATCTCTCTAGAACATGTGCTCATAAAATGAGTCCCTGGACAAATAAACTAAAGTAATAACTTTTTATTTTACCTTCTTACACTCCAGAATAAGCTATTGCATTCTTTTTTTTTTTTACTCCACTATGTATGTGGTCATATTTGTATATATAAAAGGTGTTTACAATATAAATGGTCCTTTTTACTATCATTTGTTATATTATTTTTGTTGTTGTGCTTTGTCTTGTTTGTAATTTTTCCATTGTTTCACTCACTCTTGGCTCTTGCACTGCGGCAACATGTGAATTTGTCCTGTGAGGGATCACTGTCATCTTACCTCATCTTATCTTAAATCTGCCTGAAGTGCTTGGTAGTAACATTTACTTGAGTTTGTAGATTAGGATTTTATTTAACAAAGCATTTAAATAGTTTATGAAATAGTCAAACTATCCAGCAGAGCAGAGAGTAATTAAATTAAGCAGCATTACAGTGCTGCTCACACATTCGTCTTCCAGCAACAGAAGTCCAATTATTTCATGAAGCATACTGTAAACCTTCAACTATCATCGCCTTAATTTGTTGGTATCAAAATAAACTCGCTATGATAACAGATGTTCTTGCAGCTGCTCCAGTAAAAGATGACTGTAATACAATAAAATGATAGAAACAGTTGGTGACTAGCACAGCTCACATCTCAAGGAACAGACACATTGACCATTATGGAGGAAATCATTAACTGACTGATGACTGTCACATGACCCTGCATGTCACTTTATATAAATTAGCCTAGAACATCAAGCCAAATTTATCCAACAGTGCTGAAAGAAAATCCTCAAATGTATGGTATCTTATGGAGGCTGCTGGACTTTTGGGAATCTCAAATATTGTCTGCCCCAGGGGGGGCCATTCCAGAGCAGATGTAATGCCTGAGGACGGTTCATTGGTGCAGACATGGCCGACATGTGCTGAATATTTAAAATCAGCTCAGCAAAGACATGCAAGGAATGCAACAGATTGCAGTGACAAGCGACAAATGCTTGCGGATCCTTTTATCTACAAGTTCTCGTTAGCACAAACACGCTGACGGACATGCTGGCACACGGATGACTTCATTATATTGTATTATATGAATTGTTATGGCCACCTTGGCAGCCTTTATTTAAAAAGTAAGCAAATCTGGTAGATGTTCCATCAGTCACCACAGTTTCTCCTGATACAATATCTGTATTTGGACAGGAACATTATTGTTTATCATGGCCACATTTCTCAGAGGTGGCAACATCTGATCCAAAGCAGGAATTAGACAGCGTGTGAGGTGAGAAACTCATCTGGAAAATATGAGCTGAGCTGTTGTTTAGGTACCTGCTGGCAACACAGACAGTGAGATGATTGAAGGGGAACTTTATGGAGACATACATTAAATGTGGCTGCAGCTTAAACAAAGAAAGGCTTGATGCAGGCTGTATTTCACCTGAGGGCTATTTTTGTTTTATGTGCCACCTGTCTAGTCTGGGTTGTCCTGCTTTCTTTTCATTTTGTGATTTTTTTTTTTTTTAATATTAGCTTTCTGAGCTGCCGAGAGCTGTTAATAAGCAACATCAGATACAAAGCTCAATCTGTTTGCTCTCTTAATTAAAAGAATTACAAACACTTGGAAATGTGCTCTCTAATGACGTTTTGGCAGTTTCAATGGCCAAGGCATACAAAGATTGACAATCGGTGTCATTTATTTACCATGTCTCTCAACACAGCAAAGGTGTGATTTTTGTGCAAACTGCTCAGCAAGCAGTTGTGTTTAAATATAAGCCACGTAAATGCTCAGCTGTCTTGGGTGGAAGCCGTGAGGGTCAAGTGTTCACCCCAAGTCCAGCGTCCCTCTGAGTGACGGGGCCGCCTGGAAGAGTCAGGCATAGCTCTGAGGTCTGCTGTCCAACCAGTGTTCCCACGAGACCTTCCTGCAGCTTCATGTGTATGTGCAGCCCAAACAGCCACTCAAATTACTTTCCTGTCCCTGGGGATGTGATGCATAGTCCAAAAAGCAAGTTTAACCACCAGTGTTTTGTCCTTATAGGCACTTAGATGACATGCCAACCCAGGGATAGGCATTTTATATGGGGAAGGGGCATCGCCTGAGATATCTTTACCACTTAGTATGCCTCCATGGTTTTATAGTGGATTCAAACTCCACTTCACTTATAAGGAGCATGAGTGCTCAAATTCACAGTCTACTATCAGAAACAAAACACAGAATAAAAACAAAAGTTCTGCAATTTCTTTGAATTCATATATTTTGCAAAAGATATATCAAAAAAGTTTAGCATTCAAGCATAGCAGGCTATGCAGTAAAAGAAACTACTGCACCTACAGTGAATGTAAGTTTGGTGCCATGTACACTTGTGTTGATCCTATAACACATAGCTGAAGTGTTCGTGAGCTGTGTTAGCTGACCAAAGAGTGATGAAGGCTACGACAGCCAAACAGAGCCGACAAAACCAAAACAAGGGATCAGAAGTCTGTACCGATCTGAGCTCACGATGAGGATGTCAGAGCGATAAAGGTGCTACTGTGATGTGTCAATTTGTGTACGATAAGATAATGCTAATCCGCTGTCCTCACCTGCTTTGCCTAAACATGATAGATTACTCTAAGAAGAGAGGATTTAAAGAGCTTGTCAGCAGAGCCTAGCAGGGGTGCAACAATGTGTGAGCATGTGTGTGAGGAGGGGTGTGTCTGTGTGAAGGTGGGTGTGTGTAAGTGAGTATGTGGGTGGATATGTGGGTGGGTAGGCATTTGTTGTTGTGACTTCAGCTACTTTTTGGGGACTCATTTATACTCAAGACCAATTATATGGGGACAGCTGGTGCAATTGGGAACAAGAGCTGTATCCCTAATTAGAAACCAGCTGATTCTTGGGCTGGGGGCTAAAGTTTAGGGTTGGGGTAGCGCCACATTCTCACAGAGGTTTTTTTGTCCATAATTCAGTAGAATATGCAGAGTGCTCTCATGCTAGGAAATGCCTTTCTCTATGGATGGATAGAAAGCGAGGAGCATGGCCTGCCAGCTGCATAGCCAAGTCAGATAGATTGCAATAAGCTGTTTGAACCACATTACACACACACACACTGTACACTCTGGATTACATAGATAGTATAAAGTTATATATTTTAACACAATCAAAGCATATTCTGAACAAGACAAAAAAGTGAGGGAGAGTTTCACAACCGCATTGGAGAGCGAAGATCCTTCAGGAATGAAAGGACTTCTGGTTGACTCACTTGCGTACACAGAGCCATGTGGAGAGGAGGCATAAGTATCCAGGAAATGAATGAAAGTGTATACAATTTCCCAAAAAGTGACCAAAGTCAGTTTATGCTTGTGATTCTGCTTGCTTGTGTGTGTGTGTGTGTGTGTGTGTGTGTGTGTGTGTGTGTGTGTGTGTGTGTATGTGTCTGTCTGTTTGTTGTAGCAAGCTTTTAAACAAGAACACAGATTATTTCATGACCACCAGCTTGTCCTCATACTTTAGTTTAAGTCTGCACTCTAAAGATAAAAAAATAAATCTAAAAAGGTGTAATTAGACAACTTTACACCTGGTTATAAGTGAGAATAAAGCTGCTCGACACAGATAATGAGCTCAAAGTATCCCTTCCAAGGCCTGATAAATGCTGAGAGGCTCCCCTTAAACACACATAGCAAACCAGATACATATTAAGTGAATGAAGAGCCACTGGTAGTGCAGTTCTTACTCTTCAAAATAAATCTTATCCCTCCCAGAGATGAGACCATGTTTCCTGCTGGTGAAGGAGTCGTCTCATGTAAAAGGAAAAGGGGTTCAAGTAGACTGAGTGGTGGATTTGCATTTCCTTAAAAACATGAATACTAACAGTTTTGTGAAATGAGCCAAGTTCAAAGATAGTTTTACGGCTTCCTTTTTGACTGCGAAGTTTGCCTCAGGGGCACAGCGAGCTGACGAGCCTCCATCACACCCACATATGTGCCTTCTACGGTGAAAACAGCCAAGCTAGTTGCTTGGTAACAACCTCTGTTTTTTGTGTTTTTTAATGACCAGTCCCTGTCCTCATTCATAAAAACATATTTATTATGTGTGGGCTAACATAACATGACACACACATTAAAAGCATGTAATTACAAGGGAGGTTTTTGTAAACATTGCAATGTTAACTTGCCTTAAAAAAATATTTCAGTGGTATTGTTTGTGCCTATTAAATCAAATTATTCCTGTTATTTCCTTTTAGGGCTACCTGCTTCCCCTTTAGCTTATTTTCATGAGTTGCCAGGGTACATAGGAAAATTATCTACCCCTCAGCATGGGTCATCAAGGCCCCCACCTGTGATATGATAGCATACTGCACTACATGTTTTCAGATGAAAGCATGTCACTGATCCCAGGCCTGTGGTGAGACTGTATGGAAAAGTGGATTAAACCCGTGCGTGTGAGAGGGGCCTCATAGCACGACCCAGAAGGCTCATGTACACTTGACTTTGCATGAGCTTAGGTGACACAGTTGTCTGGTGTTACATACTTCAACATGCTCTCTCTCTCAGCATATGTGATCATCTGAACCTTCTTGTATGTCTTTTTATCGCAGGGACATTCTTTTGCTTTCAGAGACACATGTTACATGAATTGGAGCCCCGTGTGTAAAGCATGAACTGCCCTGTCTTCACTTGTTCGCCTACTTTTTGACCATGTACATGTTAAAACCCCACCGGGGAGTGTGTGGTATGAACTGAGTCGAGTGTAATTAAGATTTGACAGGAGGCCAGGCTTGTTTCTAAACTGGATTGAACTGTTTTACACTTGGCACAGCTTCTAAGAATATTTACTCATCCAAACCTCCCTGTGAGTAAATAAAGCAGCCTGGCTTTGTGCAAATCCCCAAGGTTTATCGCTCGTCTGCTCGAGAAAAATTGAATGCAACGTCTGCTGTAACTCTCTTTACTCTGACAGTCATGCCACACAAAGCAGACTGGAGCATTTTAGTGGCAATGTTTTTCTTGTGCTGTCAATCTGTGAGATGATTTTAGATGTAAGCCAGTGTGAAGTGTTCAATAAAAGTAACGTATTCACACATTTTACGACAGCAGGTGGAATAGAGCAGTTGGAATAGAGCCAGGGGTGTATAAGTCCGCTGGGCGAAGCTTGAAGTGTGAAAAAGTTTTGTGGTTGAGTGTATTAATAAAGACATGACCTTAAACATGACTGCATGTCACTTTGTGAAATAAAGATTATTCTCATCCTGACGGGATCTACCAGACAACCAGAGCAATTCATAAGCTATTTTAAAGTGGCTTATCATACCCAAGATTTAAATGCTTCAACTTTTTTTTTTTCAGGAAATGCTATACAACATTCTTTTGATTAATTCAATTTCTGAATTCATCGATTCAACTCATCTTCTTCGAATCATTCCTGTTTCTTGGTGTTACAGTTTTCTGTTATAATCTTTTGTGTGTTAAGAATTACAAATAGGCCCAGAAAGCAAGATTTTGATTTCATTACATGTATCTGACAGCTTAAGTTACCAGCCACAATACAAATTTAGATTCTTTCTGAAAAAAAGTCATGACATAACATAACATAGCTCCTGACCCCATTCCCTGATTTTATTAGTCAGCCTGCACACCAATTTATAACAGTGTGACAAAAGCCATGAAAATAAAACATTGCCCTTTTTTATATCTGATATTTAATAACGTGTTGTTTATAGCTCGTTTTCATTTTAAAGATCTGGTCGCCTTACTATTTTGGTCTGTCCAACTCTTAAGTTGATAAATTCTCCACTATATTGACCAGCCAGTCACTAACTTTGTCTGTCTGAAACTTAGCAGCTAGATGTGGGTGTGAGAGCTTTTTTCTTTGTGAAAACTACAACTTGCTGCTCTAAACTGCTTTGATCAGATAAGTGAGAATAATCTAAGAGCAAAGTTGTGGGCAATAACACCAAATCAATGAGCAGAAAGATGCCTACGTGCTCTCTAAAGCTGAGGGTAGCTCACTGGGTGACAATAATTTTCTGTGGGTTTATCATCATTAGCCTTTCACATTACACCTAATCATTTCATAAGATGTTATATTCAAGACAATTTTATTTAACTGATCTCTGTATTTTTCTATTTGTTTGACCTGGTCTCTTAAAAAAATTCAGTTTGTGAAATTAAAATGGTTCCATATGCAAACGCATGCTTTCTGGTCTGATAACCGGAGTCTCTTGTATGAAAGATTTTTTGACCAAATCTTATTTTAATTTTTTGTTTATTTTTAAGAAATTTAATTTGCTGGCAATGAAACAAAACTTTAGCAAAGGTTTGTTTTAACTACAATCTTTTTTTTTTTAATGTTTTCTGTGTAATTTTGTTTTTTCACCTCTTAGAAAAGAACTTATTTAACCCTGAAATATAAAAGAGTGGGAGTAGAAACTAGTATGAAGAGTTGAATGAGGGACAAGTGGGTCTTCATAAAATTGGTGCTTTTTCACTCTTTTTTTTTCTTTCTGATCTCTAGTTAAAAACAGTTCACACATAGATAACACTTGGTTTCCCTTTGCTGTCCTCATGTTTTACTGCATCTAAAAAACATTGTTTGGAATAATAAATTGGCAGACTCTCAACTTCTTCCAGCTCTGCTTGGCTTGGAAAGATGTTTGTGGTGGTTTATGATGTTACAGGATCAACTTGACACTTGATAACTTCTGGTCTTGTTTTCTCCCAGCAGTTCTCTATAAAACCAGAGCCAGCAAGAAGTTAGAAGAAGTAAAGTGGTATGAAGTTGCTATAGTGATCATCCCCCCATTGGCCAAAACAAGCACATTGTAATTGAAACGTCAACTCGTAGGCTCCGCTGCCCGCTCTTTCTGTTTATAACACAGTTTAAAACAGAGACATCTCAAGCGAGAGCTCCAGCCGGGCACAGGTCTTCAAAAATGGGGGCTGTCCCAGGAAAACTGAGGTGTCTGGTCTCGCTACTTAACAGTGCTACAACAAGAGGAACATTTAGCTTACATCTATCAAGTGGACACTGAAAAGCACCAATACATGCTAAAGTAGCTCTCGGTCTTCTGGTTGTGTAAATGGGAAACTGTCCACCAACACATTTGCACTGAAAGATTATTAGGATGATAGTATGTCAGGGTTTTTGTTTCCTACCTGTTCTGCTGCTCCAAAATGACTCAGAGGAAAAAGTGCAGGTTTAACTCTGAACTTAATCCTGTTATCTCTCTTTTTACAGATGAAAACTGCACTTACTTCAGTCACTTCACTCCGGGGCAGGACACTGAGATATTTGAATATAAAACGCAAAAAGGTAGGTTCCTGTGGTTTCCCTGCAGGTTACCCACTCCATCCTGTCTGAAAATGAAAAAAAGACTAATATGTGGTTTGATTTTTTTAAAATGTCCCTTGGTACACGGGGATATTCCAGTCTGTGTGAAGTCAAACATAAATCTGAATGCAGAAAGTTTGCCATTCGACCTCACATGCTGCTGCTGTGCTGATGGTTCAGACTTTCATTCATGCTTCACTTCTGACTGCAGCACAGTGGATGTCACAGCAGGTGTGTTCAAGTGACTGCGAATGACCAAAAAAACATTCACTGGATATGCAGATGTCCTGGGTAAAAGCCAGTTGTTTTTTTCTCTTTCTTTTCTCAACTCTTTGTACAACTGGCTAACTACAGTGTGCCTACACAGGTCAAAACTGCCAGCAGTTTACTTCCCACACCGCGTCTCTGCAGAAATGCTCCCATATACACAAAGTGGTGGCAGTGCATTGTAACACATCAGTGTCTCAGACATTTGTGTCATTATTTATACTGGAAGATAGATTCTAATGCCTTTTTGAAATCCATCGTACCATGTTTTATTGTAGTTTGCCTCCCCTGCAGTTGTCGCAAGCTTGAGGTGAAAGTTCACTCACTCAGTCACAGAATTCACAGTTTGCACAGACACAAAGCTGACAGCGTTTCATACATGGTGCCTCAGGAAAAATGCAACACATGTACTGTGCATACAGCCCGGTCCACATTTCATAGCTGAGCGTGTTTGTTCCAACCATCTTCCATCCCTTCCATCCGCTTCTCAGTGACCCTGTTACAGCTGTGACCCTGCTGAGCCCAGCCGGCGCATGTTGTATGACAGCCCTCCCATGTAATGTGTGTTAAGGGCCCGAGCACATGCGGAGCACTGTCAGACTCAATTATTGGGGTGTAAATGGTACAAGTCTTGTGCACGAAGCCATACCCCCCCCCTCCCACCACCACCACCACCACCACCAACACACACACACACACACACCCTAAACTCAGAGACGCTAATGCAAAATGGGCACCCCTTCCCCCAGTCTTACACACGCAAACACACACACAGTCATACTCACACACACAGCCCATCTTAGTGCAGAAGGCTAGCCCTTGAGAGACACTGTGCAAGTTTGCCTGAATGATTGCAGAGCTGACTTAAGATCCATGTAGTGTTATTCACTCTTGACTGGGCCATTAGACTATACCATAATGGTTCATAAGGTTGAATGAACAGAGTAGATGTGTGTCACCACAGGCACATCCATCCATACACTGAGACTTTTATATGCCACAGGGAGTTTGCCAGTAAAAAAATAAATGAAGTGTAATGAAAATCTTGCAGGTTCAGAATATTCAAAGATACTGCACAGCTTTTGGGGGTTTTCATAACTTTTATAAATATAAACAAACTACACAGAGTGTCTGCATTAGAACGTATCGAGCCTTCTTGTTACACAGAATGTCTTCTTCCTTAGAGCACACAAGACATGGAAATTCTCAACCTATGTATTCAATGACCAGACATACAGTGTTAGCTCTGTGTGTATGTGTGTGCGGTTGTAGGAAAGGGAAATCAATTTCTCTCAGGGGCATAATGTTATATATAGCGGATATGTGAGGGTCAATATGTGCAGATCTGGTTAAGAGAAATGAGTAAAATCTCAAATCCTCTGACTTCATTGTTTAAACAAACCTCTCCTGCAAACATGTTCATGCCTTCAAACACATGAATTATCCCACTAACATGCACATGAACCCAAGGCATGTATGCATGTATTATATGCAGACATGGAATATGCACATATATACACATATATACACATATATACACATGAGGACCAAATCAATACACCCATCAAACAAAAAGCAGTATATGTTCTGTGGGACTAACTTTAAACTTCAAACGCCTCATGAGAAAGACTTTTTTATATGTCAATCTCATGTTTCTGAGGACTGAGAAATCCTTCAGCTGTCCAGTGAAATAAGCCCTGTATGATTGAAACAGACGTACCTTTTGATGTGTTCTTCGCTCTCGGTGTTGGGAAAGTTTGGGGTTATCAGACTGAGTTAGCCAACAGGCTCTGCAGACACACAGAGCTCAGAATAACATGCAGTATCCTGGGTGCGGCCCATGAAGATGAAGGCCCTCTTCCCTCAGAGGAGTGCCTCTCCTCTGGGCATTGTTCACAGGCGAACAGGCGGCAGATCAAAAGCCCTGCATCCCATCCACCTCTCTGCTCAGAAAAACAAGCCAGCTGCTGTTCTCTATGGAAGCACTGTAACTGTAAACATAAGGACCAAGTTACTCTCATGTAGTGTATTGGTACATTACTTTTAAAGGTTTATACCTTTATAGCACAAAGCATCAAAGGATGAGTCTTGTTATGCTCTTACTTACCTTGACTTGTCAACAAATCCAATGAAAATAACAAAATTGGCAATAAATTGGTCCTACTAAGGTTTCCTCATTCCTGTGGAATAGACTATGTATACTGTTGATGGAAAACTATTAAAAAAACATCCCTCAGACACACTGATACGCTTAGTTACATATTCCTACTGTGCCATAAATATGGGCTTTGTAGTTTAATTCAGTCAACTTCATCTTACCACTGTGTGTACTCACCAAAGCATCAAACATGTATCATTCCTCTGCTGAAAATAGTCCTGAGCCACTGCAGTCATTACTTGTGTGAGTGATGTTTTTTAAAAACTACAGTACCCAGCTGTTTTAGGAGATAACTGACTTTTTTTTCTTAGAAAACATGAAACCATACATTTGTGACCTATTTCAGAAGATTTATGTCCTCTGCAGGAAGAAAACAGCTTGAGGTACAGCAGAGAGAATGGAGATGAACTAATGCATTTTCTTTTGCTTTTTTGATGGGATTCAAATTTGGAACCAGGGCTCAGAGGCTGTGTGTAAGTGCAGCCCAATGTGTCTTATGTCCCAGTTCAGACAAAGAGGATAAGTAGGTAACAATTGAGAATAAGAAAAAAAAGTCAAAGAAAGCGATTAGTATTACTCCAATATGTACCTGTTTAATTTTAATAATGTAAATGCTGTTGTGTAGCTTTAAATATTTGTTGCCAATGGCTTGTAAGGAACATTTCCACAACCCATCTTGTCACCTCTTTACATTCATTGCTCTTTTTTTCCAGAGTACAACATCTCTGCTGCAGCCATCTCCATCTTCAGCTTGGCCTTCATGATCTTGGGCACTCTGTGTTTGCTAGGATCCTGCACCGGCAAAGGCAAAGGAAGAGACTACCTCCTCAAACCTGCTGGCATGTTTTTTGCATTTGCAGGTGGGTTCCAACAAAACTGAAAAACTGAAAATTTACCTGCAGAATTTACAGTATGGAAGACAAAAGTCTCACTTTGCTTTGAGGTCTCATCATGTTCATCATCATGTCTTGCCGTCCCAGGTCTCTGTGCCTTCGTCTCACTGGAGGTGATGCGACAGTCTGTCAAACGCATGATCGAGAGCGAGGACACAATCTGGATCCATTACTACTACGCGTGGTCATTTGCCTGTGCCTGCACCGGCTTCATCCTTCTTTTTCTCACTGGCTTTGCCCTCCTGATCCTCTCCATGCCCCAGATGCCCAGGAATCCATGGGAGACTTGCATGGACGCCGAGCCGGAGCAAGTGGAGTGAAAAGCTGAACAGACAGACAGACGGATGAATATGGGATGAGATTTGACTGTCTTTTGTTTTGAGTACAGATGTTAGATTCATTTCAAGAACAAGAGCTGGCCATAAAAGGGTAAGGTCCTGATGACAGAAAGTGGTTTGGGTACAGATGGACTGTGGCCAGGATGGGTAATTTACTTTCCCACAGTTACACTGCAACTTAAATGAGTGGCTTTTTGAATGTTTGCCTTATCCTGTACACCCACCCAGAGTGTAAATTAATGCAGTTTTCCCCAGCAGCTCCTTGGATGTGGTTTATGTTGGAGGCCAGAGCTCAAATCTGACCTGGACCTAAAACGCCTCACACCTCTAAAGCAAGAACTAGTAGCACTTGTGCTATCATTAGCACATAATAAAAATATCTGAAACAAATTAGATCCCAAATGCCATCTTCATAGGAGAAACATTTTAAATGAATTTTTGTTTTGAGATTAACATGCTGACTGTTATGGCCTGTCATCTTCAGCAGATGATTATGTGATTTATTTACCTCTTTATGTATGATATCTTGTACATATATAATGTTTGTCTATGAATTTTTGTATGGGATCGCTCAAAGAAACACTTATTTACATTAATATCAAGAGAAGTCAAAGAACATGTATTCAAATGTTAAGTTGTACATTTCTTAGATTCCTGAATCTTTGAGGAACATCCCATTAAAATGAGAAATTCAGCAAATACGTGACTGAGTCTAAGCAAAGCATTAATACAGAGCTGGTTTGTGTGTTTCTGTGTGTGTGGCAGGCTGAATGCTAAACAGCCGCGCAGTCTGCAGCACTGACCATGTTGGAAAAGATTCAGTTCTAGCAGGTGCACATACAAGGCCTTTTACTTTTGGCTGACAGCTTCCAAACCAAACTGATACAAAAAAATTCTCTGTTCATTATCACCTGATTGAAACAGCAGCTTGTATTTATCTTTTCTCTATGTACAGAACAAACACACCCACAGAGGTCCATGACCTGCACTCACCAACCTTAGCTCACATGTCACTGACTGTATTTATTTATTTATTTATTTTAATGGAAGAAAAAGGCCTGATCTTTTGAATGGATTGTCATTACCAGACTAGTTATATTAACACCAAACAGCACAGGAATATGATAATAATCTATATCCCAGCTGCAAGCTTGAGATGCTGGAGTTTTCCAAGGAATGATTCACATCAAGTTATTCCACAAAACCACCATCAGTGACAGTTTACACTGAGACATGCAGCTTGAAAATGCATTTCACCTGTGATCATCCACACAGAATAAGTGACAGTGCTGGTTAGTTCATGTCCTTGCTAACTCTTTCTCCTAAAAAGTGTTTTAGATTACACGATGAGCTGTAATTTGAACTGTAATTTTATTATGTTTGACTAAGAAACAAATTGAATGACTAAAAATCAAGAGGAATATTTATATCATGGGCAGTTATTGACATGGATTTCTATATTCTTGGTCTTTGCTTTTTAACTTTTCATTGACTGTGGCATGCAATTAAATGTTTGAAAGCAGTAGCTTCTTTCTGTGTGTGTGTGTGTGTTTGTTAAATGCCTTAACTTTGTAATGAACATTAAACCTTAATAAGCTTTAAAAAGGTTTTTTCTGTGATTGTTTTGTGTTTTTGTTTTGTTCCTTTCACTTTCAGTTCTGTCCACCAGTTTAGCTCCAGTGGTTGAACTGGTTCTGTCCAGGGTTCTTCAAACTTTAACACTATCCAGTGAACCAGCCAGCATTTCCACAACTTTTGAGTTGTGGAAATGTTGTGGAAATTTTGAGAAACCATAGTAATCAGGGACAGAGGGGACACAGTCCTAATCCTAATTAATTTCTGAAGAAATCCTGCTTTTTTATTGCAGTAGGGAACAAAATTTTTGGTTTCAAATGTATTTCTTCTACTGATTAAAATGCTCAGAACGGCTCAAAATGAGGTGCGTGAGCCGAAACAGAAGCAGTTTCCATGGTGGTGTTATTAAAGGCCAATACATTTAATCCATTCATGTTGCATTCAGTACCTCATGTTGGCTGCCAGTCCATCCACACTACATCCAGGATCAGCTGCTCCGTCTTACAGCGACAGGTTAGCAATTCCATACATTAAGCTTCTGCATTCAGTGATGATTTCTTTTAATAGGTACGACTGTTTAATCTTCTCTTTGTTTTCATGGCCAGAAGTTTGTCCAATGACAAATGACACTGCTGCTGACACTGAGAACATCTTCTAGGCAGATGCTGGAAAGTTTTTGGGTTTGAACGAAGCCCGGCTTTAAATGTAAGAGCACTTTAACAAGCTTTTCACTCCCTTTTTTAAATGTCCAATAATTAAGATGCAGTTTAAGTGAGGTAATTTTCTACCTGCAAGTGCTTAAGTGCCACGATATGAAGTTTTAGAGTCTTCTAGGCTTTAAAATACTACAGCAAAACCCTTCCTCCAGCAGCTTGTAAGGACAGTGGCCCAGCTAAGAGGAAAGGCTTTTCTATATGCCACTTCTTTATAAGTGAGCTGACAAAAAAGACAGAAATCAAGCAGTTTCAATAAAAACACTTTAATAGAGAAACAAATAAAAAAAAAGAAAATAAACCTTTGAAACACAGTCTAAATCCTTTATTATAACCACCACCAATTGAAATGAAGAAGAGTAAAACAGATCTATTCATTATTTTGTACCCACGAGGGAGGAACCAACGGGACTAGGAGGCTGGGAGAACAGGTGTGCCATTGATTCACTGCAGCGAAGGAAGAAAAGAGGAGAGCAAACAGATAACAGGAAGAGATGTGGCGTTTATAGAAGGCTGAACACAGTGCTCTCTACTGGCTGGGCAAAAGGTTGCTCCCTTTCCATGTGTCACACACAGACACACGTTAGCTTTGTTTTGTCTTCTTTACAAGGCAACAGAACGTCTTATGAGAGAATTCATAGTGGTGGTGCACTGATGGGTGGTGAAGACTTCATTGTAAGAGTAAAGACCCTTGGTTTCATAGCAAAGATCTGCAAGACTGAAGATTCATGATGGGACAGAAATGAAGCCTTGAAAACAAATCAGCAATGAGGGAAAAAAAAAGAATCTGCAAATAAAATCCCTTTAAAATGTCTTTGGCTCAATCTCTTCTGTTTTAAAAAAATAAATAAAAAGTGTAGCTGAGGAAGCGGTGAAATTATTAGTATTGCACAACTTCAGAGATTAGCCAGCAACTGCTTTGTGGAAAAAAAATGGTTCCCCAAACAAACAGGACACACAGCAGGGAGCAACCTCAGCTTTAGCCCCGCTAAGTAAATGCAGAAAAAAAAAAAAAGAAACTTACATGACCATTACATATTTGATTGACATGTTAGTAAAATATTATAATAGTTCTGCTGATAATGTCACAAGTTATTGTATACATCAAATAATATACCAAAATCTGACTCTGTAGGTTGAACAAAAGTTTTTTTTTTTGTTATTTTGTTGTTGTTTTTTTTTCATCCACAAATCAATGCAAACTGATAAAAACAGGGATAAAAACCAGCCAGGTCATCTCAACATGCATGAAAAGAAAAGTCTTCACATTAAAAAAAAAAAAAAAGGAAACAAACAATAAATCAACGTTGATTGTTGTACAGCTGTGAAGTGGTGAGAGAACAAAGGAGGACAAATCCAGCAACCTATACTTAAAGAGATGTTTTGTACAGTGGGATAAGTTGTCATTTAACAGCTGCAACAGAAAATCTCCTCTTTGTCAAATCATCCAGACTATCATCACCATCTTAAAAACATAAAACAAAAAACAAAACGTCACAAGAGGCTGCAACTACCAACTGGTTTGTGGTTGTTTGTAGAATTATTATATTATTATTATTATTATTTGTGAATTTGCATAATTAAAAACGGCATACCTCTTCTTTGAACAGCTACTATAAAATTGAGGCGTTCCCAAAGTTCTTGTCTGTAAATACCTAGAAAATGCATATTTACAAGTATGTTGTTCTCTGCTAAGTCAAAAAATCTGGACCTTGGAGTTACAATGTCAGACCTAAAAATTAAACCGTAGCTCTACAAAGCTCTCCACTGACTGTTTGAATCACATCTACGTTAGAAGCCGTAAGGTAGCATCTTTTTAAGGAAGTGACATTGTAAGAGGTTTAACAGTGACTAACTGCCATCTGAAAGCAGTGAGATGACTTTATTACAGTTTCACCAATTTGCAAGTATTTGCCGGTAGTGATTTTCTAATTTATGGATTACATACAACAGGAGTGAGCACTGGATGACTGTTTCCAGTATTGCTTCTACCACGAAAGGAAAAGCCTTGGCAGATACGGTCTATCAGCATCTTTTCATATTTTACCTGATAAATCATCTTACATCATCAGGGCTTCAGTATGTTAGCAGTGAAATTCATGTGCGTGTGTGGCCTCAGAGTTTCAGTCAGCAATCAGGCACTGTTTACTGACTGAACATGAATTTTCCTGCGGTGTGTGTGCGTCACGTGTTTTACGTTGTATAAGGAAAAAGTCACATGGACACTGCAGATGTAAAGCACGGTCAGAGCCTTTTTTTTTTTTTTAAATAAAAAGGGATATTCATCTGCTGCTGTAACATTAACATGTCAGATCAGATCAGACAAAACACGTACATAATGTAAGTCTTTGAATGACCAGGAACAAATTCCACGACATTACTTATTCATTCTCATTATGCACAGCCTACTAACAGACACATCATCAGTCAGATGTCTTTGAACAACTTATTGTACGGTGTATTTTTGTAGGTTGTTTTTTTGGTTAAATCTCAAGCAGGGTTAAAATATGCTGCTTTGAATGCCCCAAAACAAAGAAATATCAGGAAAGGTGAAATGCTTTCACCCTTTTGTGGTTAGTGATCAGTTTTTTTTGGTGGAATAGAGAGCAAATATAATATAATATAATATAAGAGCGGATAGAATATGAGAGATACGTGTAATTATTGTTTATTAAAAGGTTAATGTCACACAGGAATTAAAAGACTCTTACAAAGAAAATGGCAAATGGTCTTTGAGAGCAGTCTGTCCCACAGTTGGAAACAGTATAGCTGCAAATCATCTGTGTAACCAGCAGTAAATTAAACGGATAGATTGTCAAATCCAAATAACATACAGCAAGCTGTCTGCTACAGTGAACACCATTCAGGGCACATCCATTAAAATACAGAGTCAGAAATGTTGGTGCGATTTGTCTGTTTTTAATCCTTAATGGTGTTTCCTGTAAATCACTAATTTCACATTACTTCAGATTTAACCAATGACAACCACTGACATGTTCAAAAACATCCGACTGGTCATGTTGATCACACATCATCAGTTTTAACTTACCCCATCAAGACACACCACTTTCTTCACTTTCACAAACCCTCAGAGTACTGCAAATGTTTTTTTAAAAAGCCAATGTCCATTATAAAAAAAATTAAAATAAAAAAAAAAAAAATAAAATCCTCATTTCATATCGACCAGCAGTTTCTAAAACAAATTTCTGGTGAAGATTTTGTTAACACAAAACAAAAGAAATACAATAAAATAAAAGAAGAGAACATCGGCAACAAGCGAAGCAGTTTGGGATGATGTTTTCACAGAAAGGGATGTCTGCCGTTCTCTGATCCTTACAGACACACAAAGGAGGAATGACATGGCTGTTGTTCTGACATTTTCACACTGTTATAACTGTTGCTGTTGAAACGGCGGGCAAAATTAAAACACACAATCAACATCTGTATTGGTATTTTTCAGTAAATAATCACATTTTTCTATCTAATCACTGAGGATGATTCCCAGGTAAGGATGTCTTAATAATTAAGGATCAGAAGCCAAAAACCAAAAGAATTCATAATGCAAATGTTAGCATGACACAGGAATTTTAAGGACATGTCTGTGGCATACAATTCAGTCTTTTATTTTCTTCATATGTACAGATTAGAGGAAAATTTATCTACTTCTATACACTGTTCCATGAAGTTTTCTGTGTCAGTTGACCACTTAGATTTTGTCCGTTACCACAATTACAGTAGTATGAAAAATCAAGACGTTAACGTCCACTCAAAACTGAGGAATACAAAATGATAAAAACTTCAACATGATTATTAAGTAACCAACGAAACCAACTTCAATAAGGAAAAATATGCAGGTAGCTAAGTGGTCAACCAAACCTCGCCTTTTTATTATTTTTTTTAATAACTTTTTTTTTTTTTTTTAGCATAACGTACATATACAAGTGTAGATAATATAAGTATATATTCATATATACATAATGAGTATGTATATATATCAGTAAAGCATTCATTATATATACTTATTTTCTTCACAGATATGTGAAACAGGAGAAAAGATGACTGTTACAAACAAAAAGTTAAAATGCAACGAAATGCAGAAAACAAACCTACTGATAGAAACAATTTGTAAATGCACTTTGCACTATTTTTTTTGTTTTTGAAACTCTTTTGCCTTTTTTTTTATTTAGTTTTATATTTGATCACTTATTTATTATGTGGGAGAGGTGACACTTATTTAAAGTAGGAATAGTACCCATTGCTACCATTTGAACTTCCTATGCTCAGCTCCTGCAGGAGGGAGAGAGGGTCGCTGTTCTTTTTGACCTGCTCCGGCCGGACAGCTCTGGGTTTGGGTGGAGCGCGAAGGGCACTGGCATAGGACATGGTGGGTGCTTTGCTTAAATTTGGAGCCCCCTGGTTGGCCTCTGTGGGAGCCTGCGGTGGTGGTGGTGGGGGCTGCTGCTGTTGCTGTTGCTGTTGCTGTTGCTGCTGCTGCTGCTGCCGCTGCTGATGCTTCTTGTTGGGCATGAGAGGAGGAAACTGTCCAAGGTGCTGAAGGGAGTTGAGGGAGTGTGGGTGTGTCTGCTGTGCTGCTGTGGCCTCCACCTTCACCTGCTCCTCTGTTTGACGAAGGGCTTTAGAAGCTACAGGAGGATTGAATAGATGTCCCAAAAAAGTAGCAGAGAACACTTAGACTTGCATAAATAATTTCAGATAAATACACAGAAGTCCTGCTCTGACTTCTCAATCAACATAAAAACTCAGGAAAGTATATTTGGTGATTCTTACCCAGAAGGTCCCGGTGCTGAGCGAGTGTGCCGGCTCCGTTACATGGAATGTTCTGGAACGGACCAGGACCACCACCATTACTGGGCCAAAGATCGTGTGAGGGGTAACCATAGGGGGCATGTGGGTGCTGATGATGCTGTATGTGTGGATGAGGGTGATCCTGGGGATCTGACGTACACGGTTGGGGTTGTTGGGAAAGGGCATTGTGGGTGTTGGCTGGAGACGACTCATCTGGGTAGCTGGAGGAGATCCGGCGCTGATAGAGAGGCCGGCCTGGACCTCTGGGTTCATACTGTTCAGACAGCAAACACCGATGGGGAGATGAAAAAGGGGAGAATGAGATACTGAGTCACACAAAACAGTGAGCACTGCAGTACTGCTCAACACCAAGCACTTAACTGTTCAGGACAGAGTCTAGTGTGAAGTCTCTCTGTTGTCCTGCTCATTAGTCACATCATATTGGCAATTTTATTTATCATATTTGTTAGTATTAAAAGTCACACGTGTAATCTACCATCTTCTTGTAATAAAGCATTTGAGGAACAGATCTTGTTAATTCTGTGACGCTGTAAAATATTAGAGATATTAGCCCTTAATTATCCTAAATTTTCCTGCCCAAATTGATCATTTAGACATCATCAGCAACTTTGAAATCTCTAAATGCAACATTTGCTTTTAATCTGTAAAAACAAATCAAACCATTTAAAATGCTTGCTGCTTATCTTATCAATGAAGTGTGACCCAAAAAACCCAAATCACTGCTAATAATCTAGTGATTAATAAACAAATACTCCATAAGGCCTTACCTCATCTACACTGTGAAGGGCTGTGGCTGCTGATGTTCTGGGCGACAGTGAGTGGTAGGACTCCTGGTCTGGACCTTGACTTTGTTGGTGTTGCTGCTGCTGTTGTTGCTGCTGTTGCTGGTGCTGATGGTGAAGCTGCATCAGGTGGACCTGCTCCTGCCTGCTGGGGTGAGCCATGATGGGCAGTCCATAAGGAAGGCCGTGGCCCTGGTTTGCTAACAGGTGGTTCTGCTGTGGAGGGCTCACTGATGCAGCTCCACTGTGAGACCACTGAGCCTCTTGCAGAAGGTATTTGACCTGGGAGGGAGGGGGGCTGGCAGAGTGGGCTTGGGACTGATGTGGGTAACTACCAGTATTATACAGGGGGTTTCCTGGGTGCTGCTGCTGCAAAGCTGGGTTGTTGAGAAGGTTGTCATTAAGGAGATCGCGGCCAGTGTCGTGGGAGTAAGGTCCTGATGGAAAAGGGCCAGCATGATTGGAGGTGGCGGCTAAAGAGGATGAAGGGTCACCTGAGGCACGAGGCTGGGATTGGCGGTATTGAAGGAGACGAGACTGAGGCGGGGGCTGCATCTCAGCTGCTTCCTTGGGTTCAGGCTGTTCCTGTGGAGGCATCTCTCTCAATAGACCCGGGTACCTGGTAAATGAAAATGTATTCCTTTAAACTGGAACTTGGTTTCACATTTTTTAAAAGCAAAAAAAGAAAAGAAAACTTTTTGGAAGGGACTACAGAAAGATTTAACAGGTAAACAACACAAAACATACAGCACTAGTTATGGTGTCTGTTTTCAAGCAGCTGTATTTAATATAGATGCACTTCACGCAAAATGTTTTGAATCTGTTGAAAATATTTCTATTGTTCAAGAGTCAAACAGTAACATTTCTTTAGTATCAAGAAGAAAGACCATTAAAATTGACAAAAACCAAAATAACCTGTTGAAAGGTGGCCCAGCGGAGGCAGAAGTGACAGCTTCATCCTCAATATTGGCACTAAGGCCCCAACTAGCTGCCCGGAGCAGCTGATGGGGGAAGCGAGCCATGCCGGGCTGAGCGAGGTGGGTGAGCTGCTGTGGCAGAGGAAAGGCGACGCTGCCCTGGAGAAACGGGCCTGCAGCTTCCCCCCACTGGCCCAGCCTTGCCGCCTGTTGCTGCTGTTGGCTCAGGACCTCTAGAGCCAAAGGACCTTGGAGGTCTGAAAGGGCAACCATGTAAAAAAAAAAACAGAAAACACGAAGCCAGAGGCATCAGGATAAATGCATTTGTCACTGCTTTGTGCAAATCTAGACAAGAAATAAAGAGCTTCTGCCTCTTTTCCAACATTGCTGAAATTTGCTAAAAGTTCAGTTTATTCACCAATGACAGTATCTGTAAAAACACCAAATGATTCAGCTTTTCACATTCTAGTTCTTTAAGAGTGTTTGGACAGCTCCTTTTCAGTGACCAAAGAAAGAATTGAGATGCTTGACTCACCCAGACTATCTGCCAGACTTCCATCCTGTCCGTCCTCCCCAAAGCTGTTGACCCTGTTATGCTGTGACAGACCTGGGTGATGGCCCCCTGGGTGGCCCATTGGAGTTCTAATGGAGCTGTTTATCTCCTCCACCCCTCCAGACTCTGCCCCATCTAAAGTGGGGGACTGGACAGCCCTGTGAGGAGGGATGGGGCCGCTGAAGAAGGAAGCGTTGTGGCTGCCACCAGCGTAGGCAGGGCTGAGCTGTTGCTGCTGCTGTTGACTCTGTTGGGCTATCCCTGGGTGCTGAGGCTGGCTGACACGATACGGAAGCCTGGAGACCGGATACTGTGGAGGGAAGACTCTTCCACTGGCAGGGTGTGGCGGAAAAGCTGGGTTTGGTGGTGCCAGGTGGTAGTTAAGGGGTCTTTGGGAGGCTGAGGGATCTTTTCGATGAAGCAGCGCATTGGGAAATCCAACAAGCCCATCTGACTGAGAGTCTAGACCTCGACTTTGGCCTGTGTCTAAATCTCCCTGGATCAGAGAATAAGAACAAATCCAAACATAGTGAGCTAAGGTTTCCAATCTTTGGTAATGCAGGTCTACATAAAACTGGTGCATTACTTCTTGATAGGAAATGAAAAACAACTTGCCTGTTTTTCCTTCATGTCTGCATTTTTTCTCTCTGGTGTCTGAAGACGGCTCTGTTCTGACTTCGGACATCCTTCTAATTTACCTAAGAAGACAACAAGACAAAAAGAAAACCTTAGAAACGTATTATTTGTTATTCTACACCCTTACTTTAATTTTGGTTGATTACTTTATGGGATATTTAAAATTAAGGATAACCATTTCTGATGGGATCTGCCTGTAGTTCCTTGTCAGGGCTGGGCTGGCCCATTCCTAGAGGAGAAGGGTGGGTAACTCCACTGTAAGGGATGGGGGAGCCACGATTCTGGGCTTGCAACAGATTGAAGTTGTAGGCCATGGCTGCTGGGTGGCTCATGATGCGAGGGTCCACAGCAAAACGATTCTGGTAACCTGGCCAAGGCAACTGAGGACACAGATTTTTGATCAGTGCATAATGATTGAAAATAGAGAGTGAAGCAAATATCTTGAATAATGATAACGCACATGACAAACAACTGCGGTAAATAACAGCTACGCAGAAATATGATATAAATAAACATGGCCTTGTGACACATGTTTTACACATGTTCTAATACTCTCTTGTTAAAAAAACAGTTTAACAGAATTCTTCTGTGGTGTTTGAATTACAAGTCTTTGTCCTTTGTTGAACACAGGCTGACTTTGGCTACATGTGTTAGCTTGTTACAGAAAGCAGGAAACTTACAGGTAGGGGCATGGACATGACCATGTTTCCACCGTACACGGCTGGAACGTAGAGGATACTGGCGCCTGTGTGAGGATCTATCCTCTGAACAGGACTGGGTGACTTGCCCATGCCAGCTGGTGTGCCACCCAAGGGTGGAGTGAATGCCCGAATAGGGTTTCCCATCAGCATGGCTGGGTTGGGTTGAACTGCAATGACAGAATGAGGTAAGTTAATACAAGCTAGCTAAAATGGCTCTTAAACTTAATGTGATGATACATGGATAGCAGGTGACACATTAAGCTAAGGCGTATCAAATTATTCATAGGTTGGAAAAATAAAGATTGCACACTGAATGATTCTGAAAGTGAGAAGTGCAAAATACATAAAGCCCAGGGCCAATCTTCATGTCTTCATATCTGCACATATTTAATTTCGTTTTTTATTACTTTAAGTTGATGTAGTTGTCTGACAATCTGCTGTTGTGAGTGGCTGAAACTAACTGACGGTCTTCCCCCACCAAGCGTCTTATGAACAGCTCCGTGCTGTGTTGTTCAAGGCTGCATCTTTCTGATGGCTTCAATAGCCTCCAGCTTTCATGCATCCATCTGGGCCGCTGCATTAGACTGAATCATATCAAGCTGTTGGGATGTGTGCTTGTTTGCGCGTGGGCAGATAAATACAAACTTCTCCACTGTCACTCTTTCGTAAAACCTACCCACAATAAACAAAACATACAGTAAAAGGATAGATATGTGTGATTGTGAATGGAATTTCTATTCGTGCTTATATTGTTAGATCTTAGTCAATTTCCAATGTTTGAGAACACAAGGACTCTGACTTTATGATGCACATTTTATCATTGATAGAATATAACCACATAAAATGAACCTTTTCTGATCCAAGCCACATGTTTAGCCTGCATTTGATTTCTTTTGCTTTTGCATATGCTCCACAGTGCAAGATGAGTCACTGACAAGAAAGTGAAAGCTGGAGAGAACGTCTGTAAAGACAGTTTTCATAGTGTGCTCCTCTAATATTTACAGAATAAACAGGGTTGAACATGGGCAGTAGGGCACACTCACCATATCCTTCAGGTGGAAGGTGCTCTGTGTGGTTTGCATGTTTCCCCTGGAAGACAAAAGAATTATTAGAAGTGAGTTAGTAAGTTAGTGAGTTTTCAAGTGTGGGATAAACACACAATACAGGGACTGGGCACACAGCAGTTGCAGGATGGTCCCTACTGTCCCACATCTGTCACAACACTTACAGGACCAACATCTTATCACTGAAAGGGGGTGGGGTGGGTCAGGGACAGGAATGTAGCTGGCCAGCAAAGCACAGCTAAGTGAATTCTTAATTTATGATGCTCTTATAGAAGAAGCTACAATAAAGCTTGTGGTTTTATTGCAAAGAAGCCATTTGTATTTTGACTAATCAAACACATAAATAAATGAATTGCTATATCTAAGTTGATTCAGCCAAGATTTTGACTGGTCAAATGTGTTTTATGTCCCTGTTTTTACAGGATGATCGTCCATTTCTGAATCATTGTACCAGTGTCCTTTATAAAGTCATGTATTTTGCAAAGTTGTTAAACTCGGTCTATCCCTACTTTAGAACAGCTGAGCCTTTCAATGATGCCACTTTCATACCCAAGCATGATATAACCACCTGTGACAAGTAAAGAAGCTTGTCTGTGGAGTGCTCCAGTCATGTGTTTTTAAGTACTATGCAACCTTCCCAGTCTGTTTTTGCACTTGTCCCAATGTGGAATACAAATGCAAACTAACACATTTTTACAGATATATAAGTTGCTGAGAAGATGAAATTAAATGTTAAATATATTGCCTATGTGGTTTTCAGTTGAGAATAAGGTAAAAAAACAAATATTTTGTTGTCATTTATGATATAAATAGCATCCCAACTTTTTTGGAATAATATTTGTTTGTCCAAAACCTTGGTCACTGAGATGGACACACGCAGACATGTAATAAAGTACTGACAGGTTACTGTGTACACGCTACACTGCCTTTCTCTCGGCTACAGTTTCCCTTGCAAACCACAGATGTATCTAACATAATTAAAACTTAAATACAAGAGCCATAATTGAATGATTTTATTAAAGAATATTCTAATGTAACTAAAACTATCAATCAGTTTATGCTCTGAACAGAAATAGCCTGATATAGGTTAAAAGTACCCTGTCCATGAACTGTCTACATACAGATCCATACCATCGCTTTGACAGACACTAACCCTTAAAACAACATGGATCAACCCTGTAAATGCATCTTTGTTCCTAATGGTTTAAGTCAACCTGTCCGCAAAAAAAGATCTATTCTTTTTTTCTGCAGGATAGCAATAACTAACTCCCTCCCTGTTCTCTTCCATCAGACAGAATCTGTCTCCATGGGGCTCCCATCTAGTCAATGTGTACACTCAGGTTGAACTAAATCTTGATCAATCTTGCACACATGTACGAAAATAAGTGCATATAAGCACAATGACTCACATGGGGCTCTGCATGCCATGCACACACAAACCTGCACATATATGTGCACACAAACATAAACTAATACACAACACAAGTACTTCCTGTACCTGAGTTTCGGTAGGCCCTGCCTGCTGATTTATTTATTATTACATACAAACATACACAACAATCTACTTTGAGCTCTTTTAGTGGCTTGTTGGGAAGCACACAGATTCCCAGTTGTCTTTGGTAATAACAGACTGTCCTTGACAGTATGTTTACTTGGAGCAGCAGAAACTAAATTGCATACTTCGTTCCACATCATCCATGTCGTTTCTATGGTGATATTTAACAAAGCCAGTGCTATTTACCTTTCAGGTACAGAACACTAGTCGGTTGAGTAAGAAAACAGGGATCCATTCAATTATTAAGTCAATAAACTATATTTACTTTCTCATGATTAAGGTTACTACCACTATTGAAGTCTTCAGCACTGGGGCCACACAGTCCAGCATTTTAGCAAGTAATTAGGAGCAAAGGACAGACAATTTATTTGAACACTTGTCATTACAACACAGCACAATACCAAAACAAACTATGGCCTGACTAATTATCACAGCACCTAAACAAAAGCTAAACATAACAGAACTGACTTGTGACGCAGTGCTTTCATGTTTTCCTGATATTGAGCAAATCCAGATGGAACATGTTTAAAAGTAAGGAGCAAATGAGACATTTAGAGGTGCAGCTGCCTGCAAATACAGTAATCCCAGTATTAGATAACTGCAAATTCTAAAAGACAGCCTGTCTATGTTGATATCATTTTTTGAGACACAGCCCAGGTCCCAACTGAACGGTAAGTTTAGTAAACAAAGTTAAATCTGCATGGGCCTCCTTATATGACAGCCTCACAAGCAGTAAGGCCAATTTTTATTTGTCCTTAAAATGTGGTTATATTTAAAATATGGTTGTGCTGACAGCATGTCTTCCAGCTTGGGCTAAGGAGCAGCCAAGCTACAATGTCATAAACAAAAAGGGAGATGTCAAGTATTTTAGTTTCACATGTAAAGAGGGTTAATTTAATCCAGTACCTTTAGTATTGGCATGACATAACAACCAAATATAAAACTGCCTATCATTATGTCAGTCTCTGCAGGATGCTGTGATTTTGTGTTGAATACACTAAACATGCATTTGTGTACTGTGTACTGAAACTGAAATATTCACAAAGAGAAAGCTTTGCCTCGCAGCTATTTGAAGGGTTTACATTAACTAAGCAAAGCCAGACACACCACGCTGAATATGTTGCTTACAGTCTTGCACTGTGCTTATTTGATCTAGTCATAGATGTGCTGCTGCAAAATTCCTTTTACAAGTATGAGCTAAAAAGTAGCAAAGACCAAAAAGGATGTTGCGGAACAACTGTCTCATGTTATTAATCTTTTCAAACAGAAGGGTCTGCAGCGAATAAAAATGCTGGCTGGATCTCAGGAATTCAAATTGACTGTACGCTGGCTGTCACACAGGGGTAATTTGTTGCTATGTTGCATTATTTACCCAGTGTGTTTTTAAGCTAAGCTTGGGCCGCCGTTTAGCTCAGTGGTTAGCGTGCGCGGCCCATGTACGCGAGGCCCGGTCCTCCGCGCGGCGGTCGCGAGTTCGATTCCGGCTCCGACCCTTTGCCGCATGTCACCACCCTCCCTCTCTCTGTCTCCCCGTTTCAACACTGTCCTATATAATAAAGGCCAAAGAAGCCCGAAAAAATATCTTTAAAAAAAAAAAAAGCTAAGCTTAGGTAGCACATACAAATTCCACAGAGAAACACTCTGCCGCAGGTGGAAACAAAGACAGGACCTTTGGCTTTAATGATACGGTCATGTGTCCTACTGTGGTGGGAAATCAAAGATTGAGACAAGAAACATTATAATGTAGAGACAAACTCGACAATATAAGCACAGAGGAAGGAGGCAAGTTTGACTTTATATCAAGTCAAAAGCACCTCAACTATCAGCTCTCTTTCACAAATGACACATATAGAAGCAATAATTGCTGAAAAAGAGAAAAAGTACTTGTTACTTCTCTTTTCTCAGCTAAAATGACAATGATTGTGCCAAATCTGGAACAACAAAAAGCTTTTTAATGTGAAACATATTTTACCGCAAGTGTCATAGTCCTGCATTCACCCAGCAAAACACCATCTGTGTCAAACAGCACTTCACAATATGGAGTCAACTGAAGCATGTAGTTCTGATAAAATGAAAAAAATCTAAATTAACACACTGCAAGCTTTGGATTTAAGTAAATATGTTTTAAATTTATTTGCAACTGCATATTGCACAGTCTTCTGTCTTAAATCTATTATTAAACGACATTTGTATGGATTATTTTTAATCTTTCCACAAAGTGTGCATCAGCCGTGTACAAAGGTATCAAGAATGGTCTGACCTTTAAATTGACAACATGCTGTATGCACTGACGGAAACAATATATCACACACAGCACACACTTCTGGCAGTGTGTGCTGTGTGTGCTCTGTAGTTGTGAGCTACATAGACTGACTGTGAGGGGAGAGATAGAGAGGAAGTGTGTGTGTGTGTGTGTGTGTGTGTGTGTGTGTCTAAAGCCGTCTGATGCTGCGGAGCTGTGGCTCATTAGGCCCAGTGGGTGATGGCAGCAGGTTGGCAGCTGTGGTGATTTCGTTAACCTTTACCTCGGGGCAGGCAGGGAGGACAGACAGACAGACATACAAACACATTTCAACCCCAGCTGTACAACCAGAAAACCAAGCCTTCTGCCAAACCTGCGATGGCAATTTTTTAATCTTTTTTTTTTTGTTATTGTTTTTCAGGGACTAAAACCAAGGACCATAAAACTAATTTCCTGTTGTGAAATTAAATGGAGTCATTTTAATTGGTATGTACTTTGTGCTCTCATATGAAAATCTTTTATCAGTCTATCTTAATAAAACAGGAAGAAATCAATTTATTCCTTATAATTTGTTTACCATTACGTGGTTACCAACATATTACTTCGCCAGAGAAAACCGTACAATTTTAAATGCTTTAAAACATATTCAACCCTTTTCTGGTTCCCATTATCCCACTCTTTTCCCTCTCTCCTTTTTACATGCAAACTCAAAATAATATTTTCAGTTTTTAAAATAGAAAAATGTCAACCATATATTTATTAAGGGCATTGATTGACAGATTTTCCCACCCTTTCTTAGATCTTTTTCCCCATAATTTTTACACTGGTGTCAGGATTTTAATTCCAATGTTGAATGTGCCACTGTGCCTTTTCAGAAACATCTTACTTTTGGGGGTGACTGTTGCTGCTGTTGCTGCTGCTGCGGACCCTGCTTGTTGGAGGCAGGCTGTGCATGCTGAGGATGTGGATGATGGTGAGGATGGAGGGCCTGCGAAGAGGAGTGGTGTAGGGGCCTGAGGGCACGGGGGATGAACTCTGGGGCCAGTGGGTTGAGAACGTAGGTCTTCTTGAGCTCCAAGGCCTCCAACTGAGCTTTGATCTGCTCAAAGGTGATGCCATGTAGGCTTGAGTTTTCGTGGCAAATGGAGACAAAATGCTCCCAGAATTTCCTGTAAATGGGCAAAAAGAGGAGATAAAAAATGAGGACATGTTTTGCTCCCATTCTCCTTTATCTCTCATTGTTTGGATTGGGTGTTTAATGGATTGCATTGCTGATTCTTTCTTTCTGGCAGTGTAAAAATGAATTCTCAGAGGCTTAAATGTGAATAAAAAAGAATGTGTAAAGCTGGTGTAAAGAGAAGAGGAGAGAGAAAATTTAGAGAAGAAAAATCAGCAAAAAAAGATGAGCCACAGTGAAGGGAAAGATATTAGCAGCAGGAATGCAAGCTGTTCATGATGGCATGACAGATTAATTGAATCCAATCAAATAATTTATCACTACATACATCCAACTTTAAAACAATGAAGACTCATATTAATAGTCGTATCTTTTTATTCCTCAACTTTTTAGTTCTAATACACAAGAAGTAAAAGAATGAGAGTAAAACCCAAAATATTACTGTGCTAACATTTGCAGCATCCCAGTCAACATCAACAGCATGAGAAATAAAAGCACAGAAATCTTTAAATTCTGGAGGCAGAGTTCATTTGCAGTTTCAACGTTGTAGTAGTAGTGGTAACTGCAGCTCACAAATTAACCAGCTCACTTTTTTTCCTTCCTTACTTTGACCTTTCTTTACTATCTAACTCAAATAAGCTATACCCTACGGACCAAACCATAACACTTTGAGCAGCTTCTTTTTTGATCAGGAACTTTTCTTCCTGGGAGGAGGTTCAGTGTTGGCGAAAAACTGTATCTGTTTTGAACACATCGGTCCAATTTCTTTGACTCTGCATGCTGACTTTTGCATACAACCACAATAGTAAAAGACCTGCCATGTTGTGACAACCACATAGTTGCTACAGAGGCTGAAGGAGGAAAACGGCATCTAAGAGTGGATGAACTATGAGAAAGGTTACAGGTAAAGTTATTTGTTGAAAGTGAACTGTCACTTTACATTTATCTTCTATGTTTGTGAACTGAACACCTTAACCAACAGTGGCTGTATTTACCTGCAGCGCCCGACAGAACACAGTGCTATGGGGTCGCCCACGACTGCAACCAGGGACTGGGCTCTGGTGATGGCAGTGTTGAGCAGCTTGTAGTTTGAGAGGAATCCATAGTCGAGGTCCTCCGTCGAGTCCTCAACCAGCTGCTCTTTACGTTTGATGGCCGTCTGCTTGTGCTTGCAGGTATGCCGTGTCCGCACTGTGCTGAGGAACAGCACTCGGAACTGTTTGCCTGCAAATCATTTTAAATATATAAAGTTTCTCAGATCTTTCAATGGTGAGAAACAAGTGAAACACATCATTGGAAGATAGAAAGATAGAAATAAAAATGTTCTGTCATACATTTTTATTTCACTACTTTGAAAACATGTAAAAGAGAAAGGTCAGCATATGGTTTTCAAACCTGTTTGCTCTACATCAATGAATTTAGAAGCCATTTGCATGCTGTTTTGTCAAACATGTATGTGTTGCAACAATCCAGGGTGAGTGTGTGCGTGTGTGCAAATCACCAGAATCCACTCAACAAAAAATTAGGGCAAGTTATTATTAAAATTTTCATATGACTCCAGAGACTGTTGATAAGAAACATTAATATACATAAACTACATGTTTGTTGAATTCCCAACACACAGTGCACTTTTCCTGTGTGTGTGTGTGTGTGTGCGTGTGTGCGTGCGTGCGCATGCATGTTTTATGTGTGATTTATGAGGAATTTAATGACCTGTGGAAAGCAGCTGGATATAATACAAGTGGGAACTGTATGAGACTTAGGCAGACGAGAGACTAAAGGGAGAAACTGTTGCTCATCTTCTCCTCATTGTGTCGGGATGATAATGAAGGCCAATATAAACACTGATAACTGCAGTGAAAGATAGTAGGAATTTGTCTTTAGGGTAATGGGACTTGCAGTTTAAGCAACATTTTGGCTGGAGGCACTAATATCATCACATACACACAAAAAATGTGTGAGACAAGCTTCATGGTAAAATGTTAATAAGACACTAGGGGATTTTATCTTGGACTTGTTTGTCTCTGAAATTTATGTTCTTGATGGCCATAGCTGCTTTCTCCCAATTTTCAAATTCCCATTCTTTGAATTACTACTGTGATAAAAAGCACCAGATCAACAGAAAAAAACCCAAGAATACTGAGGCTTTATTTGTGAAAACGTCATGCAAGACTCCAGCAATTTAAATTATATTACATGAAATGAAAGGAAATTTAAGTTGTTTCTACGCTGAATTCAAAGTTTATTGGTACTTTGATGTAGCCCTACTTGTAAGGTTAGAGCTGGTACGTGCAAACACATGCAAATCTTTCTTATTAATGCAAGCATGAGCATGTGGGTAAATGCTTTTCTCACCTTGGACATTGAGCACCCTTTCCACGCTGACCTCATGCATTCTCTTCTTTCGCAGCTCAGCACGAATGCGGAACACCTGATCAGCGTACGGGGACACCACTCCGATGCTGCCCTCGTCCAGCTTGCCCCAGGCCACTGGCCACTTCTTGCGCAGCTCCTCCACCCGCTCCACAATCTCAAACACCTGAGGAGATGGAGGATCAATTTGAGAGAAGTAGGCAAAGATAAAATCAATGCTCTGTTCATACCATCCTGATACAAATCACACATCTGATCTGAAAACAACTGTGGGAAGCTCAGCTCTGAAAGACATATTCTCACTCAGGTAAAAGACAATGGCCACAGTCAAAATATTAAAGAACAAACGCTCTATTTGCTGTGTCTGCATCAATGACTGCACTCGAGGAAGATATGGCTTTATATAAAATGGATGTGTAGTTAAAACCAATAAGAATAGGAAAGTATTCCAAGCAAGGTGTCCACTGCTAACTGAAGACCACATATTCTACTGACCTATTGACTTCATATCATGGCTGATTTTTGAGTAAACACTTAAAATTATTAATATTGTCTGGATATTAGTTATTAAAAACATGAGTAAGAAATTACCGTAGTATTTTGAATTCCTGTTCAGAGCTCTAGCATACTGCCAGAGGCTTTGAACTGTCATTGAAAATATTGTCTTCCACTGTAAGCTAAGCCCATCAAAGACAGCTGCACAAGACAAACTGACACACTTTTTTCAAAGCATTTTGATTTGAGAAGATTATGATAATGGTGCTAATGGTTTGACATGCGCGCTGTATCAGAGAGACAGCAGGTAATTCATTTGGCATTGCTGACAGTTTGGGAGCAAATCAAGAGGCATTCATACTTTAATTGGCTGGAAGACATCAGCATAGGGTTAGAGGGCTGACTCGGCCAATGACCACAACCAAGTGAGCCTACAGAGGAACCAATCTAAGGCTAGGACTGTCAGTGAATCATGCATCATGTGTGTCAACCGTAGCTGTTGATGGTCTCCTAATGAGGTTTTATGGGTTTCATCTCAATTAAAGTCTGTAAGACAGTGATTGTTCCACTTTGTGGTTCAATGAAAAAATAAAAAGCGATGACAATTTTCAGATTATCATTCTGCTTTTCAATTTAACCAACTAATCTACACATAAACAATCTAAATGAAACTTAATTTAAGTACAAACAAATCTCTGAATTACTAAAATTGGGGTTTACAGTCTGCATGATATGTCATATAAAGTGCTCAAGGCAGTAGTATACCACTATTTCACACAGTAATATTTGACAATAAATGTCAAACTTTACAAGATGCGGAGGTTCATTAGCATATAGAGAGGGGAAGTGAGATCTGATCAGTGGGACACATACAGGGATACACTGCGGTGGTGCAATGAAAACTGACTGAAATGTAGTCTGAGGTGAAAGAAAATGAAGAACATACAATTCTGACCTAGTAGTTTGTGAAGAATACATATGGTTTGTGCCAATAAGTGACTACATGATAACTGTAATTGCATTTCTTAACAATCATGAATTTTTGTAATTTGTTCATTTTTTCAAGTGAAATTTTATGCATGGGGCACAGATTTGAACACAAATTCCTATTTCACTCATGAGTAGCTGTCTGTTTCATAGTTTTTATGCAAACACCATCAGGCATCACACAGAAGAAAAAAAAAAACTTCATTTTTCTAATCAATGAATTATATTCTTACAACTTCTTCACTGCCTTCAAAAGTTACCTAATTAGGAGAGGAGAGCAAAAATCATACACCACTTTCTTTGCATGTATTTGTAACAGTCGTGCATCTCTTACCTCAGCGTTGTTGTAGTAGGCAGTGCTGTTCTTCTCCTGCACATCTTCTCCTCTGGCCGTGAAGAAGGTCAAAGGATAGAAGTCCTTATGGGAGGGCTGCTTCCCACTTGCCATTAACTTCCCATCATAAAATAACTCTGATGTGTAGCTGTAGGAACAGGGAAAAAGGAAAGGGGGTAAATAAAAAAAGCAAATAGAGAGTCAAAAGAATAGCAAAAGATAGTAAGATCATAAATATGTTTGTGGATATTTTTTAGAAGAAAGCTGTTTCAGGGTTGCAAAATTTGTTTCATTATTTTTGAACATACTTTGCTGCAAGACAACTTGACATCGTTGAGATTTTGGGAAAGTCTGAAATACTGACCAAAGTTGGAAGCTAAAGTTTGTAGATATGAAAAAAAAGCACTTGTTCACTAAGCCTGAGTTTGTACTGAGAGATCTGTCAAAGATAAAACAAAAACAAACCTCCTTTGTGTCTTCGGCGCACTAGCAGTGGAGCCTCTCTTTTGTACTTACCCTCTAAACAGTTTCTGTAGAAATTCGCCTGAACCCTCAAAGTCCCATGTGATGTTTTGTCATCGAGCCATTGTTGCCCAAACATCACCTCAATGACCACTCTTTCCTGTACACAACCCAAGTGTTTCACCTCTGTCTGCTTTTTAACCTCTGACTCTTTTTTCCCATCTCATCTGTTCTTCACCATCTCAGTCTCTCCTCACAGTCTGACACACGGCAATGTTTCGGGCCTCACACTTACTTGATGATAGCTTCGTGAGAGCGGTAGTTCTCGCACAGGAGGATGCGACATGGGTATTCAGGAGGGTAGTGCTCATACAGCCGGTCCAGCAGTGACACGTGCAGGTTACGCTCCCGCGCAAACTCGCTGTACACAAATGGACTGAGCTGCAAGACGAACATGGAGGAACATGAAGGGGAGAGAGAGGCAGAGGTGGAGAGGAAGGAGAGATGAAAAGCAAGGTTAGATCCAAAGTTTGACAGAAGCACATTATCACTCTCTCATGTCAACGTTTTTACTTTCTATCAACTATGAATTTTTAATTTGGTGTACTGAATCTGTTTCAAGTATAGCAAAGCAGCGTCAAACCATATGCAACGTAATGTTTAAATGACATTCATGCTTTTTTTCTATTAAGCACTAAACACTTCATCAGGTGAATTCATTCCCTACCTCCAGTTGCAGATTTATACAGATTGCTGGATTGAAGATTGTTGTTTTAAACCTCATATGCACTAAAAATAATTTAACAAAACTTCCCAGGGGAAAAAAGTCAAAAAGCAATGACGGTCAGTTTACTGTATCCTCTCTGATCAGAGATGCTTTCTTTTAAGTCCCACACATTTAAGTGTGTATTTTACTCGGGTTCAAGCAAAATTTGTCACCATTTTCTCAATCTGCCTTGTCTCAAATAAGTTTAAACATTTGCAAAACGTGCACAACAAGACAAACAGAGATTCGTTATCTTTTTCCCTAGTGAATATTACTATGTACAAGACAGAAATGTATTATAATTTGAATCGTAATTTAAGCCTGACAGTGAAAGAGGGTCAGCTAGCTTTAATGGCCCCACACAGTCAATAAGACAGCAACAATCAATAGAGGCCTTAACCTCCAATGACTGTTTATCTGGCTCTTCCAGACAGAAAGACAGTCAGATGAAAAATAAAAGGGCAACATCCTGGCTTGGACCACTTTGCTGCCTTGGAGTGACTAAGCTGTAGTTAAGGTTAGATGAGTGGAAGGAGAAATGCATGAGGTAGATTGACTAGAAAAAAAGAGGCAGATGGATACACAGGTGGACACTGTGCACTAAATCCATTTTTCCTCGTTTCAAGAAATAGCAGAGAGAGATATCAAGTAATTAAATCAGCTACAGCGTGGTAGACTCCTGCCTTGTCTTCATCCACTGCCTAGTGGTAATCCTGTGCCTGTGTGTAAAACCAGGAGAGGAGGAAATGAGGTTTTAATTCCTTGTCTTGGCTTCGAAAGCTTGACTGATGTCAGTTTATTTTTGTGTTATCTGTGGCTGAAGTGGTCTCCTGAACCTCAGCCTGACAGTGGCTGCTGTATGCTCATTTGTACCTGAAGAAGGTAAGAGTGAAGTCGAATCCACAGCAAAAAAGGAAAAATTGAGTTATTACTTCAATTAAAGCTGACAGTGTTGCATCCAAGCTTTTCTTTTGATTTTAATAAGAGGAGGAACCCAAAACCCTTTAACCATTTACATTAGGTAGCAATTTAAAAAAAATAGGAAAAAATGCTGCCTTTTTTTAGTAAAAAAATTGCAGCTTTAACAAAGTCTTGACTGAAACTAGTCATTTTGTGACTTCCTTCTCGAAGTCTTGTACTTGCCTGCATATGGTCTCCAGCCAGCACAATGCGGGTGGTCTTGCTAGCTAGAGCAAAAGGCATGATGGTTTCACACTCCATGGCCTGGGCCGCTTCATCCAAAAGGATATGAGTGAAGAACCCTGTCAAAACAGACCAACCATAGGTCACTTAAATGCACAATATGTCCTTTTTGCAGCTGGATAATCATCAAGTTAATAAAGAAGATGTGTTTTAATGATGTGATTACAAAATATAAAACTTTGTTGAATAAAGTGTAAGTATTGGTCGTCTATGAAACAATAACATATATAGTGTTTCTGAATCTACAAAGACTCAATTTTAGCACTGATGCCTTAAAAGCCACTGGCTCTGTTTCTAGCTGAAAATACCTGGTAACTATTTACCACTGAACCAAAATATTGAGTATCTCATTTCATTATATCTTTTAGTCTCAAATAAAACAAATTGTCTGAAGTGTATGTTCACAGCAGCAAAAGTGCAATAGGATTCTGTGTGGGAAATGTTAGGCAGCATATTAAGCACTTGACATAAGCTCTGCCACCTGTAATCAGTTTCATTTCAGGCTGAAATATCACAGCAGCACAAAGCTGAGAAATAACTGAAATATCTACCTGAATGTAACATGCAACATTATGGTTGGGACTTAAAAGAAATGGATATTCATATGAAAAATATTGCTATGTTGAATGATTCCTACCAATAACCAAAGATAATAACATTTTTCCATTGTAACTTTAGCACATTAATGAACAAGACAACAATTTTGTTCACCAGGAGCATTAAAACCTGTTACTATCACTGATGTGCCATCCTCTCAGTCACTCAGTCCTCTCCTTCTTTTAACCAGCCCTGCAAACCAACGGCTGGGTTTTGTGGACGTTGTGAAAAGGACTGAACAGTAGCCTAACCCTGATTTAAAAAGCTCAAACAGTACTTGGCAGTATGAGGGATGGGGATGAAACGGCATGGCAAATGAGTGCTGAGCGGGGAGCGGAGAAGGAGAGAGGCAGAATAACAACCAGCAAACAGCCTCTGAAGCCTGAACACCATTTCCACAGGACAGTACAGTATATGTAGATATGAAATGTGACGGTTGAAAATGACAAAATAAACTCAGGGACTGTCAAAAAGTAAACAAACAACAGAGACATGAGCTGGCAAGAAGAGGGGTGGAGCAGTTTGATTTGAGGTGACATTCACTCTTTAGTATCTGCCTTTGAAAAATTGCCTGCAAAGCATATTGATCCCCCCCTCCTACTTTAAAGCCTCAAATGACTGTTCTCTCTAAACTGTGTGTGTGCACCTCATTGAGAACATGCTACCATTATTCCCCAGCTGTGGTGCCAATAAAAAGGAGTTCACTTTGTTACAGAGGCCCATGCTTCTGCACACGTATTTACAGGATATGTTCGCTTGGGATTTTCTATTAGAGCCTATGACGTGAGAAATATCCCTTTAGGGGTGTATAGTGACACACCAAACAAAAGCTTACTCAAAGGAGATAGGCACAACTAGAAGAAAAACATTTCTGGAAAATCTTGTACTGTTAGCAGACTAAATAAGCTGTAATGCATTGATATGATTCGTTCAATGGTAAAGAAAGACTGCCTGATGTCACACTTATTCAAAAGACAGGGTGTAATATGGATAAAAATATGCATGAGTAATCTCTGAATAACAGACATATACCAAAAATCATACACTTGAGTAATCTCTGAGTAGTTTATATCCAGACTGAATGAGCACCCAAGCAGTAAACTGATTCACTGTGCTGCAAGAGCATTGAAATATTAGTGGGAACATCATTTGAAACAGTGCCGTTCAAGCCTCCTTTGCGCCCTTTATTGTTTTTTCCTGTTTTATCTTCAATGCATGAAATATTACTTGTTCAGGGACTGGAAGTGATGTTGAAGCGCTACCCCTTATATCACATGGTTAATTATTGAGGCCAGACACTTTTGTTGACCCTTCCTATAAATTATAGCCAACATGGGCCCTTCTGCATTCTGCCTTCTTGCTCTTTAACTGCGATCCACATGAATATGCAACAGCCAAACACAGCTCACATTGGATGTATGTGGTCATTACAAATGCAAATGTTCCCCAGGCAGAGCAGCAGAGACAAGGAGGGAGGAGGTTGGTGATGGTCATTGTTAGCACGAAGTAGATAAACAGGCAAACATTAAGGAACATGGTGCTTAATGTTACACCAGGGAAAGAGCTACCCGCCTCAGGGAATCCAGAGGTCCAAATTACACTTCTGTTGCTGCTATCTGTCTTTTGTCTGATAATGTTATTCAAATTTGAAAACAATAATGGTAAAGGAACATGTAGGAAGAGATACTAAGCAAAGATAACAGAGGCAAGAGTCACAGTGTTGTAGAAGTGATTTCAGAAAGGAGACTATTTAATACTAAATGGCAGCTTTTTCACCTCACACACCCAGTCTCTCACATTCTCCCTTTCACAGTCACTTTCTACCCTTTTCACACTAAAAGTGACTTTGTAAATGTGTGATATCTAAGTGTGGCAGTGTCAATGGTAGATAGTGCCAACCCAGGCAACAAGCTGTGTAAAAATCAGGCTTGAAAGCTTCTCCAAAATTAGCTAAAAGCTCAAAAAATAATTTCCTAACCCTGCTCTGAGCGGTTAACAGAATTTTTAACCCTACTTGTGGATTTCTTCCAGCACCTGCCACAGAATGTGTGG
Source organism: Ctenochaetus hawaiiensis (assembly GCA_029783645.1). Taxonomy (NCBI): domain Eukaryota; kingdom Metazoa; phylum Chordata; class Actinopteri; order Acanthuriformes; family Acanthuridae; genus Ctenochaetus; species Ctenochaetus hawaiiensis. Next base: position 16,260,660 of record JAPZDY010000020.1, on the reverse strand, counting down.
AGCCAACCTAATTTCAGATAACGGCATTCTTTCCTGACTTCAGCATGGGCTGCAGTCTTAAACCTTTAGACTGTGAGATCCAGTAGCTTCCACATGGATCAATATTCACCTAAGCCTCAGCACACATCTGCTAAAAAGCAAATATACAGCATCATGTTTATATTACAGACATCTCCCCTATACCTTGAGAACAGCTCGTCTACCGTATTTCATTTTAAAGTGGTTTATTTTAACCTATTTCCTTGTGCTAAAGAAACAAAAATTAAATGTGACATTTATTATAGATAACCATATTACAATTTTATGACTGCCCAATTACAGGATGCAGTTGATCTGACAAGCAGTTGACGGTACGGCAGGCACAACATACAGAGCCACAAGGCATGTCAGCTCTAAGAAACTTCACTGTTTAGAAAGTGCTTCTCCTCCCCTACAGCTGAAGTGTATTTATGAATAAAGAGTTTACCTCTCGAGCTTCTGTCATTAAAAAAAAAAAGGCCAAAAAATAAAATAGACTGAATTTCGCTTTTGGAGTCTATGTGTAAACATAATGTACTGAATGAAGGCTGCATTGCTTTTTTTACTTTGTAACATTTTTTTGATATTTTTAAGATATTAAGATTTTAAGATATGCATGATGGAGTGAATGCAGACTTGTGCTTTTCATTATTTGGGCTGAATCAGCTGACAAACAGCTTTGTCAAACAAATGAATGCATATCAGGTATAAATGTTTGTCAGAGCTAACCTTTAGAGGGACACAGCCCCCTATGAGACTGTGACATGCATGTACTGCCTTGCAAAAGTGTAATCACTGATTTTAATCATATAAAGATATATGTTAGGTTTTAAATCACAACATTATTAATGAGTTATTAATGAGTTGCATGGGTTTTAAACCAAGCAATGCCCTGTGAAATTATTTCACATATGCTCTTTTGTCAGAGTGAAAGGGGTTGAATGCTTTTGCAAGCATCAGTTAAATTGGTGTGCACAGTGTAACCTTTGGAGTCAACTGCTTAGAGAGGTAGCTTTTATTGTGTATAACAATAATGTTTTAGAAGAAGCAATTACAGGATTTCATATAGTGCATCTGTTTTAGAAAGGATTCAGATGCAGTTAATGGAATATGTGGCGAAGACTAAATGTAATTACCAGAACTCTATTAAATTGATAGTATATATATGAAGTATATATGAATATATAATTTAATTAATTCATATAACTTTTCATTTATCAAAACCTCAAAACCCTGCCCTCAAACTCAAACAGCCTCTGGCTGCAATTAGAGTTGCTCTTTTTCTGCTCACATTGTATGCTTGCACTTGGAAATATTGTTGCCTGCACTGATTTCCTGTGCTCAGGCCTCAACTCTTGCTTTCAAGCTAAGGTTGCTTGTGCTCGCTCCTGACACCTCTTCTCTCAGATTTTTGGTATAACAACGCTATCAAAATCCACCAACCAATAGGAGGCCAGGTGTAGTGTTGACAATGAAGTAAACCCTGCCACCTTGTGGGGCTGTTGGATGGACTTCTTGGAGCCTCCCGTACAGGCCAGTCCTCTATAAAGCTTGTTCATTCACTCTCACTCTCCGGGTCTTTATTTAATTTACTAAATGTATTAAATGTCCTTTATTAAATGTACTTCCCAAGTTTTTTTAAGACCTTTGGAATAAAAGGATAGTTAATTTATGCAAATTTCATTATAATAGCTGCATACAGTACAATAGTAGCCGCATAGTACTGCGTGCTCCCGCCCTCCATCACCAGTGAGCTAGAGATTAAAACCACGTCACCTTCTTCATGACTAAGGAGCTGGAATGTAGTGGATCTCTAGCCATTATATCAAAAGCACAAGTAAACCAAAAATTTTCTGTACATCTACTTGTTACAATGGATTTAGTCTTTCATTAGTCTCCAGTTAGTCTTAAGCACCAAACACACATTAAGCTTCTACATGCAAGATTCCATATCTGAGTCAAAAAGAATCCAGGAAAATCAACACAACAATCATATCATAGATAACTGGTTAACCACATTTTCTGGGGCAATGTGTGTGTTTGTGGGAGATCTGTTATGGCTACTTATGAGGCCCCCAAAAGCCTCGTGTTCTTGAGAGAGAAGGAGAGATAAAATGTTGGAAGGCGGGCTAATAATCTCAAGCATATTAGAAACAGAAGGATGGTCTTCCCAAGCACCAGATAATGCCTCCCCTGCTGACACATAAGAGTTAGTAATTAACCTGCAAGACAAGCTAGTTTGTTTTTCAGTGTCTTTTACACAACTGAACAGAGTGTCACTCTTCTCTCAACGGCGGGTGCCAACTAAATATAGACCTATCCTAAATTGTTTACCTTTTAATGAGACTGCAATTTGCTATTTTTATGTGCTCATTGAATTTCATGATCTAATTTAAGGCTGTCATTGTGTTAAGCTGCATTTCATTGAAAAGTGTTTGTAATATTTTGTCAGCCTTATTAACATATAACAAAGAAGCCCTGTTAAGTAACAGAAATAAAATGCTAAAATAAGAATTTTTGTAATATTATTACAAACTGTACACAGACTGTTTTACTGGACTTGTGTGTGGGAGGGTTTTGATTTGTCCTGGTCACTGCCGGATTCTGTGTGTGGGTTTGATAAAGTATGGGACTTTGACTGGCCCTGATAGCCTGTGTGTTTGGTTAAATTTTCTTTTACATGTTGTTTTTCCATCACTAGGCAGCCTTACTGACCTTGAGATAACTAAATGTATTTTTATGTCTTACCTGGCTCCAAGTCAAGCTGGCAGAGGTATTGGGAGGTGCTGAGGGTGACGACCACCACGCGGTGCCTGAGGATGTCCTCCCTTGTGGGCATCTGGAAAGTGACCTGTGTGCCGGAGATGAGACAGTACTGCTGGACCACTGGATGAACCGTCTTCACCCAGCGGTTCCTGAAGTATACCCTGGATACAGAGACCAGAAAGAGAAAACATCAGGAGAGAGATATACAGCTCTATGTGTTGAATGTTCGTCCCACTTCATGTCTTTGTTTGGGGGGAATAAATCTGCCTTGCGAATGAACTGAAGAGTGAATAATATTTTTTAAGTCTGTCTGTTTTACTTTACATGAGACAAATTAGGTTTTAAATAATCTGTAGGAAGAAAAAATACCTAAAATGGGCTCAGTGGATATCATAAAATGTTTGAATGGATAATTGTGAAATTTATCCAAGGATGGGTTTTTCCTTTGTCAAAGGGTGAAAAGAAAAAAAATATGCACGGCTTCTCATGACATTAATTAGAGACCTGCAGCAGCTTACAGCCAGCCAGGATGGGAAGTCCTGAAAGTTTACCTCGGTGGGGTCCTTGTTGGCCCCTTTTTACATTAAGGGCCTTAATTTTCTTACAGGACCTTTAAGCTCTTAACTCTAGAGTCCTCGGGGGACGAGGAGGTTGCTGGAGTAACTATGAAGAGAACCACTGGAATCAACTGACTGCCCACTCATGTGAAACATTCTGCCTATGTTTGTGTGCATAAACACAAACACTGCTGTGAAGCCCTGGCTGGTCAAGACAGACATTGCCTTCCTGCTGTTGTTACCACTGGGGTTGCTGCAACATGATTAAAGTCACTGATGCAGTGTGAGGTAGGTGCATGTATTTGTGAGTGTGTTGGAGTTTTAAAAGCAAGATGGATATTATAGTCAAATTTCCGAAGTCATCAAATGTTTTCAGTCACTCCTGTGGGGCAACAACAGCCAAGACGCTCGACAATCACTGCATAATATGAACATATTACACTGACTGCAGGCTTTGCAATAATCATTATCCAGATGAGTGAGTACCATGCAAATGCTCACTGGCTAGGATAGTCCTAGCTGACAGACAAACCACAGCTGTGTAACACACACGATTCAATTTAAACGCACTGTATATTTAATATCAGAAATGTTTTCATATATAAATGGCCTCACAGGACACTGACATTCTGGTACCGCGCCAGAGAATTTTAAGCCATGAAAATGCAAGTTTAATGTTTTCTTCAGAGAATATTTCAGCTTTTGTACACAAATACACAAAAGCAAAGAACGCACATGGAGCATGATTCTGACTGTGGCCATCACTTCACAAAGTGTGCTTCCATACCTGAGAGGTCTGGCATGCGGATTGCCTGCTTCAACGTAAGGATGAAGGTAGTCTTTAATGTAAAGGTCAGCCGCACTATTGGAGTGGGTGCAGATCAGAACCCTGTAAAAAAAGAAAAAAGAGAAACAATGTCAGACTCAAAGCATTACACAGAGATCTCAAAATCTTGGGACATAAAGCCAATTTGCTTGATTAGATAACACTTGGAGAAAGTGCTGATTTTTTTATCATTACATTTTTTTCCACTTTACGTGCAAAAAATGACTTTCTTATAAGACAAATGAGAGATAACATCTAAACCCATCACAACACTCTACTGGACTTAAAGTCATGAAGCCAAAATCAATTTTCAAAATTAGGAAATATTTTCTCAACTAAATGCCCCACTGCTTAACATACAAAATAAATCTAAATGATAAAAGTCAAAGAAACTAAAAATACATTTATATTTATATACATTTACATCTTATATACATTTACATTATTCCAAAATGTCCACATCTACAGCAGGCAAAAATTAACAACAGTTACAGACAGACAACAAAACCTTTTATGTACTCTTTTCAACTGTGAAAGCTGTTCAAAACTGCATTTTACAGTTACTGATTATAAAACTTATAACAACATGAAAAGATCCTTGAACACTCAAAAGGTGCAACAACAATATAGGATAAACCTGACCACGATATATTGTCTTCTTGATCATTTCAACAGTATGACGAGTAGGCAGCGCTACACAGCACGTCCAGAGGGGTCACTTCCCTTGTCTCAGCTTTTAAAATATCTATAATTCATCCTAAAGATAGAATGTTAAATGTATTCCAAGTGAAATGAGCAGTGAATATTACATTGCTACACATTTTTCAAAGGCTGTTTTTCCTTTAACAGTACACATATTCAACCACCTCTCCTTATTAAAACACAAAATGCTGGCTGCTGTTCAGGGGACTGTCCAGGATATTGCATTCATTTTTCATCAAGACCAGGGAACCATTTACGGTTTGTGCTTGTGCTACATATCCTTGCTTCTAACACAAGAAACTGCAGAATTTCCTGTGGGTATCTGCACTCAATGAGGAAGCTACCTAATGATAAAAAATGCGTATGAAAGAAAACTTCCAGTGGTTTATTGTTACACAACACTATGCAGCCAACTCGAGTGGCTTAACTTGGTGGATCAGATTGTGGTTTGCATAAGCATAACACATTCTGGTCCAGAGCACGTGTTGATAATCAAACTAACCATGTGCATCGACCACAAACGATCACATGACAGCACATGCACACCCCCAAGTATACTAGCCTATACACAGTACATACATACACTTACAAAAGACTGACACTTTACAGCTCAGTGTTTTCTTGAACTTTTAGTGTTAAGCCCAAGGCTGCCACTGCTCCTGAGCTAAAACCTAAGCCACAGCACAGCTCAGCACTTTCAACCACACACACCTGCTCATTCCTAGATCAGTCTTTCCTTTCCCAAAAAACACTTAATAATTCACACCTTACAACACCTGTAGCACAGACAGACCATTGTTGGCCTTTGAGCTGTGTTAAAACCTGCAAGGCTGCAATGCTGCTCAACTGATGTCAGTATACTGAGAGGTGTTTCCTATATTTTAGTCACCCTTTTTTCTGTTACTTACATCTCAAACGAATAAGCTTTGCTATACATGAACCTAAATAAAAAGCCTTCAAAATAATCACAAAGTATAAGTCTATAAGTCAGTTTTAGCAAACACTGAATATTAGAACCTTAATGAGGGGAGACTTGGGTGCAGAACTTTTGTATTAGAATGCATTATATTTAGTATTTAATAAACTGAGTAAATAACTAAGTTCAGATTGATAAGTTCATGAGTAATACTCTTCTTTCATATAGGAAAAATAGTATGTGAATCTGAACATGTTATTTGTAAGTAAAAATGTGTATTCTTGCATGTGTGCAAGGTGTAGATGTGTTAGGATCAGAATGTGATCTGTCTGACTGTATCTTGTGGGAGTCTGGCTAGCATTGTGTTTGGATCATAGGTGGGTCCAAAAAAAATCCAAATAAAGTGCTTGCATCCGAATACATGATGAATGCAGTACAAATGTTTGTTTTTAGCTAATCTTAGATAGTTTGTTGTTTAGTATAGAGTAACCGATCTCAATGTGAGGAAGAGGTATGCATCAACATTACCAAGCGTAATATCAAAAGCATGATTGAAATGTCTTAATATCCAGATAACATGTCTGAATACAGATTCCAAGTACCTGGCGTCGTGGACCACAATCTGTGTAGGATTTCACAGATTTGTTGATTAATACCAAACTATGAATATTTTCTTCACATGTTCTGTGTGTCCTGTTTCTTATACTGACACCCAATATAACATGACAAGACTTTCCAAATACCTTTACATCTTTGCACACAACACTTTTCAATCTCCAGAATAAAAGAGAGAGGTCAACAAGAGGTAGCGTCCCCAGCTATCAAGGCAAAAATTTATTTCTCAAGAATAAAACTCTCATATGAACACAAAAACAAATTAAAGCTGCAAGTAGCGTTGGTAGGGCCCTCACACTCTGGTCTGTCGGGGTAGGTATCCGTTTCATTAAAGTGTAGACAATTAATCCATT
>JAPZDY010000020.1:16234560-16244604 GCA_029783645.1 Ctenochaetus hawaiiensis | reverse complement strand
AACAAACATGTTTTGCATGTTACCAGACCCATGGTGATTACCTAAAGGCCACTAGAGGTAAAGCACAAAGCATTGTTTGAGGAAACATACTCACTCAAATCTGAACGGGGGCCACAGATGATAAAATATTTGATATGGCACGGTTTCATAGCTAGATCAATCCAGTTTTACATTATGATCTTACAGACATTTAGTTAAGGAAGTTATCTCTGACTGAAACTCTCTGAATCTGCACATAGTGCAATGCATTCAGCACCAGCTTTGTGAGTTTGTGTCTGTAATGGCTTATGAATACTATTTTATTTTTCTGTGTCACACTAATAAATGGTCTGCTTGGACAATAAAGCATTTAAATAAGTACATATTTTCTTTATTAGGCGTGTACTGATTGGCGTTCAGCTCATATACCAATGACTGGCTTTCCAACATTGATTATTAAGGAGGTTTTAAATAACTTACTATCAGAGCTATGTTATAGTCTAAAAAATAATTTCTAGAGTCTGCACCCTACTGTGCAAGTAGAGATGTTACTGGTGGAGCAGCATGTACCCCTGCTAAGCAATATTAATCAGCACAAGTGAGGTTTAAAATCTTTAATCACAAATCAGTTTGCTGTTTCTTTCCATGTATCTTATATTCTGCATCTCTGCTCTTCAAATGTCTGCTCATTGAAACTTTGCTCTGCCTGTCATAAGTGTAGTTAAAGTTATGGACATGGTTTGAATTATGATCTGAAAGACAACAATATTAAATGGGACATGATGCTGTGATATTGTCACACAGACATTACAGTTTGCCAGCAAGTTGTTTAATATCTTTTTGCATCTGAGTTAAACCCATAATAGCCCCAAAGTTTTATGTTTTCCTAAACACTGGACTATCAGGCTAAATTTTACTTTAATCTCTTTCAACAAATAGGGTCTCATTTTAATCTTTGTAGTTGTCTCTACTGGCTCTGGGCAGCCTTTTGTTTTTCAGCCCTTTGTTGGTGTCTTTATTTGTGAAATGTGAGAACATGTGGGTTTATGTTGGCAGTTGTAATTTTTGAGCTGGTTTACAGTTTAAACCATTTGTGAGGTGGTTGTTTCCATGCTGTCAGTATACTAGAGAGCTACAGTGTAACTATCTCAGTTCTGTCTGGCACCACTGACAATTGGATCATCTTGTGGAGATCATGAGTAACCACGATAAGATGATTTGAAAATAGAAATGATTGCCCAATCTTATTTGATGTTCTTTATTTAATCCTACCTTGCACAATAAGGAGAAGGTCCAGGAGTGGGAGGACTTTTTGGTGGTGACGGTAACAGAGAGACCGGAGCTGGTTTCTACATTCACTCCCTCTAAGTAGTCACTTAGCTGGAACACAAAAACACACATGGTTACAAGGAATCTATTGCTGCAAATGTATTCAGAAAACTTTTATAACAAGTAGTCTGTCAAACACTGGCAAAAGATAAATTCACTAGAACACAATTTCTAAATGAATGAACACAGATGAACTTCTGCAGAGGTTATATTCATATATAGTTTGTCTAACAGTAAACCTGTCTGATAAATTTATAAACTGCAACTCAGCTAGGGTAGACAATGTTTGGTGTGTATACAAAAGCTCTTTCCATGGTTGTACAATGCTTTGGTACTGCTCCCACTTATTGTACAAGGTTTGGCCCTTCAAGGCAGCGCTTCCTCACCTTGACTAGGGCATTGGGCTTTTATCTATCCATTAAGCTACTTTTGAGCTTCTATGCACTCACCACTTTCTCTGGAGAAAGGGAGTTCATCCACTTCTCAATCAGAGTCTCCATGTAGTTCTCAGTGAAGTGTTTGCTCTCCTGCTGCTGTTTGAGGCGAATGAGGCGAGACGCATAGCGCTTCTGCCACTCCATCAGCTCCTCCTGTGAGTGGGCTGATGTACACTGGGCCCCATACCGACACAGACCCTGCTCCAAGTACCTACAGCAAAGACAAACAGCGTGCTGAACTAATGCTAAACAAGGAGTCAACAGATAAAACAACACTAAAGCCTGTGATAATTCCAAGTAATGGCTTCCCATCATGCAATTACTTAGGATGCCAAAGGTTTGCTAACTGTACATTCCTCTAAATGGAGTTGCTGCACTAGTTTTGCACAGTAGAAACAGTGATACTAGTATTTGTCATACACATTAACCTAAAGATGTGCGTGTACTTATTTTACTTGTAAACAGCATTTCTTTTATTTTATGAAATAAACAACTATTAGAAATTTTAATTAACAAGAAGGAAATCACATATTTTTCAAAGCAGCACCTACTTTTTTGTACAATGGAGATGATCAGTAAAACAATGATTTGTGCCAAAATTACATATTTTTAAATTTGTCCATTCTTATTACACAGTACTATTTGCGTTTTTAATTAACAAGGATGAAAATCCTTACATCCATCTGACCAGGACAGCTGCAGTCTGTGAGAGTCAACTCAGACAAATTCAGAGATAGTTCACAGGACTAAGTCAGAGGCTCATTACACTTGTTGGTATTGTCAAATCAGTGATGCAGAATACACATTTACTAATGCCTATAAAGGGATTCCTTCAGTGTAAAGACAGATAAAATAAAATAATTAGTCAAGATGTGGTAAAAGTACAACTTTTTTCAGAAAACAATTAATTATCTATAAAATTCAGTCCATGTTAATCATCCTTCATGACCCAGTAGAAGTGTGTGAAGGTGTCTGTGCCTGCAGGCACTCCGCCCTCAGCCAGTATTTTCTTGTATAAGTGCTTTCAGAATGTTTCTGGGTATCTCCCCCCAGCTGCTAACAACAAGCAGGTGATGACGACAGGACTTTATGCAAAAGTAGTGATCAGGTGCCAGATAACAACCATGCATCCTTCTGCTGTCGTTGGGACTTTGGGGACGAGTGCTGAGTTTTGCAAATGCAACCAACACATCCTACTTATTCTGCCTTTAACTACAGTGGATCACTATGTTATAGCTTTTAGCATAGCTGCAGACAAACATAACCTCCTGACAGCTATAACATCAAATGCCTGTCCTTCACATCTAGTACAGTAAACATGACATATTAGTTTTTCTTAGCAAAGTTTTTGATGAGAGACACATTTTTTTACTCAAATTTGTGGTGATTTGCAAAACATTTTGCAATACCTTTTACAGAGGGTGTACTCCTCGCTGCTGGTGACTCCTCGGGGAGGAGGCCGAAACTGCCAGCCATCTTGGACCTCTGTCAATACACACAGCCAAGTGGTCAAAAGGACACTGAGTCAAAGCCTTCAACATTAAAAGTCAGGCTTCAGTCAATTTGTAACATGTTTTCAAAGTGCCTACGCTGACAATTGGCAGAGTAAATACACACTGTGAATTAACAGATATGAATTTTTGATACAAAGCTCACTGTCGTTTCCTTTTTGAAATAATGGGAAGAACTGTAAGTGAGTCATAATACAGATTTGCTTACCTTCCTCCTGGTCATCTGTGTACTCTGGTGCCATCTCTCTATTTATAGCCTGACATGGAGACAAGGATCAGGCAAGGTTGGTGCAGAAAAGATTATTACTATTACACAGTCATACAAGCCGTTGGACCACTGGACTTATTACAGTAAAAGAAGTAATAATGGCAAAACAGCTACTGGCTAGGCAGAGGAGTACAAAATAATTAAGTTAGTGTTGGATTCAGGCCATTAGTCATCTTTATGACTCTCACCAACAAGCACCATAAGGCATGCACAAAGGAGGACAGTGAGAACAACGGTACGGTTTGCAGCCCTGCAACCAGAAACACATACCTCGATTTCTGAGAAGAGCATTTTTAGTCTGGTCAGGTCTTTTGTGACAATGCCATTCTGCAAAAGAACAACAAACTGCAATTACTGCGTCAAGTACATGACTGTGGTAACTATAACACCACTGACTTTTAATGAGTTCAAACATTTTTCTGGATATAATCAAATTCATTGTGTCTTTTTTCCTACACATGCACTTTACAAGTTGTAATATTTGCAAAGGGAAAGTGTGTAACTGCAACACATCAAACAATACCAAAGAGACATAAGTGACAAAACTTCAAACAGTTAAGGTTATGCATTTTTTAGGCATTTGATGATTTTAAGTTAATACAAGTGAGTTTTTGTCGTTAAGAAAGACCAAGACCTTAGTAAGCAAAGGATGGTCATGTGTCCTCTGAGCACTATCTCCTATATAAACCTCTAACCCATCACAAACTCCCAGAAACATACAGAAAGGAAAATAATCTAGTAAACCAAATAAAGATCATATCAAAATCATTATAAATATGATTAAAAGGACGTTTAGGTTTCCTACTTCAAAAAAACTGATGTGCTGGGGTTTACATTGGTTTCAGAAAGGCAAGACTACTTGAATATAAGGCAAAGGGCTGCCAACTGTAATTAAAATTGGCTGATTTTAGACAAGAGATGTTTTTTTCTTGTCCAACATCAGCTGTGTTATGGTTGTTTCTTTGATGTAATGCAAAGCCTATTATGTTACAGGAGAACCCTGCCCTTGAGTAGCCATCTTTGAGGTATTTCTTGCAACAGCAAGTCTCACTAAAAAAAATTCTGTTATTGCTGATTTAGCATCAGTCATAATTCACAGTTCTTTCATAGTTCTGTCATCTACCACGTAAGTTATCCGATTTGGAGTCTCTTCTGTCTTAATAAAAAAATGTTAGTTTTTCTATTTTGATTGCCAAATACCTGCTTTATATAAATGAGAAAAATCTATGGTCTTGCTAAAGAGTTGCCTCCATTTTTTACATTGAAAACAAAGAGAAGAAAAAGAGAGAGACAGAGAAAGAGAGAGAGAGAGAGAGACATAAAAAGAAAAAAAGAGAGGGAGAGAAAGAGAGAAAACAGGAGAGAGAGAGAGAGAGTGAAACAGAGAGAGGCCTACCTAGCAAATACCACTGTCTCCACTAGCATAAAATATTAGATGACCTTGGGGGCCAGGACCAACCTTCAAATACGTGCCTGAGTCTGTGTTTGAATCAGTGTGTGTGCGTGTGTGTGTGTGCATGTGTATGTGTGTGAGTGTGTGTGCATGTGTGTGCATGTGCGTGAGAGAGAGAGTGCTGCAGTGGCCACAACTTAGTTGTGAAAAGGAGATGAGAGGAGCTGGAGGAGGCACCTTGGCAGCAAATTGCACACTGATGTAAGGAGAGTGTGTGGTTATGATCAGTGAAAACAAAAAAAAAATGAGGGGCGGGGGTATAGAGGTGTTGCTCTCTAACTGCGTGTTACATCCAGGAAACAGACACAAGTTAAACTAAGGGCTTACATCTCACTTCATTTTACACATTTGCTTTTATGTGGCCTTTTTCTTTAATCTCAAAGTAAGCATTGTAAAACATCACTCCAAAGTGGGGTTAGAACTTTTTATCAATACTAAATTACTCTACTGTTCACCACCTGTGGTGCCTGAACTGTTTGTATGAGTTTTTAACTGCTTTTTGATGGCCTCTGTATGTCTTTTATGAACTTGCTTTTCTAACACAACCATGATTACTTTATAAACAATCCTCTGAAGTTGGACAGAATTTAGGTATGATGGTGAGCAACATGAGTTTTTAAAATATTCAGAACACTGTATCAAATATTACAGGAGGATCTTAGATGCTCCTTAACACTTAATATTTAAACACATCCTGTTCCATCAATATTTCCAGTGAGGTCTTCCCTTTTGTTGGAATGGAAAATATGACCTCAAAAGGCATAATATCTAAGCATAACATTCTTATTACAGTCAATGCATGGACTAACAGCCTGTTTGCATATTTATTGTGTACAAAGTTCATTAATCATACCATTGGCTCTCCATACAAGGCTTTAGAGAGGATGCTGACCACCTCCCGCAGGCTGCCATCCAACAGCATGGAGCGCAAGCTGGCCTGTAATGAACCATCTCCCCTGGCAATCTCCTCTGCCAGGACTAGGACAAGATGAAGAATACAAAGGAGGCAGGTAGGGAGAGAAATAGTTCTTTACATTCTGTTAGGTTTCTTATAATATATGTATTATGTATTTCTGAAGTCTGTTCTCTGGAACACTGTAGTTCATATTTTGCAAACAATTTACCAAAAATGTAAAAATAAAATATTTTATTCAAGCAAAAGTCAATGCATCATAGCACATGCCATCCTACAATGCAGGCTATTAACAGTATCCTGCTACATAAGGCTTGTCACGGTTTATCTGCCTTTTGACCATAAACTGACGCAAATTAGGCATGTTTCAACTTGGTGTTTCCATGACCCTGGCAAGAAACAGTATCGGCACATGATTCCACTTCAAATTTCTACTCACCATGTTTGCAGTCTTCGTCTGCTTCGTCATAGTTTTTCTGTAGGCAGAAAGAGGAAAGGGTGGCAAATTGGTAGCCATAACAAATGAGAGTACTTTGTGTTTGAGGGTCAGACTTTCACATAAGATTCATGAATGGCTATCTTTGCCTCTTAGCAGAGTCCTTCAAGCTATCATTTTAGGACTTAAGAATTTTCCATAATCTTAGGTCTTAAGCAGCTGGTATAATTTTAGGGCTCTGTGAAGATAACATAACAATACAACTGAGAAAGAAAGTGGGGTTTAATATACTCATGCTAGCCTTCTCTTCATGATAATTTACCTAGTAATTATAAGTACATCAATGCATTTTAAGTACGGTTATCAGCCCATGTCACTTCAGCATAATTTATTCATTAATTCAGGGTAGGACATTTTTTTTTCCATATGATTAGGTTATGATTTTATAATTCTCCCTTAACCTGGTAAAACTGTACCATACTGATGTATTAAGACTCAGAGAGAATATGGAGTCATAAAGCAAGAGGGAAGGAGGGAAAAGAGTGATCATCTTCAAGGTTGCAGGCTTGCTAGAAAAGTTATAATCCTATGAGGGCCACTGTTCTTACCAGCTGCAGGAAGGCAGCAATGCGGTACAGCAAGACACGGCTGCGGAGGGGTCCGGCGGTGGTGACAAGAGATGGAGGGCTCGGCGGGACAGAGGTACCGGAAGATGGGGCTTGGGGTGCAAGGACCACCAGGGCATCTGTACTGTGGCTCACTGCCGCCTCATACTCCCGCCTAGTTAACGATCTGCTGGCTTCTTCACATGACTTCTCCGCTCTCCTGTCCGCCATGACTCAGGGACAAAACGTCTGGGAGCCAAAAGAGACGAGAGGAAAGACACAATGTTCTTGTCTTTATCTACTGGCCACTGTAACCCTGATAAAGTGACAAATTTGGCTATATACAAGGTACAGAGTGAAGGAATGGGGTGCTTGCAAAGTTGCATTGAGACAACGGGTTGAAATCCATTTACAAAACCAAACATTTAAAATTACCAAAGACGCCTCCCTAAAAGCAGATACTTGAAGAAATCACTCACATACATCATATCCTCATCATACATCAACAGAATGCAACACAAAAAAAATCATTTTCTATTTTCTAGTCCTATACTACACAACATGAGTAAACTGAACTAATCTTAATTGAAGAAGATTATTTCAAGGTAGTCTGCTGGTGGATAATAATGTATTGTACTATGTACATGTAGATGCAGATGACATCAGAGCTCTGAGCATCACTAATGCTTAATCGGCAATGGGGTAGTGCAAATTTTTGGCAAAAGTCATTACCTAAACCAGAGTCACCTTTTTAAGAATCTGAGGTATCTTATTTTTCCACTGAACTTCGTAAATGCATGGAAAAATAATGCTCAAAACTGTCACATTTTGTTCACCATTAAAAGTGTAATTTGTATGAAATATGCACTCAAAAAACATTTTGACATTTGATTGCTTCTTAAATGTGAACATTTGTAGTACTTTTCTGCCTTATATAAATGCAAATAGAATATCTTTGGGTGTTAAACTTTCAAGGGTGGGACAAAATACGCAATATGAAAACTTTATCTTGTGCAACATAACAGAGTCAGCCCTTATTTCTTCCCTAATGAACATGTGTTTTTGTGGATGGTAGCATGCAATGTGGATGCCTGCTTACTGAAAGCTGTGTCCTCATGTGGTTCAATGTCATAAATCAACAGAAAAAGAGGATGAGGCTGCAATGACTGGCTCCTAAAGACCTTATTTTCTAGGCCTCTGCTAACACAGCGTACATTAAAATACATCTGCACCTAGCTTGGAAACCAGTGGTCACATGAGAAGCCTAGAGCATTATCTGAGACATACTTTATTATCTTCTTGACTTCCAAAGCTAACTTCAGTAACGTTAACTGTCTGGCGTCATCTGACTGCTTTCACTAAAGGTCATTATTACAATTGATAGTGTAGAATACAAGGGCTTTATTGAGACTAGACAGTATGAAGTGCTGGACAGAATGCAGAAGGAAATGGGTTTGTTGTAACACTTCATAGTCACAGAGTCAAACAGTCAACACCAACTATGTGCCAAAGGGAAAACATGCCAATACTGAAACTCTACTGTGGACTGTAATTTAGAGCATGTACTTTAGCCTCTATCTTGCCTCTGTAGCTTAGATTAGGGCTGCCAAATGTGGGGCCCAGAGGCCAAAGTTGGCCCACTATGATACATGGTCAAGTAGGCCAACCAGCTGTTTCTACCAGCTGTTTCTAGCAAAGAAATAAAAAGTTAAAAAATTATATAAATCAATATTAATGCTGCTCATGTTTGTGAGCGAGGCAAAAAGGCCCTTTAAGTTAGGAGAATTATTAATTGTAGTTTTTAATCTAGGCATTTGCACAGATAATCATTCAATAATGTACACCTATAACAAATGTCACATTTTAACATCCAAAGCTTCCATTGAGGTTTTCAAGCTTTGAATGCCTGTTGTCATAATTTTTTTTTATTATTACAATGTCACAAATTAGGAAATAAGTTGAGACATCTAAACACCCCTTGCGCCCCCCTCATGAGTTTAACCTCTGGTGTTTGTGGTTTCACTCGGATGAGTTTAACTGTGAGATCATTTGTGTTTTTTCTGTTACTTGAATAAGTTGACAACAGGATCTTTTGTGTTGATTACCTACATGAATTAAATTGCTGCATTGTTTATTTGTGTTATTCAAAGGAGCCTGAGCACAGGATAATTTGTAATTATTTGCCTCAAACAGGCAGATACAGTACAATACTTGTAAGCTAGCCAGCAACAGCAGGCACCAAGAGGGTGTGTGTGTGTGTGTGTGTGTGTGTGTGTGTGTGTGTGTGTGTGTGTGTGTGTCTGTTTGTTTTCAGTTCAGACCTCAGCACTTACCAACATCATTTTGCCCCTGGCCCACCACACAACACAATTTAAAACCCCCTAGGAAAATTTGGGGCACCTGGGTTTTTTATGACATCTCATCCTGATGATACTGGTAAATTTAAGCACATTATATATTTTTTTTAATGCCAACATGCCAATACATTTTGTGTCTCCTGGTGGATTAGGCTGGAAAGTTGTATATAACATGTTTACACAAGGTGTTCACTTGTTGTTACTGGTCAGAACTACAAGTATTTTGTCTTAAAATGTCTAAAAAGTTTGACGTGTCTGACTCAATGTTCTAGATATAAAAATTTAATGCGTGAAAACTCAGTGAAGCTACTGGTAAAATAAAGCAAAAAGACAGGACCTTTAAAACTTGTCTAAAGGCATCAGACATTCTGAGTGTAGCAGTTAGTTGATCATGATATGTTTTTGACAATCAAAGTTTGCACAGCCAACAACAGGCCACTGTGGACCACCATTTTTCTCTGGAAGCACCTGTTGATGACTTTTTAAAATAACAGCTGAAACATGTGTAACTAATACATTAACACTGAAACACAAGCCCATATTTTAGTGAGAGAAGGAATAACCCTGCGTTCTTTTAATTAAGAGGCTGTGTGTGGTTTTAGGTGGTGGGAGAAAACAACATCCTGCTATTTTACTGCACAGTGGCATATACTGGACTAAATTTAATCTCTAGAAAATCATGTGACTGTACTTTTTTTGTTTTCAATTAGACAAAAAAATTTTTTGTAGCTTTTTATCAACACACAACAACAAAGG
>JAPZDY010000020.1:16217751-16234460 GCA_029783645.1 Ctenochaetus hawaiiensis | reverse complement strand
TCGCGATTAATCGCGCGTTAACTCAGGAACTAATGCGATTAATCGCGATTAAAAATTTTAATCGACTGACAGCCCTAGTATTAACACATACTCAGTGTTGAGCTGCTTGTGCTTATGACATGATGTTAATTGTTAGCTAGCAGGTTAGGTGTTACAGTTTCCTCTAAAGAAAAAACCTTCATAAGATCTCTCCAAGTCAAGAACAATCTGGAGGACGTCGGTTTGTCATTGTCAAAGAGTATATCAAGATCTTCATGTGTAAATTTATGTAATGTAAATGTAAATGTTCAAATGTATTGTGAAATTTATTGCCACTTTCACTTTCATCAACAAATTGAAATGTGATGAAAGTGTAGGCAGGGACAAGATCCAAATCATAACTAATGCCGCAGCAACTAGCACTCATGCACTCTCCACATGTTCATGTAAAGTTATCGAAATTTCTGTGCCTGAAAGAAAGAGAAGAGTGGATGCATGAAAACACTTCACATTTGATGTAAATGAGAACAAGATGGTGTGTGTCTCATGTGAGGCATGTATTGCCAACAAAAACACCACTTAAGTTTTTCACTTTAATATTTGTGAGTTACACTTCTAGTTAAAAGAATGAAGAATGCCATATGCAAGCTGTTATAAACAATGCATATTTTTTTTATCCAGGGAGAGTTTAAGATGTTCCTCTGTGAAATAGCAAGGTCATATTCTTGTTTCTTTTGTACAAAACTGATTTTATTTCTGCTTTTTCAGTAAAGTAAAAATATGGTTGTTTAAATCCCAACACTTACTGTAAATCTGTGTCTGTATTGGACATTTGAACCTTAATACCACTCCATAATAACAGGTTAAAAAATGATTAATACAGAAATAACAATGAGATTGGAAATTCAAGAGAAATATTTTTAAAAATGCATTACACTTTAGAATTTATTTGACTAAAACAAGTCAACATTGACATAATCAAAGAAATTTTAGTCAACTATAAGCTAATGATATTTAGTAGTCTAAAACGAAATGGCATTTTAGCAAAAGGTCTATGACTAAAACTAGGTCAAAATTTGTTGTCAAAATTAACACTGAAGGCTGCCAATAGCACTGGGTGACTAGTGTTTATTATTGTAAAAGAATAAATTCTGGCAGATATGGGGTTATAGCTTACTATCTACTCAGATTCAGCCAAATGCTGAAAAACTAATAAAAAGCATCACAGTGCAGATATATAGTGACCCATAAATACTGTAAAAGCAACCCTTGTTCAGGCAAAGAAATGGTATACTGTTCCCTCTTGACTGCTTCATTTCAAATACAATTAAATGGTGTAAAGTAAAAATTGTAAAAACTATCTCACTGTCCAAATACTTATTGAACTAAGTGTAAATTTGATGTAGGATAACTATTGAAGAATCATTTTGTTTAAGGCCTATGCCAAGTTTCTACGGTCCAAACGATTCATTAATGCCTAGTCAAACAACAAAAAAAGCAGCTGGGCTACAGCAGGGCATCTGAACAGGCAATCTAAACCTCAGTCTGAGATTACAAGAAGCAACTTGCCCTCCTTCACACCAACCACACTAACACAGGGATGATAGACCATGACCTGCTGGTGAACACCAGTTTAACAAATGCTTAACCTTGGCTGACAGTCTAGTAACTTTTGTCCAATTTTCACATTACAGGTTTCATCATTGGCATCACAGTGCATTTCAGAGTCTCATTTTATAACAAAAATGCTTGCCCTAAAGCCCCATTATAGTTATTGGGTGCAATGGTGGCTGGCAAACAGAACTTTGGTTGCTAATTAAAATTCCACTGCAATAAGTGGATGCAGAATTTCCATCCTATCCCTCACTACAGCCTGGAATTCAGCTTTTGATTATGACTAGCTCAAAGGCAGCAGTGACATTGTGGCCTATGGTATGTTAATTTTGGGTATATTTGTGTGACCTAGTCCTTGAAAGTAAGACATCAGACAACAGACAATGTCACTTGTCACTGGTAGAAACATGGCATGAAATAAGTGTCACTGAGTAATAAATGTATTATTAGTGACTATGTGAGAAGAAGACCACATGACATTACTTTGGTTAAACTTTATTATTGGCAGTAGCTGTTTCAGATAGTTCTCTCTTAAAATATCCAGTCAGCAACAGGCAAGTATACTTAAAACAACTACTCCAGCACAACTGGCAGTGTCTGAACCTGTTCTTGTCTCATAGGACCATAAAATCCAGACATATTCTCCAGCTAATGTACAGTACATGTTAAATGTTAGATCCAAAGATAGTTTTGATGTATAACAACAATGCTTTAACTGTTCTGGTATTAAAGAGATTTAAAACTGAGCCAAAAAAAAAAAAAATTAATTCTAGTGTTGCATGCAGTGCAGTAAAGATATCAATAACACACAACACATAATCATCAAAAGTTAGCAAATAATTCCTCAGACCTAATGTTGGTAAAAATAGCATTAAAATTTCCATCTGCTCAGACACACACTGCATGAGTTCATACAAATTACACATGAATAGATTAAACATGGTGTATGTCCTACGAAAACACTTTCACAGTATCTGAAAATAAATAAATAAATAAATAAATAAATAAATAAATAAATAAAGCTCTCTTGGTCTAAATGATCTTATCTTTTGCCATCATGAAAAAAGTGAACTGTTGCTGAGTTCACTTCCTCTCACAATTTAAGATACAGATGAGGAACAGGGGCTGTGGGCTGCATGACAACGTATGCTTGCACACAATGCACATATGGCAACAACCCTATTGTGACAAATTTAGTGGCAGCACCATTCAAATCAAAGGCCATGTACATTCCCTAAAGCCCCTGAAAGAAGATACACTGGTCAGGACCAAGTTATTACAAGACAGGCTCAGGAGTATTTAAGAAAGAGTAGTTATGTTGTACCTGACTGGTTTCAGAACCACAGCTTAGATAAATGCATGACCTAAAGGGATTTTATGACATCACAACCATAGTGGCAACTAAGACATACTTTATATATAACTTATATATTCTACAACATTAAGGGAGCAAATATTATTTTAATAAGTAAGTAAATGTTGCAGTGTATATGAAGTGTGCAAAATGAGGGTTAGAGTTAAAGACAAGGTCTGCTGCTATAAGATTAGAAATGAGGGTTGGAGTTGATAGTCACACACACAGGACTGATCTCAACGCGGTATCGTTCATTACTTTAAGTAAGATAGGTCACTTCAAAACCTAAGTAGCGTTTTCAACTCCTACTAGTGACTGTGGGAAAAGCAGTTACCTAATGTGCGTGCTTGCAAGCCAGCCACTCCACAGGAGCAACAACAACTGGCTACTTTGGCGGGATACAGTGGGTGGACACCTGCCTGGTTTTTCTGTCCAGTCGTGGGATTGTACTACAGAGGCTACAGCTTCAACTGCAGTACAGTGGACGAGAAAGCTAATTTTAAATGTAGGAGGAATTAACTGGAAAACAACATCGGCTGCTTTCATCTCAACATGACGTTATGTGACTTAACAGTATCGTTTGCAGCATTGAGTAGAAAATACGACTATAATATTAGGGGATTTTCCTGAGTTTAATTGGGAGATTGCAAGAGAGAACGAACTAAAATTCACAAATGTTTAGAAAGAGCTATTGCATTTTAAAAATGTAGTTATTGCTGTTGTTTGACTGGTAAACTTGTCATGACTGTTGCAAGTCAGAGCTCTGACGGCAGCGTTACAAAGCCCTAAAAAATGTCCCTTTAGTGTTAAAACAGTACAGATTTGCACAAGGTAAACAGTGTTACCACTAACCAGAGTATGCGTAGCTAACTATTAGCTCGGGGGCAAAAACATGGCCTTTCTTGGCACTAAACTGGCAAGCTCACAACAAGAATAGCTGGCTAGTGTTAATGTTAGCAACCTAGCTAGCTAGGTTCGCCGAAACAAAACGGGTTTGGGCCTGTAATTTTGCCACGGTGTTTAGGCTCGTGTAATCGATATGACATTGTGTTGTTATCTATGCATGGACTAAAAGAGTTCATCAATACCCTAATGATTCATGGAGGGGATTCAAGTAAGTGGCTTTGCGATTAAAAAGACAACTGAAAGGGCTGAAAATGGGAAGTCAACACTTACCTAGCTTTACTTTCTACGCCATCTTGGATCCACTTGTCAGACCATCGCAAAGCATAGTGGGATGTACTGATCTGAAGGTTGAGAGGACTGGTGTGTGTTTGTGTGTGTGTCTGTGTGTTTGTGTAGCCTCTGATGGCAGGGATCTTCCTTGTCAAAAGGCGTTTGACTTAAAATGATGGATTTTTTTTTATTTTCATTTTAGTTGTACAGTTTAGGGATTTTTATTACCTGCTCTCAGCTGGACAATATAAGGCACAGTGCAATAATTTGTTTCAGTAAATAAAAACTGCACTGTTTAAAATAAAAGGATCTGCTGGGGAAGTTTTATTTTTTATATAGAATAAAATTATAAATTATTTATTTCCCTTGAATGTAAAACAGACATATCAATGTAACAGTAAATAATGGCTTGTTTAGTTTTCAGTCGGAACGCCATTCTAGATAGTATCATTTATAGTAAGACTATCATGTACAAAAAACTTCAAAACTTAGTATAGATTATAGTATACTGTAGATGCATCATACAGGGCAGTGCAGTGCAAATGAGTGCCAAATTAAATGTGCGCTTTAAGCTGTATGAATAGCTTCACTGCAACCTGATACAAAATAAAAGTCTGTGATTCTTTCTAAATATATTCATTTATTTTGGTGTTTGGATAATGGTGGAGATTTCATGATCATGAGGGCCAAAGAATACTGTTCAAGTTATTTTCAAATCAACAAATAAATGAGAGCTAATGCCTAAAATGAAAATTTTCTCAACTTCCTCATATCTGTAGGTGTTCATCATGGTGTGCCTAGTGTGCCTCAACTACCCCATGAAAAGCCAGTTAAATACCTTATAAACTTTGCTGTTGTGGTATTTCTACCTTTGTTAAAGTTTTGATAGAAAGTAAAATTGAAAGATTTTTGCGACAAAAAATAAAAATAAAACTCATTGAGTCTGGTCTGGAAATGTTTCCTCGTGTCATCATTATCACTGATGGACGGCTGCCCTTGCACTGAGATAGAAGTTAAACTCCTACTAACTAAATGGAGTTAATTTTGGAGTCGAAGCATAAAATTAGTTCTGTTAGCTAAAATTTTATGATAGAACTCATAATTACTTTGAATTTGATTAAAATTTGCAAGAATTGTGCATGGACTTCATTCACCATGTTAGGTGTCTCTCAATTTTAGCTGAGTTTAATAAAAAATGTTTTTTTCTTCAAAAGGTCTTCAACTTAGTTCAGCAATCTCATATATATCTACTCTCATATACTGACACCACAGCAGTACTTTCTGAAAACACTTCCTCTTCTGCAGTAATGTTTATGAGAACTGTAATACTAGGAATATAAGGCAGCCAGGTTAAACTCTGTCAAAAAGCTAAAAACAACCGTTAACAAAATGTGGAGTTTATTGTTAATGTCCATTGTCAGAGAGTTTTTAGCCATTTTTTTTATACAGCCATAAATGTTTAACCACTGTATCTGTTAAACTGCAATGGGAAACATACTGTATTTGGAGAAATGATGCAAAAAGTGGAGGTGCTATTGTGTTTATTGTCAATGTTTTACAGGATAGTAAAAAATGAACAACATTGGTGGTTTATGTCCTGCAGATATTTCTCCAATTTCATGACATTGGAATAACACTGCCCTCACAGTCCACCATTACACTGTATACTCAAAAACATTCCCACATAGGGAAAAAACAAAACAGACGAATATGAACCAAAAGACAAAAAATAATACACTGGGTTTTTTTTCACTGCAAGTTGTGGATCATCTCCTCCTTGGCAATAAGATGTGTGGTCTTGTTGACGAGAGACATGAGGGAGTTAAGTTTGTGTGACCAGTCGTTGAGCAGATCATTGGGGTCTTTAGGTCTCTGAAAGTTGATGATGCCAGCCAGCCGGTCAACTTTGGCATAGATGGTCTTGTTTACAACTAGGCTAGAGAGGAACTCCTCCGATTCCTGATGAAATATTTAAGCAGACAGACATCATGTTAGTGTTTTTGAAGATTTTCCTTAGTCAGACTGAATCAGCAGTTTCTTTACTGTCCAAAAACATCTCTGCAAGTCATACTGGTTCACTCAAGAAAATGTGCGACATGAGGTATATTATAAGATGATTTTTTTGCTATTCACTGTTACTTGCATCTTGGTATCCTCCATCTACTCTAAAAACTCAATTACCGTAATTTCCGGACTATAAGCCGCTACTTTTTTCACACGCTTTGAACCTTGCGGCTTAAACTATGATGCGGCTAATTTATGGACGGAAATAAACGAGAAAGTGTGTGACAAAGTAATTTTGAGACTGTTAAATTCCGACACTGAAGAAGACAGCTTTAGTGGTTTTAGTAGTTAAATTTAGTGGGTGCAGCTTATATTCAGGTGCGGCTTATAGTCTGAAAAGTACGGTAATGATTTAACACATTTGTGATTTTTGCCTGTTGAGGCTTCAGCAATTCACAAGACAATTAAGAACTAAAGATGAATATATGCAGGGTTCATTTTAGTTATGGCTTGGCCTACCATGCAACATGTCCTCCACAAACCCTTTTATGTACAATTAGAACTCAAAAGGACAAAGTTACTAAAAAAAAAAAGACTAACTGATCTTTAGATCTTAAAGCAAATGTGCCTTTTTTTAACTATTAATGTAAGTGTCATGGATGAGCTTTTTAGAGACAGTGTTGCTTACATCAATAGAGAGGTCAAGGAGTCCGGCCATCCTCTTCATTGTGATTCTGGTGTAATATTTGGCCATTATCCTGATGTTCTGTGGGAGCGGACACAATGTCATTAATATACACATCTGCCACAGATTATTTGAATAAATTATTTAAGGTTAGAACAGCTTAGCCTTTAGGTCACATCAGCACTTACAGCTGGAAAAAAAATATTCATGAGCAAAATCCAACCATTCCAATGTGAGTGTATTTCAATATCGTACATCGGCCAGTTGAGCTACCAAATCTGCAGGGAGCTTTAATATCACCTCCATAATTTCCCCCATGTAGTTTGCACAGCATTTCCACTGCTCTCTTCTGATTTTGCGCTAATCACTCCATTCTATTCCACTTAAATGCAGAATTTGTAGAGCTCTTAAATAAGAAGGGCTCTTAACCAAAACAATGACAATTAAAGATCGTCTTGTATGTTAAAGTTTTATTCACTTTTGTTTTAGTCAAGTTTTGCACATTTCCCTCCTCACTTTCTGACTTATGTTAACCCAAGAGTTAGGCATAGGTGACAAAGTAAAAGACACAGATACCTTAAATAAATCACAGATTTTTCTAGGTTTGGACATTGCTGGAAACATTTGGGATACTGTAAGTACACAGCCCAAAAAACATATAATGAAGGTAAAGCTTTTTTTGGAATGTTAATGTGGAAATGTTACATTTAGTGCATTGAAATAGATATGAATAAAGCCATTTTTCACTGCATGAACTTTGCAACATCACATGTAACAAAGACCCGTCATATGTTATGATACACAGCAGATTGTACATTAAACTTTACTACCTTAAGGGGTTTTTAAATAGGGTTAGGGTTAGGGAGAACCTCATAATAAGAATTATGCAGTTCTACATTGACTCAGTGTAAATGTAGTTACAAAGTTTTCATGAGCCATTAACAGCCACAGTATCAACACGTACCACTTTTATTAACAACCCTCCCACATGTCCCAGAAAAATTTGAAATGTACTTTTTTTTACTATATCATAACCTCTAGTGCAACTTCCATGGCCAGCATATTATAACAAAATTATTATTATTGGTCCCAATGTGATAGCCTTGTTTGGGAGAGCTAAAAGGCAATTGAGATGCTCTAAAAATATATTCAGAATTTATTTAAGTAGATATCTCCCCCACTGCCCAGAATCAACAAAATCTTAGAGCCCATATACATTTAACTTACATGCTCCACCACTCTGTTCTTCAGGTCTTTCCACCTCTTCTCTCCCTCCTCTGAGTAAGAGAAGACGTCTGTGGCAGGGCTGTCAGGTGAGCCCTCTCGCAGCTCCTTCCCATAATCCTCCACCAGGGAGGCCCAGCGCATCAGCTCCATAGTGGTGAACTGCTTCAGAAGGTCCCTAGGGATGGAGGAGGATGATGGTCAAAGCTACACTGTGTTCACACCTTACAGCAGAGTATATTCACATGATGTCAGTATACATGGAAGTTGCTATGCTTATTCCCCCCTGAGCTGCAAAAACACAACAACCTCTGCCCCCAGAAGCACTGCTTTTCAACAGACTGAACACAGATTCACTCAGAATTTAGGTAAAGGTTGTCCAGCAACATACACAGGTGTCAGGAAATCTATTTATACTTCTCATTTTGACATCTGAAGACATGAGCATCCCAGTTCCACACCTCTACCCATTTATAGCAGCAAAATACTCTCATACGAGGCCTGACACCTGATTAGTGAATTTGATGCAAGTCTCACTTGTATTTAGGGATTTCTTCCAGTTTCTTGTCAGCACTGATTCTGTGAACGAGGTCTGACTGCTCGTTGTCGTAAGGCGAAAGAATCACGTACAGCACCACACTCTTCAGTGCCTGAAAGACAAACAGATTCAGGGTTTTTCCAGCAAAACTCAAATGACAAGAGGCTAGTCAGGTTTGGGAACAAATAAGCAGTTTTTCAAATTATTATTGCTAACTGTCATCATTGCTAATAAAAAAGAGCCCATGACAAAATGATGTTCACATTTGTGTATTTATGCTCAGAGCAATGTTCTAAAAAGTATTTTTTACAAGATAAACGCTACCAAAAACATACTTGTAAACATTTTGTTTCTTCTGCAGCAATGGTTCTGTTCTCTGCAAAATACTACAGCACTATTTCTAACATTCTTGCTTTACAGTTAATTTCTCCTATTTATCATTAAAGGGCATTTCAGCAGCGAAATGGAAGCACCATTCAAAACAAACTTCTCATTAAGCAGATGAACACAAGACATTTTATCTGTTTAATAGACCAGAGAGAATGATGTATGTGTTGTTTACAGCAGTAAGTGATGAATGAACATTTGGCGGTCATATTTTCTTGTCCGTTTAAATGTTTTTCTGCATATATATATTTACATACAAATAATAACATATTGTGGCCCCAAGCTCATGTACCTGCTGCCATTTGCTGCTGTCCTCCAAGATGCAGGGGGTGTCATAGATGGCCCGGAAGTGTTTGCAGATAGACAGGTAGGAGCCCTCGTGCTGGTCAACCTGGATCATCAGGTTGTAATACTTCAGCTTTGATTCCTGAATTGTTAATTACACAAGAGGGAAATATTAGTGTTCAGATACACTGAAAATGATGCAACATTTTATGAAAAAATGCTGTAAAAGTGAAACACAAAGTCAGTCACCAAATGCTCTTTATCATCAGTGATGTCAAGCCAATGCATGAAAACACTGCAGTATTGTATTTACTCACAAGTCCTGGCCTTTCTCTCTTACCTCTGTTCCTTCCTCTTGGAAGAATTTGGTGTTTATCTTCTTGCTGATGATCTGAGTACGAATGTAATCCTTGACAGCAATGCAAAGTCTCATCTGTTCTAAGATGAATTCCACTTTCTCCTTTTTCTCCATTGAGCCATATGTCTCCACCTAACAGAGGAAAACAATTTTAAGTACTTTCCAAGCTGCCAGCTATGAAATTTTTCCACTTACTTAGTTTGCACATATATTTCTGCATCCTAAAAGGAAGAAAGTAAAGGCAATCCTACCTGCAGCTCCTGAAGAATGGAAGCTGCTTCTTTGACCTCTCCACTCTGCTCTTTGATATTGGCCAAGGTCTTTGTCAGCCTTGCACGCTCGATCTCTACATAGATCTGTAGGGAGAGTGTCATACAGAAGAGAGAAGGAAGGGGCTTATGTCTTGTGTAGAATGGTCAACTATACCTTTATGCAATTTAACCTTCATATACCACCAAGTTAATCAGACACTCACAAACTGTATGAAGCCTTAAATGTCAGTTCATTTTTAAAGACATAAAAACCCATTCCAGACCTTGCCAGCAGTCACAGTACGAAGTGTGTCAATGAGTCTCAGCTTGGTTGTTAGATCAGTCACAGCATCCACATATTTGTAACATTCCTGCACCATCTTGGCAACAGCCTGAAAACAAAGAGGGCAAAACAAAAAAATACATTTAAGTCTTAGTAAGAGTTTGACAAAGAGTAGCTGAATGGCTTTGGGTAAAATTTAAAGGTCCCCCAATCTGACTGTGGCTCAAAAAAACTTTATTTGCCAGGAACCCAATGCTTCAAAATATGAAGTCTGAATATTTTGGTGTGTATAAAGTGGTCACTAGATCTTAACTTACTAAATTACCCAATAATGAATACTGTCAGTCAGTAGTAGTACAAATTTATTTTCAGACTTACATAAAAATTTGTAATGTGACCACAACTGGTAGAAAAAAAGCCATTGAAAAGACATTCCTGACCTGTTTCAGCTGACTCCTTCTTTTGGAGAGCAACATGATGTTTTCATTCAGTGCATCCCAGTCCTTGGCTTCGTAACACATCTGGACCACAGCCACGAGGATTCTGGAGGTGGACACCATGTCTGATGCCTGCACAGGGGTTGAGGGTAATAGTAGGTAAAAGAAGGACCAAAACATGCACAAACATACACAGATCTCTGTCAAATTTCCCTACTTGTATATTTTTCATGCACCAATTTGACTTCTCTCGGGAAGTTCTACTTCTTTTGTGAGGGAGAACCCTGCCTGGTTAACTATCCTTTATTCTAATTTTAATAAATAGTCTGCTTCATTGACTTAGGTCAAGAGTTGCTCGGAACTGAACAATTTTAAAGTGGAAAAAATGTCTGTACTACACACTTATGTTGTTGGATAAGGTTAAATAAATTAATGTGAAGGATTATTTAAGGAAGTACTAAGAACAAGAGTAATACGATGAATTAGTGATGTTTTACACACAAAGGGCAAATTATGTCCAAAAATGTCTTAACCAAAGTACCCAATTGCTACCTGTATCATTCTAAGGACATTTGATTTTTTTTAATCGATAATCAGTCGATCAGGATATAAAAAATGAACTAGATTAGATGTTGTACCGTGTTTTTGAATGAGCCAAGAAACAATGTGAGATCTTTTTAAATGAAATAAAAAGAAAGTAAACAATCTGTAGTTTTTCTCGTAGTGAGTCACTTACCGTTCTGGTTTGCTTCTCTAATGACAACAAGCTCTCAATGGCCTCCTGCAGCTTGCCCTCCTGCAGCAGAAAAATACCCCAAACTGGTGTCAAATTACCCAAATTGAACCATGAACTTATGCATTTGGACAATAGTTATGCCCTGCTATCAAGTTAGCATTGACTACAGGTACTGCCAATGACTAAGATGCTAACACTGTAAACGTTACCATTCAAGCGAGTTTAAAATCAAACACCTAGAGGTATAATGCCGTAAGTGTAAAAGAAAAGTGTGCGGGTTAAAAGCACATCCGCATTCAAGAGTGATTTACTTTCAATGTCTTGTTTTAAGGCGGTTTCATGGTTGTGCTAAAGCCAGTGGATGTTAGCTTGAATGCTAAAGACCCTGAGCTTGAATCACCATGACTCAGCCAGCTCTGGCCTCATCTGCTTACTTTAGCCATTTTTTCGCACTCCGGGAGACGCTGGTCTACAGTTGAACTGTAGTCGATCTCCATTTTCACAATTTTCCCATCGGATCTTTCAGATCGTTCCTCAGACATCTTTGTCGGTCTACAGGTTGAGATAATCCACGGCACTTTTCTTCTCTTGCGACCAGAAATCGGCCTTGCACTATTTTGTCTGTCAAATGAACGCAACGGGACGGGGACCAATCACAGGGCAGAGTCATAAAGCTGTCCGAGGCGCCGGAAGGACCCATTGAGGACCAGCCACCAAAATATTTTAAGTAGGTCTAATAAAAGCCTATTTTTTGCCGTGATTAAAGATTTCTTTGCTATTGCTCTTCTGGTCAATTTATTTGTACATCAGGTACATTTATCATAACAAATAACAGTTGTGCATTTACATAAAGCCACATACATACATACACACAGATTCACACACAAAAATGCCGTTTCTTTGAAGGCATGTACAGGGAATAAACTCGAACGTGTTCTTGAGTAAAATGTGATATAGAAAGGAACAAGCTGTTTTTTAGCTATATGATTCCCTAGAATAAAAAAATAAACTATTTTCTATGGAAAGGAATGGTTAATTTCTGAGTTTTCTATACTCATGTAGGTTTTGTTACATCTATACATCACCCAACAGGCAGGACGACAATAATTACACAGTGATGTATCTATCCAGCAATGATCAATTGAATGGGCAGGTGAAAGAAAAACTTTCTGAATGAACACAATGAAACGATAATGTGAATGAACATCTAGAGCAATGACGACAGTCAACCAGTAGGTGTCCTTTTAATATCTGTATCGTGCATTCCTATCCTAACACAGTTCGCTGCTTTGAGAGGCTCCAATGCCCTCATAAATAAAGCTAATGTGGGTCAGTGATTTTCCTGCTCATGAGAGAGAAAGCCCCTAAGCCCTGAGCTAAAATCAGTTTGATTTCAGTCTGGGCTCTGCATTGGCCTTCAAGGCCAGTTAAACAGAAAACAAAGAAGATTTAATATGAAGCAAAAACTCTGAGTTCAGAGAGGACCCAAAATATTCTCATTT
This sequence comes from Ctenochaetus hawaiiensis, assembly GCA_029783645.1. Classification (NCBI taxonomy): domain Eukaryota; kingdom Metazoa; phylum Chordata; class Actinopteri; order Acanthuriformes; family Acanthuridae; genus Ctenochaetus; species Ctenochaetus hawaiiensis. The sequence goes on along the minus strand of JAPZDY010000020.1, from coordinate 16,221,647 downwards.
TTTTAGCACAATTTTATAGACTTCAAAGCATCAGGGCTTAGCTTAAGAGGACAAACTTTAGCATAATATTGCCCATCATTGAAATTGTGACTATTGTATTAGCCTCCTAAGTACATTTGATAACCACAACAGGTTCTGCAATGCTATTTGCAAAATCAAACTTAGATTTGAGATTCTGATTAAGCTGTAATTAACAAGTGTACTTGATGTAGAAAGGCCATTATTCTCAACTCAGCTCACACTGAAGAAAAATAAAATCTTTTTTTTCCCCTGCTGATAATATTTGGCTATATCTAGGGACTGTAGATTTGTTGGTAATACTGACGTGACACAGCAGTTCAAATGAAATCAGTGTCTGATCTAATTTCTAATCAACGCAGACCTTAATGAAATTCATAGGTCATCATAAGGTCATGGCATGTTGAATCAAAGAGACCACTCACTTGAAAAAAACCTAATACTGTTCAGTGGCCTTTCAATTTCAGGGTTTTAGTAAAAAAAAAAAAAGCAAACTGTCAAAAATGAAACACAGCCATGGTGCCAAAAAAGTGTTTATTGTGCTGTGAATCAGACAGCAAATGATGAAAATCTTTATACGATTTCCCAGCTTTCTTGATGTCTGAGATACCCTTTAATAGCACACAGGATGTATTCACATGCTGTCCAAGGAGACCAAGTATACTTTTCCATTCTGGTCCCTTCATCAAAATTGTTAGCCATTTTTATATTCTGGCTTTAAGTTCAGTCTTTTTTTGTATTTTGATTATAAAATGTAAAGAAAAATGCATTTATCCACCCCACAGATCTCTCTGAAATGTTCAGTGTGCCTGTATGCTAGTGAAACACTCGCTGTACATGAACAAGGTCATTTGATGTGACCTAGTACAACATATGTTAGCCTAAATATGTACACCAATATGACAAGATAACTCAATTATATATTTATACTGCACCTGCTGGCCTATGTACTAACTTAGACTTATAACTATGACTCTGGTCACCAGGTTTGTTGTTTCCATACTACCTTTATAGATTTGAATTCAAATAAGTGAAAACATTTTAAGTGGGCCTTTGGTATTAGGAGTGTTAGATTTCAGAAGCAAACTTTGCTCTTTAGCTCCATTATTGCATGTAACTTCCTGAGGTCTACAATTTGTGGCAGTACTACTGTGGGAATGGCGGAGTTGTTGGGGTTTTTATGTTATAATGTAAAAAGATTTAATTGTGAATATGACTCCTTTAAACTCTAATGCCCATTTAATGTGCTGCTGCAACATTTTAGACCATTAACAAAACAGAAAATGGTAAAATTTTAATGTAAATCTGATGCACTGTTAACAGGACTAATCAATAAGGGCTTTCAAGCACTTACCCTGAGGAAATACATATTTTATGTCAAGACACATTCAGAAGTTGCTTTTATTGTCAGATTTTTCTGATAACTTGGTTCTCTCTTTTTTTGCTTATACACGTGAAATATTTTATTTCTGTTGCATATTTAATTCATTTAATCACATTTAAATGAATTATTTCTACATGTAAATTCAGTTTTACATTAAATAGTCTCAGTAAATTAGGTTAGTGACTCTACTGTAAAGAGCTGTCAAACATATTAGTTTGGAAATGTGGAAATCCACAAATTGTTTCAAAGGTTTGTGACCCTGCATGAATAGATTTCAGGGGAAAAATGCTGACTGCCAGTTGGCAGGACCAAATACAGTCCATCAGCATCTTTAAAACAGAATTATGAGCTCGGAGTTTGCGAGGTAGCCCCAGGAAAATCATGTGTCAATCAAGCAAGTAATACAGCTCCTGCTCTAATTAAAAGTGATTGTTTATTAATGTGTTCACATTGTTGTCTGTGTGTGACTAACTGTATTCATTAGAGTGCTGTCATCACAGCACATAATCACAGCGAACAGGCCCATCTTTTGTGTCACCCAGTTGTTTTTCAAATTGTGATTTTCGCTTCACAGGAAAGCATCAATTTATGCTTGACGATTCAAAACTGCGTCCTTTTTTAGCAATGGAAACTCCAAACTGCTGACAGTGTACCATGTAGAAAAATTAGGTGGAAGTGTCATTTTCAAACTAATGCAAATTTTAATAGTCACGTAAATGACTGATGGAAAGATAGTGCTGATTGACTGACATGTTTCTTCTGCGGTGTATCTTAACTATACATTAAAACAAATGCCTGGAAAGTATATCTGAGTGTAGTTTAAATGCCGACGCCCACATTTTTATAAACTACAATTTTTCACTGTCTGCTTCATCTTTGGGAACAAATTGTGGGCCAAAAGTCAATCTAAATAAAATTTGCTTGCAAATCCCTTTTGCACTTAACGATGAGTTGAAGGCTAGGAGCTACACATCAGCAGTTTTGTAGTATGGTTTCAATGTTTACTTCCTGCCATCTTGCCCTCGGTCAGGTGATAGACAGGCGAGTCAGACAATTTAAAAGAAATGGCAATTAAAAAAAAAACACTTCAAAGCTTACTTCAGGGACACTGTTATATGTGAACACCCCCCAAACACTTTTAAAGCTGAAAGTCAGCACTTTAACCTCAGCACTGTTTCATTTCAGCTCCTATGTGTTGGAGTACAGACAAAAGATCAAAAACTGTCACTGTCTAAATGCTGATGTGCTGCATGCATTGTCAAAGAAGCGTCTCTCTTTACTTTCACAGCAGCCGCTCTGACAAGAATTATGTGTGTGAACACGGAGTAAAGACAAGTGACAGATGTTGGGGGAGTGTGAGGCGAAGAATTGATGTTTCCTGAGCTGCGGTTGTGTCTGCCCGGCCGATGTTTCCACCAAGTAGCCTACAGCGTCGTATTTCAGCGGGCCCAGCAGCGGCAGGAAGGGGGGCTGGGGCTGCTGTTAACCGCTTAAATTTTCCGATGTCTCTGCAAGCTGCTTTATACGTGGAAGAAGAGGGACCGCAGAATTTTTATTCCGACTCAAGGACTTGTTCCTTTCTTTAAGCTTTGAAATCAGCGACCTTACGCTGAAATCTCTATAAAAAGAGCGGTTTCATAAAACACGGCTTCGAAAAGCACATATTTCCTGTATCAGCAATTTAGATATTTACTTCTAACGGTGTACTCTAAAAACCTGTGCAGCGCGCCGCCTTAAGGCAATGTCACATCCGGTCAAACGTTTTTCAAAATATTGGTCTAACTGAAGAATGACTGAAAAATCAGTCGCTTATACTCGGACTAAGATAATGGAAACGTACTCAACGCTATAAGCACAGTCGTTCCAAATATTGTTTTACATATTTCAAACAAGACAAGAGAATCAGTTAATATATTATTCATATGTGGACATGCCAAACAGCAATATTGTTTTAGATTGATCAAACCACACTGAATTCTGAGATATAAATTGACTAATAAATAATATTGGTTTCCTTTTTTGGCTAAAGTAGTATAATTTGATTTATATTAATGTGTTTCAGATATAATACATTTGATGACATACACTACTTTAATTAAAATGCAATGTCCACTGTTGGGGTAGTTTGTTATGCCTGAGAAGATGACATGGAAATTCATGTGAAATGAATTGAGTTACTTAATAATATAACTCATGCCCCCCGTTTCTTAAGTAGCCTGTACGAAGGAAACTAGGCCAATCATTCAGAAAATTGTACTAAAAAGATGTAGATGTTATAAGAAGCTGAGTGACAGGGATTTGGTGTCAAGCCCCTGTTATAAACACAACCTTAACCCCAAACTCTGTACTCTGTTGTGTTACCCCCAAAATACATAATAAACAAAATAAACACATTGTTTGGTTTATCATAAGTTGGTAAAACACATCCTGAATAAGATACACAAACCATTTGAGCGCAATAAGGTAAATATAACTTAACACCAGCCCATATTTT
>JAPZDY010000020.1:16177063-16217651 GCA_029783645.1 Ctenochaetus hawaiiensis | reverse complement strand
GGGGTGCTTTACAAGACACAAAATTAGCAAATGACACGAGACCTGGCTAACTTGAAACTGAACTTGAGTGCTTAAAATCTCTTTTTAAACGGCAATTTAATTAAATTAATATTTAATATATATATATATATATATATATATATATATATATATATATTTACATGTGGCTTTTGAGGGTCCTTCTTGATCTGGTTATAGGCTAGCCGAAAGTAATATAATCTTTAATATGGTTTTAGAAATTTCGATTGTTGGTTCTGTGACAAATAAAAACACATATAACAGGAATTTGTTAATATATTTCGAACGTGAGAAACGTCACACTCTTATTCTGAAGACCAAAATTCCGCATGTTCCGGTTCTGTTTGTAGCCGTTTCCTCGGAGCTTGACTGCCCAGGCTGATAGGAGGGGACAACCCTGAACTGAGCTCATTTCTGACCTCACGTTCCCTGCCGGAGAGAGTGTCCGCAGGTTCCGATGAAAGAACTCAGTCGTAACTCGGGGTTCATTTTATAACCCGGGCTAACCACCACCCCCCACACACACATGCGCTGACACGTCTCCAGAAATTACACACATCCCGTCGGTCGGCGGAGGGAACATTTACTTGGCTGGTTTGACACATTGTGAATCCATACAAGTGAGTCGCAGAGGGGGAAGATGTTGCTGAAGGAGTACAGGATATGCATGCCCCTCACAGTGGAGGAGGTGAGTCTCTTTTCAGTTCTTCTGCCAACTTTTTTTTGGTGTGATTTGAATCAAAATTGAGGTTCATCATTGTTTGAACAACTGTAATAGTGAAAAGATTGGGATTTGATGCTCAAGACATGCAACGTTAGCAGGAGGCTATATGAAGTATCAGAGAGAGTAAAACAGTCAAAATATAAATTAGATGAACTTGAAGCGCTTCGTTAGGGTTTTTCTCCCTCTGTCTCTCCAGACTGTAACACTTCTCTGAGGCGCGTTTTTAAACCTTTGTGCTGAGCCTTAAGTGACGTGTAATCACATCTTTAATGTCTCTAAACATAGTATACAGGAGATATTTAACAAACAGTAGGCCAACACTGTGACTCCATGACACACATCTGTCAGATAAACATCTAGTTAAAAGTTTGTATAAATGTTCACTATTCCCTCACTTATCAGCACCCTAAAAGTCACATTGCAGAACCGTAGAAGTGTTGTGGTTTCAGCAGTGTTCCTTTATCAGATACTCATTTGCTCACTCACACACACTCACACACACACACAGACAGACAAGCACTCACACACTTACATGTAATTATTGCAATAAATTCATGCTGCCCTTTTGGTTGCACACAATGGCAGGAACACAATGCAGAGCAGGGGTCTCTGCACTTGAGTGCTTTAACACCCCTTTACATTTGCTCCTGTGCTGTACTGCTTGATATCAGCATAAAAGGAGCGTTGTCTGCATTCAGCGTGTCTGTGTATTTGGTCTCACAAGTCAGTTTAAAATTAGAAAGCGAAGATGATTGCTGTCTTGTCCTGGCATGCGTGCTGTAAAACACCACAGCACCTTTTTCAATTATCGCCCATATGATGTTTCTTTTACTCTGCTCTTTCTGCTGTAAATCACAGATGTAGTTGCAGTTCTGCTTTAGTTGAGGGCTTGGAGTCAGGTGGGATAATGATGTGACTGCAGAGCATTGTCTCCACTGACAGCGTACCCGAGATGAACCCCCAGATGAGGTTTGATATTCTCTGAGGAGATACATAAAGGCTTAAACAAGCAGCGTGTAAGCCAAATAATTAGCATTTGACATTGAAACAAAGTTATTTTTAGAAAAAAAAGGGGATAGATAAAGACAGATAAAAAACGGCTCGCTTTCAAATGTCTTACACATTGTTTCTCATTTCCTTCCCTTTAATCTCTGACTCTTGGTCCCCACTATCATGTGTACCCTGACTGTTTATGCCTATTTTAAGTGCTGTTAAAAAATATTCTAGGAATTAGGGGGGTCACTGTGAGTTGATGTAGAATGAGATGAAATCCCACTTTGTGTTATAGGCTGACTGGCTGCAGATTTACATAATAACTCTTTAAAAATAAGTTTGTTTTTCCCTCTGCTAACTACCAGTGACTGTGCTATATTTTCCCATCATGAGCAGTGAAAAGGCGTTACACCACTGACTCATGCAAGTCCTGCGGTCAAATGATAAACGTCATCTTCTAATACAAGGGTGTGAAGAGAAAAAAAGTGTATGCAGGTCTTCTGCACATGTTCTTGAATACCTCTGCTCTGTGTGTGTGTGTGTATTATGTGGATGTTTATATTTATACATGTGTTTTCCATTTAGTAAATCAGCCCGTCAGTGTGTGTTACAGCCCAGAGGAGTAGTGAGAGATTTCTCATCACGGCTGTGGAACTTGGAGGAGATGGGTGTTAAGAGAAGCAAGATCAGTGTAATTTAAGTCTCAGTCTTCATTCAGGTTCAACTCTATCCCACCACCAAAAGCCATTACAGATGGAGTTCCAGTAATATTTCAAATGTGACAATTAAATCAGGCGAAGGTGTTTTATTTTCAAATAATGCTAAAGATTTGTTATCATCAATAATGCTCAGAGGCACTGGTAGTGAAGACAAAGTTTACCGGACATTCTCCTCACTTTTATCACTATACACACTTTAAATTTATATGACTCAGAAATAAAGGATCATTTAAACAATACGTCTGGTCTTATCCCCACCTGCTCTACAGATTTCTGTCACAATAAATTGTCACAGATGGAAACACTTCCTGAACAGTGCAGAATAGACGTAAGATCAGCACATCAAATTCACTTAATAACTTACCACTTTAAAATACCAATAGTTCTCTGTTTCTTAAGCTTGTTTGTAAGATGTAAGGCCACGATTAAAGTTCATGAAGTTGTCTGTGAAGATTCTCAGTCATCCAGGTTGTAGGTTTTTTCATGGAGGGTTGAATGCAGGATAACTGGACTTGGTGTTGGATTAAAAAAGGGCTTCTTTGGTTTGGACTGACCAGCAGTCAAATCCCAGGTTTCTGACCTTTTATGGAGTCCTTATCAAGGTCGTTGGTAGCCCTGGTTCTCTGGTGCTTCTGGCTGTGGGAACAAGTTAAAGTTGTTGGAGTCACCTGAGGATGAGCAAAACAACCACTGTTGAAGGGAAATTGAGGGAAAAATTGTGAATTTTTGTTAAATCTCCTGGGAAGGGATTAAATGACAGAATGTAGGTGGGTGGTTTCATAATCATAAGTCAAATTAAGTAAACATGACAATTGTTTGAACTTGTTTTGGAATATATTATTGGAAGTCATTTGCATATTTTACAAATTACCTGTGGGATTAGGGATAAAAAATGTGTTCAGCAGACGATGATTTGAAAACCAGCCACAAGCTTTTACATCATGCTCTTTCTAACAGGGATGGATGCATTAGCCTCACACATTTTAGTAAACAAATGGAGGGGCCATCTATAACTGTTCTGTATGGCATCTCACTTTGCTTCCGTTTATATTTTCTACAAAGATAAAGCTCTCTTTGGATGAATCCCAGGAAGCGGGACGTCATTGTTTGTAGACTGTCCTAACTTTAGAAAGAAAGTCTCCTCGCTGTTCCGGAGAGGACGTGGCAGTTTGTTCTCTTAGTTCTTATCACGGCTGCACACATTGAGCTGAGGGTCATCCCCTGTCTCCTAAAAGTTGAGTCAAAGTTTCCTGTCCTTCCTGAGCGAAGGGGAAGGGTGAAATGAAAGAGGAATGGAGTGAATGGATGGCGAGTTAAGGATGAATTTTTTTGTGCCAACTGCTAAGAGGGTTTGACGACAAACAGAAAGAGAAGAGAGAAGGAGTATGGGTAATGAGGGAAGTTCTGGGAGATTATTTTTTCTTTGAAATTCCCTAGGGTCATGAACTAATATACTGTGTGTGTGTGTGAGTGTGTGTGTGCGCTTAGATTTGGAGTCATGGGGACATGCAAGGTCATGTCTCTGTGTGTGTATGTCTCTGGGAAGAGATTACTGTCTGCTGCTCGGTCGTGTTGCGTCATCACAGCCTCTCTGCTGAAGACGTCGGACCCTCTATCCTCACACTGTTTACACAAGTTTAACAAACACCATGCACACTGAGGACACCATTTTGCAATACAAGAACTATGAGCTAATCTGTGAGCCTTCATTCCCTGTCCTCTTAATCATTTCCTGCGAATCTGGGTGTGTGTCTGGAATGCTACTCTTACCCTTTTTTCCCTTCGTTTTCTTCATTCCCTTCAGTTGTAAAAAGAATTTGAACTAATGACTTTCCTTCTCTCCGCGGAGCCTTTCAACATTTTGCTCACCCTTGCATAAAAACTGGAAACAGGTGGAGGACTCGCTGATTAACATGTTATATCTATAAGCTGAAGTGTAAAAACAGGTTGTGGTTCTGCAGGGGGGGGGTTATTGTCATGTGGAGATGTGTGTTGTTACTGTGATGTTGCCAGGCAGGCAGCAGAGACACCGGGAAGCCATTGCTTTTGGCCAGGAAACAGTCCTGCTTGTCACCAGATAGCTGTTTCTTTTTCCTGTTTTTAGTCCCAGAGCTCAGCAAAGCCACTTGGCTGCTGGCTGTATTTTCATATCTAATAGAAACAAATGAGAGTGGTATTGATCTTCTCATCGAGCATGTTTTCCAAACTCTTACTCTTACTCTACCCCTTTGAAGCCTCTTTTTTTGAATGGTATCTCACTGTGTAAGCTGGGCTTTACAAAGAAATGGAGGGATGTGACCTCATACCTTAAATGATTATGTCACCCAAATTACAAAATATGCTTATTCGTCACTTCCCAGTATTAATATCTTGGCATGTTAATAGTTTCAGTTTGGCCCTCTAAGTTTTTTTTCATTTTATGAAATGCCAGAAAATGAGTCAGTGGAATCAGGAAATATTCACATTAGAGAGGTTCAGTTTGATGGTTTACAAACTACTGAATGAATTTCCTACCTGGACCATTTGAAAAAAAACAGAAATATAAGCATCAACATCACACACGAAAGCAGTTTCTGCCAGTTAAATGTTCAGTGACTAAGAAGGGCCAGGATGACTCAGTATTACCCAATCAAGAAATTCAGGTCCGGATAAGGCCCTTTATTAACCCCCAAGGTGTTCTGTCACTCTGCAGCTGACGTGGTTGAGTATTGCTTTAAAGTTCCATTTCAGACAAGATTTAGATGTAACTCTAGTCAGAACCACTTAGCCAGGAAATAATCATTTTTCCCTCACAGTCCCTAAAGGCAAACTCTTCTCTGTTCTTCTCCTGTCAGCGGGGCAATTTATCAGCCACCGCACCCATTTTTTTTTTCCTGGAAAGGATAGAGAGGTGATGCATCACAGGAGACGCAGATAGATGTGTTCCTTCTCCTGTCTGCCATTATGTCTTTCTCTGCCGCAGTACCTCTCACTCTCACCTCCCTGTCTCTGGACGACATCCCTTCTTTTTTTTCAGCTCATGAGACAAATGCTGACAGTGCTGACCCTTTGACTGACCCGAGTCACTGTGTTTCTTCTGTGTTCACCCTTAACGTGGCCTTGGTTGATGGATATGAAGTTTTAACAAGAACTTTGACTTCACACTCTAATAGCTTTTGTCTGGGCAGTAAACAGAGTACCAGAGGGGTCATAAAAAGACTCAGAAGATAATGGTTAAATTATGTTTTCACAGGAGCATGAATATATTCAAAGGCAAGCAAAACTGAAGCAGATTTTCGATGCAGAAGGCTTGCCACTTTTTTTCCCATTTACCGTAGTGACTCATAGCATAATGACATTCAGAGAAGGCCAGTGAAAACGATTCCCATTCAGAGCCGAATACAGTGAACATCCATGTGTTTGGAGTCTGTTTAACCAAGTCAGTAGTTAGTTGTACTTATTGGCTGACTAGCTGTTTGATGAGGTGTTAGCTCTGACAGTAGCTGAATAATGTTGGCACCATCTGATTGTATAGTTTAAAGGTGTGTTTGCACAGAAAGAAAAGCAAATCTTTTGAACCATATTTCTTGCGCTATATGAATAACACAAATACACACAATACCTGTTTGTAAGTTTGCAACCAAAAGCGTGTGTATGCGTGTGTGTGTGTATGTGTGTTTGTTCAGTTCAGCAGCCTCTGAACGACCTCTGCACTTAGCAGAGACTCCATTTCTCTCCGCTTCCCTTCAGTCTCCATTCTTTTTCCTATTTCCTCTCTGTACATTCATGAAACAAAGCACAACTCCCAGAGCAGAGTGTGTGTGTGACTGGACACACCTGGTATCAACATCTGTTCTGGGTGATCCGATCTCGGGTGGACGGCTTTAAGTATGTGCTTTCACACCTGGCATTACAAGACGTCTCCACATGCTTCCCAAAGGACCCCTTGTGATCGGATCTCCACTCTGTTTGCAAACAATCACAGCCATCTTTTTGTCTTAACCAGTGGACGGACAGTAGTGGCCAGAAAAGGTAAATGATAGGTTATTAGATATAAAAATAAATCCCCTTTAAATCCAAACACTGTAAAAAGTTAACTCTCATTCCTAAATGGCTCAGCACTGTCCTCCAGAGCTCTGTGGTGCTCAATCACTCTGTCCACTTGGCAAAGCCCCATCTTACATACAGAATTCAGTTTTTCTCAAGTTATTGGCCTCTGCCTCAAGTTATTCTCATTATTGTATATATTTGTGCAGTGCAAAAATGTTTACCTGGACACATCATAAGATTGTAATCTACTCTGAGACCTGTGCCAAAGGTCACAATAAACCCAAAGCTGTTCTTTCCATTTTTAGCAGACGTCAGAACAGTTGGTACAACACCGGAATTAATGATAGTGACTCTGTTCCCATTTTCATATTGATGAGTGTGCGTGTGGAGATTTGAATGAATGATAAACAGGTAGCATGTGGGTTTGTTAAATCACCTCTGAGATCCTGTTATGACTTTTATAGAGGGAAGATGCTTTTTTTGGTGCTGCTGGCAGGTGGAGAGAATAGATGGTTTTGTCAGAGGACAGGATGACTGTAGAACTGGGAGGATGTGTGGCTGGCTACGTGAATGAATGGCTGGCTGGAAAGACACTTGGGCTGCTGGCTTATGCCAGCATTTTTCAAAGCTCATGCATCTCTGTAAGTGAGAGCCCTGCCAGAATTATTCCAGAGAATGAGCATCTTGTAATGTAATGTGCCCCACATTTGGCAAAAACCATATACAGTTTATTCGAGTAAAGCCTCATTCAGGCCCACACTGTGTGGTGCATGCTGCACACCTGCGTCTGCACAGCTTGTGATATAAACACACACACATGATCATTTGTCTAAAAGCAGCTGGCACCTGATGTAATGGCATTGTATAGTACTGGTCCCATACAGTACTGCAATAAGATTAGAAACACTATGTCATATTGTTCTCTCATCCTCAAGAGATTATCTGATGTAAATGTACATAGAAGCGTTCGTGTTGCACAGACATTGTATCAGCCATCATGCATGACATTTGAACCATTTCACAGAGCGCTTCCTTCCTGGGCTTGGATGATTTTTTATCCAGGCAAAAAATTCACAAAAGGCAGCAGAAGGTTTCATCAGCGTTGGCCGAATCTCCCCCTACCCACAATACTTCATTCATGTTGGAGGAACCCCCCCTCCCCAACGGACTTCACAGTGATCCCTAGTTTGTTAAAACGCTCTTTTAATAAGGGCTCTTTAACAAGATTGGCTGTCATTATTCAATCCTGGAGTATGTTTCCATGACGCCAGCAGTTCATTTCATGTATCCACAGGCAGCGACAGCACAGAAGCAGTGAGAGCAAATGTGCTTCGGCTCAGAGAGGACAGCCAGGCTTCTTTCTAGACAAATCAAACTGTAATTTTTTTTCCTTCTTTCTTTTTATTGGTAAAGTAATTACAAAAGGCAGTGTCCTTGGAGGGCTGGGTCTTCCTGCATTCTGAAGGGGTGATGTAATGAAATGTAATATAAACTTGTGTAAAATCAGAGTTTATTAATCCCTTTACGGACGTTCTCCCCTCTTGTTCCTGTTCCCAGTGGGAGGTCAGGGGTGATTGTGACTTTTAAGGTGGATGTTTGCCAGCGCGTGGGCTTCACCTTTTGATTTGGTGTTGAACTTTTAATTCCCTACTTACTACACCATCTCACAACCCAAGTACATCAACCAAGCCTAAGTGGTGCGCACTGTCAGTGTTATTTTTCACAAGCACCACCACCCTTTCATTCAGAACATTGTTTTCTGTCTTTATGACTTTGACCCCTCCTTTTCACTCCAGGGTTTGTTTAGAAAACGGGGCCTGTTAGACACTGTTTGTTTCTTTGGTGTCATGGTAAGGTGGAAGGCCTCTCTGCCATCTGGTATACATGACAATGCTGTGATTCAATCAACATCCCATTTACCGCCATTTACTCTTCTAGAGGAAACCATCATGGGTTGTGATGGACCATTATCCACAGATGAGGCCCATTCTCATTTCCTAGATGGCTGTGTGCGTCTGTGTGTGTGTGTGTGTGTGTCAGTGTGCCTGTATTTGTGTATTATATCACCAGAGAGGCTTGTTTCATGGTGTGAGAGCTACATGAGATCATTGCACCTTTCTGACGTTCACTCTCTGAAGAGGAGCAGTGTCACTTATCTGTGGAACAAATTTGTTTTGTCTCTCTCTCTCTTCTGTACTCACCCACACTTTGAGTTTAAGAGTGCTTGTAACCATTATTTTACAGTGACATGCGCACATGGCTGCATCAGCATTGTCCATCTTGGAAGCTGTTCAGGGAGCTGTACTCCATAGCAACATCTGCCACTGCAGTCCAGAGGTGTCCAGATGAGGCCAATGATGAGCTCTGTGTGCTGAAGTGTAAAACTGTTTCCTTACATGGGGAAAGAGAGTAAAAGCCCGATGACCATGGCTTTTTTGAAACAAAAACCAGGCAGCTTCCATGGAGAGTTTCTCCTGTGCTCTGTTCTGTGTGTTTTCTACTGAATTAATCAGTAATTTGCTGTGACTGTTTGTCTTTACTTATTTAGCTCATCATTTTGAAAAAAAACAAACATGAATTCTGACATTTACAACAGGTACGACCGCATTTACAACATTTTAATTTTGTTTCCTGCGGCCTGTCTTTATTCAAGTTTTGGTATAATGCTGCCTCTTGTCACATTCATGTGGAAAAAAAACTATTCTTCTGTTGTCTCTCCGCTGCACCTACAAATCACAGGAGAGATAAGAGTTTTCTAGCAGCAGCAGCAGCAGCCACAGTCTGAAGGCGGCTGCTAATTCTGTAACGTGTGGCTGAAAATAGAGACAAAGCGGCTGATTCTTGAGACCAAAGCCAATCTTCTCACTGTGATAAAAGTGGACATCTTTACTGAAACAGCCGACTGTTGCTGCTGTTGGTTGTCATGTTAACGTCATGTCTCTGGAATGGCTAAAGCAAAACACCTAGGCTGGAGTAATTTTTTAGTTTGGCACTTTGCTGTCTTGTTCTACGTCAACATGACTGAGGACACTGAAAGTTTATACTTGTATTTGGTGTTTAGTTTAATTGTAAATGAACCCAAATATGTACAAATATGTCAAAAGGCTAAGAGCCTGGACAGAAGATCAGGGTGAATTAATGGAATTGTGTGAGAGATGAAGCTTCACAGCCTCTTTGCAGTACTTGACATTACAAGCATTCATTTGCTGCTCTCAGCCAAGCACCTACGAGTGGATTAACGCACATTTCTTGTTGTTTATCAGAGGAGATTCCAGGGGCTGTGGTTGAGCAGCTCTTACAGGAAGAATGACAGAAACTAGACAGAAGTTTACTCTTGGTCTGGATGTGTGTTTGATGACGTGTGGAATCATAGTCTTATGCCAGCGGCTGCAAGGCTGAGCTCGTGTTTCTGTGCTCGAGCACAAGGCTGTGCTCATTAGTGAGGCATTAGAAAACTGTGATTAGGATGAATTAAGAGGCGACGATGTACTCATGTTTCGAAATAAGTCATAATGTGAAGACTTTTGGGGGAAAACAGATGTAGTCATATGGGATATTGTGAGTGTGTTGATTGTGTCGAGGTTTTCCCACATGGGGAGACTCATTATCTGTTTGGGCAACACCCAGCTGTGCACACACTCAGTGACAGTAAAAGCCGCACACATACCAAAGTGACTTCAAAGTGATAGAGGTGTCAAAGATCAACCGTTGTGTAGCCACATGTTGCCTGTGTTTTGGCTAAGAAAGTTGCATTTTTACACACTACAAAGACTACAGCTGATGGCCAGCCACTATGGAAGTTACGGGCCGTTTAGTCCATTTGCAATAATTTGCTTTACAGGCACAAAGATGGTACAGTCTCTATACTCAAAGGCTTCTAAGTGAACCTAATGAAAGCTGTGTGTGTGTATGTATGTAGGTGGTGTCTCTTATGCTACACCCCTGTACTTTCACAGTGCATACATTGAAGCCTTTCGCACCATCTACACTCAGTGAGAAGTGAGCCATCAACAGTGTTGCTCACAGTGTGTCTTCAAGTTAAATGACTGAATGAAATTGATTAATAGTAGTGTTACACTGCAGGAGTCCCATTGCAAACAAATGACTTATCTGGAAGTCGGTGGGGTTTCTGCCCTCAACAGCAACTACATTATTTTCCAGTTAAATCTTTCACTGGCTCATGCAGACTCTGCAGGCCATCCCATTAGTGCTTGTTCTGCCACAACCAAATTCCCACAATCCCTTTGTGTTTTATGAATTATTGAACAAATCCCTACCAAAAGCAGAGGGGGGTTCAACATTACAAACAGAGTGAACGCATCACTTTTCTGTCAGAGTAAAATGCGGGTTAATACAATGGAATAAATATTGCAGTGGGTGAATCTGAATTCTGGCTGTGATGCAGAGAAACTGTACAGAAAGGAGGAATATTAGCACCGTTATGGTTTCCAGTGTGTTTTGTCTCCTCTGTAGGTAGTGCCTGAGTGTATTTTTAGCGCTGCAGGGGAACTAAACACTGTTGATATGGTGCTGCAAAGCCCTGTATCCTTATCAGATTGTTGATCTAGCAATAAACTAAGAACAGAGAAATGTATCTTACTTCATGACTAATGTTTTCTGGATAAAATTCAGTGTGATTATCTTTCACAACCACACTGCCTGTTTGCCTTCAGCTATGGGTCGCCTTTCTAACCGAGAAGGTTAAGGAGGACTATGACCTCTACTTTTAGCTTTGTTCAGGGTCATCCAGCAACTCAGATACAAGCTTTGTGACTTAACTGTGACCTTGTGAATAACAAACCTACATTTACACCAAGACAAAAGATAGTTAGTGTTCTTGAAAGTCACGTGTGATTTTCTCTGAGCAGCTTTATTGCCATGTAGTGAACAAACACAGCAGACGCTGGCATTCAAACCCAAATTTGTTTTTATGCAAACAAAGTGCAGAGCTTACAAAGCGTCCATTTTTTTAATCGTCAAACCTTTTGTATAACACCATAATACTTTGGTCAGGTGACATTTTTTTTAAGAGACATTATCAGATTACAGGTTCACTTAAAACATTGTGGTCCTCAAAAGTGTGGATTTAGCTTGTGATATCTTACCTCAGCAAATGTTGAATTGATAATGCTATCGCTTGAGTGTGAGAATGTTTTTAATGTGGCCTCGTGTTTATTTAGCTACACTATCAGTGACCAGTCATGTACTGTGTGTACTGTGGCACTGATTAGGCCTTTGGTTATATTGTTAACGGTTTACCTTTATTTCTGACCAGCTTTTACCACCGCAGGCTGTTAGTTGTCATCTGATCAAATTTAATCTAATGTTCTAGTGGTCTCTTTTTTACCTGCTGTGGTTTCACGTTTGCATTTGTGTTTGTGTACGTGTTTACAGGCACAAACCTGATGTTCTTTGTCACAGGAGCTTCTAGTTCCTGCTTTAATTCCACTTAGGGACTCCAAGATGGTAAACAGTGCAGAGAAGGAGGCAGAGCAAAGAAAGATTTCAAAAGCAAAATTTGACTTTATCTCCCTTCTTTTCCTGCTTCTTTTTTTGGCTGTGTGTCTGCACAGAGATGTGAGGCAAAGATTCATCAGAGATTTATCAAAACAGGATCAGGTTAAAGAGACAGAGATGGTGAGAGGAGGCTCAGAAAAATGCTGTTACATGAGTTATCTGCTGCAAAAATCATGCAAAAGGGAAGAGAGAGAGAGAGAAAATGAAGTAGAGAGGTGGAGAGAAGCTTAAGTGAGTAGATCTCGCCCAATCGTGTACCTGGAGATTTATTTAATTAATGAACTTGCTGTGCTTTGCGAGTAAATGCAAACAGCCTTTCTCTCAGTGGGGATATGTCTCTATCATTTCTGCTGCAGTGGGCTGAAGGTATTTATTAAACACAAATTTAAATAGTACTTAGTCTAACATGGTGATTTATTTTATGCACACAGAGAGCAAAGTTATTTTTTGAAAATTCCAAAAGGCTAATAATTATACCAAAATAGATTATATATCATGGTTAATTGGTGGAAACCAAGCATTTATGTGTAAATCAGTCATGTAGCAATCAGCACCCAAATATATAGCCCTAAATGGAATAATCCTTCATAACCCCATTTTCTATGCAACATTTGAACTATGAGATTGGCATTGAACTCTAATCCAGGGTTGTTCATAGTTACTGGTTACCCCTTTCATTTCAACAGCTTTGAAATATCAGGAAGAAACAGAATAATGAATATTAGTACATGTTGTATGTTTGCAGTCTGTACGGTGTCATTTGTCCATTTTTTCACCCGCTGTGTGAAAAGTTTGAGAGGTTTGCTTTCCACTGTGTGTTATGGAGGATACTTTTACACGCTGGATAAGAATACACTCGCACACACTGGTCATCATGCTGTTCTGCTATGCTTCCAGACCACCCACAGGTGCAGCGCATCTTTGGAAGAACTATCAGCTCAGCCCACACACACACACACACACACACACAAATTAGACAGGCTATAGATAGCTATATGCTGACACATTTCGTTATCGCCTCTCGTTTCTATGGTAACCAGTGCCATCTATCCCTACCATTACCCCCATAGCAGAGTGTATTATAGTGATTATAGTGTAAGACCATCCCTAGGATAACTGTCAAATAATGAAGCAGATGATGGAGCTTTACCTCCCCTCAAGCCTGGGATTTGGTGCTTAGCACATCCTCGCAGTGTGTTTGCTATGGTTTATCTTTGCATAACAATTTGAAGGTAAATAGTTATGATGATACTCCAGGTAAACATAATGACAAATCTGTTGCTCTCATGTGGTCAGTTTCACTCGTGGTTTATTTAAAGGAGAATGATTTTATGGGCGTATTTCTTCTTATTACACTCCCTGTTTAAATACTGGGGAAATGCTGCAAACAAGCAGTTTATGTGGTTAGTGTTCCCTTTGTGTTTGAGCAATGTACAGAAGGTAATTTTGACAGGATTAAGACTACAGGCTCTGTGAGGCTCTACTGAGGCACAGCAGCACTTTGAGCTAAATGTCAGAATGCTAACATTCATAATAACAATGCTGAGATGCTGATTTCAGACAGGTACAAATTTACCATGTTCAGCATCGTATTTTAGCATTTAAGTATGATTTGGGAAAAATATCTAATAGCTATTTTTCTAAAAGGTATTATGATTGTAATTTGTTTTGAGACATATTTGCAAAATAGAGCTTCAGTTCAGTTTTCACTCTTTAATAAATGTAAATGTGATAAGGCATTACTGCTTGAGAGCCTAAGTAGGCAACAGAGATAAACTGTGTCCCTTTTGTTCGTCTTTATGTTTATTGTTTTTGTTCCATACTTTTTGCTGCAGCCCACCATCCAGTCCTGAATGAAAGGAATCAAATGTTTGTTGGTGTGTTCAATTAAAAATACACTGATTAATTGTAACATTTTTCATCCATTAAATCTCAAGCAACAAGTGAATAAAATTACAGTTTAGTACCATATGGTTTACCTTAAAATAGATTACACAAATTACCTGTCTAAAAAAATAATGAATATCTGTACCAAATCGAATGATAATGCGTTAAATTGTTATTGGGATTTTTAAAAGTACTTTTCAAAATAATCCTCTCACAAAAACTAAAGCAGTCTGTAGCAGTTTCCTTAAAGGTTGTATAAGGTAGCACTGTATGCTTTTCTCCCAAGGAAAGATCTTTTTAATTCTTTCAGTCCCTTGATGACTTTCACCCTTCTGTATAGCAATTAGCCTCTCAGCAGAGGCAATTCTATTTGAGTCAGAGGAACAAAGACATCAAGGGGTTGTGCTTTACGTCCCTTTAAAGACATCTGAACAAGGTTATTTTAACACGAAATATTTCAGCTGATAGGCCTCAGAATCTGACAGCAGAGGCCCTTGATGTTTATACTTTAGGTGCATATGTTCTTTTATCCAACTTGCAAGCAAGTAAATGATCTTTTTAGTCACTGTTCCTCTGCTCTCAGATGCTAAGGGTCCTCTTCTGGATTTGGCATGAGGGCCTGCATTTCCTTCAAGTAATTATGATGACAAGTTTAATATTTAGTGTCATCACCCTTACTCACCAGGCTGCTAAAAGTATCAGCTCAGTTGCAGGTATTTTTACTTGAGGTCAAACTATCTACCATCCAAATAGCGGAGGACTCCCGTGACGGCAATTCTAGGGCAATTGTACAGAATCAGGGCTGCTCTGGTGTCAGCTGGAAAATGAGCCAGTTTGTCTCAGTTCCCAGTAGGCTGAGCTCTTCATACGAGACACAAGGTTTTCATGGGGCAGCTGTTTTCTACAAGCCTGGGAGAGATGTAAGGTCAATATTTCCTCTGTCACTTCCACACGAGGCAGTTGTGATGAAGGAACAGCGAGATCATCATCAGCCCACTGAATGCCTGCTGAAATGAAGCTAATAAACTCCATGTCTTATCTTAATGGCTTCACAGTGAAGGTTGATGTTCTAAACTGCTGGCAGTTCAGCAATAGGATGAGAGGGAAAGCGTGTGCATGTGTGTGTGTGCGTATGCATGTGTGTGTGCTTGTGTGCGTGCATGGGTGTGTGTGCTTGTGTGTGTGTGCATGATGTGTGTGTATGTGTGTTGGAGAGAGAGAGGATCAGGACAGAATTACTGTCTCTAGCAGGTAGGTCACTTTTGCGACCCTTCAAAGAAAAATAAGATTGAGGATTGATTTTTTTCCTCAGTGGTGCGTGTGAGTGTGTGTGTGTGTGTGAGTGTGTGTGTGTGTGTGTGTGTGTGTGTGTGTAGCATGTGTGCACATCTACCTTTATTTTAACTGAGTCAGCTCTGAGCATTGCTGATTTGTAGTGTGATTTAGAGGACTGGAGAGTGGAAATGCCTGCTAAGACGTATTGACTGGCAGAAGTGTATTTCTGTGTGTGTGAGATGAAGTGTTTGTTCAAGCTGCACAGGGAAACGGAGGGAACAGGAAGATTAATATCTGAAACAAGAATGGAGATGTTCATATAGATAACAAGGGTAATCACATTGAAGGTTTCAGGCAGTCAGTTCATATGAGAGGATTCATTATAACTATTATTTCTAATCAGACAATAAGCATGTTGCCTAAAATAGAATAACTCATTTTCCTGCTTGTTTGTTCTGTGTTTCATATTTCGAGGCATTTAAGCGCTAAATTAAGTACAACAAATTGCTATTTTATGTTTTGTACAATAACAGTGAACTTATGTTATAAGTTATGACAACTTTAGGACAAACTTGTGACATGTTGTGATAGTAATATTACACAACACAACAACACTGCATATGATAATTGACGCCAGTTGATCCTCAGCCCCCCAGTCAACCTTGTTTAAGTTAAAGACATAATTACATATTACATTATTACATTGTAAAACTGTATTGGAGAAATACTGGATTAAAGATGTTTGGTTACAAGAAAAAGTCAGTTATCTCTTAACTGTTTTGTCTAGTCTCATAGCTTTTATTGGTCATGTTATTGTCAAAACCTGGTTTGGAGGAATAAATGACTGAGTGGCCCACTTGTTTTCTGGGTTTATTTGAACTTCAGATTGTATAGGGTCTGAAATTCTGGTGACAGGACAGAATTTTAGCCGTGAGTGAATCTGCATGACTGTCAGTCTGGCTCATAAGTCTTATGAGTGCAGCCTTTATATCCCTGTCAGACGGCCGATGCAGCCTGACTGAATTGACAGCACACTGGTGAGAGAATTTAATGCTCCATGTCTGGACGACTTGTTGACCTTTAGAGGGCAGAGACCAGTTTACTACAGAAATAGTGCGCACTGCGGAGCACTTGAGTTGTGACTATTAAAGCCAAGAACTTAAGATTTGGTGCCAGAGTATTTAGAGTTAACAAGCAGGAGAACTTGTGAAATGTGAAAGCAGATGCTGTGATATTTAATATGATGTAACAAGTTTAGATTGTTGCTACAAAGTAGATGACTCTGTTGATGACAGAAAGACCATGGAGGGATTGTTGTTACATGTTATGGAGTTATTAGTTCCTGTCTGACTTCATTGTAAGGACCAAAAGCAGAACCAAAGACCAGAAGTAGAGGATACCATGTACATCAGTATACATGCTTGTAATACCAAGAATCAAAACTAAGATTTGATGAGAAACAGAACTAATATCATAGGAAACGGCAGATAGCATACCTGTTGAGGTAGTTTCAGCTCAGCAGGTTCAGCTCATGCTTAACACAATGAGCCTTCAGCTTGGTGGATGAAGGCAGTTAGCTGTGTGCAGTTGACTTGCTTTGTGTCGTAAAGTATTTTTGGTTATTTAAGTCCTCAAATTTCAAGCAGAAGCTGTTTGGGGTCACACTTCTGCAAAAATTTCACAGTGGACTGTGTGTGCATCAGTTTCTTGGAGTTTCTTAACAACAGTGTAAATTTTTTGACAGCCATCTTAATTGTACAAACTACGGGTAAGGGAAGAAAAAAGCACTCTTAGAAGGATGGTTGTTGTGTACAAAACCCCTAGTGTTCATTCGAAGTCAGTAATGTGAGTAGTGTGAGTGTGCATCTCATAAAGACTATCTCTTCTCCTGTTCATCATGGCTCACTCTCCTTTCACTTTCCAGGTTTTACAGCAATGGAAAGGCAAACAGCAGGCAGATGTGCCAGCTCTTTAAATAGACCTAAAGAGATCTTAACAAGCTGCCAGCAAAGCTCTTGTTGAAGTCTGGCTGCCCCTTCACAACCCCTCAAAAATTCCAGAAAATGTAGGCAATTGCTGTGATTTAGTCTCCATTTATTTTGTTTTCCCTTTTTATTATGAGGTTATTTCCTGAGCACCTGTTATTTGTCTTTTGTAGAATTGCCTCTGGCTCTTTCTATAGCTCGTGCAGGCCGCATGCAATCATTGACATGATTCATCCAGTATTGATCACTCTGTGTCTATTTTACTCTCTTGTTTTTTTTTTCGGACTCAAATGCACTGTTTGTATGGCGCTCACATGCTGCTGATCACTTCCCACACATACTTCTTTTCTTGGTGTGCACGCTCGCGTATTTTTGTGTATGAATCACTTTCTTCCCACATCCTTCTCTCCTGAGGACGACCCTTTTTCAAAGCCATATGCAACCAAATTCCAAAAATTTGCTGGAGGGTGGCAGGAAAAGTGTAAGTCCTATAAAGCCATAATGGTATGTACTCCTGCAGTCCATTTAAGAAAGAGTAACTTAGTCTGATAAAGATACATTATTGGTGAAGAAAGACTTAGGAAAAGGCAAATGCAAGAGCTAGTGGTAGGTAAAAAAAAATCACTAAATGTAAGACTGGATGGTTAACTGGCCTTACTGTTACTGGTTCTGCCATTTTTATCTGGTCTGTCTAGATCAGCTCTCATCTAGACCAGCCAACAGTTTCTAGTAGTTAGGACTTTTTTTTTTTTTTTCCTTTTTTGGAGTTGTGTCATGCTGAGGGTTTTGCATTTCTATTTGGGCTTCAAAAAGGCTCATTAACAAGCAAGACACAACAAACATCATGTGAGAAGCCTGACTGTTGAAGGCGACAGCATAAGGTGGAGGAGGACAAGAGATGTTGATGGATTTTAACGTCATTGCTTTCTCTGCAGACTCTTTAGGTCACTTTAAAAAAATAAATATATTTTAAAAACAGCAATATGTAATTTCAAATGAAATGTGATTAATGTAAGTGACCTTGGAATAATTTCTTAAAACAAAAATACAATGATAAGGAACAGTCCTTTTACTACCATGCCTTAAAATAAGAGACCATTAAACCATAAGAGACCAGCAAACATGTTCCGAAGGTCTGGCCACGGTTGAAATTGACAAAGCATGATCCCTTCTGATGTTGTTAATGTTAGCCTGTGTGGTGTCTGAAAAAAAAGAATTGACACATTTTTTCCTTCAGAAAAACAAAAAGTTTAATTCATGAGCAAGAGAACAGTTTAATCCAATACACTCAGGGTTTTTCCCACTCTAGCTCTACTTAGTCTGGTATGTAGCTCACTGCTTGGTAGCTAATTATAGCTAATTTTAATAGTGAACATTGTTAGTTTTAATGGATATACTTTGTAACTAATATTTACTATTCAGCTTGTTAACTTCATGATTATTCTCTTCTTGTTTTACTGTTTATCCTTTAATAAGAAAAAGTAATAAACTGCCTGTTTCCACCTGGTATTAACATGCGTTTTGAGTGGTTTAATCACAAGTCGACAGCTTTAAATCTGTCTGTTCACACATGACATTGAAAATGTCCCAACACATGCACCTCAAGTGACCACTTGTGTTCAGATTGCTGCTCTCTGCAAAATTAAACACTTGCGACATTCTTGTTTGCAAAAACCAGACACAGTATTGTTTTTTCCTCAAACACGTAATTTGCATAAAAGTGAATATGCAATTTTATTTCAATTACCAGTGTGTAAAAGTACTTATACCAGCCTTTTTTATCAGTTAATTGGAAAAGAAGACCCTCAACCATCAACCTAACACACACACACATACAGAAATCACTTAGAAAGCTTTTGCTGCTGGAAATGATTTTATGGGCAATGCAGGCTTGTGGTAGAAGAAGAGAAGGGGTAGAAATAGAATTACTTGTCCATGCAGGTTCAAGTCTCAGAACTCATTTATTTGTTGATCTCAGCCAGATTAAAAACAACAAGTCATCTGGTCTCTGCAAACAGAAATGATGCAGGAAGCTTTTCCATCAAGGCAGATAATGAAATCTGCACTTAACTGAGATGTAACAGGGATGAATGGATGCAGGCGAAAAGTCACTAAATAGAGAGTTCCTGAATCTGTTAATCTTTATTAACACATTACTTAACACATACATTCATTGTTGGTCACATCATAAGACAACTGCCATTGGTGTAAGAATGAAAAGATGCATTGCAGAACTATCTGTTTGTGCCTTTCAGAAGTTCTTTGAAGAAGCTGTATTGAACTGGACAGTTATTCTCCTATGGAGCAGGCTAGTTTAGTGGCATAATTTATCTTGATTACTGGGTTACTGCGCATTTTGTAAGCCACAGTAATGGAACCAATGTCTCATTTAAATATTAGAACTCATGAAAATAACACACAATTTTCCTTCCTCCACATTATCCACCTTGTTAGATAAGGCAAGGTGGATAATTTGGAAGCAGAGCTGGGAAGCGAAATCCGATCACAAGTGGTCCCTGGGGACGCATGTGAAGATACATAATGGCAGGTTTGCACAGACAGAGAGATAAGGGTTAATTGGTCCTTTTTGTAGTATGAGAGGTTGTTTATAAAAGACCTGCCTGGCATGCTCTGTTGTCTGTAGTTATTCTGAAGTGGATGAACAAGCTGAAAGTCATTTCTCCTGGGCTTTTTTCTTGCTCTGTCGTCTGCAGTTGTGAGAAACATGTTTAACTTGTACTGGAGTAGTGGTTCTCAGACTGTGAGTCAGGCCACACTGGTTGGGAAAAGTTATCAGTGCAGATATTTTGGATAAAGCAGAGTGATTTCCTTGAAATAAAGGTGAAATAGAGGCAACGCTGCAGGGTTTATTTGGTCTTAATAGGGCTTTGACGTCAGTGGGAGGCAAAACTGGACTGAAACGCATATTTCTGAAAGCTTCACTCAAGGGGCCTTAATAGAGGATCTTTTGCAATCCCTCGTTTTTGCTGTTACTGTGAAGCTCATCACATGTTTGTGCAGATGGATGACGCAGGCTGCCGGTCAGGGAAGAAGGAACCGGTCCAGGAGGCTGAACTGTATATCGAGGCTGGACGTCAAGTTCTCCTCTCTGTTTGTTTACCTTTCCTCTTCCTTTACTGGGTGGCTTCACTGCTGAAGTGAACACATGTGAAGGAAGAAGACAAGGAAAAGAGGATGAAGAGAGGAATTTAGAAGGAGAAAGAAAGGGTTGTGGTGGTGGGGGTATTACAGAGTTACAGCCGCTCTGACACCACTGACAGCTGGGAGGAAGTAATTTGTAGAAAGCAGATGTGGAGCCAAAGAGAAAGTTGGCCTCCAATACAGCACGAAACACAGTACATGTGGATTGTGTTCCTACCCGAGAATGTTGGCATGTGTGGAAAGCTGAAACGGCAGTCGGAATGCTGCATAATCCAATACATGAGTAGTATTATTGTTCTGTGGAAAAGTACCAACTGCTGAACTTTTTAATATTTAAATACCATATGTGGCTTTTGTTTTCCCACAACATTTGCAAGATAACCACAGAGTCTTGAGTTTAATCTTGAGTTTGTGGGTATTGAAAAAGGTTTTTATGATGGGGAAGTGATTCTGAGCAGTTCCTCACAAAAATATGAAGCAGTAGCTCTGGGCCCTAAAAAGCTCGAGTGCCTTTATTTACCACATCAGTTGCATTACACAAAAAAATAATTAAGATCAGAGAAATAAATTACATGCCTTCAGCAATAATTGTTTATGAGTGGCTTGTTTTTGATGATCCAGTTGCAGTTTGGCAGCATAAAGCTAAAACATTGACTTTTAGGCTTTCATGTTCTATCTTAAAACTTACATCCAGCTGATTCAGACTCATAAAGACACAGGATGGTTCAGCATCATGGAAAATCTGTTAGAGGCACATGAGAGTGTGAACGCATTCATGTCATGGTGTCTTTTAATGGCATCAAGCCTGTGGCTGTGTGTGTGTGTGTGAGACAGAGGAAGTTCTTCTTCATTCACTCCAAACATTTGGATCTCATCAAATATAAATGTGACCTCAAGGACAGACTGTCACTTAATAATCTAAACATCATTATCTGATTTAATCAAGATTACTATACATTATATGAATAAATGATTTTAAGAACTTCTCTTAGAATTATACACTTCTTGTTTTTTTTTTTTCTTAGCAGACAGAAAACATTAATTCCCAAGTGTCAGAAAAACGGTGTGAGATTATAAACCTTGTGATGACGTGGAGAAATATTTTGGTAAGGATTGTTCAATTTAGACTTAAACCAACCAACCAGCATTTTTCTCAAACCACAAAGATTATCGCTGTCAAACAGTTATGTATACACACTGGAGTCTTGACGTCTGTTTGGTTGGTGGAAAGTTAAGGCAAGAGAAAAAAAGAGGGAAATTGCACTCTGTGTTTGTGGTGAAAATTCTTTTACATCAATGCCTTTTTTGTTTTATTCCAAAAGGAGACTGCATGCCATGCCCATATTTTGCAGAGTGTTTGTATATAAATGCTAGCTTGTGTAAAAGTGGCCTGTGTAGGTCACAGTTCATACATCCAGTTGATACTGTGGGAGTGCTGCATTGTGTTAAAGTCATTACCAGGTAATTTTAAAAAGTGAACATTAGCCTGTCTTTACTAAGTGACACTCTTATGAAAATACACTTAGTTTTCCTGTAGCCACTGGAGAACAGACAGATAGCAGACAAAGACCGTTTAGTCGATCAGTATTCTGTCCGTGCTGCTGTTTGTTTGACATTTTGGCTGCTGAAGAATCTAGGTGGCTTGATGAGTCAGCCTCTTTGTGTTTGTTGACCAAACAAAAGATAGCCGGCTGCAAATCATGTTGATACAGGCAGATGCAGGTAAGTTCCAGGAGTGTTAACTAGTTACTGTGAATATATGTTGAAACTTATTCCCTTTATTTTCTCAGTTGTCCTTGAATTTAAGAGAAATCAAACCTCTTTAAAGCAAAAGTAGGTCACCAGTGATGGAGCTGCACAAGCAGAGAACCAAAGTCCAGCATCACATACAGACAAGCTGCTAGCTAAGTTAGCATAATGCAGTCTCTCACTAAGTATTTACTGGGATCATACTGTGCAGTTATTTTGACTCCTCTTTAAAATAGCCTTACTTCTTCATAGATAGATTTTTTTTTAGACAATTTTAATGCTTTTTTTCACTTGGGATTTGCCAAGCCAGCATTTCCTTTTGTAGAAGTGATCCCAGGCTCCCACTGGCTTTGAATGGAGAGCCAGCCATTAAGTAATAAACGTCTCTCAAGTGATTTATAGGGACTGAAATGTCTTGTCTTGGCTGCCTTTCTGGTCGCACCACCTCGTGCCTTCACCTCTCGCTGCTGCTTTCTGTTGTCCTCTTTTTATTTCCGACACACACTCAGGCAAATGCTTCCTACAAGCACCAAACAAAAGACTTGCAAACCTATAATGCAGTTCTGTTTTACTGCTTAAGTCCTTTGTAGTCTATTTAAGACATTTATTCCAGCAGTTTTCTGCTCAGTGGTCGTGCCTCTTTTTATCCTATTTCCCCCAATCTTTAAGCCTGAAAATGGGCCATATCACAGTAGGACTGATAGTTCTCTGTATAGATGAATGTTACTTTATAGAGTAGTAGAAGTCATAGAGCAGTATTGCCAGTATGAATATGTTTGTCTAAAAGATGGCAGGAAAAATATCCAAACAAGCTCACGATGCTCTACTATCCCACTGCTCTGCATAGTTATTATAGTAAATGTTGATTAAAAACAGACTTTGTTTCTTACATCCAGCAAGTAAAGAATAATATCTTCATTTATTTAAAGTTGTGGTTCAGGCCACTTGAGGATGTAAATCAGATATTTATTGTCCCTTTCAGTCACTTGTAATTCTTATCAACAGAATCGATTGCTGTTAGCCTAACTTTGTCATTATTTGCTGTAGCTAACTTTTGTCTTTGTTTGCCTGTTAGCTGAACTCTGTCTTTGTTTCAACTCTTTTTTGACGTCATTTTATCTCAGTCTCTTTACTGTTAGCTTAACTCTGTATTTGCTGTTAGCTTAATTTTTTCTGTCAGCCGTTAGCTGCTGGGAGGTGCAGCATACAGTTTTTGTATCAAGCTTTATTAATAGGTTAAAAAAAAAATACACCCACACACACACACACCCACACACTCATTTTTTTGATAAAGGTTCAAAGACTTGGTCTCTTGGCCTGTACCAAAATTTGTTTTGTCTCCAGGGTAAATATATTTGACTTCTTGTTGTAGCATAACATTAATTAGCCTTGACTTTGCTGTGGATAATCAGCAGTTAAGATTTCTTTCATGAACACCACATGACTAGCTTGTGTTTGGAGAAGGTCTGTCACGTGGTCTTAATGCATCCTCAGTGGTTTATCCACAGTGGTGGAAACACTAGTCAACAGGGAATAGAAGCTGACTGGTGTAGTGTTTTTGTTACTCAGCAATTTGTCAGCAGGGCTCTGTACTCAGCAGCGTCTCACTGTGCCTCGACAAAATGTATGAGATTGGTGTTGCATCACTTTTTTCTACAGAACAGCTGAAAGAAATGTGTAAAAAAAAAAAAAAGAACATCCAGATCACACAAACACACAAAGTCTCTCTGTTCCATTGTTGCTCACAGACAGATACCTCCCCTCAGGGAGCCACTGCAATGGACACTCAATAAGGAGAGCTGTATTGATCTACCTGCAGGTGGTGAGGTAAAAGAGAGCCCACTGCTGCTTTAGAAACACACTTTCCTCTGTGTCAGTCTGCCATATGGACTGTACAGCCCTCAGCCCACCCCGTTACACAGCCTGTGGGTGCAAAGCGTTCCATCTGCTGGTTCTGTAGATAAGCACGAGGACACGTTACCTCACAGTTTGATTCAGTTTCGATTTGGAGGATTACTACTTAAAAATAAATGGATCTCAATTACTGTACATGACTTGAGATGTGTGTAAACTCTGTTTCCTATTGCATTTTTTCATGTGTCAGTTAATTTTAAATGTATAAGCAAAACACAGTTGGGGGTGAGGGAGTACTTTACTGTGTTATTATTAACATTGTGTCCCCAGCAGTGCAGAGCAGCCAGTCTGCTTCACTGTTACCAACGGGAAAAAAGCCGTCAATATACCATTTGCTGAGGGGGCGAAGAGTTTCTTAAGTTAAAACAAACTTAGCACAGTTATTTTCTTCACTACTCAGTTGTTTGAGTTGTTGAAATACTGCAGTGTGTGTTTGTCAGCCTGTCTTTTTTTGTTACTGCTAATCACCACCCAACTTAAATCTCTTTAGTCTCTTTAGTTCATATGATATCCATCTTGCTAATACAGTTATTTAAATGTTAAAATATAAACATGCTTGCAAAGGCGGCCTTTTTTTCTGCAGTATAATTACATACTTTTCATGAAGTCATAATCAACTATGAGGTAAAAAAAAAATATTGGAATTTGACATTTTTCTAATCAACATGTTACTTTGTCATAAAAAAGCTAAGATATCTCAAGATACTTTGAATGGAGTTTAGGGATGTCATGTTTCCAGAAATTGGTACCAGTACCGGTGTAATGTCATTATTTTTGATGCCCACTTTAATGACAAGGTAAAAAAGAAAAGAAAAAACAATCAATCCCATGTTCCTCAGCCTACAAATGCATACACATCTCTATATATTTTTAGTGCAAGCAAAATTTTAAAAAATGCTGACATGAAAATAGACCTTCAGTCTGGAAATACTGATTCAAATCGACAGCGTTACATGTTGATGACAGATGACACAAACTGAATGGTAAGGGCAGTAACTTACTACTACTAAGTGTTGTGGTCACATGACATCAGTGTGGCCTTTAGCCATTGTAAAAGTCACAGCTGGCCACACAGCAATGTCAGCTGTCTCACACAAAACTATTTAAAATGTGTATTTCGGGATAGGCCCAACCAAACATAACCCAAGCATCAGATCTGATGTGTGCTGGGGTTTTGTTTAGGTTGAATTTTTTCACCTGGATTGTGACATATCTGCTTTCTTAAAACTCTCCAAAGGCAGAGTTGCCTTAAAGTAACACCCAGGGAAGCTGAAAGACTCCCGAAGAATAATTTTGCAAATATTCTGCATCTCAGCATAAGATTGTTGGAAGGACATCTCAGTATTTCTAAGTCATTGTGTGTGAGTTTTCATAGGTCTTAAAACAATAAAACTTAATTGGATTTGAAAATGCCAAATATTCAAATTCTGTTTTTATTTTTGATTCCTTTTTTTGGTCTGTGTCCTCCCTTTCCTACAGACAAGCTGCTCACCTCTGGCCTTTACCCATCACCATTACCATGGCGATTGCCATAAACCTCCAATTAGTCAGTTCTAGGAAAATCAAGTCCATTCTTTGGTTCCCGGAAAGTCCTGTGGTGTTCCAAAAGAAAGAATAAGGGCTGATTTGGAGACGCTTTGACTCTCATAGTAATACAGTGCCAACTGAGCTCATTTCTATGCTTCCACTGTTCCTGGTTTTTCGGGGTTGTTTTATTCCTCACTCCTTGGCTGATTGTTTGCACTGTCTTGTGTGTTTGCAGCTCTGTTACCCAGGCACAGGGTCACAGAGTTTGTTTGTAATGTGTCCAGTTGGTCCTCTTTTGAAGAGCAGGCAAAGGGGAATTAATCTAGAACTGTTCCAGGGAGAACACTTGATGATCATTCTGTGCTCCTTTTTTGTCTCTGCTCCGCTTTGTGCGTGTGTGGTCCTGTCTCACTTAGTTATGTAAGAACCCCCCCACACCTTTTTTTTTTTAAATAAGCTGTTTAATCATAATGTGGAGAAAACAGCAGCTGGTAGAAACTATCAGCAACAAACCTGAGTTTTTAAAGTTACTGATGAGATGGTTGTCAGTGAGTTTGTTCAGACATTTGAATAACAACTTCAGTCTTCCGTCACATCAGTTATTGTGTTTTTGTTAGCATTAATATCTTCAATCACATTTGCTTTTTTCTGTCTTGATGTGTGGATAAAATTGTCCAAAAAAAAAAAAAAATCACTTGACAAATTGAGATATTTCTATATAAGCACCTTCTGTGGTTTGACAGAATGTATGTATAAGCATGACTAAGCATGACTGTGTCACTTCTCTGTGCATCTATGAGTCTGACCTTCTGTACGCTGTTCTGTGTCACTGTCTGTGGGAAGTTTATCTCCATCTGACCCACAGCCGCCTTAAGATCCCGTCTGTCCAGTATTTTTCAAAGACACTCTTTTAAACTTCCCCGAATGCCGACGACTGCTGACATTTTCTCTGTAAATTCCACAGTGAACATCTAAGGGTAACATTGTGTAGCTAAAGAAACAGGGCCCCTGATATCGTATATACTGACCTATTTTTGAACACTTTGATGCCATACACACAAAGAAGAGTCTGTGCCACCATTTCCAAAGATGCACAGGGTGGAAGCCTGTTTCTACAACTGTGTGTGCTGGTATCACACATATTGAATTGGCCTCCTCACAGATAATTTTACACTTTTGAAGAGCAGCAGTCTGTGCTGCTCAGTGTATTCTGGCATTTAGCTTATGAAAAAAGGTTTTGATATACAGAAGTTATTTATGGTTACTCGCTTTGATAAGGAATATGATAACATTTATTGTAGTTTTTTTTTCTTTTGTTTAGTAAAAATAGCTTTGACTGTAAAATGTCAACAAATTGTCAAGGTGATATCTTTAAAATTAAATTTAAAATTTTGTATGACCAATAATCCAAAACAATTTCTGTTTCTTTCTTACTAAATTAACTAACATTTCAGGACAAATTGTCTATTGACCGTTTCTCTGCCCTCAATTTGTCTCACCTTTCATTATTATTTTCCTGTATTTCCCTATACATTGACCTGGGTGACATTGTTGTATTCAGCAGATTTATGTAGATGGAGGAGAAAGGAGAAATAACTGTAGCTTATGATAATAGGAAGCATTTTTTTTATTTTGGGGCTTATTGACCTTTATTTGTTAGGACAGAGTTGAAACGGGTAGATAGAGAGAGGGGGTAATGACATGCAGCAAAGGGTCGGAGCTGGAATCAAACTCGCGACTGCTGCATGGAGGACTGAGCCTTCCATATATGGGCCTCACGCGCGCTACCGAGTGAGCTAAGCAGCGGCCCAGGGAAGCATTTTTAAAATAAAGTAAAAACTCCATTAGTCTTATTAGGATATTAGTCCACAATGCATACTGGTCTCTTGAAGATATGTAAAATCGATACATTTAATGATGAATATGATATATCCATTTATGCATGACCATGTTTTAGTTTATAATCCATCTACTCATTAAATCCATTATTCAAACTGCATAACTGCACTTTAGCCAGCACATGTGCAATTATTCTGCAGCCAGAGGACTCACGTTTCCATTTTTTTTGCCAGGAGCTGTTTAGCTGCACTCTGCCTATCAGGAGGCTGTTGAGTCCCATTTGAACAGGATTAAAGTCACAGTAGCCGGCTCTGTGATTCTAATCATTATCAATTCATCCACTATTATAATCCACTGTGCATCTACCATGTCAAACCCAGAGCAAATTACCTGCTTGTTTTCAGTGAGCTCAGGGGTCATCTGATAATAGCGATGCTATCAAACTGACATCTCTGAAATTCAGAAATGTGCTGTATCTATGGTGGACAGCATATGTGTGTATATGTATGAAAGTGTGGGCTGCAATGTTTGGAAATTTGAGTGACACTGAAATACTGTGGGTAAATCTCTGAGCAGTAATTGCTAAAAATGTGTGGTTTACTCTAAATCTGGCAAGACACATGTCACGTTTAAAGTTAAAACTAATAATTGGATTGTGAGAGTGCTTCAGTGACTACAGTACATGTATAGGTAAGATCAATGCAGTGTCAACACAGGTCATAAATGACTGCACCTGTTTTACATTTGTGAGGAAAAAATGTAGCTGTCCAAGGTTCTGAAGTGTGTTTACAGGCACAGTGGTTTGGCTTGGCATCTTCGATGTAGTAAATTCTTCTGTCTACAATTTTTCTTCAATCCAGCAGTTAACCGACATCTCTGAAATACGTCACTCCTTTTTTCCCACCTTAAATAATATTTTTCTTGCTGCAGCAAGAGCTCAATGGTGGGCATGTTTGTGCATGAGTGTACGAGTGTGTGCATACATTTGAGACACTTTGCTTGCCCCCTCCTTATTTTGAGAGCATCTTCAGGATACATGATGTAGCAGCTCTTTGCAATAAGCACTGACATGTAGGTGAGGTGGAGACAGTGCAGTTTCCTGGTGCCTGCACTTGTGCATGTGTATGTGTATATGTACGTGCATGTAAGGACTTACTCCTTATGCCTAAGTATTGTTACCAGCCAAACCATATTACACCAGTTTTCAAAATCTCATCATGCTTAAATGGCTGATGTAGATGTTTTTTCAAACAGCTACTCTAAGTTTACACTGACACAAAAGAGTGATTTTTCCCATCAATTCGATCTTAAGTCAAGACTTCTTTACCTATATTACAATATTCTTATAATGTAGTATGCACTATATTTTATAAATATTGAAGGAAATACACTTCAGATCGTTAATCTGCGTTTGACGGTGATG
Organism: Ctenochaetus hawaiiensis; assembly: GCA_029783645.1. Classification (NCBI taxonomy): domain Eukaryota; kingdom Metazoa; phylum Chordata; class Actinopteri; order Acanthuriformes; family Acanthuridae; genus Ctenochaetus; species Ctenochaetus hawaiiensis. The sequence goes on along the minus strand of JAPZDY010000020.1, from coordinate 16,188,890 downwards.
TAAGTGTACATGTTTTTTCAGTGATGGGGAAGATAGGAATCAACTTGACAGCATCCACTTCCTGCTCCCTCATTGCCTGAGGTGGGTTTATAGATGCCAGTTACCTCAGCCTCAGGCTGTGTTTCAAGGCTGACGACCTATCAAGATGAGTGACAAGTGCTGGGGTGCATACCTGACCAACTGAGGCAAACAAGTGCCAAAGTTATATTTTACATTGTGCCTCAAAGCAAAAAAAGTTGAATTTTGTGTCTTAAATGTCATGTGGGGACGTGTTGTTTTACAAGTCTTTGCTGCTTAACAGAGTTTAGAGCATAAAGAAATTATTAATTCCACAAGATAAAAGGATGCGTAAGACAGAGGTTAAAAAAGGCACCTAAAAAAAGTCAATCTTTTGCATTTCACAAATGTAGCTGCAGAAAATAAAGTTTATCTATAAATACATTTGAGCAAATCTGAACTTTTGAAAGGCTGAGTAATCAATCTGAAGCAGAACCTCTGAATGTGCAACTTATAAAAGATGCAGGATTTTTTTTTTCCACAAACAGACCAGCTATGTATTTAATTGTTGCATCAGCTTCTCTTTTTATTCTCTCTTCTGGGTGGTGTGCTACAGACCACAAACCTCAGGGCTGTGTGATTGTTAGTGCAGTGCCCAAGGGAGCACTTTTTAATGAATTTGGCAGCAGATGTGTGATTATTAAAATGTCTTTAAGCCTGTTGTAGATACTAAGAGTATTGTTTGTTCTGAGTTGAATATGTGCTGTATATCCTCTAGCATATTTTGATGCTGGTTTCTTCACACTTTGAAATCTGCATATAACCCCAGTGTGTGGTTACAAATTTAGTCTTTCAATAGAAAAACATAGCTCTTTTTTGTGGTACTTTGAAAAATGGGTCACACACACTGATTCCAGGACAGCAAAGACACTTGGATGGTTAATTCTAAAATAAATAGATTTTTTTACAGAATACAATGTTGGCATTGTTCCCCAGGACAAATCTAAGGAATAATTCTCAGTAGCAGAGTGTTGAGGAAAAAGGGGAATAAAAGTTGTCCAATCACCAAAAAATTCAAAGTCAAAGAAGCAGAAGACGCATATCACGTCCATTTAGACAAAACCCTTTACGGCCGCAGATTCATTGACAGCTCAGTGGAGAGAAATTGCCTGGTTGCTCAGTGTGTTTGTCCATGGGAGTGTGCCTGAGTATGAGTTTGTGTCCTGAAATCTACAGCTATATCTATAATTAGCTCATGTGTTTTGGTTGCCGTGGTAGCGCCATGAAGTCCTTGTGACTGTGTGTATGTGTGTGTGTGATCGCGTGAGTGAATTTGCCTTAACAAACGCGCAGTGGTATTTTCCCCTTATCGGTCAATTGCATAGCTGCATAGATGCGGCATAAGGGACTCATTTGGACAGAGTTACACAAGCATAACATGCACAGATGCTGGGCTGTTAGATTGGCATATTTGAACACTGATAGAAGACAACACAATTAGACAGAACAGCAGATCCAAATGATTTTTTTATCCAGCAGTTGTCTCAAGGAGTAAATAAGCGTTATTAAAATGGATAGAGTGTGTTGCTCTGGAGCAGTTGCTTTAGTTCAGAGGGAATAGCGGGTGCTATTGAAACTCAGGTTGTGTTTAATGACAACATGACACATCACAATGTGGCTTCCAGCCCTTATCTAAACACAGAACTCCTAAGCAAAGGCAGACAGTAGCTGTTTCTGTACTAATTCCCAGTTCCCGGTGTCCCTTCCTACCTGCTATGAACACTATGATGATTTAAATGACAGAGTGCAGACAAGAGAGGCCATTGTCCTTATTTTAAGTTAGCAACAGGAGTAAAATTTGTTTTGGTCTCTCATATTGATGCCAAAGTGTCTGTAACCCACTAGGGCGACAAGCTCCAAGTTTCTGTCATAAATTTGCTCGTCGTGAGTCTACAGCATTATTTAGAAAACACTGGCCGTGTGACTGCAAAATGAACTTAGTACAAATAAGTGAAGTTGCGCTTTGGTCCAGATCAAGGTAAACCAAATTAACTGCAGGAGGTCGAAACCTCTGTAAACACAGTTAGTTAGATGTTAGCTTGAGGCAAATTTGTTTGAGGGAATGAGCACTTTAACTAAAATTGCCTTCCTTTGAAGGTCTCTTTAGATGTTTCTCATACTCTTACATGTACATGCAGATCTCTAGGTAAAGAACCAAGTCCAAGTGTGGTGTGCAAGGTCAGTGCAAGTGTTTGCGAGCATACTGACTATTTTCATTTCTAAAAGTGCAGCACTGTACGCATCAAAGGTCAGGTAAAGTGCAATTTACACTGGAAGGACATGGTGATTAACAGGAATGCTCTTAACCAGTCATAATATCCCTTATTCCTTTTCAGCAACTGTGCCAATTGGAACGTTGCATGATGATGGTATTAAATAAAGTTGTATTTGATTGCTGGTAGGTGTTAAAGTTGCATTAATACATTTGGTTCATGAATGTGCCACAATAATGAACCTGCTGCCTGAACTCTGAGAAAAGTAGTTTGATCAGCCAGTTCCATAAATGCATAAACTAATGGTAATTCTTGACCCACACCTACGAATTTAACCACAACTATTATATGTAGTTCTAATTTTGCTGTATGACGTAATATAAAACTTATCCTTCCCTCTGTTCAGTAACTTCAAATTGTTAGTTTTTGCAAAGAATCATAGTCTTGATGTGTTTTTGTTTTTTACCGATCTGTCAACAGCCTCTTGTACTAGTCTTTGCACTTCCAGGAAAATAGAGCCCATACTCTTATTCATCCTATACAGCCTCTCTGGAGCACTAGATATTAGTTACTGAGGATGCATTTCATTCAATTTATCTGCACACACACCTTCAGTACACCTGCGGCCACCTATGACACTGTCCTGTTTGTGGAACTCTGGAGAAACATCTGTCATGTAGCTGCTGAATTAATTTAGGTTTAGCTGCAACTGCTGCTTGCTGCAATAAGGATATGTGATGGACTAATGTTAATGTTCATGGAGACTAGCTGCTCCTTCTCTTCTTTTTTCTTTACACTCATAATCCCCCTCTACTTTGATTTGTTGAAATTTGGATTTTGGTTGTTCAGGTTATATTTTTCTGAATTTTTCTGTTTTTTATTTTTTTTCTTTAATGGACTTTGTCAGAGAAGGAAACATTATCGTCATAACTGTGTAAAATTACTAGATGTTAGCAACCTGATTAATATGGGATTTATGATGATTTAATTATAATGTTTTAGTATTTTATTCAAGTAGTAATATAGTCTCCATTCAACCTCAGCCACTCTGTTAAAATAGTATAATTCTTTATAGAAGTATTACTGCTAAAACTACTACTACATAGCTAAATTTTTTTTAAACAACAATTAGATTTGTAAAATTCTTTAAGAATGCTGGTCATAAAAGAACCAAGATACAAAGCAGTTTAGGACCGCTGCTGTCCCAATAATACAATATTGATTTCTCTCAGCTTCTCAATTTGACAAACCTTTGGTTGTAAACAGGCCTCTTTCACACAAGGGTTCATAATTTCAAGAAAATCAATTATGTTTCAGTGAATATCAATACAGCATTATTTCAGTGCTGCTTTGTATTTAAACCCACAAAGTGGTTGAATTCAGGGTTTTACATGGTTTCTAATTGCTCTTAAACGTTTTATTGATAACAAACTCAATCGAGAGGTTCAAACTAGTAATGTACATAAAAATGATGTTTTTCCCTGTTTGCCCTCTGGAGGGATTTGAAACAAAGCTGGAATAATGTGAAGACAGAGGAGTGAGTCTGAGCGTGGTGGGTGAGAAATCGATCTCAGCTGACTGGCTGGTGCATACATTGAGATTCATTACCGCGTGCAGAATTACACTATTGTGGACACTAACACTTTGCAACCTGTCATTATGAAATACCTCAGCCATTCACAAGTGCAATGCATCAGTAATGCACAGGTCACAAGAGGGTGCAGCAGACATCAATAAATAATAAAAGCAAGGGAACCTTCGATTGGCAGGGGAAGGAATAAAAATTGCAAGACATAATAGAGGAGAAATGTATAAACGTGTAAAATACAGGAGGTCAGAGGAGAGCTAAAAAAGGGTCAGAAGTTAGAAAGGGAAAGTTATTTTCCCTTGACTTTCCATAGCTAACCCTGTGTTCACATCATATGGGGGTTGCAGTAACTTCGCCGACTGTAACAGTGGAATACTTTCCACCCAGCAGGATGTATGCAATAGCTTGCTTCATCTCACTGAGGCTTAAAGCTTTTAACCACTGCTGTGGTTTGCAGCTAAGACCTCAAATAACCCCGTCTTGCAGGTGTTTGCTCAGTTATGCCAATTAGATACTGCATGCAGTGTGTCTGGTTGCAGGCTGGTGTAGTAGGCAGTAATCCTTTACACCTGGGTTTAAATTTTAGTAAATGAACATCAGGACCCTAATGAGAACTGGTGTAACATGTTGTAAACGGGTCATGAAAAATTAAAGAATAAACTGATGTAAACCGAGGAACTAAAGCATGGAGCACACAGCTGCCCTAGATAAAACTTAAGGTGTGAAAAGAACAGTGTTTAATTTTTACTTGTGCTTTCTAGCTGACACACCAAAACCCAACCGGCAGTCATTAAAAATAAAAGAAATTTGTTGTCTTCATCCCTCTGTAAGCCCTTAGACTGAGGGGCAAGTGTTTGTGTAGAGGGCATGATTATATAAGTATATATGAAAAAACAAGATAATTGCAAAGAGCAGAAGCAGCACAGAGAGGTCATCAAATAAGCAAGGACATTAGAACACAGGGAAGCCAGAAGGAGACAAAGAGAAAGGAAGGAGGAGGAAGAGGAGGAGGCAGAGAAATTGACTGTTCTCTGTCCCTGCTGATGAAGTCAAACTTCAAGCAGCACAGCTAAAAATAGTACAGTAGTGACTCTGCTGCACACACACACACACACACGCACACACACACGCACACACACACATACACTCACATACACACACATACCCAGCGGGGTTTCCCATCAAAGCAGCCTTCACCCCTCCTGACCTTTTCGTTTAAGTTATGTTCGCTTGCTCTCTCATTCTGCCATTCACAACCTCCCTGTGTGGTACTATTCATCTGCACTCCTACACCGAGCTGTTACTGTCAAATACATTTGGCAACACTCTTTGTTACCCCTTTTATTTACCTTCTTTTCCTAAAGAAATGGAAACTTCTCCATACACCTGTATAAAACCCCTGTTTGACTCATCTTTTTTTGTACTTTAAGTAATCTTAAACCTGATGTTTGAATCTAGTGAAAAACAAAAAATAGATCATATAAAATTATGTTTTTCAGTGGCTGAGCTTTTATTTGGCTGAGATTTAACTTCATTCATTAAATTCAAGGTCAAAATAGTAGCTGTTTTGGCAGTTTTTCGATGATATGACATGATCTTCAGCTGCAGGTGGAGTTTTCCCAGTTGCCAAGTACAGTCTGAGAAATGATCGTTTCTGCCATTTGGCCTGTTGCATTTCTGAAGCCCCAGACAATTACATTACTGACTCCCCCCTACCACCAGTTTTTCCCTTATCTTAATCCATACAGAGCTGGATAATGGACTCGATAAACTGAGGGTGTCTGCAGTTGCTGCTGCTGTTGTACGGATCACAGTTGCAGCACAGAATGGCAGGAATCAGATTTCACTTTTCATACAATAAACTGCTCACTGTTGCTGCTCCTCCATGTTTTATTACTCCCTTTGGTATTTCAAAATGACCCTTCATGCTTTACATTGGCTTACTGTGTAACTCCACACCTTTGCCTTCAAGTAGTAGTACATGCAGATCCACACAGTTCCTGTCTCTATATCTGACCAGCCATCCAGCGCTTCATCTTGCCAGTGTTCATGCAGCTTTATTTATTAACAACACCAAGCCACATGGATTGCCCTGTTAGCATTTGACATTAACTATCATGTAAATTGGCAAGCTAATGTTAGCTAAAATATTCTCGCATTTTCAGCCATGTTACTGTAATCAATGTCAAGATTTTTTTTACAAACAAATGACAGGTCATGTGTTCCATCAACCACAATGTTAAGCGGCATGTTGAGTAACGAATGGGATGTGAGATGATTGATTATTTGAAGTGTCAGTAAGTATTATTCAGGGCCAGTGAATCTGTTGCAGTCACCGTCCTGTGGTGTTGAGATGATGACGCACTGGAGGACCACAGTGTTTTAAATGAGTTATTCTCGTCATGGTCCTGTCTTGTTTTGCTTTGTGGCTTTTTGTTGTTTTTGCTCAATATTTCCTTCCTGTGCTCCTGCCAAGCCTGATTTCCTTAAATGCCTTCCTGCACTGTATCAGTCTTGTTAGTTCTGCCTTTTGCCAGTATTTTCACTAGTTTTTTCCAGTTCCAGATAAGTCTTTGAGGTGTCACCTGCTTTGTTTGAGTCTGCTTATGTTATTTTGAATAAGGAATCACATTTTTGATTGTGCCAGCCTGCCTGCTGTTTGCGATTGGGTACACCTGCTCTGTTCCCTTTTCGTTGTGACTGTGCTGATTTTGATGTTCTACTCAGTAGAGTTTTGGTTATCATTCATTTAGCATCAGTTTGGCTTTAGTCTTAATTGTTTTTCATCATAACAATACTATAAACTGAAATTATAGACTGACTACACCTGGCTGCACATAGCCAATAAAAGGAAAGCACAGAGGAGTAAAAGCAGATCCTCAGATTTTATGTTTAAGAAATGAACATGGAGGAAGAGAAAAACAAAACAGCAGAATTTTGTTTAGTTGGACTCATTGCAAACATTTTAGGCAAGTGAAACAGATAACTATGTGCTCCTTGAGTGTGTGTGTGTGTGTGTGTGTGTGTGTTTGTGTGTGTGTGCGTGGGTGCGTGTGTGTGTGTCTGTGTGTGTATGTGTGTGTGGATTCTTATGTATGCTCTGTGTTCTGTGCCAATTGCTCACTGTGTTCCAGGATAAATTATGAATCATTTTACTACAGAAGTTGTTGGACATGAAAGAGCTTTATAATGTATCCAGATATAAAAAATGCTCTATGTCCCATTTACAGAAAGGTCAGAGTAGCAGTATGCGGCAGTATATGAGAAGCAAATGTATTCAGTGCCCTTTGTGCCTATATATGTATGCACTATATGTACAAACTAGTTCGCATGTGTGCACGTCTTCACCTTCACACCTGTTTGTATGTGTGTCAATGTATTTTGCTTGTGTGTGTGTGTCTTTGTGTTTGTGTGTGTGTGTGTGTGTGTGTGTGTGTGTGTGTGTGTGTGTGTGTGGGTGTGTGCATGCGTGTGTGTATGCGTGTGTGTGTGTGTATTCCCTCTGGTAGGACAGGACTAATGGTTTGTTTACATCCTCTCAAGTTTCGGTAGGGATTTACAGTCCCCATGTTGGCCACCGAGGGTGAGGAGGGAGGCACTACAGGAACCATGCTCTTCCTCTGCATCCTTCTCTTTCTTGTCAGTTTAGTTTTTGTGTTGCATTCCCCTTATGCTTAACTCTGTCTCTCTTTTACTCTTCCCCCACTCCTGGTCAGGCACCTCCATCATTTGCTGTCTTCCATGGTTTTTCAGTGTCTCATGTTGTCCTTCTTTCTTGCTGTCTGTCCTTAAAAAGTCCTTCTCTCTCCTCTATTTCCCTCTCTGGTTTGGCTTGTATCTACCTTCCTCTTCATACTACTTTCTTTCTCCCCCTGTCCTTGCATCAACTTTTCTTTTACCCATGCTCAGGGCTCTGCTCCAGCTCTTCTTAGTTTTTCTGATATCTCTCTACAGTTATAAAAATCAGGCACTATAACAAGTTGGTTATAGTGGAGCCCACCTGAATCATTATTTAACTACACCTGTGTCTAAATCATAACCAAGCGTTCTTGCTGTAGCCCCTTTGGAAAGATTTCAGTTTAAAGTGTTTCCATGAAATGAGGGAGTGCTCCTCATGAGATGATTTCCAGTAACAAGCTCAGTGTTGCACACAGCTCCTGAAGGGAAGACTGGAATATTAGAAACTGTTATCGGCTAATATTGTCTTTGCCTAATGATTTGTAAAATATAAAACTGATCTATGGTGGAGTACCATTTGACTATATAGATTTGTAATTTACTGTGGTATAATATATAAAACAGTGTTCAATCGAAGCATTCATTTCCTGCGTGTCATCAGCTACTCATCCACCAGTTTTGACCATTTCAGAGACAGATTTCTTTCACCTTCAGTGTTTTGAATATTTTATGAGATGATAGACATGTTTTAATAACAAGTAGAGTTTAGACTCCTTTACATGTGATCACTCTTCCCCTGACATGAAAGAAGGAACTATCCCTTCCAGTTTTGAAAAAAATAATTAACTATTACTGAAATTACTGGTATTTCATTACACAGCTGACAGATTCATTTTGCATTTCAGACCTGCTCTGATCCTTTCTTCATTTACTTCTGTCTCTCTCATGCAGAGCTTGTTGCAACAGTGTGTGTTTAATGGGTGTTCAAACATACTGACAAAAAAAGAAAAGTTTGTTATGAAGCAAAGTAAAAATCCAGAGGTTTTATAAGAGCAAACAGTGTCAGCAGGGTGTCATTTTTCTCCATTAGGCCAGTTTTCCTGAATTTGAAACATTAAGAATGTTAAGAAATTTAATATCCCTTGTGACAAGTCTATGACACTGATTTTCATTTCCCCCTTTTTTACAGAAATCGCAACCTGCATACAGTTTGATATTAGCAGGCTGTTAATTAGGCTGCCTCAACCAGCCTCTAATCTCACCCATGTTTCTCCCAAAGGCCTTTCACATCCATCTTTCTTCAGCAAACATGGGTCGACATGGACTAATTGCTATGAATGCACACACAACGATTGCTTAATTAATACAGTCAATTAAATAATCACTTCAACTGTGAAAAAGAGAGAAATGTGCTAAATTTTGTGTCAATGAGGTTCTAGGAGAGGAAAAAAAAGAGCACGTTGGTGTAGAGGAAGTGCTGGTGCTAAGTGGTTTTTAGAGCTGTATGGAGGTGTGTATGGGGAGGGGGTGTTGTGTGTTTTTTAGTGTGAGGGCATGCAGTGGAATCACTCGTACAGTTACTGCTACAAATGTTCCGTCTCCCTTTGCTAAGTTCATTTCAGAAACCATTATTGGAAAAAGTAAACATGTTATTGCTATTAGTTTTGAACTTAACTGGTCCTATATGGATGTTATGTTCTGGATGGGATTGAAATTGAAAGTTGCCTGCTGATGATAAATATTGTCTACATGTACAGTAAAAAAAATCTGTCAGGTTGCAAACAGGTGTAAAGGACTCTGCTGGGGTGGCATGAACCAGTTCTACTCATTAAATCATCTGGCATCAAATCAGTGGACGGACGTGTACCTGCAGTTTCCTGATATTGATGTCGGCATTGATAATGGTGTTGGTATCAGTATGGTAACCCTAGTTACTACATCCCCTGTTGTCCGCACACACGGTTAATGTATGTATAGTGCATCTGCTGACTTTGAAAAGACAGAGCAAATGACAGACAGAGCATTGAGCATATGTTCTGCCCCCCTTCACTCCACTCCAAACACACACACACATTCATAACGATGGCATGTTGCAGAGTACTCTTCACACCACCCTCTTGTGACATACGCAGGCTGCAGCAGCTGTGGGCACCAATCTGCAATTCATAGCACAACTACCATGACCTTCACCTCAACGCCAACAGCTAACTGGGCTGCGGCCCAGCTCCATACAGGCTGGAGATACAGCCCAACGTCCTCCTCTGCTATGAGCATTTTTCACTCCAAATAGGTGTAACGTGATCTTGCCCAGACAGCATTCAGTCCACTGTCGAGGGGAAATTTAATGTGAAAATATCAGCAGAGTAATCTGGCATGTCTGTGATGCTTCACCTGCTCCTAATTCTTGGACGGCAGGTTTCCAGTAACGGATTACTTTTTGTATTTCATATGTGTCTTTAACCAACATTCACACATGCTTGTGCATACAAGTTTATCAAATTTAAAGGTGATGTGTCAGAGCAGTGCAATTATCTAAAGCTGTTTAACTAAAGCTGTTTTAGCTGTTTTAAGCTGACTGATGTTTAAATGGAGAAGATTATTGCTTTCAAGTACACACAATCTTCATTTTTGAGACCTCTACCTGGTAGTCCTTGATGAAAAACACACTTACCTGTGCAGGTGAAAGATTAAACACTTCTTTCCCTTTTACTGTCACTGCCAGCATCTGAGCCACAGGAAAACATCCCTCTTACTTGCATTGAATTTGTTTGTATACATGTGTACAGTGCATCATCTGTGTGTGCACAGGCCTGTCTGCATGTGTGATGATATGATGAATAATGATAGTTTAGGTGATGAATAGTTCTGTCCGAGGGGAGGCGTGCGTCCCGGCTGTTTGCCTCAGCTGGCCAGCACTTTATCCCACATTAGCAGGAACTTGAAGCTGACAGGTATCAGGTTAAGTCACAGGTGGGCACCTCGGCACAGTTTGTTTCACTTAAAGGTCAGGGGAGAAGCCATCAAGATCAATGTACAACAGTTGAAATCAGGTTTTGAAATGACATGTAATTTTTTTGAAATGACACGTAATCAATAATCTGTGAAATTAAACTGGATTCAGTATTTCTTAGTTATAGTGTTAATGTGTCCACATTAATTACATAACACATTACTATGTCTATGCATGTATTCATGTCAACTATGAAAAAAAGGAAGATAACATAAATGATCCCTTTACAAGGTCACCATTTTTTGGTTTATGACTAAATACGTATATTCTGATAAAAAAAAAAGCTAATTTAGTAACTTTAACATTGATTGTCAGAATCAGTTTTGCTGTATTGAAATGAATGAATTACTATGTAAAATGATATCAGCCTGTACTGAGTATTCAGTCCCAAGTTCCCTGCTGTGCAGCAGTTTAAAGCCAAACAGTGTGTCTCATTTGCAATGAACAGATGTCAAATATCATAGTGTGAAAGTGCACCATTAGTTTCCTATGTAAGAATTTTGTCATCACAAAACAGACTCCATCCGTTGATAATCTTTAATAGCGGTTTAACTTCGACAGAACACATTGGTGAGAAGATCTAATCTTGAATGGCAGACTTGCTTTGATGAGCAGCAAAGACTGGAGGCACATTAGAGAGCTTTTATTTTATAATTTTCGATCGCAGGGGATGCATCTCTGAGTTTCCCACAGACATAGTCGTCAGCCTCTCAGTTGAACATCTTATTCCCTTCTTGTATTAAGCACGTAGAAACAGAAAAAAACAGTAGGAAAGGTTTGGAGAAACATGAGGCTTCCTGTGGAGAACAGAGATGCTCTGAACCTTTTCTCCTAATAGTGCTCAGGTTGGAGGGGATGAACTACACTGATAACTTGTCTCTGTCTTTCTCTCTCTCACTAACTCATATACTATCTCTACCATCTTTTTGTTGTCTTGTTCATTCGCCCTTTCTCTGTACTCTCTCTTGCCTTCATACATACTCGCACTAATTACACTCCTGGTCCACCTATTGACTGTCAGGCCTACAGCTGAAGGATAATCTTATCTGGAGAGAGCAGCACTGCACACTGCTGCCTAGTTGATTAAATGTGCACAGAACAGGGAGAGAAGATTGTCCCTGTGTGTGTGTGCGCGTCTGTGTGAGTGTGTGTGTGCATGCTTGTGTCTATGTCTGTATCTGTGCGTGGTGCTTGTGCATGCTTGCATGTGTGTGTGTGTGTGCGTGCATACATGCATGGTGTGTATTTGGGTGTGTGTGTGTGTGTGTGTGTGTGTGTGTG
>JAPZDY010000020.1:16128755-16144334 GCA_029783645.1 Ctenochaetus hawaiiensis | reverse complement strand
TCTTAGTATTTATGTTGAAAAATGTTGCACATCCAATGATGTTTGCAATAATCTCTTGAGATTTTCATCTTCTCTCACAAACCACGGTCTTATCTTGCTTCCTTTCACTCCACATCCAGCTGTGGCACATTGGTTTTTTCTGCCTACCTTAGCATTGACAGAAAACCTTACAACGGCGTAGTTGATGTCAGTGGCTGCTGCATTCTCCGCCTCAATAGTGAGGGTCACATCTGTCCCCGAAGCAGCGCTGGCTGGTGCTGTTAAAGTCACAGTGCCGTTGGCTGTGCCTCCACTGCCGGCTGATATGATAACATTGCTCGGTGAGGATAAAGAATAGCTGCGGTCGTCGTTTGCTCGCACTGTGAAAGTGCCAGTCGCAGAGCTGTTAACAGCTCCACTGCTGGTTGTGGCCACTGTGAAAGGGATGGAGATGGTGGAGCCTGGTTCTATGTTGGTGCTGTTGGCTTGGGCCTGAAAAAGTGAGATGGAATATACTGCATTTATATTTTTGTATTGTAGATATTTCTAGGTATGCTGATGGCTGTTGGCCTATATTGTAATAGGTTTGAGGGGAAGGAAACACTTTGGTTTAAACAGAGATATCTAGGTTACTATTCAATTAATTGTTATCAAATATTTTTTAAAAGACATCCTTGATCCCTTAAGTTTTAAGTCCAGTGCAGTAGCCTCAATCAATCACTTTCTTTTAGCATCACCTTAAGTATTATTTGAGTTAAAGTTGATACAAGTGGTCATTTTATTGTATTGCAATCACAATAAATCAAGGCTAGCAGTTGTGAGGACCTATCACTAGCATAAACATTATAAATGGTGAAGCAAAGAGAAGAACTACTTTGCTGAGACAAAAAACCAGGGGTGATTGAGCTCACAGTGACAGAGATGCTTGAGGACTTGATCTGGGTGGAGGCCTGTCTCTGGAAGCTGATCGGTGTTGACCTGGAAGTGGAGTTGCTGTCCTCTCCTCTAAGGCGAACCACAAAGTCACCTGCTGGGACTCCACTGAATGTCACCAAATAGTTACCACTTCCAACAGACTGTGGAGGATACAAAGGGAAAGACGAACTCTATCACAAGTAACATGAGATGGTCAGAAAAACAAGAGTTTGACTTTTGTTGTAAAATAATAAGCAGAAAAGTAGCATACACTGTTGCTCTTTGGTATTTTCCTTCATGTTTATCGAGTGTGCCATACAGTACTTGTCATACCTGCAGTGATCCGTTGACCTCCGTCAGCCCTGAGCTGTCAAACAAAGTGACCTCTGTGACCTTTACTGTGTCACTTCCTGTCACAGAGACCAAGAGGCTGGTATTACCTCCTGAAATTTATGACAAGAGAAAACGGGAAAGTAGATGAGTTCATTGGAACAGGTCCTTAGAGGTGAACATTATGTAAATAACTGAAGAAGACTGTGAGGCGCGTGAACAGACTGAAGTTTGCGTTTATGGGCAAGATTATTGACTGTAAGAGTACATTTTTTATGGCAGATAATAATAACTTTAAAGATACTATTGAGGAAAATTAAAAACACTTAATATTACATACAGTGTCACAGGGGAATTGTACATTCTGCAAAAATTAAGATTTTTAAATAAATGAAAAAGTGGTCTGACCTGATAGAGGACGTCCCTCTTTTAGACTGAAGTCCCCATGGGCTCCCTCATGAGCTTCCACAAGGTTATAGATGAAATTCACTGAACTTTGACCTGATGTACATACACAAAACACACATACACACCCCATACATGTAGACAACCAACAACTTCCTGAAAAATGCTAATGATTTAACTCTCTCTGGCTGGAGAATAACTGTCACATTACTCACCTGTGACCTTAACAGAATAAGGGTCAGAAGAGCTAACAGTAACTTCCCATGATCCTGTTTGATTGTCAGTGTTGAGGCTTAAACGATATAGATTTCCTGCTCTGATGACTGATGCCAAAGGACCACTGGACTGACTGGAGTTCTGGGAAACACCTGAAAGAGAGAGGAACGTGTTAAAACAACAGAGTTTCTGATGGCAGATGATGAAGGGAGTAAGAGGCTGATAGTCTCAACCTGGGAAATGGTAGTAGTAACAACACCTGTGGAGCTGGTGAGACTGAAAATGAGAGACGAGGCTCCGGTGATGTAGGCAGTCATGTTTCTTAAAGAACCATCAACAGTAAATGTGAAATTATCGGGCTTTCCAGGGTTTCTTACTGCCTGAAACACTGTCACCTGAAACAAGAAAGAAGAGAAACTGCATAAAAATACTGAACAGTAAATGTCTTTTCAGTTGGGAATGATCTTCTTGTTCTCTGTCTTACCTTTGCACCAGCAGATGAATCCTCTATCACACTTGTAGCCACGGAGAGGTCTGACTTGGTGACCTCAATAGCCTGACCTCCAGAGGTCCGGGCCAGGTCATGGTACAGCTGTGCATCTGACTGGCCTATGGCGCGTGGACTCATACCCTGAGAGCTCCTGCGCCGCCGTCGACTGGCCAGGACATCTGTCAACATGAAAGTTACCTACAAAAGAAAAAAATAAGAATAATTTAAAAAAAATGTAAAGATTATACTGGAACTGAATACATGTCCACAATGTTCAGACACATTTTCAGAATTTCCTTGTGGAACTGACTGACTGGAACGTCAGGAAATCAACTCTCACCACAGACTTGGTGCTCTCTATAAGAGCAGTGATGGTGCCTTTCAGATGAGCATCTTTGGCTGGAGCATCAGTGAAGACAAAGATCTCAGAGGAAGGTGGAGCAGCGGTCAGGGCAAGCTGTCAATCAAATGTGGGTCAGGAGGAAGTTTTATTGACTCAAAATGCTCTAGAATACAGTAGCAGTAAGTTTTGCTTAACAATAATTCCATCATGTTGATAGTATAATTTAGATGTTTCACAAAACACTGTAATGATTCCAAGAACATGTGAGTGGAAAACACCTGCAGTCCAGACAAGCAGAGCTCTGGGACGTCTCCTCCTCCGCTTGCAGACAGCTTGTTGATGCTGTCTTTAAAGACATCTGCATTGGTCGTCACAAGCAAAGGTCCGAATCCTGAATAAAGAGTTGATAACCATTATAACTCACTGTCTTTATGTGATCATATATTTGGCTTTGAATACTGGGGCAGAGTACACACACAGTTTACATTAGTAGGAAAATATGCAGTTTCACAGCACTTATTCTGCACAGAGCAGAACAGCCCACGTGTTTATGAGGCTGTCAAAGGCAGCACATGTCAGTAAATTCTGCCTTTCCTCATTGACCACGAGTCAGTTTGTACCTGGGTCGTTGAAAGGTACCAGTATGTAGGTGGAGGGCTCCTGCTGGGTTCCTCTCTTGCTGTCAATGATGTCAAAGGAAACTCTCTTTGCTTCAGCTATGTCATCAGACATGCTGCCTGTGGTGTCAATGACAAAACACAGGACATAGGACTGGGAGAGGCCCATCAATCTGCAGGAACACGGAAAAGACATAACATTATTACCTCATCCTGCAGTAATTTATCAGTGAGAGATAAGGTCAGTGAGCAGTAATTACCATTTGACCTTGAGTTAAACCAGCAACTAAAGACAAATGAATTATTAAAGGGTGCAGCGGGGAGGTAAGAGGGCTTTGGGAAACTAGTACAGGTAAATCTGCATGCCTGAGTAACAGACAGTGTTTAACAGGTTCAAGCTCGTGACATGCATGGAAAATAGATCTCAACATCTAAGATAGAAAACATCCAGCTGCCCTGGTTAAAAGCTGACCTAAATTTATTTGAAAAGTGCAAAATTTATATATGTCTAGGATATATAAACTGCTGTTTTAACACTGTATCAGTGTATTTCAGTGACAAATTAGGCACAGATACATGCTCTTTGTCTCTGTGTCAGAGCTCCACTCAGCCTTAATCCATCCTGTAGTTGACACGTTTTTATTTCTCTTGCGCAGAATGGTTCAGGTAAAAGTGGTTCATACCTCAGGAAGTTTCTGTCTCTAACAGCCAGTCTGATGTCCTCCAGAAGCTCCACAGTGGCATTCACAGCCAGATCAGCTGCTTTGTGGTGAAGTGAGCCGTGACTGGACCCAACGTCATCCTTACTGATGCCTCCCACTGGGTCTCGTTTGCTTGTGCGGTCAAATGATCCACCGTGGCTGCATTTCCCTTGAACCAGTGATTAAAATATTATATTTGTTTTGTCCATCACAAATACAAAAATGGAACATAACAAAATATGATGATTCCTTAAAGCCACCTGAAGGTTTTGCTGATGACAAAATGTTGAAGTAGCCTGAAGTGAGAAGCCCTTGCTGCATCAGCTCAGACAGAAGATTGTTCTCACAGTTTCCTCCAGTACAGTTTCTACAGGTTGGAGTACTCGGGCCTGCAGGGAAATCATTAAGAAACATCAAAGATTGGCTGGTAAAGTCATCTTTAAAATGGGAGGGCATATTTACATAAAGCTCTTTTCCCTACAACTGGAGAATGTCACCTGTTATTGTTATGTAATGGTTTATTGAAGTATTTTGAGTAAGTAAGTCTCATACAAAGAGGGACTATTTATTAGATGTAAGCATCATGTTCGGGAAGAGGTTGGAGCCTCAGGGTGTTTGCGTGTGGAAAAAAGGCCAAAACACACAGATGAAGCCATATTTTGATGAATGTCTGTGAACTGAGAGACAAAGCTAAAAGGCCACAGTAGGGTGTGTATTTGTACCTGACAGGTAAAGATAAACTGACAATATATGCCCTGTGTGATTTCTCACTGAAGCAGATGCAGTCATTGTTGGGACAAAGCAGCAGTTTTTTCAGATAGGAGACATCAGTGTCCTACCTGCCAGGTTGACAAAAGATTGGTCAGGCCTGATCAAAGTGCTGTATGGAGCAGTGTTTCCCAGCTCCACCCAGTTACTGTGGCTGTAGAAGTCCTTCATATAAAATATACACAAAATGAAACATTATTTCATACTACAGTGTTGTATGTTTTTTCAAACCTGTCTCCTCTTTAAAGACACCACTGTTCCCACAAAAATCAGTGACAGCAGTCATCATTCTCACCTGTAAGGTGTGACAGATTTGTCCGAGAGTCCACCTCGCTGACAAAAAGTTCTCCCGCTTCACACTGGCCTTCACAGCAGAAACACCTCAACAGAAGGAAGGAGAACAAAAACAGTGAGATCCCATTGTGAAACTGAACTTTGAAAGATGGAAAATATACTGATGAGTAAAACCTGAATAACACGTGCAGCTGTACCTGCTGTTATGACTTCCCGTCCATCTTGGAAGGTCTCATCATCAAAATGGTACTTCTCACTCAGCGCAAAAACCACGTCAACCTTTGCGTTGCTTAAGTACATATTCGTGATGGAAGTTCGGAACGTGACAGTTGAGAGGAGAGAAGCTCCCTTGGGGGAACAAGCCCTCAGCACCTTGTCAGCTGACAAGCTGTCATCAATCTGCAGAAAAAAAAGAATAACTGAGAGCATGTGAAAGAAAGGGAATGCACATGATCAAATCTACAGTTTCTACTAGTGCAAGTTACTGAGATTATTCTAAAAAGTTTAGTTAAAATTACTCTGTTTGACTGCCTCAGCTCCTGTGGAAACACTCTACAAAACTGTCCCCATGTAACACAACAGAAACAAGTACAAAACACTTCTATTCTAGACATTTCACTGCTCCACAGTTTCAGTGTGATTTTCAAACTCACAGTCAGGCTGAAGTCTCGTGCCTCAAAGACAGCAATGTCTCGGCAGACCTCAGCTGTCTTTCTGAGGACCGCCCTTTGTGTGATGTCGCGATGAGTGGTGGACTTCCCATCAAATGAAAAGAGTGGTTGAAAGCTGAGACTGAGTCCTGGCAGGGAAAGGACCACCAGCACCAGGAACATGACTGTCTGCCTGCCAGCGATCATGGAGGACGATGAGGAAGTGAGAAGAAGAAATCTGTATGGAAACCGTCTCCCTCACAGGCTCAGCTCTTCTCTCTGGATGTTTTCAGTTCTCTCCTTCACCAGGTGACACTCTTCTGTTGTTGCCTGCACAAAAATCAACAAAGCAGAAACAGGGAATGTTTAATGACCTATGGTATGTTCCCCACTGTGTGCAGTAATTTCTCAATGACTTACCTCAAACAGAAAACAATGCAGTCAAGCACTCAGGGGGTTACTGGCAGTGAACCAGGTGTAACGAGGCAACAAGTGCAAGTGAAAACACCTGAGGAAGAAAGAGCAAAACTAAAACTAGCACAGAAAAGCTGGAAGGAAGAAAAAAAAACTTTAAAATGTCCCAAAACAATTACAATAACATAACTTGAACAGACAACATTTATGCTACACTCTGTCAAAGGATCACATTATTTTTTAAAAAACTTTTCCTAACATGTTTGTACACTTTCTTATGAAATGTTAAGTTTGGCACAGACAGTGATTATGGTTCTTTGAAATGTGAGAATCTCTGCTACAAGTTTCAACATAATCCCTAGGAAGAAGAAAAAGAAACATCCTTTCATGTGCTATTAAATGTTCTCAGTGTTTGGCTAAAATTTATGATGCAGAAACTTCAATTTATGTAGAAAAAAAGGATGCTAATATCACCACAAAAAACACATGACAGCACAACATTATTTCAGAAGAATAACACATGGTTCAATAAGTGTAAGATTACCACTGTTAACAATTTACAAAAAGTGAGTGTGTTTTACACACTCTTACCTGTGTGTCTCTCCTAAGTAGTCCAGCCTTGTTTGAAATCGGTACCACTTCAGTCTTAGTTTGTCAGCATTCCATGTTCATACTCAGGTAGATTATATTGTGTCTAGACGTGTGTTTCCTGCGTTATCTGGGAACTGTCAACTGTGTGTGTGCTTAAAGACAGTGAATATATGCCCCATTCCTTCCTCTCACAGTGTGACTAAACTTACACAGAAGAACTCCCACACACACGTACATGGGTGTGAGTATATTTCCTTTAATGCAATAAATCCTGTTAATTTTTTTTTTTATCAACCCCTGATCCATTTGACAACACTCACCCATGCATCCATCCACCTGCTCCTATCAGATGAATAGATCTCTGTATCACATAGCTGAAACAAAAAAAGAAAAATATTTACAAGCACAGACAAAGTGTTTCAAGTGAGAGGAATGGTTCAGGATCTCTGTGTGAAGTACAGAGCTGAGTTAAAGCACGGTTTGCCTTGATAAGCATAAAGACTGAAAGTGAAGCAAACAATGCTCACTCAGCTTTTTCTGAAATTAAAAACATATCCACAAACACCACTAAAGCTCAAATTATTATTGTTATTATGTTTTAGTTTTGTTTGGATACTCTGCACTCCAACCGCTATTTAAAACTCAATTTCTGCGCCTGATCTTCTGCTATAGGCTGCCAGGTGTCATTTATATATGGTCTGATAGAAACAGCATGCAATTATCCCCCAAAAAATATGTTTTTACACTGATCTTTTTGAACAAGTTAAGCATAACTAATACACTATTTTAATTAAGGAGCTTTACAGGTGTTAATCACACTTCTTTTTTAAACTCTGGACAGAATCTGTTATTGGTAGAAGATACATTACCACTGAGTCAGTCAGGTTGATACCTGTCATGAAACTTTACACAGAAAAACACACACATCTAGAAATCTAAAATATACACTCAATTAATGGTCTTCTACTTCCACTCTTGATGTGGAGATTTCCAAATGAGGACAACCTTGAGGTGGTGACAAGCACCCATGTGACCTGAGAGGTCATTTTTCTACACCCACATGAAGATGCAGGGTCAAGTTCATGTGCGGAGAGCTGAAGTCTTTATAAAAGTTATTCAAGGTTGTTAGAAAAATAGGACATCCCAGTTAACATTTGTTTATATATGACAACATGAACTTGTCATATACTTAAAACTTTGTCTCTTTATCACACTGAAATGTCAGTTCTGTTAACATCTGTTTGAATACAGCTCATCTAAAATAACAGAGAACCCTGAAAAACTCTACGTGTCATAAAGTACACTAACTTTCACCTATGCACTGTATCACCTCCGGTGATGACTCAGTGTTCACCACAAAAAACAGTCAGCAAGCCCAACAGCCCTCTTTCTGGGCTTCAGAGTGACAGCCCTTTCCTGCTTTCACTCCTTCAGTAAGGTTGTTGACATTCTAAAGGAGGTGAATTTTTTCAACCGTGTCCTGCTGCATCAACACCTTATTGTGAAATATCAGAGAAGAATGTGTGTGTAAGATTAACTTGTAAAGAAACATTCCACAGTTATCAATACACAGCAAAATACACCTGAGGTTGAGTAAGTTTTACTGTAGAAGTCTGGTATTCATGTTAAGTGATGTTTTGACTGATAATTAGGCCGGGCAGTGGGGTTTTTAGGCTGTGCTGTCAGAACAGAACCCCTTTGTAAGGAAACACCACTCTGCAGCTCTGACCTGCATACCTTCAACCTGCCTTTAAATCCTACACTCTTCCCACGTCTTAGATCCAATTTGTATCTGCTCAGATAAACCTTCAGTAGCTGGACACACTGGCTTGATAGATGGTTTAATCCAGTCAGTAGCAATCTGCATCCGACAGTCATCCCTACATATCAAGCTCCGATAATCTCAAACATATCTGCTGGAATTATCAGAAAACATTTCTCCACTATTCTCTGAACTAACGTGATTTTAAAGTGTCCTACCTTTATTCAAGCAAACACCAGACACTGAGCGGCTCACACAGGCCAAATATTTACACTGTAGCTGTTTGGCTAAATCACAGTCCGAAGGGCTTAATGGAGATTTTTTTACTTTTTATTTTTTGCATGTCACATGTAACTAGTAGAGTTGTTGCATGTCCAATCATCACAATCATAAGATACATAGGAAATACTGCATTAGTAAAATTGCAAATAGATTCACCAAATGTGGAAAAAAAAACCTTAAAATACAGAAAAACTCAAAGCTGAAAAAAGAGATGAGCAGAGATAAAAGTTTAAAATGAAAAGAAAAATAAAAAAAGTTTTATCAACTGAATGGAGATAAAGGAGAAAACAGCCCTTTTCTTAAATGCCAGCCTTGTTTATTGTTGTTTTAAAATGTGTTCCATGACTGAACTTTTCTGGTCACAATGAAAATTGTGTACTTTTCCACTTGTATTGTTTTTATCTGAAAACATACAACATTGCTGTTTGTGAGCTGAAACAGGCTTGAATTTTCTGGTGGTTATGGACAGAACATGGTAACAACATGCTAGGTCAAACTTAGATGTGGACTTCAGTAGAGTTGGAATGATGGTATTGAAACATTTTCCTCTTTTCTATGCATGAATTTCTTAAATATAGAATTGTTAGCCTGCTCCAGACCACAGTGTTATTGTTGCCAGTTGTAAAGCTCACAGGATCATTGTTACAGTTCAAGCCTAGCAGGATAAGTGCTTTGCAAAAAGAAGTCCTCTAAACAGCTTGTTTCATTTGATTTTCTAACACCCTAACAAGTATAAATGGTAGCAAAAGAGATACAATTATCATACAAATGACTACAAAATATAGCCAGAATCCTTCTGCGGGCAATGCAGATATTGAATGCAAAGTATTGCTCTCTTTGTCATAAACACAGTTCAAGTTGCTCTTAAGTTTATAAATGACTTTACACTTCTGTGCATCCGTCTCAATGTCAGTAACTCTGAAAACCTCGTATGGAGGAATCAGCACCTGGTGGTTTTGTTTCAGAGCTGAATAGTGTGTGATGTCAGCACCAAAACATGTGTGTACCTCGAAACATGAGGCATTCCTTGTTGAGCCCCACTCATCAGAACCTAATATGAAGGTGCTGAACCGCATCAGTTTATCAGAGATGTTCAGATTCAAAAGTGTCTGTGTTCTGTAGTTGGTGTGAAGACAAGTCACCTGATTGTGCTTCAGGATCTGAACTGCTTCACTAAGGGAAACATAAAGGGATCGAGACTCAAATGTCTCCTTTAGTTGTTCTCCAGTTCTTTCTGTAATACCAAAGTCATGCTCGACAGTTTGCAGCATGTTTGTGTACACGTGTATGGCCACTGAATGATGTTTCTCCATGTAATTGTGTGCGGGCTCCTCAGCCTTTTGCTCTGCGTTGATCCAGGCTTGACTGAAGTTTGTCCTGGTGTTCAGGGTCTGCGTTACAGCTTTATCGGTCACAACCGTCACTTTAGATCTGCAGTCATCATATGTGTCATTAAGATCAGAAGTCAGATCCTGAAAAGAGGAGAAAAATGCTGTTCAGTATTTATCCAGTAGATGGAAACATACACTCAGTGAACAGTATCAGGCTGGAGTCTATTTGCACAGTTCACATCTCTGATGGTTAAATCCCTTTAATTGTTTTTTTTTAATATCAAATATTAAAGGTTTAACACAATGAATGTTGAATACCTCTCCAACAATGTCCTTCCAGCTTAGTGTCAGATAAATGACACAAAACAACAACAGTCCCTCCAAGAGAACAAGTGATGCGATGGCCCATGGAGATAAAGTTTGTCTCTGACATGCTTGCCTTTCACAGGTTGGCATGTTGCATCTGAAACAGAGGAAATATGTCTTTTAACCCAAAAGGGACTGATATCAGGGTGGATTTGTTTTCTTGTGATATATTTTTTTTATATCGTCTTTCCTGGAATTGAGAAGGAAACTCCTATGATTCATAGTCTGGCATGCAAGAGTAAGTCAGATTGAAAAACTGTTTTTTACCTCACTGTTAATTTTCTCTTTCAACAGATGCTGACCAAAATGTGTCAGGACACAATTAGACAGACCTGAACCCATTGTCAGCCACAAAACATGTGACATATAGCGTTAAGAAGGACATGCAAGTTAGGGCAATACTAGGCCAGATCTCTAGCAGTGATAAAAAAGCGGCTTGGTCACAGATGTTTTCAAATGCAATGTGACAGAACACCAAAATGCAAGAAAACTCAAACTTAAAAAGCTAATATCAATATATGAGCAGTTCTTATGCACAATACATTTAGAAAATAATAAAGTGGCTGAAAGTGTTTTTGTGACTTACCACATCGTGAGAAGCACTATGGTGAAGTCTTGTCTATATTGTTACACAACCTTTTCCTGAGTGAAACGTCTTTTGTTTTAGTATGTGCCAACTCGATGACCTGTCTTTGTTTGTTATTGCAGGCTGCAGGCTGCCAAACAGGATTTTCAAGCATTGCCACATGTAGAACCTCCCTCAGTTCAAACTGTGAAGTTAGAGAGAGGAGCAAGGGTTTCGTATGAATACCATACATGCATTCACACAGCAGAAGAACATGTGGAAAAAAGAAAAATTTACATCAAGAAAGTTAAAGTTTGTAAAGTGGTACAACGCTGAATTCAGTAAAAAAAACAATGCAGGATATGCAAAGAAGTGTAGGCCTGTCAGTGCTGTGTGGTTACACCTGTAAGCTGGGACTTCTGTAATGGCAAACAACACTGCAAACATCTACAATATTTCCTCCAAAGGGATAGCTTGCTGCTGTTGAACCTTGGCAGAGGAAAGGTAAGCCAAATGATCAGATCACTAACACTGCTGACAGAAAGTATAATGATTTTAAGTGATAGATCAGACTGTGAGCAAAAATCACGAGGCTCCCGTTTGTTTAATTGTTTTTCTCTTATGTTTCAGCCATGAGAAACAAACAGTCAGTGTGCATGAAATGAAGTAATAACACAAAATACACAGTGATGACGCGCACTGGTTTTATGAGCTTTTATGAGTTTTATAGGAATTTTTCTTTTCATTTAGATATGAAGTTCAACAAAGGAGCAGTGTGTGAGCTGAAGTCACTGAGAAACTGCACATCCCTTTGTGTGTTGTTGGCGCTGGTGCTCCTTTTATATTATGACCCGTTCCTGCTGCTCTGGTGGCCTCAGCAACCTGTTGAGGTGCAATAACAAATCAATCTTTGACATGCAATAACAACATGCACAGTTTATTGACTTACAATATTCAATTGACTGCAAGCATTTCAAACATTCTGTGAATGTCGATTTTTCTCACTGAAGCTGTGTGTTATCTGTCCCTGCAGAAACCCAAGACTGTTGTTTTATCTCTGGACATGGCAACAGATTCCATAGATGACATGTATGATGGCTGCCGGGCTGAAGCGGCCTCTATGATCGACCAGTTTGGTGTGTTTGAGTGGCACGTCAACAATTACTTCAGCTATGCTTGGGCCTTATATGAAAGGAATGCAAAAAAACCTGTGCACAAGCACCTGAAAGAAGACCATGCTATAGCTCTGTACGTGTACACAAAGGTCCGAGAAATCCAACGAGGTTTCAACAAAGCAGTCCAAACAGGGAAACAGAGGTACAGCACATGCGGATTTATGTTTCACTACTTTTACTTCTACTTAACAGATGCCATTCAACTGCTGCGTCTCAATCAGACAGCATGCAGAACCACCTATTACAGGACTCGGAAACAGTTTGACCAAGACGTCATCAACACAAACATGCGTTTTGGTTCATTCACCTGGACAGCTTCAAGAAAGCACTCCTTTTATTTCATTGGCAACATGTCTTGTTTTGAGATCAACTCATGCTTTGGGGCAGATATAACAATTTATTCAGCTACAAAACAAAAGGGTCAGGTGCTGATTCCTCCCTATGAGGTCTTCAAAATCACTGATGTGCTGACAGATGACCCATGGTGCAATGTGATCTACAAGCTGCAGAGCACCAAAATACCAAGGAGGGATTTAAATTGTAAATTGAATTCAAGGGAAATAGACAGGTATTTTGGAGTTGTTTCAGATGAGGGGCATTCAAGCAGTATTATGATAATGTCAGTGTTGGCAGTTCTGTTGATCATAATTTCTCTAATTCTCCTCAGTCACAAGCAGCAGTGTTTTGTGTTTACGGTGCTGGGTGCTCTGCTGGTGCTGGTTAATACTTTACTGATATTTAAAGTAACTCACTAATCTCCAGTCCAAACATACTCAAGTACCTCTTTAAAAAAAATGCATTTTCAAGGTGTTTTTGCTTTTTTATCATCTCGCAATAATGTATCAGTATCATTCCTGCTTTAAAACAAAATGTCTGTAATAAACAATAATTTGGAGCTTTTCTGAGTGCTTGGACTCTCTTCATGCATCTGCAGAGCATTTTTTTTCTGTCAATCTTGTTGTCTGCTCTTCAATAATCTCCGTGGCATCTTACATAATCCCATTACATATTTTACTACAAATATAAAAAAAATTTAGGCTAATGTTGATAACATTTTTTTTGCAAAATTTAAAAACTTTCAAAACATTTTTAAGAACTAAGTTGATAAAAAAAAGTGTTTGTCAATATGTTAAAAGTCACTTTGTCTTAAGAAATGACCCTGCGTGTGTACATTCTTAATTTCCATGAGATCTATTCTGTTTTTTTTTTTGTTATATTTTCCAAACGTAATAAAGACCCAACTGTACTAGAGCATCACCTATGGTTTTACATACAAAAAAAAACATGATTTGTAGATACACAGACCTGTATATTCTTTAAAATAAGGGATAAATGACTTAACCGTGTAGTCCTCATGAAGTTCCCAGCCCTGATTGGAACGGCCTGCAGCTGTTGGATGACAAGCAGGAGCTCAGCTTCACAATCAACTCACTTAAGTAGTGCTGCACCATGTCACAACTGAACTGTGGTAAGTAAACGAAGTGTTTTTTACTAGTTTGATCTAAATCCCAAACTTATTTTCAGGAGTCCACTTTGAGGTCTAATCAGATCAACCAAACAAGTTTAACATAATTCATTTCTCATTTAAGAAAACAATACAAATCAACAAGGCTAAAGGAGGCCAGCAGATTCCAAAAGACAACTGTATTTTAGATGATTTGCACAGAAAATATCAAAACCTGTGTTGCCTGTGTTGTTTTTGTGTGTAGGTTGCCTGGTTGGTGGAGGATGGCAGTGATGGCAGTGTGGGCGGCAGTGCTGATGACATATGCAGCCTCTTTGGGAAATGCAAAGGTAACGTTTAAAGCTGGCTTGCTGAGCTGTGCACTGTATCTGTAGAGTAAGATTTATACTTTCACACTGTTTCTATCATTTTCAATAGTCTGCAGAACCTGGGTTAAAACTTCCTCTGGATTTGGCTCCAAATGCTGTGGATGACATGTACACTGGCTGCAGAGACAAGATGGAGTACAGAGTGAGGAAGGAGTACCTGCTGAATGAGAAAAACAAAGACAAAAATTTCACCTTGGCCTGGGGTGAGGCAGAAAAATACTTCAACAAAATCTGGAGGGGCAAAAAGGGGAGGCGACCTTCCAGCGCTCTGGGGAAAGAACAGATCATGGCTATTTATATTTACACCCTCGACAAACCAAAGATCTATGTTGATTTTAATAATGCAGTTCGAACCCAGAAACCTGCATACAAGACCACATTCAGGTATCACACACTTCATTTTTTCCTAACTGATGCCCTTCAGACTCTTAATGCTCGCAAACCCTCAGCAGAGAGATGTGTCACTGGTTACCGCAGAGTCAACAGCTACTTTAGCCAAGATGTTGTTAACAAGCTGATCCGCTTTGGCTCTTTTACCTCCAGCTCAATGGGATGGTACCCCAGCGCTGAACGATTCGGAGAAAAGTCATGTTTTGAGATTGTAACATGCTTTGGAGCAGACGTCTCGCTGTACTCCAAACTCGGGGAGTCAGAAAGAGAAGCCCTGATTCCTCCTTATGAGCTCTTTAAAGTCACGAAGATAGAGAGGAGATCTGCTCAGAGGACTCTTCCATGTGAGGTGGTCTACAAAGTGAAAAGCACTGGAACAACCCTGTCCAGTATGAACTGTGCTCTTTTCTAAAATCATAACTGTCCAACACATTCAACATGAAATTTGATGTTAACAAAAATTGAAAAATAACACATTGTGTTGCACTTGATAATTAATTTTACATGACTTGTAAATGAATTTGTACATTAAAAAAGGCATAATCTAGTTTTGACTGTTCCTTTATATGCATGCAATATTGTTAGTACTTAAATTATGAAACAGCTTCTCAGTCAGATTTTGTGAAAGTTAATTTAGACAGCTGTGATATTAAAATGAAATCATTATCTTTTGTATCTTCTGCTATTGAAAAAAATTAGTGCATAAAAGGAAAATGTATAGAAAAAAGCTTTATATTCCAGCTTTGAACATTTTTCTATTTCTTTTTTTGCATGATAGAAGTAGTTAATCATCATATAAACTATGATTTAACAAGACAGTAAGTATGGCAGGTTGCCTGTGTCTCTTACAAATAAACCAGGCTTCTGATAATTTAAGACATAAAGGAATAATGGTAAGTACTTTCAGATTTTACACATTTTCTGTCTGACATCCAATCAGATTGTCAACTGGAACTATGTCACAGATGTCGGTGGCAGCAAAAGTGTTTTTCCCCACTTATCCTTTATCTCTATGAAAGGATACTGTCTTCAAGCAGATATTTTTAACATGTCTCCAAAATGTTTATAAAGCAATCATCAAGGACACACTGAAAAAAGTAAAACTTTGCTGTTGTTCATTTAATGTATAAATTCACATTATATTGGGTCAAAATAAATCATT
>JAPZDY010000020.1:16111358-16128655 GCA_029783645.1 Ctenochaetus hawaiiensis | reverse complement strand
AGAAAACAGTTTTCTTGGATTAAAAGAAATTAGATGAAACTGAACACGTTATTTTACATTGAGTCAACCAAAAAATATTAGATGTGAATGATTACCTCAATTTTTTTAAGTTCAACCAATGTTTATTTTTTTTCAGTGCAGAGAGCCTCAGAAAAATACAAAATTAGAAAGTTTTTTAATCAGTCATTAAACACAGATGAACTATTAACAGTAAAATTATTACAAATGATCACAACTATAAATAAGTAGTTAATACAATCTTAAATAATTTGAAACTATTTGTCTTGATTGACCTTGATACATTTGTTGTCAGTCCATTATAATATAGATTTTATATGGATATTTTATTATAAAGTGTTATAAGTGTGCTTTTTACTGTCTTTTTTCATTATTTGGTAGAGGTGATTGCACAAAATAAACCTACAAAAAAATACAGCATGTATATTTTTTACTGCATATAAACATGCAAAAAAGTAGCATACACGAATATTTTTGGCAGCTAATTAAGCCACAACATGTCAATAAAAAAAGGATAATGAATATGTCTTCTGATTGCTGCAGTGTCCCTATTGAATGAAAATATATGTCTCCTAACAGATTCTAGCATGAAATAAACACATTGGTATATGTTTGACATTATGTTCAGTGAGAGATCATCAAAATTTACAGGAAACTGAAGTGCATGATCATAAGAGGACAGGAATTGAGATTCATATTTACAAAACGTCTGTTCTGTGCTTTTTGTTCTGCGCTACTAATTTTTAACACTGACTGTACAATGTGAGTACTATACATTTCACACATTTCTCACAACTTTTTATGTATTTATTTTTAGCAAATCTTAGTAGGGCACTGAATTCTGCTTCAGCTGGCAGAGGGTAACAGAGGAGCCCACACCAAAACCAGCATACAAGGGTTCACCGAACTGAGCTTTGAACTTATGGATAAGCTCCATAGTCTCTGATATTGAGTAAAAGGCCACGGTGTT
This sequence comes from Ctenochaetus hawaiiensis, assembly GCA_029783645.1. Lineage (NCBI taxonomy): Eukaryota > Metazoa > Chordata > Actinopteri > Acanthuriformes > Acanthuridae > Ctenochaetus > Ctenochaetus hawaiiensis. Next base: position 16,127,667 of record JAPZDY010000020.1, on the reverse strand, counting down.
GCCTGCATAATCCAGATACACACCGATTCGTGTGGCCCTGGGAGCGTTGGGAAGGTCTCGGTCTACTTTGTTGTGCCAGGCAGAGTAGCCCGAGTCTGAGCACAGGAGACTCCAGGACTTGTCGTTGTAGCCCAGCAGGCTGTGGGAGTTCTTCCCTTTGCGACTGATGCTCCTGTAGGCCACGCCGATGGAAAACTCCCCGCTCCACTCGGCCTCCCAGTAAAACCTGAAGCCTGTCAGAGGCTCCTTACACAGCACCTGGGAGAAGCCGTCGAAGCGATCTGGATGATCCGGGTAAAACTGGACAGTCTTCTTTCTCGTGATCCTCTGGTTCCCGTCTGACAGGACCAGCTCTTTGTAGACTGTGTTTGGATCAAACGACAGCTTGCAGGAGTCTAAACAAAGACAGCCATACTTAATACACATTTCTAAATTATCTACCTGAAAGAATCAATCATTTATTCATACATTGTGCTACACTTTTCACTGCTTTTACCCACAGCAAAACTAAATATCTGAAAATACCCAATAAGTAAAAACAAGTAAAAATAAATATTTCAGACTAGTCACTATATTTCAGACAACGTAGGCACTGAACAACAAACACTTTACTCACATTTTAAGAAGTCCGTCCTGGTTTTTGGCTCCTGGAAATCAACTCTAGAAGGAACTGTTTGAATTTAAAATGCGGAGACACGTCATTTTGCAATAAATATTATGCTGTTGTTTGATTCGAAATAAAACTAAGGTAAATTGCATAAATATTTCACTTAAATGTTCAAACTTTAAAAAACTATCAATCCACATCCTGTTTTTATTTTCTCAAAGATAAAATCATATGATTTATATCAGTGTGTGTCCTAAGGGCTACCTTCACAAACACTGACAGACACTTGCCTTTGAGCCGTTTGTCTCCATTTCTTGGCAAAAGTATGTACACGGGAGTTTCACTAACTGTGAAGATAGAAGAACATTTGATAAGCCTGTTATTGGCCCACCGAACAGCTGATTGCAATATAAAGATACTCTAAATGTTGTTTTCTAGACACAAACCTGTCTTGGAAATTTTGCTCAATTCCTTCTTGCAGATGTCATCCAGATGTTCCTTCATCTCTGTGGCTGTCTTGCTCATCTCTCCGAAGGAGAACTGAGGGTTGATGAGCACTTTGGGCACCATGGCCTCAGGAGGAACACACAGCGTCGGAAAATTCTGTTAAACAAACAAAAAAAAGAGCTCCGTAATTTAGTCAAGAAGTCAGGAACACAAACAAAAAAGTTGCCTAACTTGGCCAAAAGAACATAACAGTATTATTAACCTGTACTGTACTTTATCAAAACATTCTGCTATTAACACTTTCAATTTTATATAATTTGCAATTATTTAGACATGAATTCTGAGAATTCTTGTAGCTCTGTATGCTCTCTCTGCACCTGCAGAAAGTGAATGTTGTCCTCTGTTTCGAGGATCTGCCGCAGCTCTGCATCTCTGCGCTGCAGCTCCAGTATCTCCTGCTCCAGACGGTCCACGTAGCCCTCAGCTTGGGACATCGCCGCCTGCATGTTGGCCATTATCATCTGATGGATTTCGGCCTTCCAGCGCTCCACTGCCTGCAGCATCTCGTGGAATGTCTTGTCGCTTTCTGTCTGCGCTCGCTGGGCACAGCTCTAATAGGTAAAATCATTTTTTGACAGGCTTTAAAAAAAGTTTGCAGTGTGAGGTTTAATTCAACCAAACCAAATACGCACAATTTAATACTCAGTGGCTTTGACATGAACATTCATGTCGAATATTTATGGTCATATTGTGTCCCATCTTACAAAATACAAAGTGATGATTTTTTATGTTTGATCTGGCATTGTCTGATCTTACTTTCAGGACATCCACATTATGTTTGAGCTCCTGCAGCTCCTTCATCCTCTCCTGAATTATATGCTGGACTTCAGACTGAGTGACCACCAAGACTTTCTGTTGGAAAAGATACAACATTAAAACAATTTAGAGAACTAGATATCCATTTAATCTGTGGCATTTTGGATATTTTTTGGTGGGAATTCTTGACTCTTTCAAACTCAAAATGCAGCTTGTTCAGTGCACACAGGTTGATGATATGTCACCTGTATCGACCCATAATCTGCTCAGACTCACTTGTTTCTCGATGCGCTCTTCTTCTGCTGAGGTGATGTTGTGGCTGCGGTGCTCTCTGACAGTACACAGCACACAGATACACATCTGGTCAGAGCGGCAGAACAGCTCCAGGCCTTTCTCATGCTGGGGGCAGATCTTCCTGTCCAGGTGGCCGGTCTCATCCACCAGCTTGTGTCTCTTGAAGGTGGATGACTCGTAATGTGGCTTGACGTGTGTTTCGCAGTAGTAGGCCAGGCACATGAGGCACGACTTGACAGCCTTGTTGCGCCTGCCGACGCAGAAGTCGCAGAAGGATTCCCGGTGCATGTAGGGAAAAGGGGTGAGCTCGTGGATCTGGCGCCGTGGCTCCACGTGCACGTCGGGCAGATTGTGTCTCAGCGAGGGCCGTGGCGTGAAGGTCGCCCTGCACTGTGGGCAGTTGTACACACCCATGTGGTCAAACTGGTCCCAGTAGACCTTGATGCACTCCATGCAGTAGGTTTCACCACAGGGAATGGTGACCGGGTCCCTCAGTGTGTCCGCACACAGGGAACAGAAAGCCTCTGGAGGTAAAGGGAAACTAGACTCAGCCATGATGATGCTGGAGGAGACAAATGATCTCTGTGTCCTGGGTGAATCCCAAAACTGTTGGGTAAATCTGCAAGTGATGGTGAGTCAAATGCTGTAGAGTCAGAATGAGATCCAGAGAGAATCCTGCTGCTGGTTCCTGTGATCCACCGACTCTTTTCAAACCAGAGGCAGTGTTGTTTACTGGTGATATTTAATGGGGATGCTTTGTTTGTACTGTAAGCAAGCACTGATGTCTTCCCACAGCATCTGAGGCCTGCAACCATGACGGAGTCTGCCTGACAAGCAGAAAATCAACACAGCTCACACAGTTAGATCAAGCTGTCAGCAAAATAAAAACTTACGTATTTGCTTCCCACAACAAGAATAAATACATCTCATTTCCATCGCTGGTATTGCTGCTAAACTAACAACACGTTGATCCACTTGATACTTCTATCTGTGTTTGCATTAACATTTTGTATATTTACAAAACAAGGTTCACCTTGACACATAATGACAGCAGAGTGTTTACTATAACACACAAGGCTCAGAAACCAATCAGTGATACGTTCATGGAGGAGCTCCTCTTTACACTGGTGTTTTGCATTGATTTTTTCCTAAAACCACCACTTAAACCTATTATGAGTGAGGAACTGACTGTAGTGATATTTCCAGGTGGGAACACTTAGTCCTTCACACCCTTCAGCCTTTCATTTGAGTGAGCAGTGAGTTTCATGACGGTGTGTGATGCCAAAACAACTAGTCCTGTTTATCCTGTGAACAAAAAACACAGAGCTTCTGTGTATGAGGGTGCTCACAGGATCATATTGAACACACACAAAGAGCAAGATAAAAAAATGCACTGTCAGGGTACAATGCTGAAACAATAATATATATAATATGTCATATATTTTATTTATACATATATACAGATTTGCATGTTTACATGTCAACCCTGAGGTTCTGGTGCATAGTTTCCCCTTCTTGCAAATCTCAGTGTAACACGTCTGCAAACTGATTATTACAAAAAACAAACAAAAAAAATAAAACAAAAAACAAAAAGAAAGGGTAGTTAAGTAATTTTTTTAAAATTCACCTTTAAAACTACACACTATTCTCTACTGTGCACCACAGTAAATATCAATAGTAATAAATAATTGTATTGGCTTCAATCAGAGTTAAATTGCTTTTGGCCTGGTCATCTTGTTTTTACCAAGAATATGTACATTTTATATATAAAAAAAATCCCTAAACCTTTCATTTTAACACAATATAGTTGTGATAAAATGAGCTGAATTTTAGGGTTGAAGATGCTGAGGGTGGTGTGACACCTCGATAAGATGAGACTGCAACCAAGAAGCGGACCCCTTTGTGTGACCACACAGGTGAGACACAGGTTGATATTGACAGCTGGCTATTTTGAGCAAATATCAGGGCGTTTTGCAGCCAGTTTGAGGCAACCAAAATCCCAGTCTTTTTAAATAGATTTGGTGAGACGTTTCTAATAGGTAACAAACCAGGTATGATAAACCAAAACATGATCTTTTCCCAAACCTTATCAAGTCTGGGCCTAAACCGAACCAGATAGATGTAAAGCTTCAACATATAAATGTTAAGAAACTTAAACTCTCAACATATCTGTGGTTTGCAATACTATACAATGCCAATTACATCGATGCCTAGTGATTGGATTGGAAGTTTAGTGTAACACTTAAATCTAGTATGGTAGAAGGTTCATACACTGAGTCCTGACAGCAGTGAATTGTTTGACCACTAAAGTGCAGCTGTGGCACAGTTATGATTACCCACAAAAATGAGTGTGTAAAGACGCCTGCTCTGTATTCCTGCTCTGATATTTAGTTTGACTGATAGGTAGCTGTGAGAGGGGATCATCTTTCCTGTGTTGTGTCAGCTTTGCGTTGTCAGTGTTCTTTGTCCTTTGAAGGGCCGCTCTCATCTTTGTCCACACAAGGGGGCTCTTGTGTCAATGACTAACAAAGTGAGAGAGCACTGAGAGGCGGGAATAGCAGACTGCTGGGAGTTCAGTTTGGTGTCACTGACGGGAAAAAAGGCTTTCAAAAGTGTAGTGAGAGTAATTATCTGTTTTTATGTAACTCCTACCTCAAAGCACGGGATACAGGAGAAATAGAGAGAAAAAAATGATAAAAAAATGATAATAGAATAACAAAATGTTATTAGTCTTTCCACAGAAGAGAGTATTAACACAAGGGCGAAGAGCTAATGAGGCTGAAAATACACAAGACAGGCTGAGTGCCCATGATGTCATTGACTGTGCTGGTCGGTACCCTCTCCCTCCTCCCTCCTCATTCCCGCTCTCCTCCTGCCTCTCTGTATCTCTCCATCCCTGTCGTCATCGTGAGAAAGTCTGGGAGTGGCAGGAAAGAGGAGGGGAAGAGCAGAGAGAAGAAGAAAGAGGAGGAGGACGACAAAGAGGTCAGGCAGCTGTACGCGAATCAGGATTTTCCTGAATATTTTCACTGCGTCCTTCCATTTACAGCAGCAGGTACGCTTTACTTCCTGTTTTTCAGCATCACTGTTTCATGCCGTGGTGCCTAAAACAACAGATGGAAAGAGCAGCAGAAAACAAATCTCAAGACCAGACATTAAATAGTTGCTATTAATGTATCTTATTTAATGTATTATTGATTTCAATAAGTTGCAATATTTATGTGTATATCCGTCAATGCAACAGCACGCTCTGGTGCTATATTTCCTTCCACTATTATTGGCAGGAGGACTATAGCCATGTAGAAGTGCAACACTGGGTCAACAGCGTTATTGATGTACATGCTTTTGCGTCCGTTTTTTAACGATTTAATGCCTTTACACAAAGCTGCTGCTTTAAACATGTAAATAAAGTGCATTTAGGTGTGATTTTTCTGCTTTCCTGCTAAAAGCAATTTAATTATGGGACAATTATCTTCCTTTGAATGAAAACTTGTTGATTTTTATTTGTATTTGTAAATATTTATGTTTTTTTGTCACACTGTTCATTACCCAACCTTACTGAATGTCCATCTTTGCATACCATCCAGCAAACAAAGTGACTGAAAAGAGTGTCTGGGTGTGTTTGTGTGAGGGGGAAAATGAGTAGAGAAGGAGACGAGAAAGAGAAGGAGCATGTTTGTTCATTCACTGGGAATTCAAGAGCAGAGAAGCCATTTGGAAATTGAGCTGATTCAATTAAACTGGCAAGAGAGCAGCTGAAGTAATGATGGATATGACAGTCTATATGTGTGTGTGTGTGAGAGAGAGAGAGAGAGAGAGAGAGAGTAAAGAGAGAGACAGAGAGAGAGAGAGAGAGAGGAAAGGAAAAAAATGTTCACTTTAATAGATCATGACTGCAGCCGTTTCTTGGCAGACCAATAGTCAATCAGCTAATTGATGAATATGTGTGAGTTCTTCATTTAATACGAAATGTCCTCACAAGGATAGACAGTGAAAAGGCCTCTACTAAATTGTGTATTTTCTGTTATCACTTTTGAAGAGCTATTTCAAGCTTTGGACGGAGCAACTTTAAGCTACTATTATTTTGATACACCAAACTTTTTTTTTTTTTTTTTGTCTGTGTCTGAACCTGTATGAACAGCACTTCAGTGTTTGCTTGCACACTTAGCAGAAATGTATGTGCACTGTGTGTCTGTCAGCATGGCTGAGGGGTCAGTGTCCCTAGCAGAGGTGGAGACCGCCTTCCAGAAGTTTGCAGTCCATGGAGACACAAAGGCCACAGGGAAGGAGATGAATGGCAAGAACTTTGCTAAGATCTGCAAGGACTGCCACATCATCGACGGCAAGAATGTTACCACCACGGATGTTGACATAGTGTTCAGTAAGGTCAAGTAAGATCTCATTCAGTCTTCCTCACTTCAAACATTCATAACAACAACAACCCAGTAACGGTGAAAGAAACAGCTGCAACAAGAAAAAGGTGGAAACCGAACCAAACCAGACCACATACACTTTAATATAATAAAATGAGATCAGCAACGTAATATACAATATCACTGATCTCAGGACATCTCCTATATTCTGATCAACACTTCTGGTCCGGATATATGTACTGAATTTTATGGTAATCCATCTCGTATTGTTGAGACATTTCAGGGGGGCCACCAAAGATCTGTACAAAATGTCATGGCAATAAATGTCATAGTTGTTGAGATGTTTCAGTGTGGACACTGTGTGTTTCGTCAGGGCGAAGTCAGCTCGTGTTGTCACATTTGAGCAGTTCAACCAGGCCCTGATAGAGCTGGCCCCCAAACGCTTCAAAGGCAAAAGCAAAGAGGAGGCAATTCAGCAGCTCTATGGTCTCATTGTTGGTAAGGAGCCTGCCAACGTTGGAATCACTGTGAGTATTTCATCACTTATAAACACAACACACTCATTCTTGGTCACTCTCGAGCACGCAACATCTGAGGACTGCAGTCTTGGATCCCACCAAACTTTCATGTAGTTGTGCTCTGACTGATCCACCATCACGCAATTGATAAATTATTATGTGTACTCTTAACAATTAATAAGTTAAGAAAAAAATGAGTTAAGAACCCAGGGCTTCCATCACAGTCTGATTGAGTTTTACAGCAATGTGATCACATATCTTTTGTTTATTGGCTGAAACAAGGTTGGGTGTCAAGGCCAAATTAAAAAAAAGGGTCTGTAAAGCTTGTGGAGTTTAGTCTTCCAAAGTGTCATTCTTCATAATACCACTTGATGGTGCCAAAGAAATCTAAAATCCAATGTTAGGTATCATTCTCTTACATCCATCCATCCATCCATTTTCTATACCGCTTAATCCTCTGCAGGGTCGCGGGATTCTCTTACAGTATGAATATTTTTTTACTGACATTATTTAAAGAATTGTTAAAAGGAAAATATGAGTATTTACTGAGTAAACACAATAGATAAAATGTATGTGTAAGTGTGTGTGTACAGAGTAATAAAATAACTACCTGTTTATTGTATTGGTTAATTTTTTAATTTTTAATTTGTTTTGTCCTATTCTGTAGAAAGTGGCAAAGGCAGCAGCAGTGGACAGACTGACTGACACCACCAAATACACAGGAACACACAAGGAGCGTTTCGACGACTCGGGCAAAGGAAAGGGAAAGATCGGGCGCGAGGACATCCCAGACTCCAGTGGCTATGTGGCAGCTTACAAGGGCAGCGGCACTTATGATGACAAAGTGAAAGAAGCATAATGTTCTGCTGACATTTACAACCTAAATTCATTGGCTGCTCCTTTTTTTAAAACCATACAGTATATGTGCTGTGGGCCTGTAGCATTCACCACACTTTTAATCTAGAATTAATGAAAAGAAAAGATATATTTAGAGTTTTAAGATTTTTCATTAAGTGTTGACCAGGATGGGGATCTTAGCAAAAGAAGTTTTATGAAAATAATCCAAAGAAAATGAAAAAACTAAGCTGCAGTCAGTGCAAAGATGTCTGATGGGTTGTGGCATGAATGACTCAGCATTCTGTGTATTTCAGTAATTCTACAGGGACCAAAGAGAAAACAGGACTTGTAGCTAAGCATGCTTCAAAGGAACTAACTCTGCTTCATAGTACAGTGTAACACTGTGCCTTATTCTTGATAAAGCCGCTTGCGTGAATGCTCTGATGTGCAGTAATGTGCAGCTATCCTCATTTATCCTGATGCAACTGCTTTCAGAAATGTCACTATGTCAAGCCACTCCTGCACTTGTTAGGCTTATTGCTTTATATTTCACTGCCTTTTGCTACATGATCAATCATTGTCCATTATTACTCTTGTCATGTTTTTTTTCTTATTAGTAAATACAGTTTATATTACATCATATGGCATGTACATGTAAAGTATGTAGAAAATGTAATAAAGAACAACACAGACTAAGTAAACTAATGGATGCACGACCCGCTTGTGGACATAGGTAAGGCTTTGTCTGGGACTTTTGCCTGCACAGAGTAGTAGGTAGCAAGACTGACCCTCTGACTTGTTACCGGTGTAACTGAGAGAGATTACTACATAGGCTTTATGTTGAGGATTTGGTCATTTGTTTTAAAGAACATCAGTTGGCCCTGCTAGTTAGGTTCTTGTTTGTTGAATAAATATTCTTCAAATTTCCTGCTGTCCTGTGGTTTTGGTCTTGCAGGTTGCTTGCAGATAGAGATGGGTGGAACATTGTGTATTGCATCTTAGCTCGTTTCTCATTAGTCTGTCTTTCTTTCCACAGCACCATCTACACCCAGCGTTGTGTTTTTTCTCTTTGTCTTGCCTCCACAACACCAAACATACATACAAACTCCAAAACATCAATGACCCACAGACTTAAGATGATAGGTGCTATGTGATAATTAAGTCTTTTTCTTGACTCAGAAGGGGTTTTTGTGAAGATAGGGTGCCTGCAGAATAACCGCCCCCCCGCCCAAAGTGCAGACACTGGTGGTGGTGGTGACTCATGACTCTGCAGAAAGTGTAGGCTGATGAAAAGATAAAACTGATAAAACCACAAAGACTTGTGGTCATATGGAGGTGCAGGGGTGTGAACAAGAGCGTCTATCTTAACATATGTTAGATTTCATTTATTTACAGTATTTAAGGAAATATTGTGAGATTACATAAACCTACTTTTAGATTTTAATATAAGCCGTAAAAGACAGAGGGTGATTTTTTTAGTTTAAAGCAATTACCTTAAAGATATTGCTTTTTTTTAAAAAAAATCTTTAAAGCTATGAAGGTAATGAATGTTAAAGATAAGGCCGCTCTGAGCCCTGCTGATTTCCACAAATATCAGGGATTCAATTTCACAACATAAAGAGTCTTTGTAGAACAATAAACACTCAATATACACTCATCCTCCCACATGGATCTTCCTTGTAATGTGACACTGAAGCATTTATGGAACCATTTTAACAATGGTTATTGTATAGTGCATGTGATCACTTTCCTCTCCAGTGTGTCACACTATGAGCCAGAGCTGATAAGCATCACATAGATTGTGTGGATACTGAATTTCATAACACAGAGCCTGTATTACCCCAAATGCTATGTTCCACTCATGACTCACTCTGCTGCTTTTAAACAGACTTCAAAGCATAGTAAAAAAAATATATATCCAATATGTTAATTACATACAATTACATGGATCATTGATAACTCTTTTAGTTGTTTGGATTGGAAAGGTATCATACAGACAGGTTTTTTTTTTTCTGATTTGCGGACGCAGAACAAAGCAGTGAAGGTGAACCAGAACAGGAAAGTTCTCAACTTAAAAACCAAAACAGTAAATTAAAAGATGCTAAAATGCTCCATTAGAGAACTACACAGCCAGGCTGGGATTGTCAGATCAGGTAACCTTTGAGATTACCTGTAGTCACTTGATGCAAAGCCTATATGAAAATGTTGATTTAGCAACGGTAAACACAGTTATGGGATGTCCACAATAATAATGAGAGTTTATTTAGTTATTTAATATTTTGACTCTACCAATGAACATTTAATTCTCTATGAGTAAAATCACAATTCAAACCCACTAACCCACTTACTGTGAGGCAGATCAGGTTACCTTGATCCCCAGCTCCTGCAGAACTGACCCTGAATGGGGCAGTATCACAAAACTGTCATGTCTTAATTGTAGGTAATAAGATACACAATTGATCATCCAGTTCTCATGACCCACAAAGCAACTACACTCATAAAGAAAGTCTGAGACAAAAGGACTTAAATAGTACTGGCATTAATATTCAGCTCCACACTTTCCATTTCAAATTGCTTCTCATGGTTCAACTAAGACTGACAGAAAGGCATACACTGACTAAACTAGGACCTTCTTTGACCTATTGTCATTTCCAGTAGAGGGACAGGTGCAGAGGGCTAACACAGTGGGCTTATCAAAACAACAAAAACTGGGTGATCCTATCACCCAACCTGACACCTCTGACCTAATAACCAACACACAGGCTCTGTAAGATACAATCTTCAGGAGATTTTGATATACACTAGGGAGCTTATGAAGACAGTCCGCGCTGAAATCTGCCCTTTACAGGTCACACCTAGTCTGTGGAGCACAGGGCTGAGAGTGTGTAAGGGAGGGGAATGAAGTTAGTGAAACAGACCACTGAAAGACTGAGCGTTTTGAACTGCCATTTGACTGGATACAGGGATCCCTGGATCTCTCCACCCACTTGGAAATAAAAGTGAAGTGTAAAAGGGAGAATCTTTAACAAGCTGTCACTGTGCATACTTCTGCAAGACATCGCTGTGTCTACTATTTATGTCTTTTTGACATCTATTGCCTATCACAATTATTGTTGGGTTAAACACTGGACTGCAGGATTTTACGAGGATACAGACTGCTGGACTGCTGTGAGTCAGTGCTGTGTTTTAAATAAACAGGTCAAATGCAAAGACTATTTATTATTAACATTTTTTTACAAGCTATTTTGGTGGTTTTATGCAGGTTAGTCTTTTAATAGTTAAACAACATCATTTTGGTGTTTTTTCTTCTGTTGCTTTAAATTATTTTGTAGTTAAGGTGGAAAAAAAATTCATAAATGATTGTATCATGTAAAGAGAAAATGCCTGCAGAATAAATTCCCCCACGAAGTGCAGACACTGGTGGTGGTGACTGATAACTCTGCAGAAACTGTAGGCTGATGAAAAAATAAAACTCATAAAACCACAAAGACTGGTGGTGATGTGGAGGTGCAGGGGTGCGAACAAGAGCACCATGAAGAACCTCAAGGTAGAAAGTGAATCATATTTAAAAAAAAGTCAAGGTGACAGGCAACAATGAGTGTGTGTGCATGAGAGGGATGAATGGCAGATGGTTACAGAAATACCTACAGGTGCAAGCATGTAAGGAGTAGTCTTCCTGTTTAATGAACTTTGGCTTGGCTTCCTTTATGTTGTGATTCTTATGCTCATTAAATATTTCATGCTTTTCTATTTTGTCCCAAATATGCCCCATTTCTTCTATCTATCTATCTATCTATCTATCTATCTATCTATCTATCTATCTATCTATCTATCTATCTATCTATAAAAAATCTTTAAAACTATGAAGGTAATGAATGTTAAACTGTTGTTGTAGTATTGTTTTAGTAAGACAGATGCACAAAACAGTGTAAAGTAACCAAAGTGTAACCAAAACTTAAAATGTTTTCCATTTAGTAACTGTATACCAGAAAAAATACACTTCCAGGTTACTCCTACAGTGTCTTTGATAATGTGAAGAAATACTTTGAGCTGTTGTCATTCTCACGAGCTACTCTGTCTGCAGACATTTATTTGTGTTGCAAGATGAGACTCATAGCATGCACTCTGTTCGCCTGGGGTCTACTGTGGTGCAGTGTAAGATGTGAAAACACTATCAGCAGCCTACAAGAGGAAGCAGGTAAGACTTTAGACAGTGAAAAACAATGAAGTCATGACAAGGCAGTTTGGTTTGGAGGGTCTTTTTTGAATATGAGCATACAAGTTGTGTTCTAAGCACATACAAAACAGAAGTTGATTTTAAGATCAATTGCACTCTTTCCTTCTCTCCCTTCCACATCTGCAGTAATGTGGGAGGGGGAGCTGCCCTGCAAAAAGTGGGACTGTGAGTGTGCGTTCAACCACCAGCGAGGCTGCTGCTGTGGCGCCCAGGAGCTACAAGATGTGGAGGATCAAATCTTTGTGAGAGTGATGGAGCTGATGATGGACCTGTCCCAGCTTGGTGACAGCATCCTTGAAGTCATAGGTACTTTGGATTATAGACTCAGGTTGAAATATTCCACAGAAGCGAGACAATCTACATTAGGCCCATATTCATGTGATTATTGTCTAGCAAACGACTTGTTTTGTATTTTTGTATTTGGTATATTACTGACTCAACTGAGGATGGCCCAAACAGTACTAACATTTTTTTGCTGACAAAACATTCTCACCTCCTACGTAGATGTTTGGATTTCCATTTCTCAAAGTAATTCAATGCATGAGACAAAGAGATATGTTTTGGGTTTTTTTAAGCCAGCATGAATAAAAATGGATGAAAAACAGCAACATCCTTACCTAGGAGACCGAATTGTCCTTTTGTTTCACTTCATCCATTCATTCTGATACTGTACATGAGAATGGCTGGTCAGTTGCCAACCAGAGACTGGTGACATATTTGACATAATCTCATCCCTGCTTATCACCATTTTTTTGTACTGAAATTTTAATCTAGGCAACTAACTAGCTATGCAGGAGGATAATGTTCCCATTCTTAATTCCAACTGCTTAAGTCTATTTAGTCAATAGTTTCTACAAAAAGCTGTTTTTGGGCACAACAACAGACCTATTTGATCTGTTAAACAGATCTGAGATAAGTGCAGTGATTTAAGAGTCTTGAGTCCTCAAAAATGCTCAGTGTTGTGGTCAAAAACTTCAGAGGTGAGACTCTTCTGTCCTCTGTTGAACAAATATCTGACATAAGAGAGTTTTTTTCCTTCCTTGTTGGCTTGTTTCTGTCTCAGGAGGGATAAAAGTTGCATTCACGGCCTCCATGAGTAGTCGGACAAACTGCTATGGGCCTTTCACCAGGAACAGTTCTATTCCTTATGACGTAATCACACTTAACCATGGAAGCGGATATAACCCTGCCTTGGGTAGGTGCTCACAAATGGTTGGCAGACATGTAAAGCAACACTGAAAAATAGTTGATTGTTCAGTCTCATTTCCTGGTAGTCAAATAAGGACACTCTGTGTTAGTGTCTCTGTTATATAGTTTTGCTTAAGACATGTAGAGTGCATGTGTGGAACATTTCCAACTCATTCAGAAACTGTTTAGTCCACATTAATGTGCTTTCTGCCATTTACTGACGTCACCTTTAACATCTGAAACCATTCAAGTGCATCAGTTCCCTGTATAATTATACAACTTGTTGCAGGTATATTCACAGCTCCTCGTTCTGGACTGTATTCCTTCTCCTACTCGGTCTATTCGAAAGTGGGTGGGAAAGGTGAGAGGATGTACTACAAGGTCCAGCTCATGAGAAATAGGGATGTGGTGGCATCCACCTGGGAGGACAACAGAGAGGACTCAGAGGACAACAGTTCCCAGACAGTACTGCTGTCCCTGCAGCATGGGGACCAGGTCTATGTAGAGCTGCTGAACAGCAGGCAGATATGTGGGATCACTGAGGGCCTAAACACCTTCTCTGGCTCCTTGATTTACTCAACTCTGGTCTAATATATACATATTTTACTGTATTGTAATGTATCTGCCTGGTCCAAAACTTACATGTGTTAACTTGGTGTTTTTTTTCCAAGGTAAAGCTGAAATTATAACATGAAAATAAAAATAATAAAATATTTTGAAACATACTTGCCTTATATGCAACTGTAATGTGCAGTTGTTTTTTTTGAACTTTGAATGCAAGTAAGAAGATCTTGTCTTTAATACACATTTTATGGCACCACATTGGGCTATGTTAGTTGGCATACAAGCAATATTTAACTAACTAGCAGTATGATGATATTAAAGTACTGTACAATACTGCACTGTAAGATAAAAGAATCCCCCTCTAAAAAATGTGGAAACAAAGCAAACCAAGATAACTTAACATGTTGTGAGACAATCCCAACGTCATTGACTCTGTTGCATTGATCCAGGACTGTATAGGCTACATATCATGGCCACACAAGGCTATCTCCTGAAATGCATTACAGTCATGGTTTCCAAGGGAGGTTTACTAATTATATTAGTTAATTTTAAAACTGGAAAAAAATAAATTAGCCAGCTGTAAAACAACAGAAAACATCATTTCTTTTGAAAGAGAGCAATCATTTCCATTAAAATCAATTTAAACCTTATAAAAGTCATACATGACATGGAAATTCTTCTCTCACCAACTATTGCTGTTTATTTTTGGCTTTAAGATATAAAATTTTACTTTAAGACATAAAACTGAGATTACAGCTGTAATCCTGGATTAGGGGTATACGTCTATGCATTTTTATACCCTATATTTCCTTTCCTTTCCTCTCCTGTCTCTGCCGCTTGCTGTGTCAACATTCCCAGAGTCAGGATCTTGGTCAGAGCTGCTGTAAATTACTTTAGTACTGTAATCCCTGTGGGCCTTAGTAGGTCCTGCGCTCAATCCCTGTCCCTCTGCATTGGCTTGAAGGTTGCACAATTATAATCATCACAGTGTTGTTTTTTTTCTTTAAATATCATGTTAAAAAAAAATTTGATTCCCAGTGTTTGGTTTCTCTTTTCCAGCATGACAATCCCTACGTGACCTGAATTGGTTGTGAATAATGGGCCAAACAGATTTTGTAATCCATCTCACTGAATCTCTGTTACTTTTGGTTTCCAGTGATAAATCAAAGTTGAGTGTTAAATGGGAGGGTAGTTGTAGTTAACTGGGGTGACTGGGGGTATTTTTAGTACTTTTTAGAACACCTCCTCTATTTCCCGTTGACCAACAATGGCCAGTTTTACCCATGTTACTTCAAGTTCCCATATTATGTCCCTTTATGGCAGTGTTAATAGGTCTCACAGGTCCCACCTTTCTTAAACCCTTTTCTGAACTTGCTGTTTTGCTGTGCCTGTAGCTTTAAATGCAAATAAGATGTTGCTTTGGCAAAGACCCTATGTTTAAAGTGAGTGTTTGGTGTAGACATGGCTGCTGGTAACAGACACAGTGCAATTCAGCCATACGATTCTGAACAAGAATTTGAGCCATAAATAGAGGCTTCTGCTGATGTGCAAACATTGTGGATGCCGCAAAACGTTTATGAATGATCAGTCAACAATTCTTGTATCTTGGTATTTTACAGTCAGTCGATGTGTGTGATGCTACAGTAGCTAACAGTTAAATAGCAAATGATAACTGTTATTTACTCCGCGTGTTCATTAGTTGTAGCAGTCTTGGTGATTTGACAATGTTTATTAATTAGTTAACCCGTGTACCTTCTATGAGACACCTTAACACTCTGGGCATTGGACCACAAGGGGTGTTACATGTCTCATTTAGCAACAGATATTTTGGTAACTCGCATATTAAGCATGTACTTCTGCTATGGATTTCATACCATGGTTTGAAACATTACGGTTAACTAAGCATGTCAGTAAATAATTTCACTTCAATTTTGGGGTGACTTCTCCCTCTGTCCCTCTCTCTCTCTCTGTGGTACTGAAATTTAGCACCATTTTAATTATGGAAAGATACTCTGGAATACCGAAATAATTTGGTCTGTACCCTAGAACCTTTTCCCTGAGTCTGTTGAATTTTTCTAAAGAACAAAATCTTGACAGTTACAAAATCAATCCTGCCCAGTACTCTGCTATAGGCCCCTTTATGTGTTGTAGTGACTCTGGCCCTATTCCCAACTGGTTTCAGCGTCTGTTTTGAGTGATCTGATAACAAGTGGATGGCTCAAAGCACTTTCTATTCACTCGTCTATTCGCACCTGCAATAAACAGGCATCCCTAGTGATGGCTCTTGTACGGTGGCCGACAAGGGCAAACGCGCTACATAAACGGAATCGCGCTGCAAATACAAAACCGCGCTGCAAATACAAAACCGCGCTGCAAATACAAAACCGCGCTGCAAATAGGAAAACAGATGCAAACGGAAAGCGTTGCA